>CM031377.1:29250956-29983456 GCA_018208015.1 Medicago ruthenica | reverse complement strand
AGGAGAGATGATTTACGTACTAATCCAATGAGTTTAGAACAGTGCGCTTGAGATATTTTCTTTTTTTCCTTCCAGCTGGAGATAGATATTATCTTAGTACAAAGGGTTTTCTTTTTGGCATATTTTTTTTAATTTTATTATTTATATATATATATATTTGGGTAAAAAAGCTTCAAGCGTGGGAGCTATGGTCTCGCACGTTCCTGCTATTCTTGTTGTTGCACTTCTTACGTACTCCAGCGGTAGCCCTAGCACCAGTTAATTTTACTAATAAACTATCAAATTAGTCATATCTTTATAAACCACTTTTAAATTAATTTTTTACTCTTTTAATATTTTAAACTAATTCATGTCTTTATCAAAAGTTTTTTAATTAATTCTTTCGTCATGTGTCAAAAACATAAATACTTAGTTGATAAACTTTTGACAAAGACATAAATTAGTTTGAAATATTAATAAAACCAGGGACTAATTTGAGAATGACTTTCAAAGACAGAGACCAATCTAAGAAATCACAAGGCATATTACATGTCACAACTACTTTATGTTTAAATTTTTGGATCTTGTTAACGAGTGTCCCCGGGACACTCTTTAAATTTTAGGGTCTTGTTGAACTTAGTAACCTTTGGCAACCCCAACAGGTAGGTACAGGTAGGTACAGGTAGCACTTGATATTTTCAGCTGGAAAGGACTGAGTATCCTATAGTTGTATTGTATCAGAATTACTAATGATTTGAGCATGCAGAGCAGGGTAACTCTTCTCTCAATTGATGTGAGTTTTAAACTTTATAATACAGTCTCAAAACAAATCACAATTCAACACCATATCCAGTGCCTTTATTGCCGATTCCACTTTGTTATAGATATTTCTTTGAAGCCAGGTTGCTTTAGTTCACAAAAATATATGTATACATACATGCCACAACTGCTTTGTGTTTAAGTTCACAAAAAGCCTAGTTCCTTTAGCAGCAATACATTTTTTTAATGCAGTTAACTTAACTTTATTAAACTTAAAACTATTAATTTTATTCATGTTTATGTTAAAATAAACTTATATATGTTCATATTTAAGTGTGTGTAAAAGTGAGTATCTAACACCACACATATAATTACATTTAATTATGTCATTTTCTTAAATCATTATAAGTTTACGTGTTAGTGTTTATTTCACTATCAATTGTGTCCGATGCCCGTGTTTCATAGTTCTAAAATAATTATTTTATGGTTGACCGTATAGACACTCGTTATTCACTATTTAAAATGTAATGCAAAAACAAGCAACTTTTAAGGTTAACTCGTTATTCACGATATAAAATATAATGCAAAAACAAGCAACTTTTAAGGTTAGCCACCTGCCCACCTCCCACCTTCGCTCAACTTTTCTCTCATTTCATTCTTCCGTCATATGAGATAGTTTTTGACCATTTATGGCCTGAAATCACCCCTCGTCGTTTCTTTCTCGCTTTTTATCCATATATTTGCTTCTTTTTTTTGGGTTTTTTAAGTTTTTATCGTCTTAGTGCGGTGTTTGTTGGTTCAGAGTGACATATTCACTTCAACTTATTACAGATTTGATGAAGACTTGAGCATCAATGTTGCAGGTCAAGAAGCATGAATATTCCAGTTACTTTTACTTTTGTCATATTTGTAGGCACTATCATGTTGTTGTTGTTGTTGTTGTTGTTGATGTATGCTATTAACCTAGGTGTTTGCAAGATTGTTTGCAGATTCACCTTTTTTGAGTTTTTAGCAATCTTAAATTTAAAATGATCTATGTATTTGTCCGATTTGAATGAATGAATATCATTTTTATAAAATTGTGAGTATTTAAGTTTTAAAAAATCTCAAATGTTTGGTAAATAATTCTCAAAAAAAATGTTTAGCTTTTTTGAGAAAAAAGTACTGTTATAGGTATGTGGACCTTGTAAATATATTTATTTCATTTTGGTCCTCCAAATTTTGTTCTAGCCCTTAATTTTTCCATATAATCCCAATTTTTTTTACTTTTTTTCTTTGATCCCTACATGACTAATTGAACGGTGTTTCAACAACTTTTTTTTTTTTTTTGCAAAGGCAAAAAGAATAGTATTAATTAAAAACTCACCTAAGCATAAGGAGTATCAAGATGAAACATACATAGTATAGTAAACTATCATTTTTCGCAATTTAGTCTCTATAGACTTATGCACATTTCCTTCTGTGCTTTACGTAGGGTTCTAAGAGTCTGTTTGGATTGACATATTTTTGAGCTTATGAAAACTAGTTTATGTAAATAAATAAACTTTTATGTTAATTTATAAGTTTTCACTAATGACAATTGTATCTTCATGAACTGTTTTGCTTTCTATATAAAGTTCTATATAAAGTTCATTATTCAACAACAGAAAAAATACATATAAAGTTTGATGTGCTGGGTGTTGGTGCAGCTACGCTGTCTGTGTTAACAGGTTGCAGCTGTTGGTGTGCTGTGTGCACCTGCTATGCAATGCTGCCTCTGCTAGGTGCTGCTGTCATTAGGAGTTTTTAGGTGCTGTTTCGTCCCGTACGGGGCTGGTTTTGTCTTAGCTCGGTGGAGCGCCTAAGTGTATGCACTGGGCTTTGTATTTTCTCGTCCTTTCGGCCGTTTCTGCTGTGCTTTAGCAGTGGGCTTTGTTTGAATATATGCTGATTTAAAAAAAAACATATAAAGTTAGATTGAACTCACAGAAATTGCAATAATAGTAGTATAACTCATAACTCATGATGAAAATCTGAATGAACACATCGACAATACCTGCAAATATTTTGTAAATTTCAAAATCACACACCTTTTACAACAGAAATCACTCATACTCATTGTGAAAATCAGCACAGTGTAGAACTGTAGATCAAGAACAACTAACTGGAGATCGTTACTGAACTGCAAATAATCTATTCGTCAACACCACCACCTTTTTTTTTTGAACAGCCAATTTATTAAAACAAGCAACCCCTTGAGAAAAGGGAGATGCTGCCATACAAAATTACAATGTCCCTAGCACATAAAACTTACAGGGACTGCCCCACCACCTTCATAATCTTATTTTCACCGTCGCGGCATCAGGTATATTCGTCACTGCAATCTTTTTCAATGAACTGTTGTTTAGTTAGGGTTTCTGATTTAAGTATGAACTCTTACAATACTTTATTCAACTTGCTTTTGTGATTTCTGATCTTTCTGATCGAATGCAATGGTTTTTTTTAAAGTATAACATAGGAAGATAATATTGTATGAAATACTAAAATGACACAGATAGTGAGTGTGTTTTGATCATCACCTACATGATATGTTTTACATTAAACATTACGAAATACTTCCTCATAGACGACGTTAGAGGTAAAATCAGTATCTTCACCATCTTCGACTGCGATTAATATCTTCAACCCTTCTCTTGAAGTCACCCTCGATACAGCAACATACAATTGCCCATGTGAAAATAAGGCATTGGAAGGTATATGCCCACATTTTTAAGTGTCTGACCTTGACTCTTGTTAATAGTCATTCCAAATGATACAGCCAAAGAAAACTGTCTTCTTTGAAACTAGCCTAAACTTTTGACTCGTGTGACGTACGTGTCCTATCAACTGTTATAATAATCAATAAGTTATCTTTGACATGTGTCATGTACGTGTCTATCGATAAACACAAACGTTATTATTATATGATTTTTTCTATCATGTGTAAATTTACACATATTAAGAAGTTTAAAATAGTAAGTTTGTATTTAAACTTGTACATTTTATATTAAATATATAATTTTTTAATAAATTTTTAAAAAAAAAAATTTTTGTTACTTTTAGTTGTTTTAACATGTGCAATGTTGTACATGTTAGACAAACCCTTATTAGATATACAATATCATGATAAAATGTGACGTAATATGTCCTTCAACGACGTATGAATCGTTCCAAATTTGTCACGTATTTGAAAACATAATTTATTAAAATGATTTACTTGCATTTGATAACAAAAAAGAAAAATAAGTAGAATTATTACCTAATTTAGAGTAAACCCAATTTATAGCAATATAAATCATGAAAATAGTAAATGTGGACAAATTGAAGCTTAAAAAACTGAATAAAAACTAATTATATAGAGTATAAAGTTAATAATACATATCAAAATGTGTCTGGCTTACAATCTTAATATGAATGATTACATTATAACATTTTTTCTTTTACAAATGCTACATAACATCAATTTGAACAAAGGACAGCAAATATGACAAACATTGGTTATACAAATTCAGGCCATGTTATCAAACATATCTCTTTTGGATGGTACTCTACGTGATATGTACGCCATTTAAGCCTCAAGAAATGAATATAAGTTGGATATGTTGGTTCATATTCTCATAAAGCCACATCTGTAAAAACCAAAATCATAAGACAGATATCAGATACAGATAGCAAAACCTCAACTCATGAAAACGAAAATGCAGATAAAGATAACATCGTTTGAGGGAAAAAAAACCTCTTTGGCAGTGAATGGAGAATTGTGACATTTATGGCAGATTGATTGTCCATCATGGCTACCTCTTATGTGAAGAGCGATATCTTTGTTGTTATGGCAAAACAATTCTCAGTGTGTGTATATATATAGTACTTGAAATAAGTCAATTGTCCATTAAACTCATTCCTTTCGTGTTCCTCATATGCATTCATCATTAATAATGATACTTAATGTGCCTGTCTATTTCCAATGCTAATTAATTATTTTGTTATGTAACTTCCAAAAACGGTTTGAATGTCAATAATACACATAGAAAAATACTAAGGTTATGTAACCTTCAAATGTTAACATTACATTGCTGACTAAATAAATAACAATAAATGTGCAACAAAATTCAAATTTGAAATTAGAGTGGAGGGAAGATTTTAAGGGTTGCAATCTTTAACATTTAATGCATTACAATTAGAGGGAAAAAATTAGGTTTAGGTGTTGCTATACCTAATAACTTTTAAGAACAAGACATTCATTTTTGTCATGTATATGTTCTCAAATATATGATCATGTTTAAGTTGTATTTGTGTAATATTTGTAGTAAAATCAGATTATATGTGTATTTCTTTCTTGAGAGAGATTATATGTGTCTTGTTTTTTATACAAAGAATTACGTGTCTAATATAAATGAAAATAAAAGTGAGTATTTAAGTTTTAAAAAAATAATTCTCAAAAAAGTTCAATTAAAAAAATATTGTTATATGTGTGTGGTCCTTGTAATATATACTAATCATTTTAGTCCCTTAAAAAAATTCCAAAATGGTCCTTGAAAAAAATATATTTCATTTTGGTCCTAAAAAATTTGTTCTAGTCCTTAAAAATAAAATAATTAATTTTCATTTTAGCCCCTATAATTAAGTTTTTAGCATTTCAGTCCCTACATGACAAATTGAAAATGAAAAATATCACATTGACTAAAAAAATTGTACCCAGAAAAAGATATGTGCCTGAAGCTTAAACATATCAGCACCACTAGATGTTAGGCCAGATCAAGAAACTAACCTCATCAAAAATCAGGTGACCCCCAATGAGCTATATGTTGCATGAAGTACCTAAAAAGTAGTATTTGAAATTACCTTGTATACATATACATATATAGTTAGTATAATATAAACAAGAACTGCAGTGGGTCAGCCATAATATCATGGTATGAGTACTTACACTCCAAAAACTTGTTAAACTAATTTAGAACAAAGTCTGGCTTGTTCAAAAAAAAATTTAGATCATAGAAGTTTATGTTTAATTTTCAAAACTATAAGACCTGTCAAAACTTACAAACTGTAAGAAGTTTATGTTTAATTTTCCATTTAAAAATGAGAGCATAGAGAGCAGACAATGTTCATCAAGCAGGTTAAAATAGTAACTGCCTATTATAAAACCAAACAAGATCCACCTCATCAGCCACCACAATCGACGCTGCAACCTCCAGATCTGCCCCCACTATCACTTTCAGGTAACCACTGATTAATTAGGGTTTTTGATTTGAGATTTTGTGAAAATAAGAGATTTTGTGGATAGTCAGAAACTCTGGTATTGGGACACTTAATTACGACGATAGTGTAAAATATGTATTGAATACATACAGAATTCATGATGGATGGTTCTTTGTTTTCTGAAACATACTCAATAGCAAGAGGTTCCTTACTGACAGCTTCCTGGTTTATTGAATAGAGTTAGTAGACATTAATGGTATAATTTGGAACAAAATGATGGCATATATGAAAAAAAACATCACCTCCTCCGGTCCAAACTGCCTCTCAAGGTTTTTCAACAATTGTTCGCTTTCACTAATTTGTATCACGGAACATGGATTTGAGCCAGGGAGAGCTTTGACTTTATAGATTTTGTTCTTCTTACATAACAGTTTATCTAGAAGCTTAGGATATGTTCTTGGATTCTTATGTCCAGCCTATATTGAATAATCCGAAATGTTGATAGGTTTATAATTTGAGTTTTATAAAGTGAAAGTAACTTAAAATCCATGTCGACATACCTTAATCATTTGTTCTCTGAGATCTGCAGCAGATATACCCAATATCGAAGTACAATTAGTATCCCATATGAGAAACCTAGCCTGGTCAGACTTATGCATGGCCTGCACCTCAACCTTGTACTTAAATGATGAAATAAATTAAATCGTAATTTAGACAAAGACATTGATAATAGACCTTATGTTTGTGAATTGTAATTTATAAATACCTAGGAACAACATTAGCATTTTTATGGCCATCTCTACAACAATATTGACCATTCTCTAACTTTGAAACCTTGGTGCACTCCTTGCATCCATCATATGTCCATCCATATCGAGTAGCATTCAGTTTTGTGATTTCAGCAACAGTGACACATATGGTCTCCTGCAGTAGTACATAGAGGTTACTCATAGAATTACTTTAATTTGAACGCAATTAATAAAAATGATATGTATGTATACATTAGATGAAAAAAAATCGTTACATTCTTGATCTGATTGATATCTGCAAGACTTAGAAACGTAGCTCTAGACATGATATCCGGTGGTGTAGAAAGTTGAGATCCTTGAGAAAATTGGGAAGTGGTTTGAGTTGGAGCAGAAAGTTCAATTGGGAGGGCTTCAAAGCTGTGTTCAGTTGAATAATAAACCTTTTAAACCATGAATTGGTGAGTAAAGAAGTTGTCTGTGAAATGGTGCTATGTTACTGACCTAGTTTTGAATTCATTAACCTGAGGTAAATCAAGATTAATTAGCAGTTGAGTTCCATCCCAGGTGTTTGTGAAGCAAATAGGATAATTACCTGTGACACATTGAATCACCAATAGTTAATTTAATATTAATGAAACGTATTTCAGTTAAGACAAGCATGGTTTATGATAGAGATACCTTGTGCAGGCTTAATTCTAGCGTGTCTGATAACAACGTAGACCTGGTCAACTGCGTTCAAATTTGATAAAGCATCCTGAAATTGTTTTGCATGATGGTCCCAAAGGCAACAATGAAGCAAGTTGGCCCTAATATAATAAACAGAACTATTTTTATATAACATTCAATACAAAATTAGTTCAAAAACCAATGAAAAATGGAAATTATAAGTGGATTAGACCTTATATCCTTCAATAAGAAAGTAACAGATCTTAGCCTTGATCCAGTCCTGTTTGTATTTGTAACCTATTGAAATGCTCCAATAACATCTGAAATGTAGAAATATATAGACATCATGACAGGATATACTATGTAAAATAATGATCTGTGTGAAACAATATTCTGACCTACTAACAAATTTGATCTGTAATTCCCAGAAAGTAGTTCTCCAAAGTCCTTGCAATTTAGAGTTGCGACAGGTATGTCTGGAAAATCTTGTTGAGTAATGACTGTTGCGCCTGTGGCAATGAGTCTGTATCGATGAGTGGCTCTTACGATATAAGGTCATTGCTGCAGACCTTGAAGTTCTCCATTTCATAGGTTTTGTTATATTGCAGCTCTTCTTTAAAATCAGAAAGTAATTCTTTGGGGATAGTAAGCTGAATCTTATCAGTTTGCATGTTGTTAATACAGTCAGTTTGGGTGAATACATTGAAAAATGTTTGTAAAGAAAATTAGATTAATGGCACAAACCTCTGCATCCATAATGACCATTTCAAAATGTTCTTGTTTGGATTTGCTGATAACATGCCAAAGATCAACAATCCTAAAAGAAAGTGTCCAAACATCCTTGGAGACATCAATGTCTTTGACTTGACCAAAAGGACGAGCAACTTCTACATGATCTTCCATCTTAATAATCAAGAATTTAAAGAAAAAGGGAAAAAAACCAGTAAGATTATAAATAGGAATTTAAACCTGTACATAGTATGCAACAAAAACCTTAGACTGGCACATTATTTATCTTTCTGCTTAGATCTTTTTTTTTTTAAACAACAAATTTTATTAAAGCAAAGCCAACACAAGATGCACAGGCTTGCCACAAGCAACAAACTCATGAAGAAAAACCATTAAACTCATTAAGTAACAGCAATTAAACTAATGGGAGGTCGAAATTTCTTAGATTTTCAAATCATTGAACAAAAACCTCCAACAAAAAGCAATTTTGAATTCACAAAAAGCAAAAAACTCATACCTGAAATCTCCAAAAAGCGATTTTGAGGCTGTATGAACTACCAAAAAGCAGCAAACTCGTGAAAAAGCAAAAAATCCCTCTATAGTTAGTAAGATTTGTATATGTGAAAATGCATACCTGAAATCTACTTTTGCTCTCCGATTTAGATCAGTTCTTCTTCTTTGTTTTTGTTCAATGAACTCAGCTGGTGGAAGAGATAGAGTTGGGAGGCAGAAAATGTATCTAGATATTGGAGGTAGAGTGCATGTTGGTGTGTAATAGCCTGCATGAGAGCCTAGTTTTGGATAATAGGCTGAACTTGAACAGTGTTTGTTAAAAAACAGTGTTAGTAGGAATATAAATGTCAAAACTAACCCTGTAAAAAAATTGTCATCAGTTATTGAGGCTGGGGTAATTGAGTACAACAGGAGAAATTCAAAATCCTGTAATTTGAAGGCATAAGAGGCAGTTGAAATTACTAAAACACCCCCATTCCATTGTATAAAAATCTGTTAGGAGGTGAGGCAGTTATGTGATTTTGGTATACATTTGTTTTTGTATATAGATAGTTGATGATTGGTGAAAAAAACTGCAAGCGTGGGAGATATGGCCTCGCACACGTTCATGCTTTTTTTCTTGGTGTTACACTTCGTAACATAAAGCAGCCTCAGCGAGTAGCACTTGTTTTATAATCAGCAGAAAGGACCTGACTATCCCTGATCTATATAGTAGAAGACGAATGACTAATGATGAAAGCATTAAACTTTATACAGCCAAAACACAAATAGGAAATTACAATTTAGCACCAGCTGCCCTTCTTAAGCATGATCTTTATCTTCAATGCCTTATTTGCTGATTCCACTCGGTGACCTTTAACTATTTCTTTGAGGCCTAGTTCCTTTTGTTCACAAAAAGTATTATGTTTACATTGGTGCACCGGTTATAAAAAATAATGGGTTAAATATGTTATTAGTCCCTATAAAATCACGAGTTTTCAAGTTTAGTTTCTATAAAATTTTAATGGTAATTTTAGTCCTTCGTAATATTGTAGTTTATAAGAATAACCCTTATTTTAAAAACTTTTTACAAAAAATAGATATTTTAAGTCCTCCAAAATAGTCCCTATAAAATGAAAATAGGAACTAAAAATGAATAAAATTTTTATAGAGACTAAACTTGAAAGCTTGTAATTTTGTAGGGATTAAATACATATTTAACCCAAAAATAATTGACAACTTTAGCAACAATAAACTTAAATTTGTAGAAATTCTAGGGCATGCCAAAATCATTTCTTGGAGTTGGGTTGCTAAGAAAGAAGGTAGAAACATAGTCCTAAGTCTCGCATGCGGTCTATCATAAACTTATTTTTAGACCTAATTCTAACTTTCGAAAGACTAACGTGACTTGTTATTTTGAATGACAAAGGTTAATAATTAGTTGTTAAATTTAGATTTATTTCTTTGTCTAGGTTCGAACCCAGAACCTTCAACTTCTTCTCTCTTAGCTCAAAGCAGTTGAGCTACCCAACCCTCTCTCCTTCGTGGTTTCTAATTTGGTGGAAATGTTAGATTAAAAATAGATGAAAAAGTGTAGCTGTATATGCATAAATTGTGCAGAAATTAAAGTGTGATTTCTTTGCAAAGAGCGATGATTTACTAGGTGATGGTAGTAGCCACTGAGTACAGAACAGTTACAATACTTTGAAGATATTTTCTTTTCTTTTTGGTTTTTTCTTCCAGCTGGAGATATTATTTTCCATTTTTTGGGGGAAAATAAAACTACAAGCGTGGGAGCATGGTCTTGTTTGGCAACCCCAACAGGCAGGACTTGGTATTTTCAGCTGGAAAGGACCTGAATATCCCTAAAGTTGTATCAGAATGACTAATGATTTGAGCATGTAGAGCAGGGTAACTCTTCTCTCAATTGATGTGAGCTTTTAAACTTTATAATACAGTCTCAAAACAAATCACAATTCAACACCAGATGCGCCTTAATTGAGGATTCCACTTGGTTATATAAATATTTCGTTGAACCCTTGCTTTAGTTCACAAAAATATGTATACATGACACAAAAGCCTAGTTCCTTTAGCAGCAATACATTTTTATGGTTAATGTCACAAAAATGTGTATGCTTGATGTGTATATATGTTCATGTTTCAGCGTTGTATTTGTAAATGTCTGTGTAAATGTCTGACACCAACACATGTGATGACATACAATTAAATCATTTCATTAAATTACTATCAACATCGGACGTTTGAGTATCATGTCTGGTTTTTGGATCGGTGTTTCATAGTTTTAAAGTAATTATTTTATGGTTGACTATATAGTGAATAATTTGAGTGTGTGTGTGTATATATGTTCATGTTTCAGCATTGTATTTGTAAATGTTTGACACCAACACATGTGATGGCATACAATTAAATCATTTCCTTAAATTACTATCAACATCGAACGTTTGAGTATCATGTCTGGTTTTTGGATCGGTGTTTCATAGTTTTAAAGTAATTATTTTATGGTTGACTATATAGTGAATAATTAGAGTGTGCGTGTGTGTGTGTATATATATATATATATATATATATATATATATGCACACTTACACACTTATATATATATATATATATATATATATATATATGCACACTTACACACTTTTTTTTTAAAAAAATAATAATATATACACACACTTCACTATATAAAAATGTAATGAAATAAATCAGTTTATACAAATTTATCTTAATTTAAATGAAAATGTGAGTGTTTAAGTTTTAAAATATCTCAAAAGTTTGGTAAAAGAATCTCAAAATATGTTTAGTTAAGAAATATATATATATATATATATATATATATATATATATATATATATATATATCTGTGTGTGTGTGTGTGGACCTTGTAAAAATTTATTTCATTTTGATTTTGATCCTCAAAATTTTGTTCTAGTCCTTAAACCTTTTTCATTGCAGTCCCTATTTTATTTTATTTTACTTTTTTGCATTTTGGTCCCTACATTACTAATTGAACAATGTTTCAACAACTAAAGTAAATAAAAATAGCTTCTTTTTAGCATTTAGACCCTTTTTATTTTTTCATTTTATTAATAACAATTTTTTTGACAAAATTTTTAAGTACTAATATGTTACACTTAATAATGGTTGTGATTTGTTGTCGTTGGAAATTTGTTTATAGTGGATAAAAAAAATCAAGTATTTTTTTTAAAAGTTAAACTAACCCACCCAAATTAATATCAGAAAAAATCAAAGTAAGACGAGGAGCACACTTCAAGATCTTAAGTCAACACCATCAAACTAACTATTAAAATCAAACTCTATTGCTATTTAATTTTTGGGAACAAGAATATACCTTTCCAACTAATTTATAGTTTTTATTTCTTTTATGTGTCTTGTTAACAAGTGACATAAGACTACTCTTTAATAGTTCTATATTAAAAAAATATTTATTGAAATAGTCAAATAGTTTAATTTACAATGCATTGAATTCATCGCTATCTATAGAAAACAATTTACTATTTAAGGTTGTTAAAAAATGCATTTACGACAATAGTTAACATTTCCCATCTTTTAGAAGCAAAGAGATTTCATTAAAGTGACTAGAAGGGTACTCAAACCCAACTAATTTTGGCTAAATTACACCATGAGTCATTTAAGTTATTTAATTGTAACAAATTGGTCCTTTAAGTTTTTTTTGTACCACTTACGTCCTTTAAGTTATTTAATTGTAACAAGTTGGTCCTTTAAGTATTTTTTGTAACGCTTAGGTCCTTTAAATTATATAATTGTAACTTTTAGGCCCCGAATAACTTACATTTTTAAAATCTAAAATACACCAAATTGTTACAGTTAAATAACTCAAAGGACTTAATTGGTACGGAAAAAACTTAAAGAACCAATTTGTTACAATTAATTAACATAAAAGACCTAAGTAGTACGAAAAAAACTTAAATGACCAATTTGTTACAATTAAATAACTTAAAGGATTTTTTTGTGTAATTTAGACACTAATTTATTGTGATTACTTTCTTTAATTTCCATCGGATCAAAAAAAATTATTTACAATGATTACTCTACAGAACTAAACTTCGAACTTACATCATTCATGTGTGTAAAGTACCTATCAAAATATTAACCAGTAAAATACCTGCTGGTGGATCGGCTTGAATCATCACAAACAACTTAATGCCATATTTGACCCTAGAAAGCAAAACACGTATATATATATATATAAGTTCTAAATAGAAAAAGGTAAGACAAATCAATAAACAAATGAATAAAATGGACTATTTAATCTAAATTTCATTCAACAACAAAAAATACATCCAAAAGTTTGATTGAACTCACCGGAACTGCAAAGGTAGAAAACTCACAACTCATTGTGAAAATCTTAATGAACACATCAAACATTACCTGCATATATTTCATTTCATAATCACACAACTTTTACAACAATATTAGATAGGTTTTATATAGATATATATATTTGAAATCAAAAACAGAAATCCCTCATACTCATTATCAAAATCAGCACAGCAAGGTGTAGACGTTAGAACTGTGGATAATAAAAAAAAAGTTAGAACTGTGGATCAAGAACAAAGTACGTACAGTGGGGATTGTTACTGAACTGCAAATAATCGATCTGTCAACACCACCACCTTCATTATCTGAATTTCGTCGTCAAAAAACAGAATCATCGGCCACCACCGTGTCGTTGCATCAGGGTATATATCCGTCACCGCCATCTATTTCAGCGAACTGTTGGTTAGTTAGGGTTTCTGATTTGAGTGTGAACTCTTAAAACTCACTGTGGTTTCTGATATGGGGGAACAGAAAAATTAAAAATATGAAATTTTTGTAGAAGTTGTGATTTCCTTGTTAGGAGAGATGATTTACGTACTAATCCAATGAGTTTAGAACAGTGCGCTTGAGATATTTTCTTTTTTCCTTCCAGCTGGAGATAGATATTATCTTAGTACAAAGGGTTTTCTTTTTGGCATATTTTTTTTAATTTTATTATTTACTAGACTTCGACCCGTGCGATGCACGGGTTGTTTTAGAAAGTCATAATTAAAATACACTACACATCTAAAAAATGTAACATAGACTACACCTTAACTTCAAAACACCATGTAAAAATGGCTCCCTCATAACATCCCTACACAAACAGCATGTCTTTGATGGTATCTCTTATATCAGTAAATTATGTCTTTGCGGTCCAATATAAAGTTTAACGTCATATTTCCCTAGTCATGGATGTTACCCAATGTGAGCATCTTTCAAAAGTGCACCGTCTACAAAAAGAATGCAGGAAAAATTAATTAAAACAAAGAACAAATTAGCAAAACAAAAAGCAAATACATGGTTCAAAAATAAAATAGAATAGAAAATTGTAAAAGAAGAATTAACATAAATTGCTGCTTCGTTGAACTTATGGTTTTTTGTTCCTGTTCATACTTTTTGCTCCAAGAATTAGCATTTAAGGGGATTAATTTTATTTAGTTATCAGTTAGAATACGATTAAATTCTTCAAAAAAAAGTCGAATATGATTAACGAAAGGATACATAATATAGAATACATTGACTACCTTCATTCCAATTTTGGTGTGTTGAGTCTCTTAAATAATGGACATTACTACTTTGCTGTAAAAAAATCACACACAACAATGAGTTGTGAGCAGCAAATTTGTAGATAGAAAAATTAACAAATGAATAAAAATCAAGTTGACGTAGATTGTTCTGTCCGACACAATATTGTATTTGACCGTCACAATAAGCCGAGGATAATTAAAAGAAATCCAACATTATAAATGGTTCTCCAAAAAATCAAAAAAAAGATGCAGAGAAAAATCAGAGGGAAAGTGGCATCAACGATGATATGAGAGAACCAAACCATAAGGAAAGTCACATCAACAGCCATAAGAAACATCATTTTCAAAAAATAAAATGAGAATGAGAAGTAGAAATAGTTCAAGAACATACCAAATAACACATAAGCCATAAATATCTAATCTGCATGGCTTGTCTGCTGCCACGCCTATTAAAGACAAAAGCAGAACAACTAAATAATTGTTACTTTGTAGAGCTTAACAGGACCACCATATCAAAGTAAAAAATAATTCACGTTACACTATAAAAGTTCAAAGTAACAAATAAAATAGGAAAAGAAATCGAGAATCTAATGTAGAAGAAGATGAAGGTACAAACCTTGTGCAACAAAGACACTCATATTTAGTAAAAAATTCAAACAGGAGCAGAACAATGATGAACTTTAGAGATAATCTGTCTATAACAACCGCATAAACAACATGCCTTCAACAATCTATTTATCTGCATTTTGTAGGAACTTAGCAAAAATAAATGAATGTTTTAAACTGATTCATATAAACGTCAATTGCAAGAACATATTAATATATAATATCAAAACAAAACAGAATAAGCACCATTACCTTATCCTCATATTCTCAAAACCTGCAAAAGAAAGTTCATTTCGGAAAAATTACCTTTTTTTCTTTTTTTAATCATTGTATGCATGCAGTTACTAATTAATGTGTTGAAGTTGTTAATTGCTGAATTATATCTGGGGAAAGAAAGAAAGTGGGGGGCGGTAGTGGGGTAGTGGCAAATAGGAGTTCTTGTTTTCCTTCTCTTTAATTGCATATCTCATTTGACGGTTAATTGGTGAATCAGATTTAGGGAAAGAAAGAAAGTGGGGGGCAGTAGTGGGAAATATGATTTCTTGCTTTCCTTCTCTTTAATTGCATATATGTTTTCGAATCAAACATGTAGACATTATAAACATTAATGTCGTATTGGCAAATCATTGGATCTAGACCATCTTCAACCCGGTTTGTTATGAAACGATCGGAAAAAAAAAAACAAAAGAAAAGGTGCAAAAATTACACCAATTTAAGTTATTAACTTTATTTTTTTACCAAATAATACTACCAGTTTGTGTTTCCGAATTCCTTCTTTCTCAACCTTCATATTCGATTACATTCATGTTAAAAGAACAACTAAAATAGGCAAATTGAAAATAGTAAACATGTTTCAAAATTCAAAGTGAGAAAACAAAGTAATGTTATAATCTAGTGTAGTGATTTTTGCAAATAAAAAGACAGAATAAATAACTTCAAGTAATTAATATAATATAGGAGAAACAAAGAGGTAGACAAAATTACACTAAAATTGTATCGATAAAAGTATATGAAAAGGAACTGCTATCAAAAAAGGAATTGCAATGACGTTAGTGGCTTTTAAAAAAAATGACATTTTCATGTGCTACCTGATTCAATTCCTTGCAGACCTTTTTTTCATAAAAATTAATTAGGTCTATCAAAAAGGGCGGGGTTATGGTTATTAGGTTCAATTGCATGATGGTGAGAGAGATGAAAGTGAGTGAGAAATGATTTAGGAATTGTGAGATTGAAAGAAAGAGCTTAACAGGACCACCATATCAAAGTAAAAAATAATTCACGCTACACTATAAAAGTTCAAAGTAACAAATAAAATAGGAAAAGAAATCGAGAATCTAATGTAGAAGAAGATGAAGGTACAAACCTTGTGCAACAGAGACACTCATATTTAGTAAAAAATCCAAACAGGAGCAGAACAATGATGAACTTTAGAGATAATCTGTCTATAACAACCGCATAAACAACATGCCTTCAACAATCTATTTATCTGAATTTTGTAGGAACTTAGCAAAAATAAATGAATGTTTTAAACTGATTCATATAACGTCAATTGCAAGAACTAATTAATATATAATATCAAAACAAAACAGAATAAGCACCATTACCTTATCCTCATATTCTCAAAACCTGCAAAAGAAAGTTCATTTCGGAAAAATTACCTTTTTTTTCTTTTTTTAATCATTGTATGCATGCAGTTACTAATTAATGTGTTGAAGTTGTTAATTGCTGAATTATATCTGGGGAAAGAAAGAAAGTGGGGGGCGGTAGTGGGGTAGTGGCAAATAGGAGTTCTTGTTTTCCTTCTCTTTAATTGCATATCTCATTTGACGGTTAATTGGTGAATCAGATTTGGGGAAAGAAAGAAAGTGGGGGGCAGTAGTGGGAAATAGGATTTCTTGTTTTCCTTCTCTTTAATTGCATATATGTTTTGGAATCAAACATGTAGACATTATAAACATTAATGTCGTATTGGCAAATCATTGGATCTAGACCATCTTCAACCCGATTTGTTATGAAACGATCGGAAAAAAAACAAAACAAAAGGTGCAAAAATTACATCAATTTAAGTTATTAACTTTATTTTTTTACCAAATAATACTACCAGTTTGTGTTTCCGAATTCCTTCTTTCTCAACCTTCATATTCGATTACATTCATGTTAAAAGAACAACTAAAATAGGCAAATTGAAAATAGTAAACATGTTTCAAAATTCAAAGTGAGAAAACAAAGTAATGTTATAATCTAGTGTAGTGATTTTTGCAAATAAAAAGACAGAATAAATAACTTCAAGTAATTAATATAATATAGGAGAAACAAAGAGGTAGACAAAATTACACTAAAATTGTATCGATAAAAGTATATGAGAAGGAACTGCTATCAAAAAAGGAATTGCAATGACGTTAGTGGCTTTTAAAAAAAAATGACATTTTCATGTGCTACCTGATTCAATTCCTTGCAGACCTTTTTTTCATAAAAATTAATTAGGTCTATCAAAAAGGGCGGGGTTATGGTTATTAGGTTCAATTGCATTATGGTGAGAGAGATGAAAGTGAGTGAGAAATGATTTAGGAATTGTGAGATTGAAAGAAAGAGGACACAAAATTTGTGTTGAATACATAACATTGAAGCAATTGCATGTCATAAAAAACATTTCTTGTTTTCCTTCTCTTTAATTGCATATATGTTTTGGAATCAAACATGTAGACATTATAAACATTAATGTCGTATTGGCAAATCATTGGATCTAGACCATCTTCAACCCGGTTTGTTATGAAACGATCGAAAAAAAAACAAAACAAAAGGTGCAAAAATTACATCAATTTAAGTTATTAACTTTATTTTTTTACCAAATAATACTACCAGTTTGTGTTTCCGAATTCCTTCTTTCTCAACCTTCATATTCGATTACATTCATGTTAAAAGAACAACTAAAATAGGCAAATTGAAAATAGTAAACATGTTTCAAAATTCAAAGTGAGAAAACAAAGTAATGTTATAATCTAGTGTAGTGATTTTTGCAAATAAAAAGACAGAATAAATAACTTCAAGTAATTAATATAATATAGGAGAAACAAAGAGGTAGACAAAATTACACTAAAATTGTATCGATAAAAGTATATGAGAAGGAACTGCTATCAAAAAAGGAATTGCAATGACGTTAGTGGCTTTTAAAAAAAATGACATTTTCATGTGCTACCTGATTCAATTCCTTGCAGACCTTTTTTTCGTAAAAATTAATTAGGTCTATCAAAAAGGGCGGGGTTATGGTTATTAGGTTCAATTGCATGATGGTGAGAGAGATGAAAGTGAGTGAGAAATGATTTAGGAATTGTGAGATTGAAAGAAAGAGGACACAAAATTTGTGTTGAATACATAACATTGAAGCAATTGCATGTCATAAAAAACATCAGTGCCTTGGTGGTAAGAGTTGTGATTGGGAAGTATGTGGTACCTGGTTCGATCCCCACCAAGAGTTTTTTCATAAATTTTTTTCAAAACCAAAAATTAGGGTTAGTCATTAGGGTTAGGTCAGACTACCTAACATTTAGTATTATAAAGATATATATATATATGGGTAAAAAAGCTTCAAGCGTGGGAGCTATGGTCTCGCACGTTCCTGCTATTCTTGTTGTTGCACTTCTTACGTACTCCAGCGGTAGCCCTAGCACCAGTTAATTTTACTAATAAACTATCAAATTAGTCATATCTTTATAAACCACTTTTAAATTTGTAACATCCCGCTTATAAGAATCAGTTAATCGTGTTAGAAGTCAATAAGCAAGCATGTCAATTTGATAATATTAAGTAATGGCAATATGGTAAATAAGGCTTAAGGGGGAGATTGTTTTAAAAATGGGAACTAGATATTTTTCCCACAATTATTTCCTTCTTCTCTCTACTCATCCAAAACCAGCCTTTCTCTTCCTCTTTCCCCTCTTCATCACACGCCCCCATCTCTCTACTCACACTCATCAACTTCATCCCAAACCTTGTGAGAAATTTCATGCTAGCAAGCTGGGTATTTGGGAAGTTAGAGCAAGAAGTAGAAAAGAAGAACAAGGAGAATTAAGAAGAGTCAAGAGAAAGTGGTAGCTTGAAGCCAAGGCTTAGGGAATCAGAGATAGCAAGCACCAATAGGAGGTTTAAGGTGAGCTCCACAGGGTTTTAGAACCCGTTTGAGTAAGTTTATGAGTTTTAGCATTTATGAGCAAAGTTATGATCATTTGAACCCTAATTCCATTTTGATAGCAATTCTTGATTATTACATGTTGTATTCTGTTAATATGCATTAGAAATGATCCCTTTAAAGTTGTATGATGCTTGGGCATGATTGGATAGACCAAAAATGGTGGAAAACATGTTTTGAACTAGCCCTATGCTGTCCAACTGCATGTAAAATCGTGTCACGATTTTACCAGCGTGTCACGATTTTACAGGCAGAAACCAACACGATTTCTGGGTATGAAATCGTGACACGATTGCCAAATCGTGTCACGATTGCCCAATCGTGTCACGATTTTGGGTTGGACAGGATCACATGATTTTTCATCTTTTCTTGCACCGTTTCGGCTATCCAATACTGCTCCGAACTTAAGGATCGACATGTAATGATTAAGCATTGTTAAAGTGCATATAAAGACCTATCCTTGAGATGTTTAAATCAACATTATAGAGTGAGGATAGGCATAAGCTTGAGAGGATGGATGACTTAATCCTCAAGTCATTATAGAGAAATATAAGAGCTAGTTTTGGGATTATCCCTTACTAAGCAGTTTATCAAACACAGTTAAGTATAAGCAAGCTCAAGAATGATATAGACTTCAAGCTTAGAGCCTTATATAGGTTAAGAGTACAAGAATTAGTAAGATTAAGCTGTGGCCTTCGATGTTCACGTCAGTGGGACACGAATGGTTCACGTAGAGTTAAGACTAAGATTAATACTATTAAGTCGTGACTTTCATCGTTCACGCCAGTGGGACATGAAAGGTTCATGCATAAGTGTACAGAATAATTATTCGCGTCTTCCGTCGTTCACGCCAGTGGGACACGGGAGGTATACGCATCAGTTAAGATTAATATTAAGCCGTGACTTTCGTTGTTCACGCCAGTGGGACACGAAAGGTTCATGTATAAGTTAAGACTAATAATGAAGTATATTAATTCGCGTCTTCCGTCGTTCACGCCAGTGGGACACGGGGGGTATACGCGTAAGTTAAGTCGTGTCTTCTGCTGTTCACGCCAGTGGGACACAGGAGGTTCACGCCAGTGGGACGTGTTATTCCGCAAGGATGACCGCACGACGACAAGAGGAGTCCGGTGTTAGCCTGATATGATAGGAATTTTCACCGGTTATCAGGGGAATGTGCTTCGGGGTTACTCCACCCGGGGGCATTCCGTAAAATGAACTCAGATAATATTGCTTGTTCAACGCTAACAGCTAACATAAAGACATGTATCAGTTAATATTTTATTATGTTATCAGACAGAGAATAGTTATCAGAAAAGTATCAGATTCAGGTATCAGTTATCAGGTGGTGATCCTAGGATTCCCCTCGATCACCCAGTTGTCAGGATATAGTCTAGATCTCATGACTATTCAGTATCAGACTCAGACAGTGATCCTAGGTTTCCCCTTGATCACTGGTTTAGCAGGATGTAGTCCAATTTATGACTACACAGTTTAGCAGGACAGACAGGTAGCCCTCTATGGGTAAAGATAAGACTTGGCGATCATAGGTATCCCCAAGATTGCCGAGAGTAGGCACGGCGACCCTAGGTTTCCCCGTGGTTACCAACAGTAGGTTGGGCTGGAGCTCACTGAGACGTAATGTCTCACCCCAATCCTTCTGGTGCAGGCTTGCAGGTTAGCAAGAGATGTTCATGAAGATCTTCAGGAAGACGCTGGATGGAGTGCAGATGCTCGTCAAGGACAAGCTCAGGAGGTTGACAGATTACCTATGTATATGAGAGTGTAATTGTAAATGATATTTGGATATTTGTATTAACGAGCTATTTGTACTCATTCAGTAGTTTTATATTGTATTTATTATTGAAAATTTTAATGTACCCAGTATCAGACTAATACACATGCTAAATATTCTAGATAATTTAGTATGGGTGTTACAATTGGTATCAGAGCAGGTCGATTCAGTCCGTGCCTTGGGTCATTAAAGTTTCAATAAAAGTAGTGGGACCATTGGGTTCCGGATATTGTTCTAAAGGTCACATCTAGTTGAGCCTGATCAACTCAATCTAGTATATGACAGTTAGGATAAATGTCCGAGAGCTGAATGTGACCAAGGAGGAATGGAGTTGTGAAGGGCGAAGACTAAGGTGGTAGAATTGTTTGACGGAGTTGGCGAAGGAGTATTCAACGCCAAATGGTGGCCAACGAACCGTAGAGTGACTAAGTTTGTCTATGATAGAGTTTCAGGAATGTCAGAATATTTAATGATAAGGTGTAGAACCCTCACACGGTTAAACACGTCATTAAGAGATGTCTCATGGGATGGGACAGGAACAGTAAGAAAATTATGAAACCATAATTGGAACCGTAGTTTGAGAATTTAAGGTGAAGTGTGGACTAAGTAACAATTCTGAGTACAGAGTTGAAGAATCGAATTTGAATCGGATGAGATTTTAATATCCGGACAGTTAAGAGAATTAATTATGGATTAAGTGAGTTATTTGGACAGGTGAAACTAACCACTCAAGTGTGGTCATTGAGTATGAATCACAAGTAAATTTAACCCCATCAGATTAGCTCCGTCTCCTGAGACAGATATGTGAAATGAGAAGGGAAGATGGTATGCAACCTAAGAACTAAGATGGATATTGAATAATAAGTTATTGGAATTTAGTGAACTGATGGACGAACAAGTCAGATTTCTTTGATTGGATGAACAGTATTGAATTTCCTCGATTGGTCGATGAAGGCAAGTTCAAGATTAAAGTAGACCAGCTTTGAAGGATGATCGGAATTTCAGTCGAGAAACTATGGTGAGATTTTAATATATGAAGGATCGTCTCGAATATGAAAGGTTAAGATTAAGGTTAATGTTAAGGAGTTATATGTTCTTAACTGAAGAGTTTTCTTCCACAACTATTTTAGAAGCTGAAAGAGATCATCTCGTGTCAATAAGTTTCCGAGGGCGGTAATAAGGTATAGATTTCAGATTGTTAACCATAGGCAGAGTTATGCAGATGTTAAGAATAAGATTATGGATATGAAATTCTTCCGGATAAAGATAAAATGATTAGTAATGGGATTCAAACCCCAGTGGATTCCGTGTATAAAAGATGTGAACCTCCAGAAATCATAAGTTGTTTTAGAAGTTGACACAAGTGTTTGTGTGTGTGAACTTAAGTTGTCTCAAGCAAACTTTCAGTCGGGTTGCGCAATGTTTTAGTGATTATACATAAAGAACTGGCCAAAAGATGGTTACGGAATTCAGGATATGGAAAGTAAAGTTAGAACCAGAGTATAAACTATTTGACAGGAACATTGTTGAACTCTTGACAGTTGATGGAAACTGTTTACTGGTTCTGGCGTTTTATCGTGAAAGCAAGTGAGTATATGGTTCATGTCTGAAAGGAAGTACAGTGTCAGATGACGATCAATCAGTAAGTTAAACAGGTGGTTTAAGCCACAAGAGAATCAACGAACGTAAGATGAACCTACCGTGATAGCTACAAGTCATTAAGGAACAAGTCGGCCAGAGAATTTGATAATGGTGTATTACTCCTACTCCAAAGTGTTTTGTTAGATCAGAGTTGCGCAGCGGAAAAGTAATTCCAAGATGAATTAACAAACAATTCTAAACTGAAGCTTAGAGAGCAAGGATGCTTGTGTAGTCCTTGTCAGATGAACCACAGAATATCAGTGAGCAGTGACGACTCGAACTTGTTATAAGTTCTAGCAAGAAATTTTAAAAGTAAAGCCGAGGGATATTTCAAACCTCGAAATACAAGAGAAACGGAAATCGAAATAGTTTAGGATTATGTGATAAGAATGAGAAGAATATGTTCCTAGCACAATAAGTCTAGAGCAAGGAAAGTCACCGCTAATACGGTAAATTAGCTAATTTAACCCGGTAACTTTAGGTGGACTTGAAGAGTAATGTTTAATCAACAGGATCAAGCATAAAGTAATATCAGTAAAGGTTGTACTTGCAAGATGATACTTTGAAATAGAAGCGTTGATCAGAAAAACGTCAACGCAGTGACATATGAGTTTAAACCATGTTGTACCCCGCTATGTCAACATGTCACATGTATCAGGTTATGTTAGTATTATATATACTTATCAGGCAGTACTCAAGCTACTCAGATAGTAGAATAACAGATTTTCAACTATGGGACGTGTTTTGGCATTAGTGGTACACAATCAGGAATGTTTAAGTATGAAGGTTTTTACCGGAACAGAATTGTTGATATCACCATAGCTTAGCAGAAGAGTTCGGAAATGATTGTACTTAATGTTCACTAGTAAAGAAAGAAGGACTTTTATGAAGATTAAAAGTCACTCATAGTCTACAGCAAAAGGCTACGTAAGTTCAAGTTGAGATTAAAGAATTAAAGATTAAGTGTGCTATTTTTGGTAGCAATCAAGTAGAGCCTTCTTTTGAAAATAAGGATCTTGGACCTGATGTTCAGGAATGAGTAATGAGTTCACTATATCGATAAGTGTAATCATGATCTATGTTAGGTGATAATGTATGTCAAGACTAAACATGAGTAACATTGACGGGGCAAACCTGGCAAGCCAGTTGAAAGGCAAATCCCGGATGTTACAAGATGAGGTAGTACCTCAAATATGTTAAGATTAAGAATGATGTCCCGTTAGTCGGACAAAGATGAGGTGATGTATTGTGTACCCGTCAGTAGTGTACACGTGCTCGCTTATATATGCAAACTATATGCTACGAATTATACTATGTGATAAAATGTAAGACGACTTATACCACTCATCACTTGGGCTAGACTCTTATGAGTCCTGGACTATCGACGCAGAAATATTTACACTACGGGTAGAACTCGAGGTAGGTAATGATTATGATTGCGATAAAGAAGCACATCGGGATGTTAGAAAGAAAGGAGCAAGTGTTAGAGGCGAAACCTCCTGCTTATACTTGGAATATTAAACGAAGTTAGAATACTTCTTACATTCGCATGTGCGTGTATAATATCAGATGTTTTCAGTGTAAGAATAATTCTATATGGAATGGTGATATAAGTCTATAAGTAAGTTGTCGTCGTATGAGACGAAAGTTAAAGATAATAATTCATGGAGATTAGATGCAGTGCAATGAACCCCTTAAAAGTGAAAATAATTGAGGAGGATAAGATTATCCAGTAAGGTATTTGAGATTTAGTGACCTTGAGTTGGTTTGCAAGAAGTATTTGAACCAGGATTAAAGTCAAGCGAGTTGGATATGATGGTTCAGACAACCTCACATCCTAATACGCAAGAATTATGCAAATTCGCCATGAGCATTTTTAGTTAAGGGAAAAGTTGTCGAGTATGTTCGACGTATAGAGTTGGAAATCCAAGGGATTCCGATAAGCAAGACAAACTGGAGTTTCGGGCAGATAGAGGAAGTAGTGTGAGAGATTCTTTCATGTATGATAGTGGATTCTAAATTTCGAGGACGAAATTTCTTTAAGGGGGGTAGATTGTAACATCCTGCTTATAAGAATCAGTTAATCGTGTTAGAAGTCAATAAGCAAGCATGGCAATTTGATAATATTAAGTAATGACAATATGGTAAATAAGGCTTAAGGGGGAGATTGTTTTAAAAATGGGAACTAGATATTTTTCCCACAATTATTTCCTTCTTCTCTCTACTCATCCAAAACCAGCCTTTCTCTTCCTCTTTCCCCTCTTCATCACACGCCCCCATCTCTCTACTCACACTCATCAACTTCATCCCAAACCTTGTGAGAAATTTCATGCTAGCAAGCTGGGTATTTGGGAAGTTAGAGCAAGAAGTAGAAAAGAAGAACAAGGAGAATTAAGAAGAGTCAAGAGAAAGTGGTAGCTTGAAGCCAAGGCTTAGAGAATCAGAGATAGCAAGCACCAAAAGGAGGTTTAAGGTGAGCTCCACATGGTTTTAGAACCCGTTTGAGTAAGTTTATGAGTTTTAGCATTTATGAGCAAAGTTATGATCATTTGAACCCTAATTCCATTTTGATAGCAATTCTTGATTATTACATGTTGTATTCTGTTAATATGCATTAGAAATGATCCCTTTAAAGTTGTATGATGCTTGGGCATGATTGGATAGACCAAAAATGGTGGAAAACATGTTTTGAACTAGCCCTATGCTGTCCAACTGCAGGTAAAATCGTGTCACAATTTTACCAGCGTGTCACGATTTTACAGGCAGAAACCAACACGATTTCTGGGTATGAAATCGTGACACGATTGCCAAATCGTGTCACGATTGCCCAATCGTGTCACGATTTTGGGTTGGACAGGATCACATGATTTTTCATCTTTTCTTGCACCGTTTCGGCTATCCAATACTGCTCCGAACTTAAGGATCGACATGTAATGATTAAGCATTGTTAAAGTGCATATAAAGACCTATCCTTGAGATGTTTAAATCAACATTATAGAGTGAGGATAGGCATAAGCTTGAGAGGATGGATGACTTAATCCTCAAGTCATTATAGAGAAATATAAGAGCTAGTTTTGGGATTATCCCTTACTAAGCAGTTTATCAAACACAGTTAAGTATAAGCAAGCTCAAGAATGATATAGACTTCAAGCTTAGAGCCTTATATAGGTTAAGAGTACAAGAATTAGTAAGATTAAGCTGTGGCCTTCGATGTTCACGTCAGTGGGACACGAATGGTTCACGTAGAGTTAAGACTAAGATTAATACTATTAAGTCGTGACTTTCATCGTTCACGCCAGTGGGACATGAAAGGTTCATGCATAAGTGTACAGAATAATTATTCGCGTCTTCCGTCGTTCACGCCAGTGGGACACGGGAGGTATACGCATCAGTTAAGATTAATATTAAGCCGTGACTTTCGTTGTTCACGCCAGTGGGACACGAAAGGTTCATGTATAAGTTAAGACTAATAATGAAGTATATTAATTCGCGTCTTCCGTCGTTCACGCCAGTGGGACACGGGGGGTATACGCGTAAGTTAAGTCGTGTCTTCTGCTGTTCACGCCAGTGGGACACAGGAGGTTCACGCCAGTGGGACGTGTTATTCCGCAAGGATGACCGCACGACGACAAGAGGAGTCCGGTGTTAGCCTGATATGATAGGAATTTTCACCGGTTATCAGGGGAATGTGCTTCGGGGTTACTCCACCCGGGGGCATTCCGTAAAATGAACTCAGATAATATTGCTTGTTCAACGCTAACAGCTAACATAAAGACATGTATCAGTTAATATTTTATTATGTTATCAGACAGAGAATAGTTATCAGAAAAGTATCAGATTCAGGTATCAGTTATCAGGTGGTGATCCTAGGATTCCCCTCGATCACCCAGTTGTCAGGATATAGTCTAGATCTCATGACTATTCAGTATCAGACTCAGACAGTGATCCTAGGTTTCCCCTTGATCACTGGTTTAGCAGGATGTAGTCCAGTTTATGACTACACAGTTTAGCAGGACAGACAGGTAGCCCTCTATGGGTAAAGATAAGACTTGGCGATCATAGGTATCCCCAAGATTGCCGAGAGTAGGCACGGCGACCCTAGGTTTCCCCGTGGTTGCCAACAGTAGGTTGGGCTGGAGCTCACTGAGACGTAATGTCTCACCCCAATCCTTCTGGTGCAGGCTTGCAGGTTAGCAAGAGATGTTCATGAAGATCTTCAGGAAGACGCTGGATGGAGTGCAGATGCTCGTCAAGGACAAGCTCAAGAGGTTGACAGATTACCTATGTATATGAGAGTGTAATTGTAAATGATATTTGGATATTTGTATTAACGAGCTATTTGTACTCATTCAGTAGTTTTATATTGTATTTATTATTGAAAATTTTAATGTACCCAGTATCAGACTAATACACATGCTAAATATTCTAGATAATTTAGTATGGGTGTTACAAAATTAATTTTTGACTCTTTTAATATTTTAAACTAATTCATGTCTTTATCAAAAGTTTTTTAATTAAGTCTCTCGTCATGTGACAAAAACATAAATACTTAGTTGAGAAACTTTTGACAAAGACATAAATTAGTTTGAAATATTAATAAAACCAGAGACTAATTTGAGAATGACTTTCAAAGACAGAGATCAATCTAAGAAATCACAAGGCATATTACATGTCACAACTACTTTATGTTTAAATTTTAGGGTCTTGTTAACGAGTGTCCCCGAGACACTCTTTAAACATTCCAAAAGAAATGAGTGGTACAGGTAGCACTTGATATTTTCAGCTGGAAAGGACTGAGTATCCTATAGTTGTATTGTATCAGAATTACTAATGATTTGAGCATGCAGAGCAGGGTAACTCTTCTCTCAATTGATGTGAGTTTTAAACTTTATAATACAGTCTCAAAACAAATCACAATTCAACACCATATCCAGTGCCTTTATTGCGGATTCCACTTTGTTATAGATATTTCTTTGAAGCCAGGTTGCTTTAGTTCACAAAAATATATGTATACATACATGCCACAACTGCTTTGTGTTTAAGTTCACAAAAAGCCTAGTTCCTTTAGCAGCAATACATTTTTTTAATGCAGTTAAGTTAACTTTATTAAACTTAAAACTATTAATTTTATTCATGTTTATGTTAAAATAAACTTATATATGTTCATATTTAAGTGTGTGTAAAAGTGAGTATCTAACGCCACACATATGATTACATTTAATTATGTCATTTTCTTAAACCATTATTAGTTTACGTGTTAGTGTTTATTTCACTATCAATTGTGTCCGGTGCCCGTGTTTCATAGTTCTAAAATAATTATTTTATGGTTGACTGTATAGACACTCGTTATTCACTATATAAAATGTAATGCAAAAACAAGCAACTTTTAAGGTTAACTCGTTATTTACCGTATAAAATGTAATGCAAAAACAAGCAACTTTTAAGGTTAGCCACCTGCCCACCTCCCACCTTCACTCAACTTTTCTCTCATTTCATTCTTCCGTCATATGAGATAGTTTTTGACCATTTATGGCCTGAAGTCACCCCTCGTCGTTTCCTTCTCGCTTTTTATCCATATATTTGTTTCTTTTTTTTGGGTTTTTTAAGTTTTTATCAACTTAGTGCGGTGTTTGTTGGTTCAGAGTGACATATTCACTTCAACTTATTACAGATTTGATGAAGACTTGAGCATCAATGTTGCAGGTCAAGAAGCATGAATTTTCCAGTTACTTTTACTTTTGTCATATTTGTAGGCACTATCATGTTGTTGTTGTTGTTGTTGATGTATGCTATTAACCTAGGTGTTTGCAAGATTGTTTGCAGATTCACCTTTTTTGAGTTTTTAGCAATCTTAAATTTAAAATGATCTATGTATTTGTCCGATTTGAATGAATGAATATCATTTTTATAAAATTGTGACTATTTAAGTTTTAAAAAATCTCAAATGTTTGGTAAATAATTCTCAAAAAAAAATGTTTAGCTTTTTTGAGAAAAAAGTACTGTTATAGGTATGTGGACCTTGTAAACATATTTATTTCATTTTGGTCCTCCAAATTTTGTTCTAGCCCTTAATTTTTCCATATAGTCCCATTTTTTTTTACTTTTTTTCTTTGATCCCTACATGACTAATTGAACGGTGTTTCAACAACTTTTTTTTTTTTTGCAAAGGCAAAAAGAATAATATTAATTAAAAACTCACCTAAGCATAAGGAGTATCAAGATGAAACATACATAGTATAGTAAACTATCATTTTTCGCAATTTAGTCTCTATAGACTTATGCGCATTTTCTTCTGTGCTTTACGTAGGGTTCTAAGAGTCCGTTTGGATTGACTTATTTTTGAGCTTATGAAAACTAGTTTATGTAAATAAATAAGCTTTTATGTTAATTTATAAGTTTTCACTAATGACAATTGTATCTTCATGAACTGTTTTGCTTTCTATATAAAGTTCTATATAAAGTTCATTATTCAACAACAGAAAATACATATAAAGTTTGATGTGCTGGGTGTTAGTGTAACTGCGCTGTCTGTGTTAACAGGTTGTAACTGTTGGTGTGCTATGTGCACCTGCTATGCAATGCTGCCTCTGCTAGGTGCTGCTGTCATTAGGAGTTTTTAGGTGTTGTTTCGTCCCGTACGGGGCTGGTTTTGTCTTAGCTTGGTGGAGCGCCTAAGTGTATGCACTGGGCTTTGTATTTTCTCGTCCTTTCGGCCGTTTCTGCTGTGCTTTAGCAGTGGGCTTTGTTTGAATATATGCTTATTTCAAAAAAAAACATATAAAGTTTGATTGAACTCACATAAACTGCAATAATAGTAGTATAACTCATAACTCATGATGAAAATCTGAATGAACACATCGACAATACCTGCAAATATTTTGTAAATTTCAAAATCACACACCTTTTACAACAGAAATCACTCATACTCATTGTGAAAATCAGCACGGTGTAGAACTGTAGATCAAGAACAACTAACTGGAGATCGTTACTGAACTGCAAATAATCTATTCGTCAGCACCACCACCTTTTTTTTTTTGAACAGCCAATTTATTAAAACAAGCAACCCCTTGAGAAAAGGGAGATGCTGCCATACAAAATTACAATGTCCCCAGCACATAAAGCTTACAGGGACTGCCCCACCACCTTCATAATCTGATTTTCACCGTTGCGGCATCAAGTATATTCGTCACTGCAATCTTTTTCAATGAACTGTTGTTTAGTTAGGGTTTCTGATTTAAGTATGAACTCTTACAATACTTTATTCAACTTGCTTTTGTGATTTCTGATCTGGGGAAATGAATAGTAAGATTTAAGAAATAGATGCAAAAATTTGATTTGATTTTTAGAAAAGATTATTTACTAATTAACTAGGTGACACACAGGTATCCACTGAGTGCAAAGCAGTGCTTTGAAGATATTTTATTTTTTCCCTTCCAGCTGGAGATAGATAGTATATCTTAGTTCAAAGGGTTTTCTTTTTGGGGAAAAATTCTTCAAGCGTGGGAGTATTGGTCTCGCACACGTTCATACTATTGTTAATTTTATCTGGGAAAAGGACCTGAATATCCCTCAATTGATGTAATATTTGTACAATCACGAAACCAATAGGAATTCACAATTCAACATAAGATTACCTTCTTAAGCTTGATCTTAATTTAAATAGTAATATTAATATTTTACATGATAAAAAAACCCTATTATAATTTATGATTTTATTTCCAACTCCATAACTGCGGATGCCACTTGCATTTCATTTCTTAGAGGTTATTTATACATGTCATAACTACCTACTTTAATGTTTGAATTTTTTTGTTAAGTAGTTTAGTGACTAGAAATTCACCTTTTTAAGGTGGAGAAGTCGAGTATATATATAATTCAATGTTCCTACCAACTGATTTAAGCTCACAAACTTATTTATGTTTAAATTTTATTACATTAACTACAATGATTTTTTTTAAGGAACATTAACTACAATGATGTAACATCAGTAACCTTACAACTAACTAGATTGATGACCCGTACGCCACACGTGTCTTATGAGTTGGAATACAATCGCTAAAAATCGAATGCAATGATTTTTTTTAAAGTATAACATAGGAAAATAATATTGTATGAAATACTAAAATGGCACAGATAGTGAGTGTGTTTTGATCATCACCTACATGATATGTTTTACATTAAACATTACGAAATACTTCCTCATAGACGACGTTAGAGGTAAAATCAGTATCTTCACCATCTTCGTTTGCAATTAATATCTTCAACCCTTCTCTTGAAGTCACCCTCGATACAGCAACATACAATTGCCCATGTGAAAATAAGGCATTGGAAGGTATATGCCCACATTTTTAAGTGTCTGACCTTGACTCTTGTTAATAGTCATTCCAAATGATACAGCCAAAGAAAACTGTCTTCTTTGAAACTAGCCTAGACTTTTGACTCGTGCGACGTACGTGTCCTATCAACTGTTATAATGATCAATAAGTTATCTTTGACATGTGTCATGTACGTGTCTATCGATAAACACAAACGTTATTATTATATGATTTTTTCTATCATGTGTAAATTTACACATATTAAGAAGTTTAAAATAGTAAGTTTGTATTTAAACTTGTACATTTTATATTAAATATATAAATTTTTAATAAATTTTTTTTTGTTACTTTTAGTTGTTTTAACATGTGCAATGTTGTACATATTAGACAAACCCTTATTAGATATACAATATCATGATAAAATGTGACTTAATATGTCCTTCAACGACGTATGAATCGTACCAAATTTGTCACGTATTTGAAAACATAATTTATTAAAATGATTTACTTGCATTTGATAACAAAAAAGAAAAATAAGTAGAATTATTACCTAATTTAGAGTAAACCCAATTTATAGCAATATAAATCATGAAAATAGTAAATGTGGACAAATTGAAGCTTAAAAAACTGAATAAAAACTAATTATATAGAGTATAAAGTTAATAATACATATCAAAATGTGTCTGGCTTACAATCTTAATATGAATGATTATATTATAACATTTTTTCTTTTACAAATGCTACATAACATCAATTTGAACAAAGGACAGCAAATATGACAAATATTTGTTATACAAAATCAGGCCATGTTATCAAACATATCTCTTTTGGATGGTACTCTACGTGATATGTACGCCATTTAAGCCTCAGGAAATGAATATAAGTTGGATATGTTGGTTCATATTCTCATAAAGCCACATCTGTAAAAACCAAAATCATAAGACAGATATCAGATACAGATAGCAAAACCTCAACTCATGAAAACGAAAATGCAGATAAAGATAACATCGTTTGAGGGAAAAAAAAAACCTCTTTAGCAGTGAATGGAGAATTGTGACATTTATGGCAGATTGGCTGTCCATCATGGCTACCTCTTATGTGAAGAGCGCAATGTGTGTATATATATAGTACTTGAAATAAGTCAATTGTCCATTAAACTCTTTCATTTCATGTTCCTCATATGCATTTATCACTAATAATGATACTTAATGTGTCTGTCTATTTTCAATGCTATTTAATTATTTTGTTATGTAACTTCCAAAAACGGTTTGAATGTCATTAATACACATAGAAAAATACTAACGTTATGTAACCTTCAAAGGTTAACATTACATTGTTGACTAAATAAATAACAATAAATGTGCAACAAAATTCAAATTTGAAATTAGAGTGGAGGGAAGATTTTAAGGGTTGCAATCTTCAACATTTAATGCATTACAATTAGAGGGAAAAAATTAGGTTTAGGTGTTGCTATACCTAATAACTTTTAAGAACAAGACATTCATTTTTGTCATGTATATGTTCTCAAATATATGATCATGTTTAAGTTGTATTTGTGTAATATTTGTAGTAAAATCAGATTATATGTGTATTTCTTTCTTGAGAGAGATTATATGTGTCTTGTTTTTTATACAAAGAATTACGTGTCTAATATAAATGAAAATAAAAGTGAGTATTTAAGTTTTAAAAAAATAATTCTCAAAAAAGTTCAATTAAAAAAATATTCTTATATGTGTGTGGTCGTTGTAATATATACTAATCATTTTAGTCCCTTAAAAAAAATTCCAAAATGGTCCTTGAAAAAAATATATTTCATTTTGGTCCTAAAAAATTTGTTCTAGTCCTTAAAAATAAAATAATTAATTTTCATTTTAGCCCCTATAATTAAGTTTTTAGCATTTCAGTCCCTACATGACAAATTGAAAATGAAAAATATCACATTGACTAAAATAATTGTACCCAGAAAAAGATGTGTACCCAGAAAAAGATATGTGCCTGAAGCTTAAACATATCAGCACCACTAGATGTTAGGCCAGATCAAGAAACTAACCTCATCAAAAATCAGGTGACCCCCAATGAGCTATATGTTGCATGAAGTACCTAAAAAGTAGTATTTGAAATTACCTTGTATACATATACATATATAGTTAGTATAATATAAACAAGAACTGCAGTGGGTCAGCCATAATATCATGGTATGAGTACTTACACTCCAAAAACTTGTTAAACTAATTTAGAACAAAGTCTGGCTTGTTCAAAAAAAAATTTAGAACAAAGTCTGAGTGAAATCGATGGTAAAAATAAAGGTGTTACAGTGAGAGTATTTCTTAATTTCAAATGATCTTCAAAAAGAAAAAAAAATTCAAAAGGACACAAGTTACAACTATAAGACCTGTCAAAACTTACAAACTAAGAAGTTTATGTTTAATTTTCCATTTAAAAATGAGAGCATAGAGAGCAGACAATGTTCATCAAGCAGGTTAAAATAGTAACTGCCTATTATAAAACCAAACAAGATCCACCTCATCAGCCACCACAATCGACGCTGCAACCTCCAGATCTGCCCCCACTATCACTTTCAGGTAACCACTGATTAATTAGGGTTTTTGATTTGAGATTTTGTGAAAATAAGAGATTTTGTGGATAGTCAGAAACTGGTATTGGGACACTTAATTACGACGATAGTGTAAAATATGTATTGAATACATACATAATTCATGATGGATGGTTCTTTGGTTTCTGAAACATACTCAATAGCAAGAGGTTCCTTACTGACAGCTTCCTGGTTTATTGAATAGAGTTAGTAGACACTAATGGTATAATTTGGAACAAAATGATGGCATATATGAAAAAAAACATCACTTCCTCCTGTCCAAACTGCCTCTCAAGGTTTTTCAACAATTGTTCGCTTTCACTAATTTGTATCACGGAACATGGATTTGAGCCAGGGAGAGCTTTGACTTTATAGATTTTGTTCTTCTTACATAACAGTTTATCTAGAAGCTTAGGATATGTTCTTGGATTCTTATGTCCAGCCTATATTGAATAATCTGAAATGTTGATAGGTTTATAATTTGAGTTTTATAAAGTGAAAGTAACTTAAAATCCATGTCGACATACCTTAATCATTTGTTCTCTGAGATCTGCAGCAGATATGCCCAATATCGAAGTACAATCAGTATCCCATATGAGAAACCTAGCCTTGTCAGACTTATGCATGGCCTGCACCTCAACCTTGTACTTAAATGATGAAATAAATTAAATTGTAATTTAGACAAAGACATTGATAATAGACCTTATGTTTGTTAATTGTAATTTATAAATACCTAGGAACAGCATTAGCATTTTTATGGCCATCTCTACAACAATATTGACCATTCTCTAACTTTGCAACCTTGGTGCACTCCTTGCATCCATCATATGTCCATCCATATCGAGTAGCATTCAGTTTTGTGATTTCAGCAACAGTGACACATATGGTCTCCTACAGTAGTACATAGAGGTTACTCATAGAATTACTTTAATTTGAACGCAATTAATAAAGATGATATGTATACATTAGATGAAAAAAAAATCGTTACATTCTTGATCTGATTGATATCTGCAAGACTTAGAAACGTAGCTCTAGACATGATATCCGGTGGTGTAGACAGCTGAGATCCTTGAGAAAATTGGGAAGTGGTTTGAGTTGGAGCAGAAAGTTCAATTGGGAGGGCTTCAAAGCTGTGTTCAGTTGAATAATAAACCTGTTAAACCATGAATTGGTGAGTAAAGAAGTTGTGTGTGAAATGGTGCTATGTTACTGACCTAGTTTTGAATTCATTAACCTGAGGTAAATTAGGATTAATTAGCACTTGAGTTCCATCCCAGGTGTTTGTGAAGCAAATAGGATAATTACCTGTGACACATTGAATCACCAATAGTTAATTTAATATTAATGAAATGTATTTCAGTTAAGACAAGCATGGTTTATGATAGAGATACCTTGTGCAGGCTTAATTCTAGCGTGTCTGATAACAACGTAGACCTGGTCAGCTGGGTTCAAATTTGATAAAGCATCCTGAAATTGTTTTGCATGATGGTCCCAAAGGCAACAATGAAGCAAGTTGGCCCTAATATAATAAACAGAACTATTTTTATATAACATTCAATACAAAATTAGTTCAAAAAACCAATGAAAAATGGAAATTAGAAGTGGATTAGACCTTATATCCTTCAATAAGAAAGTAACAGATCTTAGCCTTGATCCAGTCCTGTTTGTATTTGTAACCTGTTGAAATGCTCCAATAGCATCTGAAATGTAGAAATATATAGACATCATGACAGGATATACTATGTAAAATAATGATCTGTGTGAAACAATATTCTGACCTACTAACAAATCTGATCTGTAATTCCCAGAAAGTATTTCTCCAAAGTCCTTGCAATTTAGAGTTGCGACAGGTATGTCTGGAAAATCTTGTTGAGTAATGACGGTTGCGCCTGTGGCAATGAGTCTGTATCGATGAGTGGAAGCTCTTACGATAAGGTCATTGCTGCAGACCTTGAAGTTCTCCATTTCATAGGTTTTGTTATATTGCAGCTCTTCTTTAAAATCAGAAAGTAATTCTCTGGGGATAGTCAGCTGAATCTTATCAGTCTGCATGTTGTTAATACAGTCAGTTTGGGTGAATACATTGAAAAGTGTTTGTAAAGAAAATTAGATTAATGGCACAAACCTCTGCATCCATAATGACCATTTCAAAATGTTCTTGTTTGGATTTGCTCATAACATGCCAAAGATCAACAATCCTAACAGAAAGTGTCCAAACATCCTTGGAGTCATCAATGTTTTTGACTTGATCAAAAGGACCAGCAACTTCTACATGATCTTCCATCTTAATAATCAAGAATTTAAAGAAAAAGGGAAAAAAAAACCAGTGAGATTATAAATAGGAATTTAAACCTGTACATAGTATGCAACAAAAACCTTAGACTGGCACGTTATTTATCTTTCTGCTTAGATCTTTTTTTTTAAACAACAAATTTTATTAAAACAAAGCCAACACAAGATGCAAAAAATCCCTCTATAGTTAGTAAGATTTGTATATGGAAAATGCATACCTGAAATCTACTTTTGCTCTCCGATTTAGATCAGTTCTTCTTCTTTGTTTTTGTTCAATGAACTCAGTTGGTGGAAGGGATAGAGTTGGGAGGCAGAAAATGTATCTAGATATTGGAGCAAGAGTGCATGTTGGTGTGTAATAGCCTGCATGAGAGCCTAGTTTTGGATAATAGGCTGAACTTGAACAGTGTTTGTTAAAAAGCAGTGTTAGTAGAAATATAAATGTCAAAACTAACCCTGTAAAAAAATTGTCATCAGTTATTGAGGCTGGGGTAATTGAGTACAACAGGAGAAATTCAAAATCCTGTAATTTGAAGGCATGAGAGGCAGTTGAAATGACTAAAACACCCCCATTCCATTGTATAAAAATCTGTTAGGAGGTGAGGCAGTTATGTGATTTTGGTATACATTTGTTTTTGTATATAGATAGCTGATGATTGGTGAAAAAAACTGCAAGCGTGGGAGATATGGCCTCGCACACGTTCATGCTTTTTTTCTTGGTGTTACACTTCGTAACATAAAGCAGCCTCAGCGAGTAGCACTTGTTTTATAATCAGCAGAAAGGACCTGACTATCCCTGATCTATATAGTAGAAGACGAATGACTAATGATGAAAGCATTAAACTTTATACAGTCAAAACACAAATAGGAAATTACAATTTAACACCAGATGCCCTTCTTAAGCATGATCTTTATCTTCAATGCCTTATTTGCTGATTCCACTCGGTGACCTTTAACTATTTCTTTGAGGCCTAGTTCCTTTTGTTCACAAAAAGTATTATGTTTACATTGGTGCACCGGTTATAAAAAATAATGGGTTAAATATGTTATTAGTCCCTATAAAATCATGAGTTTTTAAGTTTAGTTTCTATAAAATTTTAATGGTAATTTTAGTCCTTCGTAATATTGTAGTTTATAAGAATAGCCCTTATTTTGAAAACTTTTTACAAAAAATAGATATTTTAAGTCCTCCAAAATAGTCCCTATAAAATGAAAATAGGGACTAAAAATGAATAAAATTTTTATAGAGACTAAACTTGAAAGCTTGTAATTTTGTAGGGACTAAATACATATTTAACCCAAAAATAATTGACAACTTTAGCAATAATAAACTTAAATTTGTAGAAATTCTAGAGCATGCCAAAATCATTTCTTGGAGTTGGGTTGCTAAGAGGGAAGGTAGAAACATAGTCCTAAGTCTCGCATGCGGTCTATCATAAGCTTATTTTTAGACCTAATTCTGACTTTCAAAAGACTAACGTGACTTGTTAATCTGTTTAAAAGTTTATATTTCATATGAAGACATTTAAATAAGTAATATGATCCATGTTTAAATAGATTAACGAACTAATAGACCAAAGAGATTAAACTTCATTTGAATATTTAAAAAGACATTTTAGAGGATTTGACCATAAATGATATTATAGTTCAATAATAATTTATAATAATACATTTAAATATGCAAAAATTAATATACGTTAATTATTCTAAATTCGTGAAAAAGTTAACAAATTTAAAATTTAATATAATAATGATAAAAAAATATTATTCATAGTTTCTTGGATATGCCAACATGATAGGTCCAAAAGGCTTTGTTTTTTTTTTTTTTTCCGTGGCTTGTGGCCATAACTTTTTAGTTATAAAGGCTTCTAAAAAAAACCTTAGTCTACCTTATTTAACAAAAAAGTTTAGTATGATATGATATGATGCAGTCTAGTAGACCCTTGTAGACCGATCCAACCAATTTCAACTCTACTCACTAGGCCTGTTCTTTGGGGAGTTGAACTGGGCCTCCCAAAGTGACAGGCCTCAAGAAAAAAAAGTATTGCCAAATATCCACCCTTATTTTAAAAAAAGAAAAAAAAATGTTCCATGTTTATATTTTTAAGTAAAAAAACACGTTCCTTAGTAAAAATAATTGTTAATTTTGATTTCAGTGGCTAATAGTCATTATGCGAATGTTATTTTTAATTTAAATAGAAGATTGCTCTTTTAAAAAAATTGTGTTTTTTTTATTAGGAGCCTATTTTTAGTGTGAGAGCCGAGCCTCCAATTTTACATGGACGGCCCTGGCCCTGCTAGTCACTATGATCATAATAGATTTCACCCTGCTAGTCACTATGATCATAATAGATTTCACCAGTCCTCTTTAACCCTAACAACAAAGTTAAATTCACACTCTTGGAAAGTATATGCAGCAGCTCATTAGAAGTTGACCAACGCGTTTCACAAAAATTAAACTCTATTTTACATTAGTTTTTCGAAACATTAATATATTTGACCCAATCATGTGATTACTCTACGAGATAATAGGACAAAACTAAACCCGATCATGTGATTACTCTAAGAGATAATAGGACAAAACTAATCTTCCAACCGACATCACAAGTGCAAACTTAACTATCAAAACTTTTTAGCCAGTTTAATACTACCTGCTGCTAGGATTGACTTGGATCATCACAATTCAATGCCATATTTGACCCTATAAAGCAAAACACGTATAGGTAAGTCATAAATACAAAAAGGCAAGCATAAATAAATAAATCAGATACGAAAAAAATAGACTATATTTAATCTAAAGTTCAGTCAACAACAAAAAATACATCTAATGTTTGACTGAACTCACCAAAGCTGCAATGATAGCAGTATAACTTAAGATTTTTCTTCAAAAAAAGATCATATGAAAATCTGAATGGACTCGTGGACATTACCTGCAAATATTTCGTAATTTCAAAATCATACAGGTAGAACAATATTAGATAGATTTTAGATAGCTATATATTGGAAATGAAAAATAGAAATCAGATATTCATAATGAAAATCAGCAGTGTATAAGTGTAGATCAAGGACATCGTACGCTGGAGACTAGAGATTGTTTCTGAACTGAAACTAATTGATCCGTCAACACCACCACCGTCACAATCTCAGAGTCGTCCGCCACATCCGTAGCGGCATTGTAACACCCGTATTGAGATTGCCTAGGATCTCATACAATCGTTAAATTTTGTACCGGATACATTAAATTACAATACAAAATTTAAGTCTGAAGCATACATATGCATAACAAAAGTTATTACAACCGATACATAATACATAACATGTCTGAGGATATATATGCACTAACTGGCGAGTACAAAATATATCTAAAAAGGGTCTGATACATGGTGCTGCATGATATGGGTATCCGAGTACATAACATGATATTATACATAAGTCAAAAGCATAAAAACTAGCACGATCACACGACAAACTTCTCCTTACCCTTGTTGCGTGCTACCTGAGTACCTGAAAACAAAAGGATTGGGATGAGACATAATGTCTCAGTGAACTCCACCTATCCTAGGCTGCATGACAACCTCGGGAAAACCTATGAGTGTCATATTCTAATCTCAACCCATTCTTGGTTTATACATGTTTTTGTCTGCTTTACTGAATAATCGGGGAAAACTAGATTACTATCTGTATAACTTAGTCACCAAGGGAAACTAGGATCACTATCTGATTACTGACGTAGTCTTATTGTATTTATAATCATCTTACTGTTATTATTATGTTAGAGAGTTAGCGCGTAACACACAATAATTATCTTGGTTCATTTTACGGAATGCATCCGAGTGGAGTAACCCCGGAGTACATCCCTCTGATAACCGGTGAACCTCATGTATCCCATTGGCGTGAATAACGAGGAGACACGACTTATGTGATAAGTTTTAATATTAATTCTGATCTATTGCGTGAACTTCCCGTGTCCCACTGGCGTGAACAACGAAATACACGTCTTAACTGATATATTTTATTATCTGAACTGCTACGTGAACCCTTGGTGTCCCACTGACGTGAACAGCCGAGACACGTTCTGATATGTATAAGTATACCTAATTAAGGTTTCTAATCTGTGGTTAAAGACGTAGTAATCCCGCCTTTAACATCTAAGAGGTATATTCCTACTTGTAACCTCTGTTGTCAATGCGGAAATGCGGCGCGGCGCGGCCAACTTAAAAATTGGAGCGGAGCGGGAGCAGGGAGCGTCGCGGGCGCTATTTCAGCGACGCAGACAATAAAACTAAAAATTATATTATTAATTAAGGACTAAAAAAGTATGAAAAAATATGTTTAGTATTAATATAAATGAAAAATTAAAGATGATTAATTTCTTTTAGTATTAAAAACTATTATAAAATGTATTTAATAATTACTATTAATATGAATAAAGCATATATTTATTAATTTTTTTAACAAATATATTTATTAATTTATTAATATAAATGAAAAATTTATTTTGTATTTACCGTTGTTATCTACTGATTTAAAATTTGTAAGCTAATGTCATTGGGCCTAGCCCAATCCAATCAAGAATGCAATACACTAACCCTACTTTCTTTCTCTCTCCCAGCCGCCACACTTTGTCCACATATCTAATTTCCTTCTTCAGTTTTCTCAAGATATTTTTGTACGATTTTCTTAAATCAATCATCTTCATCATTTTTATTCCCAGATCTCTACTCAGTCTTTTCACTTCCTCCCCTTCTTCTTCATTTTGACGATAAAAAAGGATGATGAAGAGAGAACAGAGAACAGAGATGAGATTTTTTGTTGTTGTACGATGAGATTTTACACACGGAGCAAAAGGCATCCGCTTTGACCCGATTCCAACCGCTCCGCTCCACCCAAACGCGGCCGCTATTGACAACAGAGCTTGTAACTGGGAAAAGTTCCTGCTCTGGTATTTCTGGTAATATCTACTCTGTCTAGGCAAGAGTTGCCTAAATCCCTAAACCCTCGTTCATATCTTAATATCCTTCTCCAGGTGTTAATGCTCCCCCTCAACGCATAATCCTTGAAATCTATTTTCAAGTAGGTTTTAAAGTAGTACATAGTGGTTGGTACATTACACAGGTTAAAAAAATATGCAGAAAATTCTGGCTGGGCTCGCTACAGCGAGCAGGAGCTCGCCCCAACGAGGGTGGGTAGGGATTGATGCCCTGTTTGCTCGCCCCAGCGAGGTTAGCAGGGTTCCGTTTGCAGAAAACGTAATTTTAACCCAAACTTGATAACCCAACCTTCCAAAATCATGCATATTGTACCAATCACATAGAAAAACTTGTAATTTATCAAAACATCAAGGATTAACACGTTTAGGGTTTCATGAATCAACACAAAAGGGAAAAGGGCTATTTTACATAATCACTATTTCAAGATTTTCACTCAAAACTTACCCAAGGTGGGTTCTAAAACTAAAGGAACTCACCTTGAGACTTGATTTGATTCTTGTCAAGTTCTACCCAAACCCTAGCTTTGATCCTTCCCTCCTTCCTTGCTTCCTTAGCTTCAAATGGCTCAAGAATCACAAAATTATGCTTGCAAGTGGCTAGGTAATTGGAATGATGATTAGATGAAGATTGGAATTGAATGGGTGAGAAAATCGTGAGAGAGCAGAGAGAAGTGGAGGGAGAAAATTTCAAGAGAGAGAGCAAGATGAGAAAAATGAGAGAATAGGGTCTTGTTGGGCCTTATATAGCTTCATGCCTTAATTTACCAAAATGCCCTTTCCTTAAAACGTCTCTGACACATCGTCCCAACACTGATAAATATCTAAGTCTTAAGCGGGATGTTACAGGCATCAGGTATATCTTCCACTGTCATCTTTCAGTGAATTGCTGGTTAGTTAGGGTTTCTGCTTTGAATGTGAACTCTAACAGATCTCTGTGCATCTAAGTTCTTCATGTTGGTTTCTTTTATTTTTATTTTGAATGACAAAGGTTAATAATTAGTTGTTAAATTTAGATTTATTTCTTTGTCTAGGTTCGAACCCAGAACCTTCAACTTCTTGTCTCTTAGCTCAAAGCAGTTGAGCTACCCAACCCTCTCTCCTTCGTGGTTTCTAATTTGGGGGAAATGTTAGATTAAAAATAGATGAAAAAGTGTAGTTGTATATGCATAAACTGTGCAGAAATTAAAGTGTGATTTCTTTGCAAAGAGAGATGATTTACTAGGTGATGGTAGTAGCCACTGAGTGCAGAACAGTTACAGTACTTTGAAAATATTTTCTTTTCTTTTTGGTTTTTTCTTCCAGCTGGAGATATTATTTTCCATTTTTTGGGGGAAAATAAAACTACAAGCGTGGGAGATGTGGTCTTGTTTGGCAACCCCAACAGGTAGGACTTGGTATTTTTAGCTGGAAAGGACCTGAATATCCCTAAAGTTGTGTCAGAATGACTAATGATTTGAGCATGTAGAGCAGGGTAACTCTTCTCTCAATTGATGTGAGCTTTTAAACTTTATAATACAGTCTCAAAACAAATCACAATTCAACACCAGATGCGCCTTAATTGCGGATTCCACTTGGTTATATAAATATTTCGTTGAACCCTTGCTTTAGTTCACAAAAATATGTATACATGACACAAAAGCCTAGTTCCTTTAGCAGCAATACATTTTTATGGTTAATGTCACAAAAATGTGCATGCTTGATGTGTATATATGTTCACGTTTCAGCGTTGTATTTGTAAATGTCTGACACCAACACATGTGATGACATACAATTAAATCATTTCATTAAATTACTATCAACAATGGACGTTTGAGTATCATGTCTGGTTTTTGGATCAGTGTTTCATAGTTTTAAAGTAATTATTTTATGGTTGACTATATAGTGAATAATTTGAGTGTGTGTATATATGTTCATGTTTCAACATTGTATTTGTAAATGTCTGACACCAACACATGTGATGGCATACAATTAAATCATTTCCTTAAATTACTATAAACATCGGACGTTTGAGTATCATGTCTGGTTTTTGGATCGGTGTTTCATAGTTTTAAAGTAATTATTTTATGGTTGACTATATAGTGAATAATTAGAGTGTGCGTGTGTGTCTATATATATATATGCACACTTACACACTTTTTTAAAAAAAAAAAATAATATACACACACACTTCACTATATAAAAATGTAATGAAATAAATCAGTTTATACAAAGTTATCTTAATTTAAATGAAAATGTGAGTGTTTAAGTTTTAAAATATCTCAAAAGTTTGGTAAAAGAATCTCAAAATATGTTTAGTTAAGAAATATATATATCTGTGTGTGTGTGTGAACCTTGTAAAAATTTATTTCATTTTGATTTTGATCCTCAAAATTTTGTTCTAGTCCTTAAATCTTTTTCATTTGCAGTCCCTATTTTATTTTATTTTACTTTTTTGCATTTTGGTCCCTACATTACTAATTGAACAATGTTTCAACAACTAAAGTAAATAAAAATAACTTCTTTTTAGCATTTAGACCCTTTTTATTTTTTCATTTTACTAATAACAATTTTTTTGACAAAATTTTTAAGTACTAATATGTTACACTTAATAATGGTTGTGATTTGTTGTCGTTGGAAATTTGTTTATAGTGGATAAAAAAAATCAAGTATTTTTTTAAAAAGTTAAACTAACCCACCCAAATTAATATCAGAAAAAATCAAAGTAAGACGAGGAGCACACTTCAAGATCTTAAGTCAACACCATCAAACTAACTATTAAAATCAAACTCTATTGCTATTTAATTTTTGGGAACAAGAATATACCTTTCCAACTAATTTATAGTTTTTATTTCTTTTATGTGTCTTGTTAACAAGTGACATAAGACTACTCTTTAATAATTCTAAATTAAAAAAATATTTATTGAAATAGTCAAATAGTTTAATTTACAATGCATTGAATTCATCGCTATCTATAGAAAACAATTTATTATTTAAGGTTGTTAAAAAATGCATTTACGACGATAGTTAACGTTTCCCATCTTTTAGAAGCAAAGAAATTTCATTAAAGTGACTAGAAAGGTACTCAAACCCAACTAATTTTGGCTAAATTACACCATAAGTCCTTTAAGTTATTTAATTGTAACAAATTGGTCAATTAAGTTTTTTTTGTACCACTTACGTCCTTTAAGTTATTTAATTGTAACAAGTTGGTCCTTTAAGTATTTTTTGTAACGCTTAGGTCCTTTAAGTTATATAATTGTAACTTTTAGGCCCCGAATAACTTACATTTTTAAGATCTAAAATACACCAAATTGTTACAGTTAAATAACTTAAAGGACTTAATTGGTACGGAAAAAACTTAAAGGACTAATTTGTTACAATTAATTAACATAAAAGACCTAAATAGTACGAAAGTAACTTAAAGGAACAATTTGTTATGATTAAATAATTTAAAGGATTTTTTTGTGTAATTTAGACACTAATTTATTGTGATTACTTTCTTTAATTTCCATCGGATCAAAAAAAATTATTTACAATGATTACTCTACAGAACTAAACTTCGAACTTACATCATTCATGTGTGTAAAGTACCTATCAAAATATTAACCAGTAAAATACCTGCTGGTGGATCGGCTTGAATCATCACAAACAACTTAATGCCATATTTGACCCTAGAAAGCAAAACACGTATATATATAAGTTCTAAATAGAAAAAGGTAAGACAAATCAATAAACAAATGAATAAAATGGACTATTTAATCTAAATTTCATTCAACAACAAAAAATACATCCAAAAGTTTGATTGAACTCACCGGAACTGCAAAGGTAGAAAACTAACAACTCATTGTGAAAATCTTAATGAACCCATCAAACATTACCTGCATATATTTCATTTCATAATCACACAACTTTTACAACAATATTAGATAGGTTTTATATAGATATATATATTTGAAATCAAAAACAGAAATCCCTCATATTCATTAATTATCAAAATCAGCACAGCAAGGTGTAGACGTTAGAACTGTGGATCAAGAACAAAGTACGTACAGTGGGGATTGTTACTGAACTGCAAATAATCGATCTGTCAACACCACCACCTTCATTATCTGAATTTCGTCGTCATAGAACAGAATCATCGGCCACCACCGTCGTTGCATCAGGGTATATATCCGTCACCGCCATCTATTTCAGCGAACTGTTGGTTAGTTAGGGTTTCTGATTTGAGTGTGAACTCTTAAAACTCACTGTGGTTTCTGATATGGGGGAACAGAAAAATTAAAAATATGAAATTTTTGTAGAAGTTGTGATTTCCTTGTTAGGAGAGATGATTTACGTACTAATCCAATGAGTTTAGAACAGTGCGCTTGAGATATTTTCTTTTTTTCCTTCCAGCTGGAGATAGATATTATCTTAGTACAAAGGGTTTTCTTTTTGGCATATTTTTTTTAATTTTATTATTTATATATATATATATTTGGGTAAAAAAGCTTCAAGCGTGGGAGCTATGGTCTCGCACGTTCCTGCTATTCTTGTTGTTGCACTTCTTACGTACTCCAGCGGTAGCCCCAACAGGTAGGTACAGGTAGGTACAGGTAGCACTTGATATTTTCAGCTGGAAAGGACTGACTATCCTATAGTTGTATTGTATCAGAATTACTAATGATTTGAGCATGCAGAGCAGGGTAACCCTTCTCTCAATTGATGTGAGTTTTAAACTTTATAATACAGTCTCAAAACAAATCACAATTCAACACCATATCCAGTGCCTTTATTGCGGATTCCACTTTGTTATAGATATTTCTTTGAAGCCAGGTTGCTTTAGTACACAAAAATATATGTATACATACATGCCACAACTGCTTTGTGTTTAAGTTCACAAAAAGCCTAGTTCCTTTAGCAGCAATACATTTTTTTAATGCAGTTAAGTTAACTTTATTAAACTTAAAACTATTAATTTTATTCATGTTTATGTTAAAATAAACTTATATATGTTCATATTTAAGTGTGTGTAAAAGTGAGTATCTAACACCACACGTATGATTATATTTAATTATGTCATTTTCTTAAATCATTATTAGTTTACGTGTTAGTGTTTATTACACTATCAATTGTGTCTGGTGCCCGTGTTTCATAGTTCTAAAATAATTATTTTATGGTTGACCGTATAGACACTCGTTATTCACTATATAAAATGTAATGCAAAAACAAGCAACTTTTAAGGTTAACTCGTTATTCACTGTATAAAATGTAATGCAAAAACAAGTAACTTTTAAGGTTAGCCACCTGCCCACCTCCCACCTTCGCTCAACTTTTCTCTCATTTCATTCTTCCGTCATATGAGATAGTTTTTGACCATTTATGGCCTGAAATTTTTTATCCATATATTTGCTTCTTTTTTTTTTTTGGGTTTTTTAAGTTTTTATCGTCTTAGTGCGGTGTTTGTTGGTTCAGAGTGACATATTCAGTTCAACTTATTACATATTTGATGAAGACTTGAGCATCAATGTTGCAGGTCAAGAAGCATGAATATTCCAGTTACTTTTACTTTTGTCATATTTGTAGGCACTATCATGTTGTTGTTGTTGTTGATGTATGCTATTAACCTAGGTGTTTGCAAGATTGTTTGCATATTCACCTTTTTTGAGTTTTTAGCAATCTTAAATTTAAAATGATCTATGTATTTGTCCGATTTGAATGAATGAATATCATTTTTATAAAATTGTGAGTATTTAAGTTTTAAAAAATCTCAAATGTTTGGTAAATAATTCTCAAAAAAATGTTTAGCTTTTTTGAGAAAAAAGTACTGTTATAGGTATGTGGACCTTGTAAACATATTTATTTCATTTTGGTCCTCCAAATTTTGTTCTAGCCCTTAATTTTTCCATATAGTCCCAATTTTTTTTTTTACTTTTTTTCTTTGATCCCTACATGACTAATTGAACGGTGTTTCAACAACTTTTTTTTTTTTGCAAAGGCAAAAAGAATAATATTAATTAAAAACTCACCTAAGCATAAGGAGTATCAAGATGAAACATACATAGTATAGTAAAGTATCATTTTTCGCAATTTAGTCTCTATAAACTTATGCACATTTCCTTCTGTGCTTTACGTAGGGTTCTAAGAGTCCGTTTGGATTGACTTATTTTTGAGCTTATGAAAACTAGCTTATGTAGATAAATAAGTTTTTATGTTAATTTATAAGTTTTCACTGATGACAATTGTATCTTCATGAACTGTTTTGCTTTCTATATAAAGTTCATTATTCAACAACAAAAAATACATATAAAGTTTGATGTGCTGGGTGTTGGTGCAGCTGCGCTGTCTGTGTTAACAGGTTGCAGCTGTTGGTGTGCTGTGTGCACCTGCTGTGCAATGTTGCCTCTGCTAGGTGCTGCTGTCATTAGGAGTTTTTAGGTGCTGTTTCGTCCCGTACGGGGCTGGTTTTGTCTTAGCTCGGTGGAGCGCCTAAGTGTATGCACTGAGCTTTGTATTTTCTCGTCCTTTCGGCCGTTTCTGCTGTGCTTTAGCAGTGGGCTTTGTTTGAATATATGCTGATTTCAAAAAAAACATAGAAAGTTTGATTGAACTCACAGAAACTGCAATAATAGTAGTATAACTCATAACTCATGATGAAAATCTGAATGAACAAGACATTCATTTTTGTCATACCATTTTTGTCATGTATATGTTCTCAAATATATGATCATGTTTAAGTTGTATTTGTGTAATATTTGTAGTAAAATCAGATTATATGTGTATTTCTTTCTTGAGAGAGATTATATGTGTCTTGTTTTTTATACAAAGAATTATGTGTCTAATATAAAGGAAAATAAAAGTGAGTATTTAAGTTTTAAAAAAATAATTCTCAAAAAAGTTCAATTAAAAAAATATTCTTATATGTGTGTGGTCGTTGTAATATATACTAATCATTTTAGTGCCTTAAAAAAAATTCCAAAATGGTCCTTGAAAAAAATATATTTCATTTTGGTCCTAAAAAATTTGTTCTAGTCCTTAAAAATAAAATAATTAATTTTCATTTTAGCCCCTATAATTAAGTTTTTAGCATTTCAGTCCCTACATGACAAATTGAAAATGAAAAATATCACATTGACTAAAAAAATTGTACCCAGAAAAAGATGTGTACCCAGAAAAAGATATGTGCCTGAAGCTTAAACATATCAGCACCACTAGATGTTAGGCCAGATCAAGAAACTAACCTCATCAAAAATCAGGTGACCCCCAATGAGCTATATGTTGCATGAAGTACCTAAAAAGTAGTATTTGAAATTACCTTGTATACATATACATATATAGTTAGTATAATATAAACAAGAACTGCAGTGGGTCAGCCATAATATCATGGTATGAGTACTTACACTCCAAAAACTTGTTAAACTAATTTAGAACAAAGTCTGGCTTGTTCAAAAAAAAATTTAGAACAAAGTCTGAGTGAAATCGATGGTAAAAATAAAGGTGTTACAGTGAGAGTATTTCTTAATTTCAAATGATCTTCAAAAAGAAAAAAAATTTCAAAAGGACACAAGTTACAACTATAAGACCTGTCAAAACTTACAAACTGTAAGAAGTTTATGTTTAATTTTCCATTTAAAAATGAGAGCATAGAGAGCAGACAATGTTCATCAAGCAGGTTAAAATAGTAACTGCCTATTATAAAACCAAACAAGATCCACCTCATCAGCCACCACAATCGACGCTGCAACCTCCAGATCTGCCCCCACTATCACTTTCAGGTAACCACTGATTAATTAGTGTTTTTGATTTGAGATTTTGAGTATGAAGTTTCTCAACTCACTGTATGGTTTTTTTGATTTGGGGAACATACAAAAAAGATTAACAAATTATTTCATCTGTTTCTGATATGAGGGAAATATTGGATCTGTTTGTGGTTTGCAATGCTGGGAGAGACGAAGAATACAACAATGAAGATATTTTCATAGAGAAAGGGTTTGCCGTTTTAACTTTTTTTCAACTTTATCTTTCTATTTAAAGAAGAAAAAAAAAACATATAAAGTTTGATTGAACTCACAGAAACTGCAATAATAGTAGTATAACTCATAACTCATGATGAAAATCTGAATGAACACATCCACAATACCTGCAAATATTTTGTAAATTTCAAAATCACACACCTTTTACAACAATATATATATATATATATATATATTGGAAATGAAAACAGAAATCACTCATACTCATTGTGAAAATCAGCACGGTGTAGAACTGTAGATCAAGAACAACTAACTGGAGATCGTTACTGAACTGCAAATAATCTATTCGTCAGCACCACCACCTTTTTTTTTTGAACAGCCAATTTATTAAAACAAGCAACCCCTTGAGAAAAGGGAGATGCTGCCATACAAAATTACAATGTCCCCATCACATAAAGCTTACAGGGACTGCCCCACCACCTTCATAATCTTATTTTCACCGTCGCGGCATCAGGTATATTCGTCACTGCAATCTTTTTCAATGAACTGTTGTTTAGTTAGGGTTTCTGATTTAAGTATGAACTCTTACAATACTTTATTCAACTTGCTTTTGTGATTTCTGATCTGGGGAAATGAATAGTAAGATTTAAGAAATAGATGCAAAAATTTGATTTTATTTTTAGAAAAAATTATTTACTAATTAACTAGGTGACTCACAGGTATCCACTGAGTGCAAAGCAGTGCTTTGAAGATATTTTCTTTTTTCCCTTCCAGCTGGAGATAGATAGTATATCTTAGTTCAAAGGGTTTTCTTTTTGGGGAAAAATTCTTCAAGCGTGGGAGTATTTCCCTTCCAGCTGGAGATAGATAGTATATCTTAGAGCAGCCAATGTTCATCAAGCAGGTTAAAATAGTAACTGCCTATTATAAAACCAAACAAGATCCACCTCATCAGCCACCACAATCGACGCTGCAACCTCCAGATCTGCCCCCACTATCACTTTCAGGTAACCACTGATTAATTAGGGTTTTTGATTTGAGATTTTGAGTATGAAGTTTCTCAACTCACTGTATGGTTTTTTTGATTTGGGGAACATACAAAAAAGATTAACAAATTATTTCATCTGTTTCTGATATGGGGGAAATATTGGATCTGTTTGTGGTTTGCAATGCTGGGAGAGATGAAGAATACAACAATGAAGATATTTTCATAGAGAAAGGGTTTGCCGTTTTAACTTTTTTTCAACTTTATCTTTCTATTTAAAGAAGAAAAAAAAAATTGAGTTAGAAGAAGATGTCGTTTTGCACACGTCCGTGACATCTAATTCTAAATGACTAGTGGGCAGCTCTTTATTGATGATAATATATGATACATTAGACATCACAGACATAAAACGACACATATGTATATATACTTAGTATTTGCTACTCGTATTTGGCGTGTGTGTGAGTGTATAATGTGTATATATAAATATTCTTAAAAGGGTAACGGTGTAATAAATTAACAACTTAAAGGACCTATTTGAAACTTAAGAACTTAAAGGACTAATCCGGTATTTTTGTCAAACTTAAAGGACCACAAGAGGTATTTGGCCTAAATATAATTAACTTTTATTTGGATGTTGCAGTATTTAACTCCTAACTAACTAAGTATATGTTTCATATTGCAATGTCTTGGTGATTTTGTCAAAATCATTGCAATACCAAACCAACACTAAGCTTCCACTTTAATTTTAATTTCATAGTTCATTTAATAATTATCTAAAGGTTCTTCCTCCAGAGCCACTCTCCCTCTGACAATTGAAGAAGACAGCAGCAACAGGTGATCCAAGATTGTAGAGTTCAGCAAATTCTCTTGTATTGAAATTTTGTCGCCATCCTGGAGCATAAACCCTTTGTCTACATTGTTGACGAAACAATACAAACACGAAACGATGGATCCCCGAAGTGGGTCGTGGCCTTTCATAATTTACAACCTCATTACCTATGCAGCAAATCAATCCAACTCAAAATTAGCTAGCTAGTTAGGGTGGAAAATGTAACTTTGCAAATGAACGATTCTACCAATAGGCATACCCATGTAGGCTTTCTCTTTAATAATTAAATTTATGAAGATAATTCTAGTGTTGTTCTTAATGAAATAAATATGCTTCAATGGATTTATTTTTCATTTCTTGGATGTTCGGATTGACACCGAATTTGACAAAACTATGGCAACACAATGGTTTTTACCAAAATCATAATGGCATGTCGTGATTATGTTAAAGTCAACGTCAATTTAAAGTTAAATTTATGAAATTTCAAATAGTATTTAAAAACTTAAAAATTTGAAATTTCTTCCTTACTCTATAGTCCATACAATGTAAAATTCAAATTGATCTTTAACTCTTTCAAATTATGCAAATTGGTTCCTATATGTTTTAAAAAATTACATGAGTCCCTGTATATTATTAAAATTTTGAAATTTGGTCCCTATATTTAAAAAAATACAATTGGTCCCTTTGAATTTTCAAAGATCGCAAATTGGTTCCTATGAGTTTTTTTTATAAATTGAAAATTGGTCTCTATAATTATAAAAATTTGTAAATTAGTCATTTTTCATATTTTGAAGTTAATCCCTCAACTTTTTTTTTTTGGAATTTCATAAAAACAACCCAACAAAGTGTAAGAATGGATAATTATATTATTCTATCAAAGCAAGAAAAATTAGAAATGAAGAGAATTCAATTGAAGTATTTGAATTACCTAGAATTCTAATTTCTCTAGAATTTTTAATTACCTCATCCAAACACACTTTAAGTAATGTGATTACCCAAATGCTTCACATATCCTCTAACTTTATTTGAAAAAAAGGCCACAAATGAAATAATAGTTACCCATTGAATTCTATGACATAATTAACTTCATTTTTTAAATTAAATGAGTTCTTGTTATATCATTTGACCTAACAAGTAACAGATTCATGTATAAAATATACATACCGAAAGTGACTTCAGTGGTTCCTGGAATATCAGTCACCAACCTAAAGTTTATTGAGAGAAGAGTGTTAGCTATGTACTCCCTCCGTCCCAAAATATAAGCAAAAATTGGTCAACAAAAATTAATGTATTTAGTTCAAAATTTGTACCAAATACATCAACTTATGTTGACTCATTTTTGTTTATATTTTGGGACGGAGTAGTATTATTTAACGAAAGTCTCATGTAAATCATTTTCAATCCTAAGTATAAGGCATGTAATTGATTTACTCACCAGTGGAGGTACTCCTTAAAAGTGGGGTTACTTGGGCTAGGTGAATCAGGATCCACCATAACCTATAAAAATAGAGCAAGAAATTAGAAACTACATTATGATAATATGCTAAATATAGAATTGTGTCAAATATATAATGTATTTCAGCAACAACAAAGAAAGAAGACTATATAATGTAAATTACTAGGGTGTAGAGGTTTCTGAGATCGTTTCCACCAACACTCACTCTGGGTTGATTTCCAATTTGAGAAGGTTTGAGCTCACAACCATTATTCACATCCCTATTACCATAGTTCACTCGGAGAGGAATGGAATTTTCAAAGGAGTCTATCACATCCCCTATCACACGCCCAACAGCCAGTGGATTCCTACTGCTACCGGCCATATGTGGTTCTCAGTTCTCACACTTCTATACACAAATTTGTCTTAGGGTAACCATGCGCTAGAGCTATTTATAGATGAAAGACAGAGGTCAGGGATAAATATTCCTTTCCTGTTGCGTACCAATCGTTCTGCTTGAATTTATCTAAAACACAAACTTAGGAATTAAATAATTAGATAAAATAAAAATAATTTTAAACTTTGAAATAATTAGACACCGTGTCTTTCTAAACATCAATTCAACACCTCAATTTATGTGTATCTTTCAACACCGTGTCATATATATATGAAATAATTAGACACCGTTATGTGTATCTTTCACTTTTTATCTCTTCATCAATATATCATATATATCACATCACACTCCGTATTTCTTTCTCTCTCAAGTGGTCAATTGGATAATGGATGTCTATAAAACACTTTCCTTTATGAATAATTGGCATACAATGTATTTGACTCCTTTTCGTTATTTTATTTATTTTTATATGGGTATATTCTAAGGTTTTAAGCCAACACCATTAGACTAATACATATGAATTCGTTTTCATTATTATTACTTAGGGTTAAATATGTTTTTAGTCTATACAAATATGTCAACTTTTCGTTTTAGTCACTCTAAATTTTTTCTTCAACTTTTAGTCCTCCAAAAAATTTTCATCTTCATTTTTGGTTTCTCCTTTAAAGTAAACTCATATGTAGAATTCATATTTTTGAATAAAATTTTGCATAAAAATTTATAATATTATAAGAATCTCTCCAAAAAATAATTAGAACTTTTTAACAAAACATGAATTAAATATGAATTATATTTTTTGCAGTTAAAAATTCATATTTAATTTATGTTTTGTTAAAAAAATTCTATTTTTTTTGGAGTGATTTTTACAATATTCTACACATTTCTGCACAATTTCATTAAAAATACAAAAATTGACTCAAAAGTAGGGACCAAAAGTAGTGATTGAAAATTTTATAGGGACTAAAAGTTGAAAGAAAATTTTAGAGGGACTAAAACAAAAGGTTACTATATTTATAAGGACCAAAAACATATTTTACCATATTACTTAAGATTATATATAGTAATGATATTTGTACAAACATTTTGTGACAACTTTTGGACAACTTTCTTTCTCATACTCACATTTAATTCATAGAAAATCGTTTTACTAAATAAGGTTGTTTTATAGAAAATATCAATACTTTTTCATATTGCATCATTGCTTGGAAGCCATGACCTAGTCACAATTCCTAATATGAGTACTTTTTCATATCTAAATAAAGAGAGGATGACAAATGAAACACCATAAACCCTTAAAGCGATAAATCACGCAAATAATACAATCATACAAAGGATTTAGATGCCACTCTCATCAATAAGTTCAAACATACATAATTAATTTTTCTTTTTAAAACGTCGCAGCGGAAATATACAACAAATCATCTCAACAACTACTTAAAAACATCTCCAAGTAGTCATGTCATATAAATCTCAATACAACACCAAGTATAAAATCTCATCTCGACACACCGAGTGATACAAATCACAACAGTTATAAAATAAATAAACAGACAGACACCCCTAAATCAGAGCCCGACTCTAGGACTCCAAGAAGGCAAAGTGAGGTAGCTCCAAAGCTAACCTCTTGCAACTCATCGAACTAAAGCAACTACTCCTGCACGTCGTCTACCCATTCATAAGAATAAGGTAGGCGGTCAACCAAATGACCACTGGGGGTTAGTTCACGATTCATAATTAGAACATAATCAAATGAGAATAAATAACATAATTTAATTTCACATATGTAATATACTCGCCATCATTATAAACCAATGAGTATACGAGCATAATCAAGTAACGTGTCCAATTCACCTTTTTCAAGTATTCACAACAATCACCAAAAGTTCTCCGGTGCACATATACACCGATTCAAATATTCAAGTATGACTTGAGTCACCAACTATTAAATGCATGCAATGTTCTAGAGTCATCTAGATGCATGTGGTACCATTAGAATTCCAGAGATAATTTTACCGTTAATGAATCCACCAACATAATAAACCCCACCAATTATGTTATGCAGAAGCTATGTAATAAACACCACCAATTACATTCTTCAAAACACCTCAAAATGACTATGAATGCATGGACTTCAAGCAAGGACTTGGCAATGCATGACTCCCAACATGTACATTAACATAATAAGCACCACCAATTATGTTCTTCACCAACAATTGCATTATCAAATACTTACATCCATACAATCAACCAGTCATTATCAATTCATTCTTATTCTATCATATCATCATGATTATAAAACAAATTGCAAGTTATCCGGTCATTAAATCACTTTTCAACAAAGTTCGTCTATTTACACCACTTTCTACATTTCCAAGTATTTCAACAAAACAAGATAAACTTGATCAAACACCTCAACCAAGCACATGCACTACTCACATATGATCACAATAGCTTATGCATATAGGTATCATAGGTTGATTCCAATTAATTCCGACATTTCACAAAGTTTGTCTATTTTCTCAAAAATCGTCGTTTTCCAAATAGTTCACCGAAACGAGACATTCATGCTCAAATACATCAGCAAAGCGTTTTCATATATTACATAACATCACAGTAGTTCATACATATCAACATCATAGCTCAAATCCAATTAATTCCGACATTTCACAAAGTTCGTCTATTTTCTCAAAAATCGTCCTTTTCCAAATAATTCACCGAAACGAGACATTCAAGCTCAAACACAACAACAAAGCATTTTTATATATTACATAACATCACACTAGCTCATACATATCAACATCATAGCTCAATTCCAATTAATTCCGACATTTCACAAAGTTCGTCTATTTTCTCAAAAATCGTCTTTTTCCAAATAATTCACCGACATTTAAAGCCAATCCAATTGATGTTCCAGCAGGTTTAGAAGGCAAAACAGCAGTTAAACACATCAAAAGAAACACTTAGGGATGTCCGGAATGGCCCCCAACCGCCCGGAACGCCCAAAATCATCGTCATGTTCATTTTTCACCAAAACTCACAATTTTCACATTTTTTTTATTCAAACTTCATAAACAACCACACCAATTCAAACCCCATCAACACACAATCATACATAACATTGATGAAGTGAATTCAAACATGTTTCAACAACAATCATACACCAATTCATGATTTGCACCCAATTAATCCACAATCATCAAAACAACTTATCAATAACAACAACTTTGAAATTTAAGCATATAACTCAACAATTTCATGAAGTTTATCATACCCACAAATTCACATGAATTAGGAGCACGAAATTCATCATCAAAGATCATCAAAAGTCACAATTAACATAAAAGCACTTAAACCCATAATTGAAAGTAGAGATTATGACTTAATTAATGAAAGGAACCATCCACCCTTACCTCTAGCTCTTGATTCCTCTAGCTTAAGCTTCACTTTAGCTCCTAGCTCCTCAAACCCCAAGCTCTCTCTCTAGCTTCTTCTTCTATCATCTTGATCCACTTTCTCTCTCTACCTCTCTCTCTCAAAATATCTTGTGAAATGAGTGAATGAATGTAAAACCTAATTTTCTCATAAGTGTTGTGTTTATATAGTCACCACATAATTGGGCTAGGTCTCTAACTGTCTTAATGATTCAATATTCTTACCACTAATTCCCCAAAGTTACTACTCGCTTAAACCGTCAAAATAACGAACAATTACCGTCTCTAATTAATTACCCCAACTCACTAGTAACTTAGTAAAAATAATCATTCCCACTTAAAACACCAAAATAACCCTCTAAATAAAATGACTAATTTACCCTTGCTCACCGAATGACCAAAATATCCTTCTAGGCTAAAAATTCACTAATCTCATATCAAATACACAACCAAGCAATTAAACACACATAAACACATATAAGCACGTATAAATAATATGTAAAATAATTCTAGCTAAAAACGGGTCGTTACAACAAACATATGGTCACAACACTAAATCAATACTATTTAGAAACACACATAATAATAATAAATCATTAAATTATTTTAAAATATATATTCTTAAATTATTTTCTTTTTTGCCTTTTTGAACTTGTGTGATTGTGTCCAAATGTTTTACATTTGCCGTTGTGACCACTCAAGTGTTACTCTGATATGAAAGGATCCATTATCATCCAAAATAGATATATCTATTTTTTGGTACTTAAATAGATCTCACTTGTACACATTATTTGTTTATAATTTTGTAATAATAATGCTTAATAAACACTCAATCACTTCAACCAACATTTTTTTAAAAAAGTTATAAATAGGTTCTACCAAAAACTTAATATCATCTATCATCGTTATATATATTATACTCATATTAAAGAACTATGGGAACCACATTGAGAATGCTTAATTGAGCTCTATTGCTCCATATGCACCATTGCCATTTTCCCTCATGGCTTAATGAGCTAAGCGTCCACAATAGTGGATGGTCTAAGAGCACCTTCAATGGACATTCCTTAAATAGTTTTTCACACCAAGAACGACACTTTTATGAAGTTGTTCCACTCAAGCGCGCCAGCATGTCGAAATGGTTATGTTCTGAAGTAACGTTCGTGAGCACATGATTTGATGCAACTATAAGAATATAAATAGTTAAATAAATATTTTAAGTTGCAATAAACCAAAATATTAATAAAATATTAATAGGTGAAGTAAAATTATGAATAAATATTAATAAAATATTTATTTGTTTCTTTAAATTTATTGAAGATTTTATCATGGTTGGAGTCAAAAGTATGTTTACGGAGTCCAACCCATTCACATAGTCTTCATAGTGTTAGTATTACTCATGCCTTAAGTAAGATTATTCTCAAGCCTTGTAATTTATGATCTCTTTCTAATTAGTATACTCACTTTAGTTGGTATTTTTTTTGTTGGAGATTGCACCTTGTGTTATGCCTCAGAGACTAAACCTTTTCATCAAGATGTGTCACTTTTCTTGGAGCCATGTATGGCAAGCCTTAACTTTTGTGATAAAAAACTTACTTGAGATGATAAAGTCTATTTTAGGCAAGGGGTGTCATGATAACACCTTAATTTCCTATATCATACGGGGTGAAGCTAATTGTAGATCCCCATTTATTGTTATTAAAATAAACTAAATGTTTAATTGATTAAGTGCCCCTAAAATGAGAACTAGAAATTATATAAAGGTATTATGTGCTTTATGTTAACCAAATCATGCAATATACATGATTATGTTTGAAGGAGATGTTAATTAGTCCTTTATAAAAAAGTGTTACTAAGTCCTTTATTTTTCGTTGGCAAGAGCCCTCTAATTGTGAAGTGTATCGAGTCCAACGAGGGGAGAAAGCAGTGTTAGGATTGAAGATCTTGTTGAGTGAACAAAACTTTTGTTGATTCTCGGTCCTCCTTTGAATTAATGACATGAGTTGATTAGAAAGGATAATTAGATGCTTATGTGGAGTCATCATATACGTAGGTGTGATGAGTCCAATATTTGGTTGAAGAACTGATTGATCTAGGGAACCACACTCATTGTCTACTTGTTCAATTTGTCCAATTAAAGCCAGAGAAAAGCATTTGTATGGGCCGGCACAACACAAGAATTGTTGGCACTCGAAGACTCAAATTTGAAATCTAGAAAGAAGCACACTCCTAGATCCCAAACCTTCACCACCAAGCCAACCCTTGGAGGTTTAACAAATATGTATTATATTTGGGTTTCAACGAAAAGGAATTTATTTGGGTGGTGGAGTTTATGCTTTATACATGTATCCTCTCTCTCATCATTTTGAGGGTACCACGCATATTATAGTCTTCACATGAAACGATGTGGAGCTATTGGTATGACTTATTTGATTTTTTTTAAAGATTATTGCATTGAAGGGATGATGTGTTTAATGATTACTTAAGAGGATAATATATTCACTAGATACACCTGAAAAGGTTTACTTATCAAGTTATCATATCATACAAAAAATGGACTAAGATATGACATAAGATCATATTTTATTTTGTTTCTCTTATTATGACCATAAAATCGAACCTAAAGGTTATAAGAAATATCAAAACTCTAAGATAGACTTATATGAATAGTTGTTAATGTATATAAATCAGATGTTGCAAAAAAAAATTAAAAAAGATTCAATCACTATTTTAGTTTTCAAAATTGTTGGACCATACAACTTGTTTCTCAAAATTTATGAAACGAAAAAAAAAATTGTCCTTAAAATTGAAGGTTCTGATATAACTCAAACTTTTTGAGTTGAAATATATTCTCATATATTTGTTTAGGAACAAACAATTTTGATAATCAAAATGGTGATTCTTGTGTCAAAGTGCGTACTCATACAAGTTTCAAACCAAGTAGTTGAAAGATGTACCAAATTTTGAACTCTTTGTGAGATGTATCACATTCTTTCTTTCATTGTACAACATTCTACTCCTGGATGAAACTCAACAACCCTTAAAGCAATATCAACAATTTGTTGGGTTCTGTTACTGCTACATGCTCAACCTTTATGGGGGGTATAACAACAATATTTTGTATATGCGACATCAAACTAATTGTTGTACTACAAGTAAAAAATATATAGTAATTGGTACTTATTCCTTTATTGACCTAACTTTCAAAGTTTGTGTATATGTAGCCTTACACTTTTATTTTTCCTTTATCGAAGTACTTTTTTGTGTTGCCTCATAAATAGCTCAAAATACACTTTACTGCTTTCAAAAGAGTTTACCTTAATTTGACACAAACCTGCTAACAACTCCCACTACATGGATAATGTATGGCCTTGTATAGACCATTGCAAACATCAAATTCTGAAAGGGTGAAACATATGTGTTGGATATTTGGTTGTTGGCTTCATGTTTGCTAAAATCAAATATACAAGCAGCTGTGCGTCTTCAGAAGCTGGAAACAGAACTTCAGAAGCTGTTCCTCAGAAGCTGGACTTCAGATGCTGAACAATACTTCAGAAGCTGAGCTTCAGAAGCTGAACAGTACTTCAGACGCTGAACCTTCAGAAGCTGATGTTCAAACGCTGAACAGTACTTCAGAAGCTGACCTTCAGAAGCAACCTTCAGAAGCTGAAATGTTCAAACGCAGAACTTCAGACGCAGACTTCGGAAGTATCTTCAGAAGCTGGTTTTCTGCGTGCTGTTTTTCGTGACTTGGAGTGTTTATTTTCTCATGTGATTTGTTGAAGATTTAATTGAAGAATTCTCCAAGCTGCGTTACTAGAAGGAAGAAGAATTTCGCAAGATATTTTCTGAAGATTGGATTCAATTATTTGTGAATATATTTTCAAAGAAATCTTTGGAAAATATATTTATGGAAAATAAATTGCTTCTATATGTTTCTAAAGAATTTTGGACAAATATCTTTGAAGGATTTGGCTCAAGTTTATGTTGCTGCTGAAGCTATAAATAGAGGACGCTGTCATCTAAGAATTGACATCTCAACCAAAGCTATCATTGAAAGAGTCTTAGGTTTTGAGCCTGTTAGTTGTGAGTTGTATACTCTGTTTTTCTGTACACCACTCAATTGTTTAGAGTTGGTTTAGTTTATTGAGTTGTAATCACTTGAAGCTTTTAAGCAAGAGTGACTGATTATGTTTTGGAGAGTGTCTTCATCTTTGTTTGTTTAGAGTTTAAGATCACTGGGGCAGTGATTAATTGGTAGGAAGTAAGAGGGGTCTTATATCTAGGAGTTCCTAGGTAGAAATACCACGGGTAGTGATTAAGTGAGATGGCTGTGAAACAGGGGCTGTTGTCATAGGACTTCGAATTGATACTATTAGTGGATTTCCTTCCTAACTTGGTAGCCTCCAGACGTAGGTGTGTTTGTCACCGAACTAGGTTAACAAATCACCTGTGCATTTTACTTTCTGTCTGTTTTTATTTCTGCTTCTGAACAACTGTTTTTGCGTACTATGTTCTACTCTGTTTTACGGTTCAGAATCAGGTCATGTCAGAAATTTCAATTGGTATCAGAGCAGGCACCCTGCCTGTTTTAGGGTGAGCTCCAGGGAAGATTTTCTGGCATTATGGAGAAGGAAGGAGGATTTGTAAACAGACCACCTCTGTTGGATGGTTCCAACTATGAATATTGGAAATCGCGCATGAGTGCTTTCCTTAAATCCATAGATAGTAAGACCTGGAAAGCAGTTCTGAAAGGTTGGGAACATCCTGTTGTGCTAGACAAAGATGGTAAGAAGACAGCTGAATTAAAACCAGAGGAAGGTTGGTCCAAGGAGGAAGATGAATTAGCTCTTGGAAACTCCAAAGCCTTGGATGCTATATTCAATGGAGTGGACAAGAATATGTTCAGACTGATCAAGCTGTGCATTGTAGCTAAGGATGCCTGGGAGATTCTCAAGACTACTCATGAAGGCACATCCAAGGTAAAACTGTCCAGACTTCAACTTCTCACCACCAAATTTGAAAATCTCAAAATGTTGGAGGATGAGAACATACAAGATTTTTACATGAATGTCCTAGACATGGCTAACTCATTTGATTCACTTGGAGAAAGAGTATCTGATGAGAAACTGGTGAGAAAAATTCTCAGATCTCTACCTAAGAGATTTGATATGAAGGTGACTGCCATTGAGGAAGCACAAGACATCTCCAGTATGAAGGTTGAGGAATTGATATGATCCTTACAGAATTTTGAGATAGCCTTCAACAACAGAACTGGCAAAAAGGGAAAAGGTGTTGCTTTTGATGAAAGCATATCAGAGGATCTTGTGATGCTGAGTAAACAATTTAAGAAGATTCTGAAGCAGAAGACAAGAACTGATGAGAAAGACAATCAATCCAAAGGAGTTTAATGTCATGAGTGTGAAGGATATGGTCACATTAGGACAGAATGTGCAACATACCTCAAGAAACAGAAGAGGAGTTTGGCAGCTACTTGGTCTGATGATGACTCAGAAGGAGAAGTGGGGAATGAATCAGCCAAGCATGTTCTTGCTTTAACTGGTAGATGTATATCTGATGATGGAGTCAAGGTTTCAGAAGCACCATCAGGTTCTGAAACATCATCTGATACTGAGTCAAGTGATGGAGAACTGTCTTGTGAAGAACTGGCTACTTGTGAAGAAGTTTGCAAGCAGCTGGAAAATCAGAAGAAGACTATCAGTCAATTGCATGCTGAAAGAAGTGATCATCTAGCACAAATCTCTGATCTCAAAGATGAGGTAACCCTGCTGAACTCTCAACTTAAAAATGTGAAGAAACAAGTCAGAATGTTGAACACTGGTACTGATGTGTTTGAAAAGATTTTGGAGAGTCAGACCCAAGGGAAACCAAATGGTATAGGATTTGATGATAAGACCTTGAACAAACAGCAAAATCCAGTTAAAAGGTTCATTGCTGCTGTTAAAACATGTGATCCAATGATGGATAAACCTAAGTTCGAACACCAGAACCAACCTCAGGGATCTAAAAGCAAAAGGGTTTCTAATCCTTGGATATGTCATTACTGTGGTAAAAAGGGGCATATAAGGCCATTCTGTTTCAAACTGCATGGATACCTCAAACACCTTCAGCAAAGAAAATCAGAACCTGTTGTAGTCAATGTCAAGAAGGAATGGAGACCAAAATGTGAAAATGTTGACAAGAGGCTGAAAAATAGGAAAGGAAAGGTTGTTGCTGCTGACAGCAGGTCTACTCCTGTTACTGAGAAAAGTGTTGTTGTTGGACCATCTAAAGGCTGGAGCAAGGTAGTGGTCCTTGTCCCAAACATGAAGGCACTAAAAGGAAAGGAAGTGGATTCTAGTGAGTCTGAGGATGATGGTGAACAAGACATCATGCCCTATGTTCAGAAGAGGATTGCTGTACTTCAGAAGCAGATTGCTGGGAAGAAGATTCATCTGAATGTGCCTGAAGCACACATTGACTAAGCAGCATCTGATGCTTGTGTCTAATGAAGACTATAGCAGCTTCTGATGCTGAGTCTGAAGACTGTAAATTAAGTCCTGGGTTTCATTTTGTACTACTCTGCAGTTGTGTTCTCTTGTTTTTGCTCTTCTGTGAAGCCTGTGTGTGGGTACTATTTGTGTGATTCTGCTGGTCTGAGAAGTGTCACTGATGTTACTGATATGTTTGGTGTTGTGATCTCTGGGTGTGCATATGCTTTGTAACCTTTGCTGTTTCTCTGTCTTTCTACTCCTGGTGATTGCATTATTGTTTTTCTCAAAATTGTTTGGCTAAAAAGGGGGAGAAAAGTATAGTTGTTTCAGAAGCAGTTCAGTAGTTCAGGGGGAGTCTCTGTGTTCAGGGGGAGTTGTTCCTGTGTATCTGTTTCAGTAGTTCAGGGGGAGTAGGAGTCTCTGTTTGTTCCTGAATGTCTTGGGGGAGTGTGTTTCCTGTCAGAAGCTGGTCTGTTTCAGGGGGAGTGTGTGTCCTCAGAAGCTGCTGTTGTATGTTGTGTAACGTAGTGTATCCGCTGCTGACTCTGTTGCTACGTTTATGTGTTGTTCTTCATGGTTACGTACTTTGTTGAGTGAAGAAATTGCTTTTGGGAACAAATTGATTTTAGCCAAAAATTTGCCAAAGGGGGAGATTGTTGGATATTTGGTTGTTGGCTTCATGTTTGCTAAAATCAAATATACAAGCAGCTGTGCGTCTTCAGAAGCTGGGCTTCAGATGTTGAACAGTACTTAAGAAGCTGGGCTTCAGAAGCTGAACAGTACTTCAGAAGTTGAACAGTACTTCAGACGCTGAACCTTCAGAAGCTGAATAGTACTTCAGAAGCTGACCTTCAGAAGCAACCTTCAGAAGCTGAAATGTTCAGACGCAGAACTTCAGACGCAGACTTCAGACGTATCTTCAGAAGCTGGTTGTCTGTGTGTTGTTTTTCGCGCCTTGGAGTGTTTATTTTCTCATGTGATTTTTTGAAGATTTAATTGAAGAATTCTCCAAGCTGCGTTTCTAGAAGGAAGAAGAATTTCGCAAGATATTTTCTGAAGATTGGATTCAATTATTTGTGAATATATTTTCAAAGAAATCTTTGGAAAATATATTTCTGGAAAATAAATTGCTTCTATATGTTTCTAAAGAATTTTGGACATATATATTTGAAGGATTTGGCTCAAGTTTATGTTGCTGCTGAAGCTATAAATAGAGGACGCTGTCATCTAAGAATTGACATCTCAACCAAAGCTATCATTGAAAGAGTCTTAGGTTTTGAGTCTGTTAGTTGTGAGCTGTATGCTCTATTTTTCTGTACACCACTCAATTGTTTAGAGTTGGTTTAGTTTATTGAGTTGTAATCACTTGAAGCTTTTAAGCAAGAGTGACTGATTATGTTTTGAAGAGTGCCTTCATCTTTGTTTGTTTAGAGTTTAAGATCACTGGGGTAGTGATTAATTGGTAGGAAGTAAGAGGGGTCTTATATCTAGGAGTTCCTAGGTATAAATACCACGGGTAGTGATTAAGTGAGAAGGCTGTGAAACAGGGGCGGTTGTCATAGGACTTCGAATTGATACTATTATAGTGGATTTCCTTCCTGGCTTGGTAGCCTCCAGACGTAGGTGTGTTTGTCACCTGAACTGGGTTAACAAATCACCTGTGTATTTTACTTTCTGTCTGTTTTTATTTCTGCTTCTGAACAACTGTTTTTGCGTACTCTGTTCTACTCTGTTTTACGGTTCAGAATCAGGTCCTGCCAGAAATTTCAATATGAAATTTTAGCCATTACATCATTTTCTTCCTCTATTTGAGGTGATGTTCCTTGGATGGACAAACATGACTTGCCAAAGGTGTACTAACCACGTTGTCATTGGCTCATGTTCAATCTTTGCAAAAAATCATTTGATGTATGCTGCTTATGATAACTACAAAATTCCTTTTTCCTTATCCACAAAGCTTTCAAAATTTTACCATTGTCTTGGGCCTTTTTCAAGTCATACAAGCTCTTCTGTAATCTGGACACCTTATTCTCCTTCCCTTTCTCTAATAATCCTCTAGGTTGGTGCCTAAATATATACTCATCTAAGTCTCCATGAAGAAACACAATCTTCACGTCCAACTTCTAAAGAAAGAGCTTTTCACTAGCAACGATACTTAACATCGACATTATAGTATATAATTTCACAACCGAAAGTAAAATCTTTATGTACTAAACTCACTGATTTTATGGAACCCTTTGACCACTAATCGGACTTCGTATCTCTTGGAATTATGACAACTATACATTACTTGATACATCCATTTGTTGTGAAGTGCCTTCTCTCACATAGGTACAATAGATAACTCATTGTTTCATTGGATATTAAAGACCTAATGTAATTCACGACAAGATACCACTTGCTAGCATATGTGGCCTAACATGCTTCTGTATTGTATTCAGGCTCTCCTCCATTTGTTAACAATATGTAGTACATGTACCTTTTGTGGGCCACATGAAGTCGAGAAGACTTTCTTCATGAAAAACAATGTTCTCTACCTCTTAATTAAGTTTATTCGTCAAATTGAAGACTTTTAACTATAGGAATATTTTGTACATCTTCTATTTTTCATACACATGATCACTAAGTTTGGAATCTAGTGGTTATCTTATGCTTATCCTTGTACATTGTTATTTCATTGAAGACCACATCTCTACGACATATCATCCTTTTGTTTTCATCATCCCAAAGGAAGTAGCAAAACTCATTCTCACCATGGCCAATAAAAATGTGTTTCTTATATTTAAGATAAATTTTATCCCTACCTTGATCATTAATATGAAAATATGCTAAGTTACTAAAAACTCAAAGATTTGAGAGTTTTACCTTTTTCCACCCCATACCTCTTATGGCATTTTATGATCCAATGGCATATGCAAACCTAGCTTGATAGTGTAAGTTTCTTTGTTGCTTATTTTTGCCCATAATTGATTAAGTATACTTGAGTGCACACACAAACTTCTAGCTCTCTCAGTCAATGTCCGGTTCAAATGATTAGCTACATTATTATGTTAAGGCATACCTAGCACGATTCTCTCCATTTTGATCCTTTGCGCATACCAAAACTTCTTGAATTAAGTGTCTTCATATTCAACATCATTTTCGATTCCGAGCTTTTCTATCTTCAACTCTCACTCATTTTCTTCCATGATTTTCCACATCTTGAAAGCCTCAAATACCTAAGATACATATTTAAGAAAGTATACACATACCTTCCTACAATGTTCATCGATAAAAGTGATGAAGTAGTGCTTTCCACCAATGGAAGACACAATTGTTGGACACCAAACGATATAGTGAACAAGCACAAGTCTCTCTTTCTTTGGGGTTCTTCCACTTGTCTGAAAGTCTTTCTTTCTTGGAATATAGTGTTAGAACATGCACAAGTCTTTCTTTCTTGGAATACACTGTTCACATGTTAATTTATATTGACTGAAAATTTTGAAGTTTTCCCTTTGAGTGCATAATATCCATCTCTTTTATCACTCATATGTACTAGCCTTTGGATGCATAGATAAGTATTTTCATTTTTTGCAATTGCTATCAAATTGCATGTTTATGTTGTCTTGTAAAGAGTACCAATCTTTTTAACGCGAGCAAACATCATTTCACCCTTTGAAATATACCAACCATCAATGTGGACGATTGTTGTGTAGCGATTAACGACTAACTAACCTATCGTGATTGAATGCTTTGTTAGGTCCGGAATATGTCTGACATTTTTCAATTGTAGTTGCTCCTTCAATCATTTAGTTTAGGTTTTGATGATGTTTTTATTTAGATGATGTTTAATGTTTTCTTGCTTTTGTTTAAAATAGCTTAATTGTGAAAGCACCATAGCCAATCCATGATCTCAGGTCATCTACAATAGTGTCCTATGTTAACAAGTATTAGTATTATGTTTAAGAGTTTCTTGGAAGTCAAGTTTTCTCAAAATTGTGTTTTAAGGGTTTTTGATTCGATTCAAATTGATGTCAAGCATTAATGAATCGAATCATCCATTGTCTCAGGTGTTTTTGGTTTTCTAAAGGTGTGATTCAATTCAAACTTTTCATTGGGATTTTTGAATCGATACATTTGGCCTCTTTGGTATCTGATCATTGCTTATTGATTTGTATCAATGTTCTTTGAATCGTATCAATCTTCATCTGGACATCATGATTCAAACTTTTGCCTTTGCAGATTTGAATCGATTTAATCTTCATCTGGAAAATGCTTGATTCGATTCATAGTTCTTGTCATTCGTATCAATCTTCATAGCTTTTAGATATCCTCTTTTTACACTATTTGAATCGATTCTTGCTTATTGTGATTCGATTCAAGTTTGTTATTTTGTGGCTAAATTGACTTTTTTCATTCACACCTATATATACCCTTACACAAACACTTTCCTGCTCATAGAATCAATTTGCAAATATGCTCTAAAGTCTCCAAACCCTCTCTTTCTACAACTTCTTTAGATTAAACACTTTTTCTAAGAACTTTTGTAGATTTTGAGGTCTAGATTGTTAGGGTGCTATAGGATACTGTAAGATTGGTTTCTCTCAAGGATCTTGGTGGAGCATCAAGGATCTAAAGGAAAAGAATGCTCTTTTCACCTCCAAAGGTGATTATGGGGGTTGTTTCTCAACAATTCAAGGTTAGAGGATTGAAGTGGAGGCATATCAAAGACGAATTCTCGGAGTATAAGTTCAAAGGATTGCATGCAAGCTTGAGATTCGAAGACCTTGTGGTTGTCCAAATTCAAGAGGTCTTGAAGATTGGATCTTGTGTGATTGCTTAGCATAGAAGATTAGGAATCGAAGGAATCTTTGTAATCATACACTTGTAAATGTTTTCATCATCGTGGAGGCCCGTAGAAGAGATTTATTCTTCTACGAAGAGAGGATGTACCCCTAGCGAGGACGAAAAAGGGGAACATCTATAAATCTCGGTGTCTTTCTCTCTTTTATCTTTTTACTTTCATCATTTAAATTGTGATATATGAATCTATTGAATGAATTGATTATAGTTTAATTGTGAGAGTTTATTTTGCATTAACCTAATCTCAATCTCCTTGATTGAGGTTTTTGAAAATTCAACTCATTCACTATTAAACTTGGAAATTAACTTCAAATATTTCATTCATATATCAAGTGTTCAAATACTTGGTTAGTGTGATATGTTATTCATAGTTTTGGTTTGAGATAGTTTAATTTTGAGATAGTCACAAATATTTTTAAAAGTTTTCAAACTTACGTTTTCGCAAACACAAGTTGAAAAGAAGTTATTCACCCCCCCTAGCTTCCTTATTTAATCGTCATATAGACCAACATCAATTTCCATACATACCCCTTCAACTTAATCCTCACTCTACCTCAGCCCACAATCTCACAAGATTGCTCATTACCATGGTTGTCTGAGACATAATTCTCAAAAAAAATATTCGATGAAGTAGCATGAAATGATGCTCCAAAATATGACACTCAAGAGTCTTCCTTTCCCTCCAAAGAGCACACTAGAGCTTCACCATATCCTGTTCTGGAAGCAATGTTTGTCTTGTCCTAAGCCTCCATATTCTTTGGTGGACTCTTGTACTAATTTTTGAAGTTCCATGTCTTTTCATAATTCCAACACTCGATAGTTTACAAGTTTTTAGAACTATAATGATTTCTAGAATTAGAGCATTTTTCCTTTTATTTACCTCGTCTCTTTTCTTTGATCGAATGTACCCGTATTGAATTTGTATGTAATACTATAAACAACAAAGATTCACCCAACTTTCTTCATCAGATCTCTTCATTAAGAACTACATCACGAACATCATCAAATTTCAACATTTTCTTTACCGATGAGCTACTCAGAAACGTGACAGTAGCACCAACTATCTAATAGGGAATACGAGTATTAATGTTTGTACCCCATAGTCTAACTCAATTGCAACTTATCTTAATTGGGTTGTGTGAGTTCATTGAGATGTTTTTTCGATATGGTTACGTCTTCTATCATCTGTTACATAAACAACAACCTTTTCTAATAAAATTTATCTGTGGATGATAATTTTTCATACATACTAGAAAGATGTGTCATAAGACTAGCAATTGTCTTTTCCTTTGAAAAGTTTAAAGCAATGTTACGAGACAACAATAATCGGATACCACCAAGAAATTGTATGTCGAGAAGATTCCACTCATCTTCTTGCATATTTGTTGGTTTATTTTATTTAAGAGGTTGATATAATATTTTATGATACAAATAATCCTTAATCAGCATCTTCCAAAAGCCAAATTCCCCACCGTTAAACTATTCAATTTCGACCTCAAATCTGACTTCCTCATAATTGTATCTAATACTAGTTTGTTAGGAAACTTCATAGGAATTCTCTATTGTCAGATTGGTGAAAAGTGATAAATGCATAATGATTAAACACAAAGATTGATAAAAGAGTTCAACTAAATCTTTCTACGTCTTTAAGGTGATGCAAACTTTTAAATTTAAAAGGGAATATTATACAAAGTGTATGAACACTCACAGTCTCTTGCTACCCAAAGCCCAATTACACCTAATAATATTTCTTCCTAGAATTTTCTCTCCAGTACTTGTAATCTTTATTTCTTGGGATAAATTTCTCTATCAATGATATCATGAGGGGAGCTCAAATGATCATCACATTGGACCAAGAGTAACCACACAAGAAAATTGAACACCACATTTTAAGAAGAACCCTCAAGACATTGGATTTACAGGTTCTCTTACTTACATATTATTCAACATTCACTTTTTCATCTAACGTGGGACTATTACCTCACACTTGCTACACAATCAAGTAGCGTGAAGAAGAGAAAAGTTGAAAAGCATTATAAATATGAAGAGTTAGTTTAATTTTTTTTACCAAAATAACTCTAGTTTTATTTGTATAAAGAGGAATTTCATGGTCGTGTCTTTGAGAAAGATCCTATTTTTTCTTTACAAAATAGTGGGAGAGTGTTTGCAATTTTCTCATTGTAAAAATTGCAAGTTGAATAATAAAATATTGGCAAAATTGTTCCAATGACCCCTTAACTTTATTTAAATTAACAAGTTAGTCTTATATCTTTTTTTTCTCTCGATTTAATCATTTATGTTATAAAATCATAACACCATTGTCCTTCTTTGCATAAAAAAAATCATAAAACTCATCAACTAACCTAGAAAATTTATCAAAAATCAAGATATTTATATAAAATACAAAATAAAAAACAAAAAATCACCTCTCTTGCAAATAACAAATTGACAAATCTTCAACCTTTGTCCTTGCTCTCAAATTGCAAATATTCAAATCTACAAATCTACAATCCAAATCTACAAATCTACAATCCTAATCTCAACCATACTCGTGTTTCTACAAATTAACAAACCTACAATCTAAAATCATAAACGATGATAATTTTATTGCTTGATCTGCTTCTCGATGTCACAATCTTGCTTTGTATTTATGTTCACATTCTCGTGTTTACATCCTTAATTTCTAGTCGTTTTTTGTCACAGTTAACAATTGTAGAATGTACATCGATGAGTTTAATTTGGAATAATAATCTAGAAAAGATTTAAATCTGATTGTTCCATAACAATTCGAATTCTTCTAGAAGAGTTGGATGCTTTTGGTGATCCATTTAAGTATATGATATTTATCAACAACGATTGTGTTTTACAGTTGAGGTATAGTGAGAAGGGAAAGTTAAGGTAGAATGAGTGAATAAAACACAATGGAGAGAAAATGCACCAAGAGAAAAATGAAAGAGTTAATTGGGTATTTGACGTTGTTGTTTAGAGTTGAAGATTTGAGTTTTCTTTTTAAATTTGGGTTTCTTTGATGAAGGTTTGAATTTTTGTTGAATATGAAGATGAATGTTATTAATATTTGAGTTTGTTTATGAGTTTGATGAACTTTTGGACTTTCTAATGGATTTGTTGACTTTTTGAATTTATTATGTAAAAAATGACAACAATATCAATATTTTAGAGGATAAAGAATCAAAACGGAGAAGAAAAAAAAAGATAAATGACAAAAATGTTATCTAAAATTAAGTTAAGTGATGATTGATGTAATTTTGCCTAAAATGTTTTTTTAAGACTAAAATGTTTTGTTACGTTGTAAGTGGATGTTGGTGTAGATTGTCGATCCACATTAAAATTATGATTTATATTTTATTTCTTTCTTTTTTACTTCTTTTGTAGACGTGATTCCGCTTCCTCTTCTCTTTTTCCCTATAATATTGATGAAGTACAATATTTGTATAAATTGTATAAGCTTATTTATCTAAAAGTGTTAATCATGAAGATCAATGTTAACAGGCTAACAACACACATTTTAACACACTTTTCAACACATTTTTTTATTGGTTAAAACTCATATGCGTCCCACCAAATTATATGGATTACATGTAATTTGATGAGACTCATATTTTTTTAGTCAAAATCCATATCAACTTTAACCAATCAAAGAAAATATGTTTTAAAATGAGTGTTGCTAAGGCTTCTTAAAAAAAAGTGTGTTGCTAAGCCTTGTTCTAGCCATGAATTACCTAATATGGTGTTCTAGGTTGGGCGTAACACAACCCCACAAAACCGGCTTGTGAGGTGAGAATTACCCTCACTTATAAACACATATTTACAAGTCGGTTTTGTGGGGGTGAAAATTGTCATCACTTATAAACACATGTTTATGTGATCTTTTTATCCGAAATGGGACTTTTTAACAAAATCATTTGTCATCTCCTTCCAGTTATGTGTCAATGTTCAAACTATGGCAGTCAAGTTTTCGACATTAGTAAAACATCGACAAATTAAAGCTGCCCACCTAGCTATATGTGTGTTAAAAGCAATGCAAAACAAAACATTAGAAAGCAAAACAAAACATTAGAAAGATTTTGCTTCCGTAATGTATGAATGAATAGGTTACACAGCCCTAACTTTTTTAAATGGAAATGACTGAAAACGTTACAGCATCCGATTGGCTAAAATGAAAAAATTCAGTATCTATTTTATCTCATATAAAGAACTACAACATTTATTGGTTATTATTCGTTTGAAATTAACTCATCTTTGCATTATGTCCTCATCTTGTTGATCTACTTGTGCTCCTATTAGGAATCTCACTACATTATGTCGAAAAGATTAAACCAGTCCATTAGAACCACTTGCAAGCACATGGTGATGTTCAGCTTTTGCACTTTATCGTACGCTTTGAATTTTCCATTTTATGAAGCCGAAAAGAGCACCCTGACCTCAGAAGCTTGTAAGAATATTAGAATTCAATGCATTATGATCAATCTCTCCCTTAACTCGTATTTGCTGACATGCTAACTTGAGCATTAGGGTGTATTCTGCATGCACCCATGTCGTTCCAACCACCTGGTTGCTCACCAGGCGTTGTTCTTCTCATCAGATCAGATCAGTAACCATATGCTTTGATACCATTGTTGGATCATGAGGGGGGTTTGAGTTATCATCATATTAGGCTAAGTGTAACTATAAATACGCAAGTGAGTTAGACACCACATCTTAATATAAAACTTTAATATATTAGGTATATGAGTCATCTCATATTTACGTTGATCAACATTCACTTTTCCATTTAATCTGAGACTTTTAATTCACACTTAACACAAAACACTTAGCTAGTCAATTTATGATCGAAAATCGCGATTATTTACGGTTGCTTTTGTTAGCTCGCAATCTGAATCATCTGATTTTCAATTAACAATCAAGATGTAAAATATTGTGTAATTAAATGTTGTTTTTACGGTAGCTTTTGATTATTTTTTTTATCTTATTTTTTGTTTATATACACCTTTGTTTTTCTCTTCGAGAAAGTACTTAATAACAAATGAATCAGCAACATAATTCAAATTAGAAACGACACCGAGACGGGATATAATATGTGTTTTCAATATCCATCTTTGTACCTCATTCAAAGATTAAAACTACACCGAGTTCGATTTAGTTGAGTCCTTAAAAAAATATGATGTGATCCGATCAAATTAAGTGCGATTTAAATTGAATCGCTTTTCAATTGATTCAATTTATAATTGTATTTTTTTATTAATACTAATAGTTTAAAGTTATGATAAAGTAATATGTTTGATTCAAAATATAATATACAATCTATTAATAATTAACATTACGAAATAATGTCTAAAAAAATGATTTTTCGAATAATGTTTTTTTCCTCTTGTTTGTTAATCTAACTAATATTATAATGTGATAAAATCTAAGTCTTACAAGTCACCATACTGTCCATACATGTTGAATCAAGCACCAAAAATGAAAAATATATAAAGACATAAGATTCCATCCCTTTTGGCTAGAAAATATTCCCTCTATTCCCATTTCCCACATCCCAATTCCACTGATGAAAATGTTCCGTCCTAAATCTCCCTAATTTGTGATTCCTATGAGGAATCGATGTAAAAAAGATCAAGAGAAGTGGTGTCGACAGAATAAAGTGAGGAAGAGGAAATCATTGAGAAGAGAAAATGATGATTAAAAATCGATGAACTCTTTTATTTGTGACATACTTTAGTGGCCGAGACTCACATTTCAAATGTGGAGAGTCTTGAGTTCGAACCTCGACCCATGCATAATATTGTTTTTGAAGATACCAACTAAACTGTGCTTACAAGACAAATTGGTGAACTCTCTATTAATTTAAAATAATTAAATAAATATCATAGATGACATTGAATAATTGGATGATGAATGTGTATTCAAACTCGAGGTTAATAGAGAGTTCACCATATTAACCTCGAGTTTAAACATGCATTCATCATTCAATTATTCGCTCTCTGGTTTCCATGAAAAGAGGGTTCTGATAATTCAAAGTTCGGCTCGTGAAATAAGTATAATCTAGACAAAAATGTTTGATTCAATGTTAAACTCAATATTATTATTTTATTTTATAAGTCTATCTCTCCAAATTAAAATGTCAATTAAATAAAGAGAATCATAGTCATCATCTAACTCAATTTCAAATCATTACTAAACCTTTTTTATCCTCCAAACAACCACTTGCAGCAGAACAAAAGATACCCCGAAGCCTTTTTATCCTCGGAACAACCACTTGTAAGTTGTAGCTGGCTAAATATATTTATAAGATCTTTTCCATAACCCCACTAAAATCTTTTCTTTATTCAACTTTCATTCTCTATCGATCATTTTTGTGTTTCTTCTCATCCTTCAATAAAAATACACTCAATTTTACTTTTAAAACAAACAGTCGTGAGAGAAATTTGCACTCCCTTTCTTCATATCTTTTTACGTGACACACTTTTTTTATTATATGTCTAAACAATACATAAAATTCCTCTGTTTTGTAAGTGTAGATGAAATTAAAGAGAGGTCGGCGTAATTTTTCCTTAAAAAGGCAGAAGTTTTAACCCAACAGATAATTTATCTTTTTTTTAACAAACTAAAATGAATTATATTAACAATAAAAAGTATTCCTCATACCACAAATTATACTAAAGTAAAACATCAAAGTCTTACAAAGAGAACACAAACGACCGAAAATAATAGAAAAGGAAAGAGTGTTGTTAGCCAATACTCAAACAGGAGGAAGGGCTACCCCACCAACCATAATAACCAAAAGTTAAATTAACATATTGTGTCTTCAGCAACCAATAAGAAAGTAACTTGACTTTATCTAAAAGATGATGAATAAGGACTTCTTTTTTGCTAAATATTCTATTATTTCTCTCTTTTCAAATTATCCAAACGCATGAAAACCAAATGACATACATAGAAGATCGTTGTACTTTTAAACCGCCTGTTAAAAAGGCAAACTGCATAAAATGATTTGAAATACTTGAAGGATCAACTGAAGAGAAATCAATCCAATGCCGAACATGCTAACAAATGTTGCTGAAGAAATTACAATTCAAAAACAAGTGATTAGTCGTTTCTGAAGCACCGCACCCTCTAACACAAAGTTAAAAGTCTTAATCAAGGATGTCTCGCCTAAATAAGTTGTCCTTGATAGGAAGCCGATTTTTAGAAGATGTCAACCAAACACATATACCTTCAAAGGAATGTCCTTGTGCCAAAGAAGATCTGAAACATGCATTAGTATGAACATGGGGAACACGTTGAGCTAACAACTTATATGTTCCACTGACAGAGTAACCAACCGTAGGATCTAATTTCCACTAACATTGTTAAGTAAAGTCTTACACTTCACTACCAACTCCTCCTCGCACACAAACAAACGACGCCTCCAATTCCAAGCATCTCCTCCCTCATCCCACCCCAAAGCAAACTTGATAGTAAATCAAATACTTTAGCAAAGGGTAAAATTGAAAAAGGAAAAAGTCATCCATTACAAATTAATATTTGCATCACATCAATATTTAAATAATTATTACAACTCGATTATGTTTGATCTCCACACACATACATGTCATTATGTCATGAAGACTAGACTTGTAGATTTCATACATCAATATAGATTAAATCAAAAAAGTGTAAAATAAACTCTTAAATTTTTCCATTTCATCAGGTGGAAGAGCCATTATAATATTTACTCCGTCACCACCACCTTCACCTCCATTAAAAGAAGGAAATAATAGTATAATATCCTTCCTATGATAAACCACCGGACAACAATACTTAGGCTTCCTCCATGGATACTCTACCTCTTCAAACCCTAATCTCCACCATGAAGACACCAAAACATCCCCATTTAGAAAACCATTATACAACTCTCTCCAATCAATAATAGATCTTGCATACTCATCACTCATTCTTCTTGAACCCTCCTCTACCATCTCCACCAACCTCGAAAATTCACCCTCCTTCAGTTCCTTACACTTTGCCGAAGCGTACGCTGTTAATACTGCATTCCCAGTGTACACTCTCGACAATGGAGGATTCAATCTTGAACGTATATCAACCGCATATAAAATAATAGATGATCTATTAGGATCGTAAGATTTAGATAATGCTTTACATCTCCATATATGTGCGGTGACAACATTAAAACTGATGACACGAGAGGTGTTATTACCTTTTGCCTTTTCCTTAAGGTTGTTGATATCTTCATATGTCAGTTGAAAAACCATGAAGTCAAGTTCTTCTGAGGAGGCTACAAAAGACACCAGATTCATTGCCTAAAGGTAGATTATCGAGCTTGATCATATCAGGGTGGGGGAAGTTGACATGTGGAGGGGATCGTGAAGCTAGGAGTTGTCTGTCATGGAAGGGTGTCACAGTCAATTGCATGTTGGTAGCCAATGAAGCAAGGTTGTCTAAGAAATTTTTTAAGCTAAGTCCGTCAAAGGTTACATGGCTTGTTGTGAAGCCTATAGCGAAACCACCACACTTGAAGGATGTTAGCTGTGAAGCAATTAATGCAACATCATTAGTTTCTAATTAAACTTAATTTGGATATTGAAATAATGTTTCATATATTTTTTAGCCAAAGAATTAAATATATCTTCTTTTTTTAAATAGTCTCGTGGTTAGACTCATACACTATAAATGTGGATGAGGGGAAAATTTGAGGTTCAAACTCCAACCACTGCTCACTAATATACATGAAGCTAGCAACCGAGTTGCATTTACAGAAGTAATATCTACTATTTTTTTTCTTTGAATCAGCTAGATTTTATTAAAGGTTTAATTTGCACAAGACGCACACAGAACAAGGCACAAACAAATAAAATACAACACGAGTGTCGTATATAGGCGGAATATCCAAACCTAAAACTGCCGAAACACAACAAAAAAACAAGTCAAAACCTAGACAAAGAAAACACATGCAGGACACCAAAACGCAAGTAGCTGAAGAAAAAAAAGGCCAGCTAAACCCTCCTGATCCTATTTATAAGAAAATTTTCAAACAAATGTTTGGTTCTATTTATAAGAAAAACTCACAATTTTTAAGGTACATTTATTGTTTAAAAGACCTTTTTAGCCTTCATTTAATGTTTGTCTTTTTAATATTAGTGAATATATTTAATATTTCACAAATTTTTATGAGGGTATATTTGTAAAAGCATTGAAAAAGTTACAATAACTAATGATTGTCTTGGTTTTGATGATTTTTTGTTTCTTTTCTTATAATAAGGATCGGAGAAAGTATGTAAAGTAATTATTTTAAAAGATATCCAAACAAATTAGGAAAGAAGCAAACAATATTTAATAATGAGCAAAATGAAAGATTGCACATTAGAGAAAAGTTCTTAGGATGGAGTTAAAATAAATATGTGTAAAAACCTTAAATAGTACTATGCAACTAATATTTCCCCTCTTAACAACTTGCTAATGGGATTTATACTGCCACATCATTTTAAAATAATTTGCTAATTTTTTGTTCTAATAGGGTAACTTTTTTACTTTGGTTACAATAATAGCGCAACTTTTAAAAATTCATATTGGGCTCTATAATTTTAACTCACACATTCATGTTTTATTTAAATTTTAATGTAACTTTAGAGCACATATTAGCATGACCTTTTTTTAATATTCATGGAACAAATTATCATGAGATATTTTTTTTGGTCAAGTAACTAGTGGTTAGAAATTCGCATCTTAAGATGAATAAATGAAATAAACGAGATTCGAACTTCTGTCTCTACATATATTATGCAATGTTCCTATTGATTGAGATAAACTCACAGATCTCATGAGAGAGACATTAATGAATATACAATTATTTTTTCTGTTACTTTAAAAAAAAATTAAATATAATTAACTATATTTTTAAAGAGCGTAAAATAGTCTTTTTTTATTATTATTACTAGTTTTTTTGTTTATACTTCATCCGGTCTCATATATAAGAAAATGTTCTTTTTTTAGGTTCATTGAATAATTAAAATATTTATTTTACAATGTGGATAAGATACATTAATTATCCAATAAACTTAGAATTCTTATATACGAGGAGTATATAAAATCGAGTGTATTTATTTTTAATTATATAGAGTAGATAGTAAACAGTTGTGTCATCAATGTGGATAAACCCTCTAAGAAAAAAACGTGGATAACAAAAAGAGATCATCTCTTGAAAAAACAAACGCATTTAATAACAAAAATCTCTTGAAAAAACAAACGCATTTAATAACAAAAAACCGGTGCATACTGTAAAAAAACTAAAAAACGGTGCATATTTAAATGTACTCCTCTTCCCTGTAATTTACTACTTCCTCCTCTTAGATTAATTGTCCTATTAAGATTGTGTGCCCTTTACAAGAAAATGGAAGAAACAGTCATTATGGTCCCTGACTTTATACTTCGTTGTCATTATAGTCTATGAGTCAGGATAAAATACAAAAAGTCTCTGGATGTATAACTTCGTTAACTAGTTTAGACTTTGACGGATAAAATTGACTATTAAATAATGTGGTGGCAATTGATTTGTCTGACAAGGATGTGTGACATGGATATAGGTACCAAAGTGACATTAAACGGTTCCAAATCAACACACAAATCCCTCAATCCCTAAATCCTAAAATCTCTATTTATCCCTAACCATTCTCCTTCTTCTTCCTCATCCCATCCCATCCAATCAAACGAATTTGTACTGCACCTAGCTAAGACAGAAGAAATTTATTCAAGAATAATCAAATGACAGCGACAATAACACATTTCAAAATGTTTCAAATGCATTAAAGCTGAGGAATTTCAAAATCTCAGTGTAATAAAGATTTTCAATATGAAAAGCTACACACAGGCTCATCCCCGTAATGAAAAATATTTGGAAAATTTGAGCAACTTCAAACAAGTCATCACAATTGCATCCTTGATAGCAGTGATCTATGGACCTTAATTAGCTTCAAGTTTGAGTAAAAATAATGTCAGCTTCATTTGATTATTTTATCTGATATCCTACCTTGATTGGATGGGATGAGTGGGAAGATGAAGGAGAGGGATGAATTGGGATTTTAGGATTTAGGGATTTAAAGATTTATGTCAAACAAATCTATTGCAAGCTCGGCATTTAACGGTCAATTTTAACGTTAAGGATTAAACCGGCTAAAGAAGGTACACATCCAGAGACTATTTTATATTTTATCCTGAGTCATGGACTGTTGTGACAGTGAGGTGCAAAGTCAGGGCCAAAATGATTGTTTCTCCTAAGAAAATGATTAGTTGAGTAGATTTTAATGGTAAAATTCTTGTGAGTAGATTGCTAACATGTCAATTTTTTTTTTTTTGAAAATGTCATGCTCATGCCTAAAAATAAGCTAACGACAGGCTACAAGACAAATTTAAACTTAATTTTGTTTACTAGATCCGACTTGTGTTTTGCAAAACGTAGTTTGGCCCAACCTATTCATACCCCGACCTCTCATACACAAATCGTCATATTCAACCATTTCATAGAAATTAAAGAGAAATTATAGTTGAAGAAAAGAAAGTAATGATTTACCAAATTAACCTTATTTGTTGGTTTTATTATCATGAATGCAAAGTGTAAAATAATAACTTGAGAAATATTACATTGAAAACCGGGGATTTTTTTAAAAAAAAAATCAAATGTATCTTTGTTGTGGGAATTATTAGAATTTTGGGTTAGATCTAACTCAATCCTACAAAACCGACTAGTAAGGTCAAGATTACTCCCACCTATAAATATATGTTCATGTTATATTTCATCAAATATGAGACTCTTTGACACACCTGCTTACACCCAGGACTGGCTGGACATCTGAAGTGTGACCTAAGTGACACAATATAAATTACTTGATAGCAGGCGACCTGATTATGTCAAGCGACTCAATGGAAAAAGTTCTTTTGAGGAGGCCACATGCTATCAGTTCACCGTTATTGGGTCATGTTTAAGATGTAGGGAAGATGTATTAAGAATCGCACAATGAAATGTGGTCTCACAAAATATTTATAAGTATGAGCAGACCTAACCTTATTAGCCAGTTTCGCAAGCGGAGTTTGACCCATTATAGAAATATAATATGAATTTCTCCCTTAATTTTCTATTTATAGTATAATTTTGGTCCGTAGTTTTTTTTGCGAGATTTGTCCTAAGTTTTTAGTTGAGCAAATTGAAGGACGAAACAAGTGAGCTCAAGTGGTTAATGAACTCCATCAAAGACGAATTGTTTAGGAGAACGTGAGTTCGATTTTTGGGTGGAAGAATTTTTTGTCAAACTTTATTTTTCTTTAGGCCGAACTTCGGATTATCATGACCATTTTTTCTGAGAACCGGAGGGTTAACACACACAAAAAAGGTTAATGGATGATTAAAAAATTAAAAAAAAAAATAGACGATTAATGGATACAGGGTTAAATTCTAACAATTGTAATACTTGCAAATTTCAATTTGCGCAATAAGAATTTGAGAGACTAAAATTACACGATCATAACATTTAAACAATTCCTTAAAAAAAAACATATAAACAATTAAAATTGTAATTCAATCTAAAATAAAATATGTCAAAGGTGTCGCAATGTCATGATGCTTATTATTGTGAAAAACTATGGACAAATACAGATTTTATACGAACAAAATGTGTTTATCAATATCTCAAAAACCTTTATTTAAGGAAACCTTTACTAAGGATGATAAATTGACAAGAATATATTTGTACCTGGACAACACATAGTGGTATATCACCTATCTTAAGGAAATATTTAGTCTCGTGAACAAATTGTGCCAATGCTTGATTAGGAAAAGCCAAGTCTCCAATTTGATCCAATTTGAATTCACTTGAAGCCACAACAAAGCCAACACCTTCTGCATTGCAATCTATTTCCAATCTGTTGGTTTCAGTGTTCATCTTTAATCTTCCAGCAAGGAAGTCATAGGCTACTAGAGCTCTCTTTAACTTCTCGGTCACTATTTGAGGAGGAAAATCTTTGTTTGCTTCAAAGAAATGAACCGTTTTCACGTGAAAATTGAGAACCTTGTCTATGTTTGATAAGAACAAGGATTTCTTCTCGGTTTGTTTTGATGGAAAAATCATTGAAGTTCTGTGGATTGTCACCTTCATGTCTTGAAGAAGAGGTGTAGTTTCTTGGCTAGTGGTTCCCATCCCCTATTGAAAAATGATAGCGAGTGTGTGTTCTGTTTTTGTTGGGTCCTTTATATATAGTTGGTGCAATATTGAGATCAGTGACAAAGCTAGCATAAAATTTAGAATGGGGTTTATCAAAAACATTAAGATGGGGTCAAATATTAATTCGATCTATACCAATCTATAAAAAGGATTTTATGACTTGAAAATAAAATAAAATAAAAGGGTTTTATGATGTCACAAAGACGGTCGCTCAAGTGGTTGTCAAAGCTCATCAATTGTTGGAGGATTAGACGCTTGCGAACGCCGCCACAAACAATGTTCACTATAATCAACCTCACACAGATACACCTCAGAATGCGCAGTTCTCGATATAGTCTTTGGGGCAGCCCTCCACATTTGTAGCAGCGGACCCTCAAGCTGATTTGATTTCTACTCCAACTCAGCTTCATTGGCAACGCCCTCAACGGGGGCGTCTTTAATGCAACGTAGATACTTCTTTCTCAGGTCAGTTGAATAGGACAAATATTGACATGTGTTTACGTGGGGAGGATGGGACTTTTGTGTTGGCAAGAACCATGTGCTTTACTCCTTTGTGTCATGTGGGTGTTGGTGAAGCGTTAGGATTATTTCATGCTTTAGAATGGATTAGTGATATACAATTTGATGATGCGGACTTCGTGCTCGACTCCTAAACAATGACAATCACCTTTAACAACAGTCGGGTAGTCGCTACGAAATTTGACAATATTATCTCAGCTTGAAGGAATATTTTTGCTTCTCATTTTACAAACTCTTGGGTGGAGTTTAATAGATAAGAATCAAATGCGGTTGTTCGCGCCTTTGCAAGGGCAGCCACATTATCAGCTAGTCTCACCACTTATTTCGATATACCCTCTTGTATACCCTCTTGTATTGATACTCTTATTATTAATGAAATGTTATGAACGTATCTTTCTTTAAAAAAATGACTTTAGTGTAGGTTTTTTCTTCTAATTATACCCTCATCTAAATCCTTTTTATAATTACAATTCTATTTTTTAATGATATTATTTAAATATAAATTTTTACCAAATTCCTCCATCGTCTGCAATCAAGTCGATATGTTTGTTGCTTTTTATCACCAAACAACGTACATCCAAGCAGATATAAGAGGAAACTCCTCACACAGGCAAGCATGCGCCTCTTCCTCTCCTCTCTATCCTCCCTCGTATGTGGACGCGCTAATCTGGTAGCAACAGCCAGGTGCTCCTCATAAAGGTCCTTCAACGCCTTATAATAATGTATGCACCATACTCATCCCTGCAATATTTCACAACAACCTCCTTTGTAACACCTAAGAATCTCACCATCAACTCCACTCTTTCAACCTGAGACACCTTCTTTGCATGGCTCAGCATCCGCCCTCCGATAAGAACATGCAGCAGACACGCCACATCATCTAAAGTGATGCTCATCTCCCCTATAGGCATGTGAAAATTGTTGATCTCGGTATGTCACCTATGGCTAAGAGCCATAAGCAAAGCATGATTCACAGAAGGGTACCCCGTGAACAGTAAATCATGCAGACCACTCACCCGTAAAGGATTCCAAAACCATACTTGATTCATTGCTGGACGTCTGAGATCTCCCACCTTAGCCCCATGATTTATGCATTTAACCTTACGGAACTTACGAATCTGAAATAATAAAAAACACCACATAAATAAAAAACATATAAACAATGTAAACACTTATAAAAATTAGTTAAAACATAAAAAAATTACGCGAACAATAATTGAAGACAAATAAAATTAACAGACAACTACATGTGTTCATATAATTTTTTTTAAGTTTCGCATATAAATTTTTTTAAAAAAATATATACTTCATATATAAAAAAATTATGCAAACAATAATGGAAGACAAATGAAATTAACAAACAACGGCATGTGCTCATATCATTTTTAAGTTTCGCAAAAAAAAAACTTACATTATTTGCATTATACCACAATGGCAATGCAACATGAGAAGCAGATGAGAACAACACAGATAAATCATGAGGCCCTCCAGGAAAGGGAGGCACATCAGGTAACTGATGTGGGGTTGCCTCAGCCGCACGATCATCCTCATCTGGCTCAGCCACCTACTCCTGCTCCGGATGTTAAACCTCGTCATCCTCAACCACATCAATAAATTGTTGGGTGTCATAACCACCATCTGTGGCATCGTGTAGCTGATCCTGATAATTCAGGTACTGCATCGGGTCATCCACATGTGATTGTGTCGGCTGAGATCTACCCTCACCCACAGAAGGATCAGGCCTCCGTCCTCTTCCCCTCTTAGGCACATGAGGGTTTGCAGCCACCATATCCCATCGGACGCTTCTAGTCATCTTCTGTTTACCAGCTCTAGTTCTATTTGGGTCCTGCTCAGACATATCTACACAAAAACAAAACCAAAAATCATGGTCATTTAGGCAACAATCTAGCACCATAAATAACTTAAATTTTAAACACCATTCAAAATAACATTCCCATCAATATTTCCAACACAATGTAGCACCATAAATAACTAAATTTTTAAGCACCATTCAAAACAACATTGCCATCAACATTCCCAACACAATCTAACAGCATAAACTAACTAAAAAATCTAAACAATTCTCATTTAGACATTTTATCAAACACTTTGAGTGCAAAATATGAACAACTCATCATTTTGTTAATTCAACTTTTACACATTCACATTGAACTTAAACATAATCTAAACTACATTTACAACAATAACATTGATCTATAACATCATAAACTACCAAAAAATCAATTTATACATAAACCCTAACCACATGCAATCTACCAAAATTAGCAAAAATAAATCTACACAAACAAACATTATCATTAAAAATGATTAATACTACTTACTTGTGGTTTTGTGGAGGTAATTTGCTTGATTTTCGTGAAAATTGAATTGGAGAGGATTGAAGCAAATTTGTAGAATTTGGATGGTTTTCTAAAAATGGAATTTGGACGGTTTTGTTGTTCTGTATAAGTTCTTATCGCAGCGGTAATTAACTACCAATGGGAACGGCGGTAGTTAACTGCCGATGGCACCGGCGGTTGTTAACTACTGATGCACCAATCCGGTGATAGTTAACTACCGACGGGGTTTAAATGGTACTTTACTGGTGTTTCTTAGCTTTGTTTGAAGTGGAAAAAGCAATTTTCATCTAAATTTATCTATCCAGTCCATCTTGTCATCCATAATTTTACTCTCTTCTTGGATTGAGCTTTTTCCTTCTTGTGGATTCTTAAGAGTGTGTTTGAAAAGGTAATTGAAAGCATCAAAATGTCAACCAATGAAGGTGTTCAAACCCGTTCCAAAAAGGGTGGCCCAAAGGAAGATATCACTTGAAGTTTGATGATGGCTCTCCATCTCTCTAAGCTCCATTTCTGAAATCTTAGGGAAAGATTCGTAGTAAAATTGTCCTGATTTAGTTTTTGGATAGACACTTCACTTAAGCTTCCTTTAGTTTTTGCTGGTTCTATTTTTAATTTTATTTTTATGGCAGAACTTTGCAGTCTTTTGATAACTTACGACATCATGAAAATAGTTTGATTTATTATGTTGGTTGTAATCTCTATTGAAGACATGATGACCTCTATTGGTACGTACCTGTTGGAACAAAATGTATTATGATAATAAAGTGTTAAAAAGAAAATTGGATATGCTAATACTTGTTCTAAGTGTGCAGGACCATACATTTAAAATTATGTATCTAATAGTGGTTCTGAAATATCAAGTTAAGAGCAAAGGAAAATATTGAAGCTTGGGTATCAAGTCAGAATCTGAAGACTGGAGTCTGAAGATTGGAGTCTAAAGACTGGAGTCTGAAGTCTGAAAGAAACTCAAAATTGGTTTAATCTTATGAGCAATGAAAACTAGATCTCACCAATGATTCAAATGTATATGTTGACACTTCAATTTCCTTTTGATAGAAGATCGAAAGTGGAAATTGAAAGAAGTATGACCTACCAACATAGGAAAAGTTCCTTATCTGCTAGTAGAGTATCTTGCCCATAGTGTGCTTGATGCTAACACTTGCCAATAGATATTGAGATAATATTTGATTGGTTTTTAGTGTTAGTGGGAGATTGTTGGAATAAGCCCTAATAGTCAATCTATTTTGATTGGATTTGGCTTTGTATCATGACTTTGATATATATATTTATAATATATATATATATATATATATATATATATATATATATATATATATATATATATATAAGTCATTGTAATATCCCGCATAGATGCAACTATTATCAGTGTTAGAAGCTATTAAGAAGCATGGCAATTTTGTAATTAGTGGCAATGGCATTAAGGTAATTATTTCAAAAGGGATGATTATAAGAAAAGAGAGGTAAGATATTTTCTTACCATTCTTCTTCTTTCCTTCTACCCTTCCAAAATTAGCTCTCTCCCCTCTCTTCCTCAACCACACGCCCTCCTCTCCCTCTCCATCAACCCATCAAACTTCATCCCAATTCTTGTGAGAAAGTTCATGCTAGAAAGTTTGTGTTGGAAAGTTAGAGCAAGAGAAAGAAATAAGAAGAACAAGGGAGAATTAAGAGAAGTGGTAGTTTGAAGCTAAGGCTTTGGAAATCAGAGTTAGCAAGCACCAGCTGAGGTTTAAGGTGAGCTCCACAGGGTTTTAGAACCCGCTTGAGTAAGTTTGAGAGTTTTTAGTATTATGATCAAAGTTGCCAATTTTAGTACCCTAATTCTATGTTATGAGTAATTCTTGTTCATTACATGTTGTAATCTGTTAATATGCCTTAGAATTTACCCTTTAAGCTGTTATGATGTTTGGGCATGATTGGATAAGCCAAAATGGTGGAAATCACATTTTGAACTTGCCCTATGCTGTCCAACTGCAGGTAAAATCGTGTCACGATTTTACCACCGTGTCACGATTTTATAGGCAGAGACTGCCACGATTTCTGGGTAGGAAATCGTGACACGATTACCAAATCGTGTCACGATGGCACAGTGGCAGAACCATATTGTTTTCTTCATCAAATCTTGCACCATTCTGGCTATCTAATACTGCTTCAGACTCAAGGAACAACGTGTAATGATTAAGAGTCGCTATTTAGCATTATAAGACCTATCCTTAGAGAAGGTATAAATTATATAGCATGAGGAATAGGTTCATATGTTAAGTATTGGGAGAATGTTCTCCCTAAGTGATGCATTTTATGCACAAAGTTTAGTAGAGAATAGAAGCACTTACAAGAGCATAAGATGAGAATCGATGAGGATGATTCCATGTTCTAAGTTTAGAACCTTTTATAGGTTAAGCACTCATGAGAGAATACTTAAGAATAAGAGCAAGTTAAGAATCTACTATAAGATTATGTTAACGTGTTCATCAGACTCCGGATTATGCCGGATGGGATTTCTCCGAAAGGGCTATCCACACGTAAGTTATAAGACTATGTTAAACGTGTCCAGCAGGCTCCGGGATTCGCCGGATGGGACTTCTCCGAGAGGATTGTCCACACGTATGTTAAAAGATTAAGCATGTCCAACAGGCTCCGGGTTACGCCGGATGGGACTTCTCCGAGAGGGTTGTCTACATGCAAAGTTAAGTTGTGTTCAGCAGACTCCGGGATTCGCCGGATGGGACTTCATCGAGAGAGTTGTCCACACAACGATAAGAGGAGTCCGGTGTTAGCCTGATATGATAGGAATTTTCACCGGTATGATGGGAGATGTACTTCGGGGTTACTCCACCCGGATGCACTCCGTAAAACGAACCCAGATAATGTAATGATTGTTCAACGCTAACTTCTAACTTTAAGACATGAAAAGATGAATATGTATATTTATATATATAGAGAAATATGACAGTTAGTTCCTAGTGAACGAAAAGTGATCATAGGATGTCCCCAAGATCACTAAGTTTAAGTTCAAGTTAGATTATGCTGAGAATGATTAAGAAATGCAGCGATCCTAGATTTTCCCCCTTGATCGCGAAATAAGTAAAGAATGACGGCGATCGTAGGTATCCCCAAGATTGCCAAGAGTAGGCACGGCAACCCTAGGTTACCCCCGTGGTTGCCAACAGATGGTAGGGTAGGAGCTCACTGAGACGTTATGTCTCATCCCTTTCCTTCTGGTGCAGGTTCTCAGGAAGCACGGCGTAAAGGTAAAGGAAAAGCTTTGGATTGATCGTGCTGCTTATGTTATATTTGAATGTTTGTATATAATGATGTATCATGATGTATATTACGGAGAATGTTCTGTATCGGATATTTGAGTTGTATCAGAAACTTATGTATTGTGTAATTATTAAACAACTTTCTGTATTGTATTTAATGTATCCGGTACGAAATTTTAATACTCGTAAGAGATCCTAGGCAATCTCTATATGGGTGTTACAATTTGGTATCAGAGCAGGTCGATTCGGACCGTGCCTTGGGTCATTAAAGTACAATCCAAGTTTGTGGACCTCTTGGATCTAGGACATTATTCTAAATGTTATATTCAGTTAAAACTGATCACTTTGACTTGTATATGACAGCTAGGATAAGATGTCTGGGAGAAGAAGAGGACCCGGTAGACCTCGTGCTAATCAAGCCAGTGATGAAAGTGGAGGACCCAATATGAATTCGTGGGAACAATTGATACAGCAGCAGCAGGCCTGGCAGCAGTAGTATCAAGAGCAGCAAGCTCAAAATGCATTACAGTATCAGCAAATGATGCTGATGATGCAACAACAAGCTCAGCAACAGGCTCAAGCCCAACAGCAATGGATGGAAATGATGCAGCAAGGGCAGAGTTTCCATCCACAGCCACCACCTCCTCCCGTAATTGGTAACCCCGTGTTCCGGGAATATAATAGACATCACCCTCCGGAGTTTAATGGAGAAGGTGAACCTCAAGAAGCTAGGAAGTGGATAAAACAGATGGAGAAGATCTTTCGTATGGCTGAGTGTTCAGAAGAGGATAAAGTGGTCTATGCCACAAATCAACTCAGAGGCGCAGCAGAAGACTGGTGGGAATCTGCTCAGCGCAGGATGGAAGCGAATGGTGTAGAAATGAACTGGTTGAATTTTAAAGAAGCGATGTTGGAAAAATATTTACCTTTGTCTTACAAGGTAAAGAAGGAGCAAGAGTTCTTGGAGTTGAAACAGGGTAGTATGTCGGTTGTTGAATTCACCAAGAAGTTTGAAGAGATGTCCTATTATTCTACACATAATGAGTATGCTGCGAATGAAGTCTGGAAGATGAACCAGTACAAACGAGGTTTAAGAGGTGAAATCGACACTGCAGTGAGTCTTCAGAGGACTGCAAGTTATGATGAACTTGTGCATGATAGTTTAGTGGTTGAAGCAGGACTTGCTAAGACCTCGAAAGAAAAATCAGCAGCTTTTGAAAGAAAGAAGAGTAGAATGTCGGATAAGTATCACGACAAGTTGAAACCGAAGGGGTCACCTCATCGGGGTAAGCAGACGTATTCACCGAAGGCTGGTACCACGTGCAACATATGTGGAAAATCACATTATGGTGATTGCATGAAGGGTACAGGTGTATGTTACGGATGTAAGAAGCCGGGGCACATTATTGCAAATTGTCCAGAACGGAGGAATAAGAGTGGAACTGAAGGAACTACCACTAGCAAAGGAAGGGTGTACTCCCTTGATGATGCAAAGGCCTTGGCAAATGAAGATTTGATTGCTGGTATGTGCTATCTTGGTTCATACCCAGTAAAAGTTCTTTTTGATTGCGGCGCTACTTGTTCTTTTATTTCATATAAATGTGTTGAGACGCTGCAATTACCTTTGTCTCCGTTGAATCCTCCAATGTTAGTATCTACCGCTACTGAAGGCGGAATTGAGGCAAAGTATGTTTGTGAAAACTGTCCTATCACTGTGTCTAGCAAGACTTATTATGTTGATTTAGTATGTCTCCCGATGGAGCAACTTGATGTGATCTTAGGCATGGATTGGCTCTCCGCTAACCATGTGTACATCGGATGTTCCGAGAAGAGTATTTATATGCCGACAAGTGATACGACGGAAGGTGTAGCTCTGTCTGAATTGATTAATCGTACTCATCAGTTAATTCAATTCATTTGTGCTCGAGATAAGGGATTCTACGTTATGCTCACTGTGGCTTCCAAATCAGAGTTAAGTCCCAGTGATATTCCTATTGTGAATGAGTACTTAGATGTTTTCCCTTCGGAAGTAAATAGTTTGCCTCCAGAGCGTGAGGTGGAGTTTTCTATCGATTTAATTCCGGGAGCGGAGCCAGTATCTGTGGCACCGTATAGAATGTCACCTACGGAGCTTAGAGAGCTGAAATCTCAACTCGAAGAATTAATTCAGAAGCATTTTATCAGGCCCAGTGTGTCACCTTGGGGTGCTCCAGTTCTGTTAGTCAAAAAGAAAGATGGAAGCATGAGGCTGTGTATAGACTACCGCCAACTTAATAAAGTGACTATCAAGAACAAGTATCCTCTTCCAAGGATTGATGATCTCCTAGATCAGCTCGAGGGAGCAACGGTATTTTCCAAGATTGATCTTCGGTCAGGTTACCATCAGATTCGCATTAAGTCTTCAGATGTGTCTAAGACGGCGTTTCGAACGCGTTACGGGCACTATGAATTTCTGGTTATGCCTTTCGGTGTAACTAATGCTCCAGCGGTATTTATGGACTATATGAACAGAATATTTCAACCTTACCTAGATCAATTTGTGGTGATTTTCATAGATGACATCTTGATCTATTCTAAGGATCCTCAGGAGCATGCTCAGCATTTGAGGATTGTTTTGAATGTCCTTAGAGACAAGCAGTTGTATGCTAAATTTAGCAAGTGTGAATTCTGGTTATCCGAGATTAAGTTTCTGGGTCACGTTATTTCTCAAGGAGGAGTAGCCGTTGATCCCTCCAAAGTTGAAGCTGTACTCAGTTGGGAAAGACCCAAGAATGTGGCTGAAGTCAGGAGTTTCTTAGGCTTGGCAGGTTATTACCGAAGGTTTATTATGAAGTTTTCTCAGATTGCCTTGCCCCTGTCACGCCTCACTAGAAAGGACGTGCCCTTTATTTGGGACGAAGAATGTGAAGAGAGCTTCAGAGTTTTGAAAAGAAAGTTGACTAAAGCACCAGTGTTGGCAATACCAGATCCTGAAAGGAGATACACCGTTTTCTGCGATGCATCCTCTAAGGGATTGGGAAGTGTTCTTATGCAAGGGGAAAATGTGATAGCTTATGCATCTAGACAGCTCAAGACTCATGAAGAGAATTATCCTACCCATGATCTTGAGTTAGCAACAATAGTATTTGCATTGAAGATATGGAGACATCATTTGTATGGTGCACAGTTTGATTTATTCAGTGATCACAAAAGTCTGAAATACTTGTTTGATCAACGAGACCTAAACATGAGACAGAGACGATGGATGGAATATTTGAAAGATTTTGATTTTGATTTGAAATACCACCCAGGAAAGGCGAATGTGGTAGCAGATGCTTTGAGTCGAAAGACTTTAGTTAAGGCTGAAGTGATGATGCATACATGTAGGTTATATGAAAAGTTTAGAGACCTTAACCTCCATATTACCGAATTGGATGGTGGCATCTTGTTGAACAAAATAGAAATTTCGTGCGACCTACGGTCCAGGATTGCACAAGCACAAACTAGGGATATGGATCTCCAAAGGAGAGTTGGCCAACCGGAGTTTTCTTTAGCACCAGATGGAACGCTACTGTTTGAAGGAAGAGTTTATGTTCCGAATGATTCAGAATGAAAAGGTTGATTTTAGAAGAGGCGCACAAGAGCAGTTTTAGTATTCATCCAGGTACCATCAAGATGTATCAAGATTTGAAGAGAGACTATTGGTGGCCTAGCATGAAGAAGGATATTGTGGAATTTGTGTCGCGATGCATTGTATATCAGCAGGTGAAGATTGAACATCAAAGGCCTGCAGGAATGTTAGTACCCTTGGAAATTCCCCAATGGAAATGGGAAGAGATAACCATGGACTTTGTGAGTGGATTACCTCGAACGCAGCGAGGACATGACTCCATTTGGGTAATAGTGGACCGGTTAACCAAGTCAGCTCACTTCTTGCCAGTTAAGACTACTTACCGAGCCTCTCAGTATGCCGAATTGTTTATTTCGGAGATTGTGAAACTCCATGGTGTACCTGCCAGTATTGTATCTGATCGGGATCCGATCTTCACATCTCACTTTTGGAAAGCTTTTCAGAAATCTTTAGGGACAAGATTAAAGATGAGCACGTCCCATCATCCTCAAACAGACGGACAATCCGAGAGGACTATTCAGACGTTAGAGGATATGTTAGGTGCATGTATCCTAGAAGATGGAGGAAGTTGGAATAATCACCTACCTTTGATTGAATTTTCTTACAACAACAGTTACCATTTTAGTATCGGAATGACGCCTTATGAAGCCTTGTATGGTAGGAAATGTAGAACCCCACTTTGTTGGGCTGAGGTTGGAGATAAGAGTATTTTGGGACCTGAGATAATTCAGGAGACGACCCTAAAGATTAAATCCATTCAGGATAAGATGAGAATAGCACAAAGTCGTCAGAAAAGTTATGCTGACAAGAGACGAAGGCCTTTAGAATTTGAAGTGGGAGACCATGTATTCCTCAAAGTCATACCTAAGTTGGGCCTAAGAGGAGCATTCAGAACCAAGAAACTTTGTCCAAGGTATGTTGGGCCATTTCAGATACTGAAACGTGTCGGTCCAGCAGCTTATCAGTTAGCGCTGCCACCGGCCATGTCAGGTTTACACGATGTCTTCCATGTCTCTCAATTAAGGAAATTCATTCCCGATCCTTTCCAACCAGTGGAGCTGGACAGTATTGATTTGAGATCGGACTTGACATTTCAACCTGAGCCAGATCAGATAATTGATCGTGATGTTAAGTCTTTTCGGAATAAAGAGATTCCAATCGTTAAGGTTGTATGGAAAGGTTCTCCCGACGGCGAAGCAACGTGGGAGCTAGAGTCAGAGATGCAAGAGAACTACCCGCATCTATTTTCAGTGTTAGAAGCTATTAAGAAGTATGGCAATTTTGTAATTAGTGGCAATGGCATTAAGGTAATTATTTCAAAAGGGAGGATTATAAGAAAAGAGAGGTAAGATATTTTCTTACCATTCTTCTTCTTTCCTTCTACCCTTCCAAAATCAGCTCTCTCCCCTCTCTTCCTCAACCACACGCCCTCCTCTCCCTCTCCATCAACCCATCAAACTTCATCCCAATTCTTGTGAGAAAGTTCATGCTAGCAAGTTTGTGTTGGAAAGTTAGAGCAAGAGAAAGAAATAAGAAGAACAAGGGAGAATTAAGAGAAGTGGTAGTTTGAAGCTAAGGCTTTGGAAATCAGAGTTAGCAAGCACCAGCTGAGGTTTAAGGTGAGCTCCACAGGGTTTTAGAACCCGCTTGAGTAAGTTTGAGAGTTTTTAGTATTATGATCAAAGTTACCAATTTTAGTACTCTAATTCTATGTTATGAGTAATTCTTGTTCATTACATGTTGTAATCTGTTAATATGCCTTAGAATTTACCCTTTAAGATGTTATGATGTTTGGGCATGATTGGATAAGCCAAAATGGTGGAAATCACATTTTGAACTTGCCCTATGCTGTCCAACTGCAGGTAAAATCGTGTCACGATTTTACCACCGTGTCACGATTTTATAGGCAGAGACTACCACGATTTCTGGGTAGGAAATCGTGACACGATTACCAAATCGTGTCACGATGGCACAGTGGCAGAACCATATTGTTTTCTTCATCAAATCTTGCACCATTCTGGCTATCTAATATTGCTTCAGACTCAAGGAACAACGTGTAATGATTAAGAGTCGCTATTTAGCATTATAAGACCTATCCTTAGAGAAGGTATAAATTATATAGCATGAGGAATAGGTTCATATGTTAAGTATTGGGAGAATGTTCTCCCTAAGTGATGCATTTTATGCACAAAGTTTAGTAGAGAATAGAAGCACTTACAAGAGCATAAGATGAGAATCGATGAGGATGATTCCATGTTCTAAGTTTAGAACCTTTTATAGGTTAAGCACTCATGAGAGAATACTTAAGAATAAGAGCAAGTTAAGAATCTACTATAAGATTATGTTAACGTGTTCATCAGACTCCGGATTATGCCGGATGGGATTTCTCCGAAAGGGCTATCCACATGTAAGTTATAAGACTATGTTAAACGTGTCCAGCAGGCTCCGGGATTCGCCGGATGGGACTTCTCCGAGAGGATTGTCCATACGTATGTTAAAAGATTAAGCATGTCCAGCAGGCTCCGGGTTACGCCGGATGGGACTTCTCCGAGAGGGTTGTCTACATGCAAAGTTAAGTTGTGTTCAGCAGACTCCGGGATTCGCCGGATGGGACTTCATCGAGAGAGTTGTCCACACAACGATAAGAGGAGTCCGGTGTTAGCCTGATATGATAGGAATTTTCACCGGTATGATGGGAGATGTACTTCGGGGTTACTCCACCCGGATGCACTCCGTAAAACGAACCCAGATAATGTAATGATTGTTCAACGCTAACTTCTAACTTTAAGACATGAAAAGATGAATATGTATATTTATATATATAGAGAAATATGACAGTTAGTTCCTAGTGAACGAGAAGTGATCATAGGATGTCCCCAAGATCACTAAGTTTAAGTTCAAGTTAGATTATGATGAGAATGATTAAGAAATGCAGCGATCCTAGATTTTCCCCCTTGATCGCGAAATAAGTAAAGAATGACGGCGATCGTAGGTATCCCCAAGATTGCCAAGAGTAGGCACGGCGACCCTAGGTTACCCCCGTGGTTGCCAACAGATGGTAGGGTAGGAGCTCACTGAGACGTTATGTCTCATCCCTTTCCTTCTGGTGCAGGTTCTCAGGAAGCACGACGTAAAGGTAAAGGAAAAGCTTTGGATTGATCGTGCTGCTTATGTTATATTTGAATGTTTGTATATAATGATGTATCATGATGTATATTACGGAGAATGTTCTGTATCGATATTTGAGTTGTATCAGAAACTTATGTATTGTGTAATTATTAAACAACTTTCTGTATTGTATTTAATGTATCCGGTACGAAATTTTAATACTCGTAAGAGATCCTAGGCAATCTCTATATGGGTGTTACAGTCATTTATTTATTCTTTTGTTTAGTTTCAAAATAATAAATTCCCTAAAATAATTAGTCCATTTAATGGAGCATTAAGTGTGACTTAATCGTGAGACCCATTAAACGAAAGGAAATTATTCTTAAAATATCTGTAGTCAAGTTTTATTGTGAAATGTGATAACATTAAAGCATGTAGACTATTATGTGGGTAGACTGATGATCACATCTCACGGATCACAGATAAAGAGTTATCAAGTCTTCACATAGGTATAAATATTAGGAGTAATATTTATACTGGATTGACCCACCATGAGAATACTACATAGTAAAAGTTATGAAAAGTGTCATAAGATATTCTCATAGTGATAGTGGTGTATTCCACCCTTTGACCTGAAACCACTATGTACCCTAGATGTAGGAGTCGAGTGCTTTATCACCATTCAAAACTTGTCTGTAATAGGATGACTATAAAATTGGTTGATGGGTACTCCATGAATCATGCTAAGGGACATGAGTGACCTAGATGGAATTTGTCCCTCCTACATAACAGGAGAAATGTATATGGGCCCAATATTGAACTAGACAAGGATGGCATGGTCTATGCCATGTGTTCAATATAGACATGACGACAAATGGGTAATTATACACATGATCATTATCACAGAAAGGTTTCGTCATATCACATGACATTCTCGTCACTTGGGTAGCAGTGATGTGTTGCTAGATACCGCTCACTGTTTATAATATTAAATATGTGATTTAATATTATTGCCAACGTTATGAGAACCTATAGGGTCACACACAAAGGACAGATAGATGAGAGAAATAAATAAGTAAGACTTATTTATAAAATAATAAGTAGGACTTATTAGTAATTAAATAATTAAGTATGACTTATTATTTAATTTATGAAAAAAATAGAGAAACGCGGTCCACCGTAAGGTACGGTGTGTTTAAGTGAAATACGATGCACCGTAAGGTACAGTGTATTTAAGTGTTTGGCTTGTTGACCACACAAATGGTTCTATAAATAGAACCCTTGTGGTAACGTATTACTGACTTTTGTTGAAACGCTTAACCTAATTCACAAAAGTTGTGAAACCTAGTCGCCGCTCTCTAAACCCTATTCTGAATTGGCTAGCACCGGTCATCGAAGAAGTTTTGTGCTCGTGATCAGAAACAATTCTGCCACAAAGGTTATGCTCTTCAAGAGGTAAACGCTTGAATCCTTAAAGTGTTTAAGTATGTGTTTGATTTGTGATTAATGATTTAATCAAGATTTGTTCTGCTAAGAGGATTAAAATTTTGAAAACCCCTCTTTAAATCCCTTCAGTGGTATCAGAGCCTGGTTCTGACTAAATCATTTGATTCAAATCAATTTGATGCATATTGATGTTTATATATGATATGATCACCGTTTATGCGTATGATGAAATTGTTTATATTTATGAGTTTCATTTTGAATTTTAATTGTTGGATTTAAAATTTTACCGAGAGACCAATCCGTAAATTGATATTCAACAAAGTCTTAATTTTGCGGTTTTGAATCATGAATTTGTATAGCCTTTTGAGAGACCAATCTGTGTGTGACAATTCGATGATGTCTTTTGATGAGCAGTTGCGATTTGAATTTGATTGACGATAATCAATGTGTACATACGATACATAGTTGATCTGTGTTTGTACTGTATTTCATTCATATCACGTTAACAAGAGTACACGGTCTGTTACACGGTGAACACTTTTGAATATGATTCAAATTTTATCTCCTGTAAGCAAGAGTTGTTCACAGTTTTGTATGCATGAGATGTATACATGATTTGTTTGTCTCGATCTATTTTGGTTATCAATTTAAATTGCTAAGGAAGCAGCAATTCGCCTATTGGTCACCGTGAATTTTAAATTGGTATGTGAATTTGGAAATAGTTGATTTTGAAATTCATGTTAGCATGATTTTGTTGACACTGGGAACAAAACTTATTAGCAATTAATAATTAATAAAGGTTTGATTTTACTTTGATTTTAAATTGATACGGTATCAATTTAAAAGAAGAACTATATCTCCTAGAATCATTGCTTTAATTTTGCATGCTATCACACTTGATATGTTACAACTTATTCGTGCAAAATTTTGTTTTAGGAGATTTGTTTAGATTTGCAAATTAAAGAAGACATTAACTAATTTGATTCTCCCATTTTTGGTTTTGGAAACCTGCTTAATTGAAATATAAGTGCATATCAAATATTTTACTTTGTGCGTTATTCAGTTTTGAATTGGAATTCCGTAATAATAGCAAAACCCAATATTGCAAGGAACATTTGATCCATTTTAAGGAAAGGATTCAAACGTTATTCTTCTGGTACGCATACCAAATCAAGGAATAAATCAACGTTGGTTGAAGCTTCAATTCAAACGACTCTATTGATTATCTGACATCTTCTCAACGTCTCTTTATCCCTCTATAAAAGGACTGAAGACTTGAAGAAGAAAATACAAGACTCTGCAATTTTGAAAGTGTCAATACTATGTCAAATTCACTACGCATCAATAACTTAGAAATTCTTTCAAACTTTCTCATCTTAGAATTTCTTAAGTATAGAGTCTGAAAACTGTGTTGTATTTTGTGAACACCACTGATAGTATATCAAGTGTTCAACTCAAACATAATTCTTTGTAACTCTACTTGATTATAAGTCTCTTGCTTTTGTGCTTAAGCAATCAGAAGTCTCTTGCTTGTGTGCTTGAGCAATTAGAAGTCTCTTACTGTGTGTTTGAGCATTTGGAAGTCTCTTGCTTGTGTGCTTGAGCATTTGTAACTATTTGGATTATAGTGAAAAATCTCTTGTAAGTAACAAGGGGACTGGACTACTTCCGAGTTGTGGAAGGAACCAAGATAATTGCTTGTGTCCTTCTCTCTCTCATTTACTTTACATCCGCTGCATTTTAACTCTGAAGTTAGCTTCAGACTCTGATCCCAATCAGAAGCTGAACTAACCCAAGTTTTTTGTCAACACAATTCAACCCCCCCCCCCCCCCCCTTCTTGTGTTTTTCTTACCTCCAGTAGCCTCCAAGTGCTATCTTGCAAACTTTGAGAACATGGCATTTGGTGATCTCTATGAAGCATGGACATATTCTTTGGATTAGGAGTGTCCTAATGTTCGTGTTTGTGTCTGTGTTTTTTGAAAACATGACATTTAGTGATCGACATGATGTCAGTGTCTGTGTCGTGTCTGGTGTCTGTGTTTGTGTTCGATGTCTGTGTTCATGTTTCATAGGATGATCTCCGAAGTTACTTTTTAGTGCTTTAGGTTCCATGAGGACATGCAATATGATTTGGTTACTTTTTAAGGCACATTTTGTTTTGTAGAAAAGACACTTGAATCCCTTCTTGTGTTTCTTTAGGTAGTTTTCTTGCTTTTTTTCCTTTGGTTGTACCTTTGTTTTTCTTTTAGGCTTTGGCTTAGTCCTCCCAAACTTGTATTTTCCTTTTTCCTATTGATATTGGATCCTAGCTCAATTCTATTTCTGCATGTTAATCAGAATCATTTACTAAAAAACGTAAGTATTCCAATTAATCGAAAAAGGTAATTTTTGGTTGTTTAGCCACTACCAAATAGCCTTCACTCTAGCACAACATACTCGAGCAAATTTTTTAATAGTATACTTTTCAAACACTTTTTTTTAACAAGTCAAAATGAATTATATTAACACGAAACATGCATTCTCCCTAACACAAGAAGTATCAAAGAAAACTTCAAAAGTTTACAACATAATGATCCGATAAAACAACAAAAAACAGGGATTAACCAATGCCTAAACAAGCAAAATCGTAAAGCTACCAACTATGATAACCTATAACAAAATTATTAAATTTTGCAAGCCACCAAAAAGAAAGAAACTTAACTTTATCCAGAAGGTGAGTAATTGCATGCTCCTTGTTTTTAAAAATCATGTTATTCCTTTCATACCAAATAACCCAAACACCAACGAACCAAATCAAATGCACCAAGGCTCGCCGCTTTTTATAGATACCTGCCGAGTTTTCAAACTGAAGGAAATGATCTGAAATTACAAATGGATCAATCGAGGACAAACCCAGCAAATTATGCACCAAAACCCCAAAGATGACCAAATATATTACAAGATGAAAACGGATGATTAGTTGTTTCAATGTGACCGCACCCACTCACACAAAACTGTGTATTGTGCGGGATAATGTCTCGTCTAAATAAATTATCCTTAGTAGACAGCATGTTACGAAGAAGTCGCCAAGCACATAAAGAAACCTTAAGGGGACGTCTTTATTCCAAATGAGATCCAAAACAGCGGTAAAATGAGATGGCTCCCGCCTAATGAGTAACTAATATTGACCACGCACCAAATATCAATCAACCTGGATCCAACTGTCAGCACCATTGATCACCAATAGTAACTCCTCTATCATCTCCTTTCTCCAAGCTAGCATACCGCCGCCTCCACTATCAAGCCTCTCTTTCGACACCTCACCGTAAAGAAAACATATCTGATACCGTCAACCAAGGATTATCAGACAAGTCAAACAACCTCTGAAAATGATCTCTTAGCTTGAACTCCCCTAACCACGGATCCGTCCAAAAAAAGGTCTATGCACCATTACCCACCTTACACCTTAGATTATCCTCAAACCACCTCCCCACCACCAAACCATCCCTATTACGAATTTGCACCAACTCCTTCCATCAAACAGACACGTCTATACCACCCTCCTTCACCACCCCCACCCCCTACACCAAACCGCACCGCCAACACCCTAAACCACAACCCCCTCTATCCGCTATCATCCTCCAACATCATTTCCCTAAAAGAGCAATAGTAAACTCCCTCATCCGGTTAACCCCCAACCAAACAAATAGACTCCCAATCAAACCAAGAAACTTTCCTATTATACTCATATCCCCCCTCCCCACACAAAAAAAAAGTGAATTAAAAGAGATTCAATAGAGGAAATGATACATGATGGAGCTTTGAAGAAGGAAAAGACATAGACATGAAGAGATGATAAGACACACTTAAGAAGAACCGGTACGGCCCCCCAAAGATAAATTCTTTTTCAGCCTAACAGTCTAGTCTTGATACGATTAAGTAACGGATCCCAAAAATGGATACGGCGTGCATCACCACCAATGGGAAGACCCCAAATACACAAAAGGCAGCCTCCCAATTCGACGATTCAAAATTACAGCCGCTTCAGTTAACCAGGAATCATTAACCTTCAAACCCGACATGACAACAAAGAGAACAAGGACCATACGTAAAGCTCTGACATTAGCCCAACTTTTATCCTCCAATAATAAAGTATCGTCAACAAATTGTAAATGGGAAATTACAAGAGAATCAGTCCTACCAACCCTATACCCATGGAAGATATTAGAATCCATTATCGATTGCATCATAACATGCAAGCCTTTTGTGGCCAACAAAAATAATGTTTTTTTTTTCTCATTACTCTCTATTTCAGTTGCATAAGAGAAATATATTTTTTAATTATAAAGAAAGGCTATATACAAAAACTATTAAGCTTAATTTTAAAAACACTAAGTTACTCTCTCCGTTCAAATGAATCTCGAGGTTATTGCAATAAATAGAGGAATGATCTATACTATGTATAAAGAAAATAATATGTTTGGATTCTTTTGGGTTGACTTTTTCTCTTTTTAAAATTACCCTCAACTTTCAATACAAATAACACATATAACAAATAAATAAGAGTAAATTCAAATATTAAAATAAAAGTGTAACAAACACGATATGAGTATATATATGTCCAGCTTTTTTTTCTTTATCCTTTAAAAAGTGTAACAAACTAGATGAGTATATTTATACTTACTTTTTTATTATCCCAATTATACCCTTAAACAACTTTTTCTGTAATAAATATTGTTGTTAGTGTCATTAAAAAACTAAGAATTTAGATTATATTTTTTTATATTGTTAGTGTCATTGAAATAGATAAAATGGTTAGTTTGATTTGTTATAATTTGAAAGAAAAAAACATTTATATTTTTACTTTTAATCAAAATCAAAATTTCATAAAAAAAAAAATACCGTTCATAATCTTTAAACGTTACCGCAATAAAAAAACGGAAAGATGAGCACGTGAGTGCTCGTCTTTTCGCTAGTAATAATAATGAAAATAATAATCTTACTAGATTATATTTATTACTATTGATATGTTTTCCACTATCATAAATTCAAATCGGGATATAATATTTTGGAAGAAATTTACATAATATTAAATAGGGGAAATTACACTCACCTCCATTGAAGTTTTATTGAATATCACAAACACCCCCTTTAGTTTTCAAGTCAACCTCCCAAATTGATTTGCAGAGAAGAGTGAAGAAACCACTCGGTGACGATTCACATCCTTATTCCCTCCTCAACTTCCATTTTTAATGATTTCAGTATATTTTAACTCATGATATGGCAAGTTTCCAATGTTAAACTCTAATATGGATACAAATTTGATTTGAGGCTTTTCTCCCATCAATCTTTAGAAGTGATTGGGAGTCTGTTGTCATTCTATAGCTTGTTGTTGTTTTCAGAATCTTAGTAGGGTTTAGTGGGATGGCCGCCCATGGAATCGTGTAGAGAATGGGGAATGACAACATCTGGAGAACAAAGTTTAATTAAGGTCTGTTTTGAAAAATGATTTTTCTGCTAGCATAAGCCCTTTAGTTGCCCTTCTTTCTCTAAGACCCGAAGTACATTCCCGCCTAAGCCCATGAATTCTCGAATCCGGCCGCAGTTAAGATGACCGAACTAAGGTGTAATTTATGCTAGATACGGTTTACAAATTGAATTTTGAACTTGTTCTTTTGAAAAAATGAATTTCTCAAGTTATTTCTTGAATTTCGAAAGTAAAGAAGATTATGATCATAGAAAATTTGAACATTCGAGAAAATTACTTAAAGAGGATATGTTTAAAGTTATTGCATATCATGTAGATCACTAAGGTGATACGTTTAAGATGTGGTGTGAACCCCATAAATTAGATGGGTTAGAAAGGGATCAAGTAAGAACCTTGTCTAGAGGGAGAGTAAGTAAGTTAGGAAGTCGTAAGATACCCTAAACTTTACCATAAGACACATGAATCCAAGGGAGGATTCTAGTTAGACTTAAGGCAGGAAAAGAGTAATGAAACAATGGAAAATACTATGTTAAGATTAATCACTTTGTGATAATGAAATGGTAGAAAATATTTGATTTGCTATGCGAAATGAAGAAATTGCGGGAAAAGAGTAACGTGTCTTCTATGTAGAGAGCCCAAGGTGAATAACATGTGTTTTTTAACAGAGTCAAACGACGTTAACAAAAAGAGGGGGTCTATGTTCATTGGAAAATTAATTAAGGGAGGTGAGTGTTGAGTTTAAAACTAGAGAGGATGTTTGATATATTCAATGAAACCTCAAAGGAGGTAAGTACAATTTCCCCTATTAAATATTTCCTCCGTTCCAAATTATATGTCATTATAACAAAAAAAAAATTGTTTCAAATTATATGTTACTTTATAATATCAAGAAATCATTGATGTTTATTTTTCTATTATGCCTCTTACTATTTATTACTTTAGTTTTTCCCAATTCTTTTAATTTATGTTTTCTATACCATTAATGAAGGATATTTTTGTAAAACAACTCACAATTACTCTTTTCTATACAACATTAACTATATTTCTTAACATATGTGAAATTACTAGAATGACATATAATTTGAAACGGAGGGAGTAATTAGAAAGTATAATTGAAAATAAAACAAGGTAATATTACACTAAAAGATATATCTATTTTAAAATATTTTTATAAATTAAAATGACACTTAATTCGAAACAAAAAGTCTAATTGTTACGAACAACTACTAGTTTTTGTAGCGACATAATAGTACTTAAATGCTTAACGCAAACCTCATCTAGCTTCCATCTTTTGTTGGGGGAGATGACAATGACACGTGATGAAGTGTCATGTTTGTCCCCATCGAGGGCATGCTATTTGGACCAAGATGGTCCAGTTTCCAGGTATGATGTTGTTGATATGATGGTGCGACTGTTGGGGGCTGATGTGGCCAAGGTCGTGGAGCAGGTGGAAAAGACAAATGGTACCTATGCACATTTTAGCTGGTTGAAGCAGATTTTCAAGGAGCATCTTCGAGAGGCATCTGAGGCTCAGGTGTTGGTGATATACCTGAGATGCATCAGAATTAGGACCAGTCTCTCCGCATCTATTTGCTATACTTGGTGGGTATCACGATATTCACTGACAAGAGCGCCACTTATGTGGATGTCACGTACTTGAAGTACTTCAGAGACTTGGAGCTTGTCTCTGATTATGCATGGGGAGTCGCTGCCCTTGCACACTTGTACATGGAGCTTAACAATGTCTCCCATTATAAGATCAAACACCTATCAGGATACTTGACTTTGTTGTAGGTATAAATAAATAATGTTGTTGTTTGTTTATGTTTGTTTAAATAAATAAATAATACTTGACTCTGATTATGCTTGTTTATTCACACATATGTGATTGTTTGTATACTTATATGTTGTACTTTGCTGTATGCTTGGGTATTTCGGCACTTTAGGGCTATCGGTGTCAAGGATGCATGGGGTGGATATGAGGACCATCATCATCCACGTGCCATGATGTTTCTACCGCTGAAGGGTCTAGTTGCACCTGATCCTTACAGAGCGCATCTGAATGCATTGGATCTGGGGGTGTTTACATGTCCCTATACGTTGAACGCCGTCAGATATGTATGTTCGAGCGGATCAATTTTTACTCTGAATGGCTCATATATGGAACTTGTAGGGTCTGATATCTGCCAGAGCGAATGCTTCGCCAGTTTTGCACTATCTTGATCATATACTGAGAGATCGGGACATAGGGCATCCTGTTATTACTGGTGTTGAGGCGACACATGGTTACATAAGATGATTTTATTCCATTTCACATCCACACCTCATACTTCCGGACAAGGATGTTCATATCTCGAAGTCAGTCGAGCAGGAGGCCCTTGATGAGATTGATGCTGAGCAGGAGGGAGAGCATGGGTACCTAGAGCTGACAGGAAGGTTGGCCCGTATCAGATACCATCACTTATCCGTCATGGGTAGTGGTGTGGTGGAGAGAGGGACTGCTGAATGAGCGAGTTTGGAAGCAATTCTGACGGAGGTTCATGGAGGGCGAGTTTATCGTCGTAGGCGTGGTAGGAGTGGCAGGGGTCCTAGGGCTACCCAGTAGTTTTATGGTTTTGTTGTACTATTTTGAACAAATTTGATGTCTTTAATTTTATGTTTGAATATTTGGTTTGTAATGTATGGATAATTTATTTTTAATTTTATGTTTGAAAATTGTGTTGTTTCTTATCGTTTCCATTACAGCGTTTATTTATTCACGAATGCATATTTATATCAAAGGATTATATAATTCATATGTATCAGAGAAAAAACAGCGACATTGTTTCTATTCTGAGACATTTTGGATTATATAATCCGAACTATGCATTTTTTTACACCATAATTTGCCTCTTCTAGGGTGTTTGACACTTTTTAGATTATATAAGTTGAATTATCTTAAGGGGTTTCAGATTATATAATCTGAAACGTATTTTTAACTGAGACCTACCCAAACATCTCTTAGGTGGTTTGTCTTCCAACAGTTTCTATACTGTTTGGATTATATAATCCTAAACATTGTTCGGATTATATAATCCGAACAAAGGATATTTAGGAAAAAAATATGTCGCGCAAGAAAGTCATAGGGTGAAAAAAGTAATAGTCAATAGTTTTACGTAACATCCAAATGAGAATCTCATCTTACCATGTAGGCCCATTTTGTAATCGTCTTTTAACTAAATACCACATATTCTATTTTTATTAGACGTCGGTGTAAAATTAATTTACATTGACTGTACCTATCATTTTTTATTTTCCCTCTAAACAATAATATAACAACAACAACAATCAAGTCTTATCCAACTAAGTGGGGTCGGCTACATAGATCAAATTACGTCAGTGTTATATCATAAATCATATTTGGATCTAACTTATTGACCTCTAAATATTTCCTAATAGTTTCTCTTATAGTTTTTCTAGATCTTCATCTGCCTCTTTTGACTCGACTCTTCTCCATCTGATCTACTTTTCTTACGACGACATCTACATGTCTAAACCATGTAAGTCTATTTTCTACCAACTTTTCTACTATAGGTTTTACCCCCACTCTCTCTAATGGTGTCATTCATAACCCTATCATGTTTAGTCTTACCACTCATTCAGCGCAACATCCTCATCTCCGCTACACTTACTTGATTTTCGTGTTGGCTCTAAACCGCCCAAACCATCCTCTAAAATTTAATAAAAAGATTATAAATTATATGCAATTATTTCAAAGAGGGTGAAGCATATATTTATAGGAGTGTAAATAATATATAAAAAAAATTAATAAAAAAAAAAGACCATGTTCGCCGAACGAAACGTAAAACATGGAAAGAAATTCAAAAAAAAAATCCATGTTCGCCAAATTGAATACTCCTGTTATATTAGTTCACAATTATTTGTATTTATATGGGTTTTTGCTAAGCTGATGTCAAATCTATTAGAAAGTTGTTTTTCCAACTTCATGAAAGCTAAGAAATACCAGTATTTTACTTTTTTAACTCCAGCGGCAGTTAACTGTCGATGGGAAGGACGCGGCGGCAGTTAACTGCCGATGGGAAGGAAACCAGCGGCAACTAGCTGCCGTTGCCATGTTTTGCCTATATTTTTTAAAACTTCACATTTTTTCATCTTAATGTGAACAAAAACGATAAAATGAGTGAACAAAAATGATAAAATGACATGCGATTAAAGTGAAAATGCTAAAAAAAAAGACAGCTATTTTTTTAACTTAAAAACTGTTTTTAATTTTTTTAAAAACAGATTTAATTTTAACAAAAACTAATTCTAACAATTTATAAAAACTGAATTTTTAAAATCAGTTTTTCTTTAAATTGTTAGAATTAGTTTTTTTTAAAATTAAATATGTTTTTAAAAAACTGATTTTTTAAAATCAGTTTTTTATAAAAAATTAAAACTATGTTAGAATTAGTTTTTGTTAAAATTAAATCTGTTTTTAAAAAATTAAAAACAGTTTTTAAGTTAAGAAATTAGCTGTCTTTTTTTTTAGCATTTTCACTTTAATCGCATGTCATTTTATCGTTTTTGTTCACTCATTTTATTGTTTTTATTCACATTAAGATGAAAAAATGTGAAGTTTTGGAAAATATGGCAACGGCAGCTAATTGCCGCTGATTTCCTTCCCATCGACAGTTAGCTGCCGCCGGATCCTTCCCATCGGCAGTTAACTGCCGCTGGGGTTAAAAATGTAAAATACTGGTGTTTCTTAGCTTTCCATGAAGTGGGAAAAGCAACTTTCAATCTATTATTGGGTTTTTTTTTGTAAGGCTCGCCTTTGGGCTTTATCTAAGCAGAAATATTACGAGAATTTCTTTTCTTCGACCCCCAAAACTCTGTGTTTATCCCTAATATATATTTATTTGATTAAATTAAAAATCCTTTAACAAAAAAAAGAATATTTTGAACGCAGTGGAAGACGAAGCTCAGGTTATGAAGAATATTGTGTCGACCTATGAGACGGCTTTGGGTCAGGCGATTAGCCTACCAAAGTCTGAGATTTTCTGTAGTCGTAATGTACCGAAGCCTCTAAGAAGTCACCTCGCCACAATCTTAGGGGTCCAGGTTGTTTTGGGTACTGGTAAATATTTGGGTTTACCATCGATGATTAGCAGGAATAGAAATGCCACTTTTGCTTATATCAAAGACAGGGTGTGGCAGAAAATTAATTCTAGGAGTAGCAAATGTCTATCCAAAGCGGGACGTGAAGTTATGATTAAATCTGTTCTTCAGGTCATCCCATCTTATGTGATGAGTATCTTTCAGTTACCTACTACTCTTCTCACCACAATTGAAAAAATGATGAACTCTTTCTGGTGGGATCATGGCTGTACTAATCAGCGGGGAATCAATTGGCTAAGCTGGGAGAAACTATTTATGCATAAGGTCCATAGGGGCATGGGTTTCAAAGACCTCTCTGCCTTCAATCTTGCTATGTTAGGCAAACAAGGGTGGAAATTTTTAACGGAACCGGATTCACTGGTGTCTCGACTTTTCAAAGCCCGCTACTTCCCTAATAAATCTTACTTAACCGCCACTATTGGTCACAATCCTAGTTATGTTTGGCGTAGCATTCTTCGGGCTCGCTTCATTATCTGTGGATGTGCAAGATGGAGCATTGGTGCAGGTACTTCTGTTTCTATTTTAGGGGAGCCTTGGTTATTGCACGGAGAGTGTATTGAGGATTCTATTGAAGGAGCACATCATGTCCGCAATATTACTATTGACAATTTGATGACTTCGAATGAGAAGCATTGGAATGAGGGTATTGTTCGGCAGTTTTTTAGCCATGATCTAGCTAATAAAATCATGAGTGCGCCACTTATTCCTCACGTGCAAACAGATCGGTTGATTTAGAAAGCGGAACGACATGGAAAGTATTCTGTTAAAAGCGCCTATAGGTTGTGTGTTGAAGAATTCATTGACTCTTCGCATCTTCACCGTCCTTGTTTTAGTCAGCAATTTGGAAACTTAAAGTACCACCTAAGGTCCGCAATTTAGTCTGGCGAATGTGTAGAGGTTGCTTGCCTATACAAGTTCGTCTCCATGATAAAGGGGTGCTTTGCCCTACAGATTGTGTCAGCTGCACCTCCAATCATGAGGACTTAGCACACCTTTTCTTCGAGTGCCCCTTCGCTACTCAAGTTTGGAGTCGGACAGGTATCAGAACTCATATTCATGATGCATGTTTTGTAACACCCATACTAAATTGTCTAGAATATTTAGCATGCGTATTTAGCTTGATATTGGGTACATTAAAATTTCAATACTAGTAAGATACTACTTAATGAATACAAATTTGTTTGTTTTATACAACTGATAAAGTAACACTATTGTGTACATATATACAAAATACTGATAAAATCCTGCGCTGGTTCATGACGAGCAATTGCACTCTACTCAGCTTCTCCCTGATAAACTTCATCACGAGCCACTTGCTTACCTGAAACTGAATCAAATGGATTGGGATGAGACATAATGTCTCAGTGAGCTCCACATATCCTAGGCTGTATGGCAACCTCGGGGAAAACCTACGATTGTCATATTCTAATTTCAACTCATTTCGGGTTTATACGTGTATGTGTCTGCTATATACTGTGTAGTCGTAAAAACTAGACTACAATCTGCAAACTTAGTGATCGAGGGGAAACTAGAATCACTATCTGATAACTGATATCTGCTCTGATCATATTAAAGTATTTTCAGATATTAATATGTTAGTGGGTTAGCGTGTAACAAACAATTATTATCTGAGTTGATTTTACGGAATGCATCCGAGTGAAGTAACCCCGGAGTACATCCCCTGCTGATAACCGGTGAAAACTCCTATCTGAGGCTAGTCACCGGACTCCTCTTACTGTGTGTGGTTATCCTCGCAGAAGGTATCTGCCCGTTCCAGCTGTATCCGGAACCCCCTGTGCTCTAACTAGTGAGAACACAGAAGACACATTTAACTTTAAATTAATTCTGATTAATTATCTGAACTGCTACGTGTATCATCAGTGTCACACTGACGTGAGCATCCGAGTCACGTTCTGATGTACATGTAATGTTATCTTTACGTGTGTGTGTGTGTGTGTATATATATATATATTCGTCATGAAGGTTCCCTAGCGGACTGACCTATCCAGCATGAATTTGGAGCGTACCTGAACCACACCTCATCAACATATATACATACACATTTGTTTGTATAATTTCCTGATGCTAGTCTTGACTGAATTTTATTCTGATCATGAGTTAACTGAGTTCTAATCCCATGGTTAACCTAGTCTTTACATATCTGATGCATTCTTTAGGGTAACTAATTAATCATAACCTATTTACTTAGGTTCTAAGCATATCGTTCTCATATGCGTCTTATTAAAGGGTTGGTAATCATTCCCACATAAGTATTTGATTCATTTCAAATATAACACTCATTTGTTAATGCAAAGCCTATTCATGATCCTTCCAATAATTAAGGTATGTACATGAACATTCTGGCGCTGCAGGAACGGACCCAGGGCATAAAAACAACATTTTTCAGCAACTAGACATACTGTTTTTTTCGTGCCACGATAGCATGCTCTCGTGCCACGACAGTGCCCAGAAAAATAAGAACGTGCCACGATGGGTGCTGTCGTGCCACGAGAAAACCAGTATGGCCAGGCCCTGTAATTTCCAGAAAATCAACAAAACGATTCTAAGTTCATTCTACAACACCAGGAGTCTATACATGATAAAAGGACATTTAAAAGCATGGAGGATCATAAAATATGGCATGCATTAACAATTGGGCAACTATTAATCATAAATTGATCTTGATTTAGTTTTCCTCACATAAACATAGCATCCCAAAGGGTGGGTTCTAACTAGAGGAACTCACCTTAACACATTCTGGTTTCTCAGCATAGCTCAATTCTCCAAGGAAAGTTCATGCCAGCTCCATAAGCACTTTTCCCAAACAGCTTATTTGCAACTTATGCCTTACGAACGTTCCGGTTTCGATCCAAGTTTCAACCCAAACTCCTACCAAGTTCACCAAGCATGTGTATTCAGTTCTGGTACCATTCGACCGTCTTAAATTCGCATTTCGGCTTATTCTGCAAAATTCACGTCAAAACCCGTAAGTGGTTTTCAGCAGAATTTACCAACTTCGAATGCGTTTTCCAGGTTCATTTCTAATCCGAATCACATGAAACTTATATCCAAATTGAAGGGAATTAACTGTAGAATCCAAAAATACAACAATTACCCAATTCTGAGCCACACAGCAACAGGTACGAGCCCAACAGTGAAACCTGCCAAAACAGCTTATTTCAGCTTATGACTTCTGAACATCTCAGTTTCGATTCAAACTACAAAACAACATTTCAACCATGCATAATCAGTCCCCACGCCATTCATGCAACCATTTAAATTCACAACTTAATCACTTATTACTGATTTTCCCCAAAATAGCTTTTCCTTCAAAATCTCAGCTTAAGCTCAAACCATTGCACCCAAACTTCTGTTCCAGCTCTTAGCCACCCAACTAAACACCTTTGAATACTCACCATTCACATGCAACAGCTCACAACGCAGTATGAATAAAATGTGAAAAATTGAGGAAAAAGGGTTTGATTTTCGGTTGAGGCAGTATAGTGGAGAGGGAAAAATTCTTGGCTTACCTTTAGATTTCTCTTAGCTTAATGGAAAGAATTGGCAGTTTTGTTGTTGCATGCAAACTTGATTATATCATCAGTGGTGATTTATTGATTTTAGGTGAATGATGGAAGAAAGAAGAATAACACGCATAGGAGAGAAAGAAGAGAGAGAGAGAGAGAGAGAGAGAGAGAGTTAGTTTCAGAATTTGTGTGTTCTAATTTTGGTCAATCCGACTTAACACTGCCCTGCCAAATTTACCAAATTGCCACTCCTCTTCTAGTTATCTACAATTCTGCCATTATTGTAGCAATTTACCTCTCCATCCTTCTTAGCTTATCCTAATTTTAATTTTTAAATTAACCACTACTCCATTAGTTGGTTGCTACTGGGTTATTACATCTTTGGCTACTGTTAATGCTATTGATGCTATTTTTAGGCTTTTGGACACTCTGTCTATTGAGCAGAAACATTTATTTGTCGTAGTTGTGTGAAGTTTATGGAAGCATAGGAACCTAAAGGTTTGGGAGGATGTCATTGAGAGTTGGGTTGTAGTTGTTGAGCGTGCACGAGGTATGATCACTGATTGGCATTTTGCAAATCTGCGTACCCCTTCTGCACCAAGAGGTGGGCAGGATGCACTCCCACACCTTGTACTCTCCCCTTCAGGGGCGGCTAGTACTTCTGCTACTCCTCAGGTGTGCTGGCAGAAACCGGCTCCGGGACGCCTTAAATGTAATATTGATGATTGCTTTCTCCTCCACTCATCATCGTACTGGAATTGGTGTGTGTATTCGTGATGAGGATGGTACTTTCGTCTTGGCCAAAATGATTAGCCTTCCTTTCGTTCATCAGGTCAAAGTTGGCGAAGCTATGGGTTTATTTGAAGCACTCCAGTGGTTGAGTGATAAGTCTTTCGACAATGTTGACTTTGAGATTGACTCTAAAATTACTCGTGATGCTTTCCACTCCCGTCGAGACGACGTCTCCGAGTTTAGGCAAATCATCACATCTTGTAAATCTCTGTGTTCTGGTTTCTTTACAAACTTTCGGGTGGAGTTTACTAGGCGACAAGCAAATGCAGTTGCTCACGTGCTTGCAGGAGAAGTTGTCTTTCTAGCTAGTCCCGCAATTTATTTTCATATCCCTCCGTGTATTGAAAATATTATTATTAATGAAATGCAATGAGTTTGTTTTCTTCAAAAAAAATTATTTGTATTTATATTTATATTTATATTTAATAAACCTATATATCATATATTAATGTAACCCAAAAAACACTATCACAATATTATTTACGTGATGGTGTAGGGGGGATGGAGGAGGCTGGTTTACGGATAGTGTGGTGAGGAAAGTGGAAGATGGTGTCGACACTTATTTTTGGTATGATAGGTGGTTAGGATGAGTTCTTTTTTATGCGAGGTTTAACCGGTTATTTGAGTTGGCGGAGAATAAATCTAGTTCGGTAGCCTCTATGTTTTCGCTAGGATGGGAGGAAGGGGGCGAGGCGTGGAAGTGGCGGAGAAGGGTTGTGGGCGTGGGAGGAAGAGTTACTAGTGGAGTGTAGGGCATTACTTCATGATGTTTCTTTGCAGATTAACCTTTCAGATCAGTGGCAGTGGTAGCTTGACCCTTTAGGGGGTTATTCTGTTTGTGGCGTTTACAAATTTTTAACGTCTCAGGAGACTCCTCAGGTGAATTCAGTGTCAGATTTAGTCTGGCACAACCAGGTGCCTTTGAAAGTCTCAACTTTTGCAAGGAGATTGCTTCGTGACAGATTGCCAACTAAATAAAATTTGGTGACTCGTGGCATCATTTCTTCAGAAAATCATTTTTGTGTATCCGGATGTGGCCAGGTTGGGTCCGCACGACACTTATTCCTTAATTGCACCACCTTCGGTTCTCTTTGGCCGTTAGTGCGGTCTTGGATTGGTTTCTCGGGCGCCGATTCTCAGTTTCTTTCATATCACTTCAGTCAGTTTATTTATTCTACAGGTGGTTTGAAAGCGCGGTGTTCGTTCTTACAACTTATTTGGCTCATTTGTGTGTGGGTGGTGTGGACTGAACGTAATAATATATTATTTAAGAATTTAGATTGTTCCATACCTCAGTTTTGGATAAAGTTAAGTATTATTGCTTTTGGTGGCTGAAAGCAAAGAATGCCAATTTTGTTTATGGCTTTTAAAGGTAGTGGTCGAGCCCGTTTACATGTTGGGGCATCGGCTAATTTTTTTAGTTCTTTGGCTAACTGTTTGTACATTTTAGTGGTTCTCTTGGTACGCCTTGTACTAAGGAGATCACTTTGTCAGTGTTAATATAATCCATTTTTGCTTCAAAAAAAAATCTTAAAATAAATTCTTTTGTGGCTTGATTTTATATAATAACTTTTATTAAAAAAAATTCATACCTCCTCTTCATTGACTAGTGGTTCTGTCCCTAATTGGTTAATAGAGAGAGATACATGGTCAATAAGACCTAGCATAACTGACAAATTCCGATATTATTAGATTGAACATATTTATCCGAGTTCGAATTCAAAATCCCGTATTTATATGTATGAGTTTTATGTGGTGATTATCATTTCGTCTACTAATAACCAAAAAAGCACCATCTACCGGATGAAAGAGACACTGGAGGAAACAAGCCAAAGGTAGAGCTGCGGCTTGTAGGCAAAGCTCCTGGTGGAGAATTATTCAAATTGTTTTGATTGGTTATATATTTTTTCAATTATGTTAGCTTTATTGTGTAAAATTAATTTTAGGTAAAATAAGTTAAATGTAAAATGATTTTATGTTAAGATGTATAGGTTGACCAAAAAATAAGAGGCTAAAAATCAATCTTAAGAGACAAAATTTCCAAACTCGAGCTTAAGTTAGAATTAATTATAGAGACAAAATCAATAGTACATTGGAGTCGGGAACATTAAAACATGTCAAAATCAATCTTACATTTTATCAACTTCAGAGTGGAACTAGCCATACACGCCATACTAATATTGGATTGTTAATTTTCAATTTTAGCAATTGAGCATTTGAATACCTGGAAGCCATCGTCCAAGCATGTCTGCATGTGGAATGTTCTGCTATTAATGGCATATGGTTCAGGCGCATCACTTTCCTATATAGCGGTAAATAGTTGCAGCATTACTAGTACACAAGTCTACAATGTCATGAGTCAAAACTAGTCCATTAATAAAACTTGAACTAAATGTCATTTGAAATATGCAAAGTGATAGAATAAGGTCAAAGCCACTCAAATTGCTACTCGCAACAAGATCATACAAGTGAGATGAAGTTCTTAATGGGTCATAACATTAATAATGTTCATTTATAGAGATGAGGAAAACATTGCTATAAAGAAACAACTCAGGGTAGAGAAAGGAAGAGAAATTTTAGCAAGGAAGCAAGCTTCAATCAAAAACACTTCTAAAAAAAACCAAGTGTTTAGAGATCTACATTGGATGAAGTATGACATCTTTCACTTTACAAACCGGTTTTGTAGAGTTGAATTAGATTCAGCCAAAACTTTAAGATGTATTCAAAACTTATCTAAAATATGTTGGGCCACTCGTTTTAGAATTGTTTGGGTCATGCATTTAATGTTCAACCCTAGACATGATGAGGAGTTTTGAGAGTCTCACATTTGATGAGGTACGACCTCCTTCACCTTACAAGGCAACTTTGTAGAATTGAGTTAGACTCAATCTAAATTTTAAGAACAAACATGGAGTTTTTCGTTGGAATATGAAGTAGAAGGGCTTTAAGGAGCGAATTACCATTGGCATAATGTCAAAATAAAAGAAATGGAGGAAATTCACAAGGAAAACATACTTATTGCTTCACATCCATATCAATGAGTCAAGCCATAGTGAATAAATATTATGCTTAAAAACGTACACAGATTAGCTAGGGATAGTTGGGGACATGCAGTATCATGATGGATGCCTTAAGAAAGCTTGAACTTGTTTCAAAAAAGAATTATGACCAAGAAAAGGATGATCTTCTTTTCTACTTTCTTCGTAAAAGGATTGATTATGTTACAAGGCTAAATATGTACACTAGTGGTATTCTAATACAATCAAACAATTCTATGGAAGGAAAAGTCTCAGTTTCAAGCACTGAGGGAACTCCAGAAGAGTATTAGAGAGAAAGATAATTGAAAGAATGATATGCGATGCTTATTTCTCATTCATAATGTGATACATATAGTAAGTTCTGTTACTAATTTTTAGGATCAAATAAAGGAGATTTAGTTTCCCTCAATTTCAGGATCCTAGCTAACTAACTATCTGTATCAGATAAAATAGAAATTCAGTATTTCTAGCTAACCAACTAATTGCATCAGAATAAATAATAACTAACAATAAATAAAAATAGCTCTAAAAGTAATATTAACGGTTTTGGAAACCATTCAACCAATATGATCAGAATCTAAGGATACTCTTGTATCATTACTCCCCTTCCCGATAGGAACCTTGTCCTCAAGGTTGAATGTCGGCCACATGCTCACAAAGTCCTGATGGTCTTCCCATGTAGCCTCTTCAGGTGACATTCCTACCCACTGAACCAACAATTGTAGTTTTGTGCCCTGTGGAATGTGAACAGTGCGTGTTCCTAAGATAGATTCTGGTTGAGTTGTGACTGCAGTGCTTGCCACAAATGGAGGGAGAAGTGGTGGCCCCGTTGGTGGCGTTCTGGCAAAAGGTTTTAGCTTAGAGACATGAAACACCGGATGGATTCGAGAGTATGGTGGTAGCTCAAGCTCATAAGCTACTGCATGTGTGTTTGGGCTTTGGTAAGGTTTTCACGAACCAAACGAAGAAGGTGATTGCGATGGGTCATAATGTCATCCAAGTTTGCAATTGGCGTGGATCCAGAAAGATATGAAGTGATGCGGGGAGGGGATCTCCCATACAGAGCTTCAAAAGGAGACATGTGAATTGTACCAAAATTCTGCAAGATGGAGAAACTGAACCCAATGCTTGGGAGCGTCACAAGCGAAACAATGAAGGTAAGTTTGCATAATTCTGTTAACCACCTTTGTTTGTCCGTCAGTCTCCGGATGGTAAGCACTGCTGAAAGCCAATGTGGTTCCGCTAAGGCGAAATAGTTCCCTCCAGAACTTGCTGACGAAAACACGATCTCTGTCACTAACAATAATTTTTGGCATTCCGTGGAGGCGATAGATCTCCGTGAGGAAGATGGGGGGCGATGGAGGCAGCTGAAAAATGAGTTGGTAAGGCCAAAAAATGTGCGGATTTTGTCAGTCGATCAACAATAACCCAGATGACCGTTTTACCTCCAAAGTTAGGTAAATGAGTAACAAAATCCATCGATATGTCTTCCCACACTTGTTGGGGAATCGGTAGAGGTTGTAACAGCCCAAAAGGTTTTTGATTAAAGGGTTTGTGCGCTTGACATGTGATGCAAGTCCGAATGAAACTTTTAACGTCCCTAGCCATGTTCGGCCAAGAGAAACTCGCAGAGAGCCTAGTTAATGTTCCTTTAACTCCGAAGTGACCCCCTACCGGTGAACTGTGGAACTCGTGGAGTAAAGAAGAGCGCATGGAAGTTTCCTCAGGTATGAAGAGGCGTCCTTTGTAGTAAAGAATGCCCTGCTGTATAGTAAAATGAGAGTTGGGGTCCTGTGACGATCCAAATTTTTCCAACAACGCTCGACCAACAGTATGAGAAGCATAAAATTTTTGAAGTTGAGGGATGAGCATAGGTAGACATGAAGAGATGGCAGAGAATATCGGTTCCTGCTCTGAAGGGATCCGAGATAGAGCGTCAGCCACAACATTTTGTTTCCCTGATGTATATAATATTTCAAAGTCATAACCTAACAACTTGGTAAGCCACTTCTGCTGTGCTGGTGTTTGAATCGTTTGTGACAGTAAATTTCTAAGACTCTTTTGATCTGTGTATATATGCAAAAATGACGCCCCAACAAATATTGACGCCACTTCTTGACCGCTTCCGTGATGGCGAACATCTCCCTATCGTAAGCCGAAGCTCCTTGCATTCTAAAGCAAAGTTTCTTACTGAAAAATGCCAACGGGTGTAGTCCTTGGGACATAACAGCACCCACTGCAATGGCTGATGCGTCTGTGGTAACCGTGAATTCTTTGGTGAAATCTGGTAAGGCTAACACCGGTAAGGAAGCCATGGAAGTCTTCAGTTTCTCAAAGGCTAATTGTGCTGTTTCTGACCAAAGGAATCATGTTTTCTTTAACAAGTCTGATAACGGTGGAGCGATGGCAGCATAATTCTGAACAAAGCGGCGGTAATATCCTGTCAGCCCCAAGAACCCGTGTAACACCCTAAACCCCACATTTTAATTTTATAATGAAAATACAATAATTAAATAAGCATGCAAGGGTGTCACATAACTTCATCAAATAATAAAACTTCAATTAAATTAAAAATGTCGCAGCGGAATAAATTTCAAAACTTTCAAGTCATTGTCATATCATTTAAATCAACATCAAAATTGAATTCCAAAGTGAATTCTAAAACAAAGTCTAAAATAAAATAAATCCTCATTCCCTAGTGTTACTAATCAGAGCATCGACTCGACAAAGACTCCCAAAAACGGCAAATAAACGATTGGGCGCCCAACCCGCCACTAGAGGGTGAGAATATATCCAACACAAGAGAGGTATAAACACATGTATAGATTCGGATAAAATAATCATCAATTGCAATTAGGCATGTATACATCACATAGAGGTAGTATTCACATTTAATCATAAGCGCTCATTTAATAAAATCAATATGCATCAATCAACATCTTATAATAACATACAAGCATCAACATCAATTAAGAATATCAAGTAGGCATATAGTAAAATACATGCCATTCACACATAATCATATAGAAGCACATCATTGAATATCACATCTTTAAATAATTACACATCTTTAAATGACACATCTTTTAATTACACATCTTCAAATAGACTTGCAGTTATGTATGCAATGTCCCTAACTCAACTCTATATGCATGTGGTACCAGTTTTGGATATCAGAGGTGTGTTACTGATTTATCCCCCATCTTTAAATCACATCTTTAAATCGGACTGATCATGAATGCATGAACATCAAGCAATGACTCAACAATGCACATCTTTATATGACTCAACATTTACACATCTTTATATGGCACATCTTTGTATAACACATCTTTATATAGCACATCTTTAAATAACACATCTTTATATAACACATCTTTAAATCACACATCTTCAAATAACACATCTTTATATAAAACATCTTTAAATCACACATCTTCAAATAACACATCATTAAATCACACATCTTCAAATAAGACATCTTTATATAACACACCAATTTCACATCATCAAATAATTCACAAATTACACTTTAGTCAAATAATTCATCAATTACACTTCGTTAATAACTATCAATTACACATCTTTATATCATCACATCTTCAAATATCACATCTTTATACAACACATCTTTAAATCACACATTTTCAAATAATTCATCATCTAAAGCATTTTATTTTCAAACATGTCATATTTCGACACTCATACCGTATTTAAATAAAACAAATAAACACCAAAATCTATGGTCATAACCATATACCATATTAATAATAAAATAATCATAACACTTATTACTATTATAATTATTATTATTAATAAATATGAACAAAATTGCCAAAAGTACCACTTACTTATCTAAATATTTAAAATAGACAGCAAAAAGATGCAGGCGCTATTCAAAATTATCTCGTATATTGATTACATGAGATTGGCAAAAGCATATACTCCCTCCGTTCCTTTTTAATTGTCACTTTTGAAGAAATTTTTTGTTCCTTTTTAACTGTCACTTTTAAAGTTCAATGCAACTTTAAATATTGTTTTACCAATATTATCCTTAGTTATTTATTACGGAGAGAGAAATATATGAGATGATATATTAAATGAATAAGGTTATTATAGTAAAAATATAAATTATTGTATCAAAAGTAGTGACATTAATAGTTTGCCTTAGTTTGTGTAAAATGTCAAAATGTGACAATTAAAAAGGAACGGAGGTAGTACTATACAAATCAAGATTGAAACTGCATATACACATATCCAATCAATAGCCTTCTATATATATAATTCATTGAATTTTTCAAGTCATATTTATTCTAAAAGTAACGACAAATTCTATTTGTTGGGAAATCAATTTGAAACACGGATTCACGTTTTGTAACATATAGTAGCAACTAGCAAGCTTCACAAGGCCATGATGATCACGTTTGGAGATCAATTGCGTTTTTGAAGAATTAAAGGAAGGAAAGCAACACGCTTAGGAGCATACGTAAAGAACATGATCAAACATGAATTCAAAGACATAAAGAACATGAATTCAGAGACATGATCAAACGTTTAGGAGCATACATCGATGAAGAAATTGATCAAACATATAATTATAACAACATAAAGAACATGAACTTAGAGACATGAATATACCCAAAATCGCAGCAACAAATTAGAGCACGAATTTAACATGAATTCATTAAAAAAAATCATGGAAAACAAAACCCTTCACTACTCATATGTTCATACAACCCTTATGGTTAATAGAGACTCCCCCCTTACCTCTAGTTTGCAGAAGTTGAATGAATTTCTACGGTGAAATCTCTCTCCAAGTTCTTCTGGCTATGTCTCCTTGCCTCTTCTCTCCACAACCTTAGTTTCCGTTTGATCTCTAATCTTTTCTCAGTTTGTTTGTTGTAAAACTAATTCTCTAATGTTCTCCTTTATTTATAACCTTTTAATTGGGATAGGTTTCTCTCATAACTATTTAACGAGTTTACTCTACAAAAATATATTAGATTTAGTACAAAAATATCTCAAATTGAGCACCAAAATATATCATATTCAGTATAAAAATAATATATTAGATCTAGTACTAAAATATCTCTAATTGAGTAACAAAATATATCATATTCAGTATAAAAATATATTATTGAGTATCAAAATATATTTCAGATCACAAACAAAAATATATTAGATTGTGCAGAAAAATATTTTAGATTGCATTCCAAAAATATATTAGCAAAACTTGGGGACTAAGAAATCATTTTCTAACACGTTTACTCTCCACTATTGACACCTCCTTCTATCCCATTTAATTAAAACACTACTTCATTCCTTCATTCAAACCCCCCTCTTTACTATTACACCACTGCTCTTATTTTTTCTAAAAACATCTCTTTCTCTTTAATTTCTCTTAATCTCCTATTTTTCAACAACTAACTAACCTATTTATTCGCTCAATATCCACAATCCACCAACTTATATTGAAAACATCAAACAGACAATTCCTAATGATATTAATATTACTAATATTATATAACAATAATATCAATAAATTAATATTTAAAAATCGGGGTGTTACAATTCTCCCCCACTTAAAAAATTTTCGTCCTCGAAAATTGCCTAAAGAAAACAGTCTTGCCCACACTTGAAGCATCTTGCTTCTCCCCCACTTTGCTCAGGACCCACCCAATATAACGAAATAAGTATCGACAGTACTTACATACATGTTGCATACAAGGGGATTAAAAAAAAAGTTTTGGCCTGACTGCACCGACCTGCTCTGATACCAACTTGTAACACCCTAAACCCCACATTTTAATTTTATAATGAAAATACAATAATTAAATAAGCATGCAAGAGTGTCACATAACTTCATCAAATAATAAAACTTCAATTAAATTAAAAATGTCGCAGCGGAATAAATTTCAAAACTTTCAAGTCATTGTCATATCATTTAAATCAACATCAAAATTGAATTCCAAAGTGAATTCTAAAACAAAGTCTAAAATAAATCCCCATTCCCTAGTGTTACTAATCAGAGCATCGACTCGATAAAGACTCCCAAAAGCGGCAAATAAACGATTAGGCTCCAAAGCTATCCTCAGAGACTCGCTGTTACTAAGATTCTTCTTCCTGCAAATCTACACCACAAAGGCGTTGGCGCCCAACCCGCCACTAGAGGGTGAGAATATATCCAACACAAGAGAAGTACAAACACATGTATAGATTCAGATAAAATAATCATCAATTGCAATTAGGCATGTATACAGGCATGTATACATCACAGAGAGGTAGTATTCACATTTAATCATAAGCGCTCATTTAATAAAATCAATATGCATCAATCAACATCTTATAATAACATACAAGCATCAACATCAATTAAGAATATCAAGTAGGCATATAGTAAAATACATGCCATTCACACATAATACATAATCATATAGAAGCACATCATTGAATATCACATCTTTAAATAATTACACATCTTTAAATGGCACATCTTTTAATTACACATCTTCAAATAGACTTGCAGTTATGTATGCAATGTCCCTAACTCAACTCTATATGCATGTGGTACCAGTTTTGGATATCAGAGGTGTGTTACTGATTTATCCTCCATCTTTAAATCACATCTTTAAATCGGACTGACCATGAATGCATGAACATCAAGTAATGACTCAACAATGCACATCTTTATATGACTCAACATTTACACATCTTTATATGGCACATCTTTGTATAACACATCTTTATATAGCACATCTTTATATAACACATCTTTAAATCACACATCTTCAAATAGCACATCTTTATATAAAACATCTTTAAATCACACATCTTCAAATAACACATCATTAAATCACACATCTTCAAATAAGACATCTTTATATAACACACCAATTTCACATCATCAAATAATTCACAAATTACACTTAGTCAAATAATTCATCAATTACACTTCGTTAAATAACTATCAATTACACATATTTATATCATCACATCTTCAAATATCACATCTTTATACAACACATCTTTAAATCACACATTTTCAAATAATTCATCATCTAAAGCATTTTATTTTCAAACATGTCATATTTCGACACTCATACCGTATTTAAATAAAACAAATAAACACCAAAATATATGGTCATAACCATATACCATATTAATAATAAAATAATCATAACACTTATTACTATTATAATTATTATTATTAATAAATATGAACAAAATTGCCAAAAGTACCACTTACTTATCTAAATATTTAAAACAGACAGCAAAAAGATGCAGGCGCTATTCAAAATTATCTCGTATATTGATTACATGAGATTGGCAAAAGCATATACTATACAAATCAAGATTGAAACTGCATATATACATATCCAATCAATAGCCTTCTATATATATAATTCATTGAATTTTTCAAGTCATATTTATTCTAAAAGTAACGACAAATCCTATTTGTTGGGAAATCATTTTGAAACACGGATTCACGTTTTGTAACATATAGTAAGCTTCACAAGGCCATGATGATCACGTTTGGAGATCAATTGCGTTTTTGAAGAATTAAAGGAAGGAAAGCAACACGCTTAGGAGCATACGTAAAGAACATGATCAAACATGAATTCAAAGACATAAAGAACATGAATTCAGAGACATGATCAAACGTTTAGGAGCATACATCGATGTAGAAATTGATCAAACATATAATTATAACAACATAAAGAACATGAACTTAGAGACATGAATATACCCAAAATCGCAGCAACAAATTAGAGCACGAATTTAGCATGAATTCATTAAAAAAAATCATGGAAAACAAAACCCTTCACTACCCATATGTTCATACAACCCTTATGGTTAACAGAGACTCCCCCTACCTCTAGTTTGCAAAAGTTGAATGAATTTCTACGGTGAAATCTCTCTCCAAGTTCTTCTGGCTATGTCTCCTTGCCTCTTCTCTCCACAACCCTAGTTTCCGTTTGATCTCTAATCTTTTCTCAGTTTGTTTGTTGTAAAACTAATTCTCTAATGTTCTCCTCTATTTATAACCTTTTAACTGGGCTAGGTTTCTCTCATAACTATTTAACGAGTTTACTCTTCATTATTAAAATATATTATTGAGTACAAAAATATATTAGATTTAGTACAAAAATATCTCAAATTGAGCACCAAAATATATCATATTCAGTATAAAAATAATATATTAGATTTAGTACCAAAATATCTCTAATTGAGTAACAAAATATATCATATTCAGTATAAAAATATATTATTGAGTATCAAAATATATTTCAGATCACAAACAAAAATATATTAGATTGTGCATAAAAATATTTTAGATTGCATTCCAAAAATATATTAGCAAAACTTGGGGACTAAGAAATCATTTTCTAACACGTTTACTCTCCACTATTGACACCTCCTTCTATCCCATTTAATTAAAACACTACTTAATTCCTTCATTCAAACCCCCCCCCCCCTCTCTTACTATTACACCACTGCTCTTATTTTTTCTAAAAACATCATTTCTCTTTAATTTCTCTTAATCTCCTATTTTTCAACAACTAACTAACCTATCTATTCGCTCAATATCCACAATCCACCAACTTATATTGAAAACATCAAACAGACAATTCCTAATGATTATTAATATTACTAATATTATATAACAATAATATCAATAAATTAATATTTAAAAATCGGGGTGTTACAACCCGCGGAGTGAAGTGAGGGAGTTAGGCACCGGCCAGAAGAGAATTGCCTCAATCTTGGAGGGGTCAACTGAGACACCCCGCGAAGAAATCACATGACCCAAGTAATCCACTTGAGAAACCCCAAATTGACACTTAGAGTACTTGGAGAAAAATTGTTGTTGTTGCAAGACTTGTAGGACAGATTGTAGGTGTTGTAGATGTGCATCTAAATCCTTACCATAGATAAGAATGTCATCAAAAAATACTAAGACAAACTTTCGCAAGAAATCCCCAAAGATAGTATTCATAGTTGCCTGGAAGATCGAGGGAGCGTTAGAGAGGCCAAACGGCATCACTAGGAATTCGAAGTGAGCATCCACAGTTTGAAATGCAGTCTTAAAAGTGTCATGGGGGGCCAGCAAAATCTGGTGGTAGCCTGAGCGTAAATCGAGCTTAGAGAAAATGGTTGATCCATGAAGCTCGTCGAGTATTTCATCAACATTCGGAATGGGAAAACGGTCCTTAACCGTGATGGCAGTGAGAGCTCTATAGTCCACACAAAAACGCCATGTTCCGTCCCTTTTCTTGACCAACAAAACTGGTGAGGAAAAAGGGCTAGTACTAGGCTTAATCAACCCGTCTCGGAGCATCTCTTGAATCATGGAAGTCATAACTTCCTTTTGGCATTGTGGGTAGCAGTAGGGTCGGACGTTGACAGGGTTAGAGTTAGGTAATAGATGGATGTGGTGGTCTTGGTTTCTAGGTGGAGGAAGGTCTTGAGGGATTGTGAAAATATAATAGTATTGGGACAGAATAGAGGAAATGTGAGGGTTGGTTGGGGGAGGTTCAATATTGGATAAGGCTGGTGGTTTGGGGTGGTCAATGTGGTGAAGGGAGATTGTGTGGGACTGATTGTATAGAATCGGTGAAAAGAAAACGACAAAATTGAGCGTAAGATGCGGGTGTAGGTTGGTTGGGGTTTATACCGGTAAGAGTTATTGTCTTGGAGTTATGTGTGAACTCTATGAGGGGTACAGTGTAATCAAAGACAAATCGATGCAGTGTTTGCAACCATTGGACGCCTAAAACCACATCAGCACCATGTATAGGAAGGACAAACATAGGGATTTGAAAAATTTCACCTGCTAAAGTCACTGGAATACCAGAACAACACCCGTTGCACTGAATAGATTCTCCATTACCTACAAAAACCTTGAAGGAAGGAAATTCCTCGACCGGAAGTTTGAGGAACTCCGCAACACGTGGCTGGATGATATTGTGGGAGCTTCCAGAGTCTACTAAAATTGTGATAGGTAAACCTTGGATAAGGCCCTGAATGCGAAGTGTACGGGGTGAGAGAGAGCTACCCAAGGCTGCATGTGATAGGTAAAAATTTATTGAGTCCAGGGAAGCATTGTGAGTGGAGTCAGAGGGCCATGTGTCAATAGGTGTATGAATGGGTGAGAGTGAGAGAGTTTCAGATTTCCCATCATCATCAGTCGTCGTCTGCGATGAGAATCATAAATTGCTTAGACTTACAGCGATGTCCCGGCACAAGCACAAATTTGTCATCACAATAAAAACAGAGCCCTTTCGCACGACGCTCTTGCAGGTGGTTCTGCGACATATTGCGAACAGGGAGGTTTGGAGCAGTAGGTGAGGGCGAGGGTTGAGATGGTCCCGGGCCTAGGATTGATTGCTTGGGAGGGTTGTTAGGTCGTGAGAAACGTGGATAAGTTGGTTTTGAGTCTGCGATTTTGGATTCAACCAGCTTTGCGAGACCAATGGCATCGGCAAGGTTGTAAGGATGTAACACTGTGAGTTCACGGTAGATGTCAGGTCGTAACCCGGACAAGAAGCAATTCAAGAGTGAATCTGGGTTTAACCCGGCCACGCGGTTAGAGAGCTTCTCAAATTGTGATTGATAATCCATGACAGATCCCACCTGCTTAAGTTTGAACAAGGCAACCTGGTGATTTTCATAGGAAGATGGCCCAAAATGCAGTTCAAGAGCAAAGGTAAAATCAGCCCATGAAGAAAGTTGATTATTTGAATGCATCCATTTGAACCACGCCAAAGCTGGTCCTTGCATATAGAATGGGATATAGGTGAGTCGCTGATGGGAAGGAGTACTTGTGAGGTCGAAGAATTGTTCCGCTTGGAACAACCAGTCCAAAGGATTTGATCCATCAAAGGGTGAGAGTCTGGGTTTGGGTGGAAGGTTCAGGTCGTTTGGAAAGTTTAGCATCTAACAGTTCCTTGAGTTGACTCATGCAGGCTACAATGATCTCCTCTTGAGGTATGTCAGGTTTTTCTTGACGGGGAGGCATGATGAACAGAATGAAAGCACCAGTTGATACCATCAAACAATTCTATGGAAGGAAAAGTCTCAGGTTTCGAGCACTGAGGGAACTCCAGAAGAGTAGTTAGAGAGAAAGATAATTGAAAGAATGATATGCGATGCTTATTTCTCATTCATAATGTGATACATATAGTAAGTTCTGTTACTAATTTTTAGGATCAAATAAAGGAGATTTAGTTTCCCTCAATTTCAGGATCCTAGCTAACTAACTATCTGTATCAGATAAAATAGAAATTTAGTATTTCTAGCTAACTAACTAATTGCATTAGAATAAATAATAACTAACAATAAATAAAAATAGCTCTAAAAGTAATATTAACGGCTTTGGAAACCATTCAACCAATTAGGCCTTTTGTGAATTCTCTTGCCTCGACCCAATTTCACTTCTTGTTGGACGTGTGCCTTCTGATCAGAATCTAAGGATACTCTTGTATCATATTCATGTAGGTCAACACATGATATAATCATGAACAAAGTAAAATTTTAAATTAATAGGAAGTAAATTGGCTTATTCATTTGAGCAATAACCAAAGAAATCATAAAACGCTTTAAAAGAGCCTACAATTTGTTAACAGTCAAATCAAAACTTATATATATATATATATAATATATATTGCATATATCTTGATTTCCAGAAAGGAAAAGATTCTTCCAAAAAAAAACCCTTACAACGAGGAAAAAATCTCTTATGAATGGAAATAGAAAATACAATGTGGATTTATGAAAAACATGACATATTAATCAAACTAAACAAAAGATGACTGTGACATTCGCCATTGGGATTGTACATAATACCTCTTCTTAAGGTTATAGGGTCAATCTCCAAATTAACAATTGAATCCCAATTAGAGATGCAGATCATGGTTAGAAGCTATGAAGCCCGGATACTCCAAAATGGTGTCGTACCCGTGTCGGATACGTATCGGATACCGATACGCCGCGGATACGCCCGGATACGTATCCCAGAAGTATCCGAATGATTTAATTTAAGTTTTATTTAAAAAAATACGGGATACGTTACGGATACGTTCGAGATACGGAGAAATAATTCAGGATACGGCTTAATAGGTAGGATACGGACGGGATACGTGTGTTAAAAATACAACATGAGTTTATTTAATTTTTTTTTGTGAACCATTTGTTGTACTAGTTTTATACTTTTATTATACATGTGAATTATAAATTATAATATAGGGGTCAAAACATATTTTGATTTAGACAAAACTCTAATTTGTATTTTGATCACAAGTATTATTTTTTGTAAATTGTGATCATTATACTGGCCATGACTTGAAAATGGTGATTATCTTCATACTACTTTGGAATCTTCATAGTGCAAGTTGTTTATATGGTATGTTTTGGTTTAAAGAATTACTATCTTAGTTGGTGAATCGTGATCCATTATAGTTTGACTTGGTGTAATTAGTTTTAAGATTTCATGCTATTTATTTTTTATGTGCGTGTATGTCTAATATATATATTAAAAAAATTGTAAACGTATCTAAGCTGTATCGTATCCTAAATTTGAAATTTTTGACGTATCCGCGTACCCGTATCGTACCCGTACCCGTATCCGTATCTGGGCTTCATAGGTTAGAAGTTAAGAAAAATATTTGTAGTACAGAACCAGACATTACATAGAAACATCCGGCTTATAGTGAGGAACTTTTCCCGCACCCAAGATCATTTGAAGAAAATACAAGTTGCGTTATTTGAAAGTACACTTCTAGTAAAATATAGTCTAAAAGTATAGTACTTCGAAAAATATGTATGGTTTTTTTTATAAATGTGGAAGGTGAGGAAAACTACTCCCATCTTATTAAACTTATGTGATAGAATGTACATAACCATAACAAAGATCATGAGGCTAAGGTATTTGATTGCTGACACAGTTTCCTGATAACAGTAGCATATAAATGTAACTGATGATCACCTTAAGGTAGAACAACGGTCAGCAGTTCATCATTCAGAAATGTAACAAAAATAACAAAAGGAAATAGTCTCTACTTATATTTCCTAATACTATAATAGTTAGGACCATTTGCAACACAAGAACAGAAATGTCATGAACATCTCTTTTGCCATGGACATGTGTTAGCTTGAGTGTGTTTGTTTAAGATTATTTGAGGAGAAAATCACTTTCAAAAATAAAAAAATAAATAAAAACATTTTTCACGAACGTCTCCTTCATAAATTCACGGTAAAATGCATTACAAACGTGAGTCTATCATTAGCAAAAGCTAAACTTTTTTTTTTTTTCAAAAGGAAAATAAAATAAATAAAAAGAGAGATACAAAGACTGGGGGGACATTAAACCTGACTCAGGTACAACCCAAGAGGGGATACAACGATATAAAGCAGACCTAATGCATCTACCATAATCTATCATAACAATAATTCACTAATCATGGGCGCAACCCAGCGAACCCGCGTACGGTCGCGAAACCAAGTTACAAAAAAAATGAGAAGTAAACCTTTGCCAATAATAGTTAGGGTTTAAAAACGGCGAATGGATCAACCGCCAACACGGTATTAAAATCCAAGTGCCAAGCTCCCTGAACAAAGCAGCAAGCATAAAGGCTCTTTCGAGCATCAAATACCAGAGTGTAGGCAGACACGATGACTTGAAACCTGCAGATCTCAACAGATCTGAAAACATCAGAGAGTCGAAGCAGCCAGACCACCAAACACAATGGGATTCAAACAGACGCGTAAGAACTCAGATTGAGGATGAGTCCAATACGTTAATAACCAGACCCTTTCGGGTTAACAGAACCAAACCCTTTCGGGTTTTTGAAGCCAAACCACATCAAAAGAGGCAAAGTCTTCAACCACCCAGTCTCTGATCACAAACATCACAAACAAAAACGAAAAACATACCAGACGTCGGAGAAAACCAGCAGCAACTGTGTATACACATAACAACAGAGGCACACACAAAACGAAAATTAACAAAATGAAAACAAAAAGCAAAACCTCCCAAGTCCAATCTGGTCAAGAACGAAGCAGATCTAAGGAGTAGCAACGATGAACGAGCCACAAACCATCTAAAAGAAACCCAGTCGCAGAAAGAGAGGCCAAAAAAACCCGTTTTCCAGACGAATCACCGTCGAGAAAAACAGAGCGAGTCATGGCGGCGCCGACAACTAGCTTGGTGATGGTGACGACGATGAGGCTAATCGCACCACCACCACCTATGAAGGCTACATCTTGAAAAAACCGATTTGGATTAGGGAGAGGGAGAGGAGAGGTGGAAAGCGGTGGCTGAGTTTGTTTTTAGAGAGAGGTTGGAGAGAGCAAAAGCTAAACCAAACATAGTATTAGTTAGGTTTTTTTTTTGTTACAATAGTATTAGTTAGGTTTGGTCCCAAAAATCATTGTTAAAATTAAAAAAAAAATATTTTTACGCTGAAAATAAAAACTATTTTGATTTAACTTTTAAAGAAAAACGTTTTTAATAGGGGAGAGGGAGAGAGAGAGAGAGAGATGCAAAATCTCTTAGTATAATTTTAAAGAAACACAAAATAGCTTATGTTTTTATTAAAAATCCTAATAAAAAATAATCTCCAAATCATTTATACCAAAATCACTTTTATTTTAATCTATAACAAATGGTTTTAAAAAGGCCAATAATTGCAGTTGCTTTCATTTTTTTTCCCAATAGAAACAGAACCTGAGGTGGTATTCTTTGCCGTGTTGAGTTTTAACAGATCAAATGAATTCATCAAGCACTTTTTGCACTTCACTAATTTATAAAAATAAACAAGCCGTGATACTAAAGTTAAATGACTTTACCATATGAGAGCTTCAAGAATTTTAGGCTAGAAATTCCTAATCCAACCAACAAACTGTTATTATGAATAACAAGCAACAATTTAATGTATTGTAATGCTGCTCATAGAATGCCAATAAAATGACCGGGTAAGGATAAAGAGTCCGCAAAATTTAAGGACATAACTAGCATACTCACAATTTACATGTATCTAAAGTACATTTCTTATTGACACTTGATGCTTCAACAGTAAACACCAAATCATAACTCTTTTTCTTAGATATCGGAACCTGCTCTCCCTATATACTGTGCAATGTCTTTAGTGAATCAATAATATTTCCAATAATCAGCAACATTATCTTTGGTTAATCAGTCTCAGGTTTGGGTAAAGCTGCCTTGCGCGCAGCTTTTCGTTTATTTTGAATTTGGCGGACAAATTCAGGAATTAATAGATGTAACTGCGGACTAGGCTTACCATTGACTGGAATGTTATGACCTGCCCTTTTTACAGCACGAAGCAAGCACTTTTCGCCTAATTGATAATGAGCAGGGCATACCAAAGGAACCATGGATCTCAATACTGGCTTATTACAAAAGACTGGCCCTGTTGGCAAACTGCATAAAGCCAAAAATTTATCAGCTGAATTGTCTTTTGTAGGTAATAATAATTATTACAAATAAGAAAACAATAAGTAATACATGAAAACAGAAAAGGACAAAAAAATCAATTTATCAATTGTTGACAATTGACATAAATGATACAGTACAATACAAGCATTAAATTTAATTAGTAGGATAGGTACAGACAGAGGTGTAAGTTTTGAATAGAAAGATTTTCTGTATAGAAACCAAAAACTGTATAATGCAAGATGGCTCATTCACATTGGTGAGGTTGTGAAGTTAACCCTTTTTACATGTACACTGCATGACACAACTAAACTGAAGTCAACAGATATGTATTGATGCTTGGAAGTTGGAGTCATGGGGTGATTTTTGTATATAAGCTGCTAAGCACCCCAAGCACTTGGAAAACTCTCCCTTAAAATCTACATGTCAAGGGAGAAAAATCAAATCACTAAGTACTTCAACGAGCATCTCATACTACTTGATGTGGGACTTAGGCATCCTATGATACCTGAGTCTCTATCATAAGCAAGGATGACAAGATTGAAAGAAGGCAATCTTGTACATTCTCAAGAACTTCGAATCAAACTTGTCCAAAAAGTTCAAGGTTATTATTCGGGTCCATGAACTGGAGAAAGACTGAGGTTGACAACATTGAATTAAAGTGACAAAACAAAGATGTCCCACGCTATGTTGAATTACAATTATAACTACACGCTATGCAGCACCAACATTTCAGATTGACAATGTGTCTAGTGTCTGAATCGTGGCCGGTGTCTAACATGTATCAGTGTACCTGGTTCCATTCAATCACTTCCATTTTTTCAAATTAGTCACTAATATCCATGTGTTAGTGTCATGTTTGGTGTCTATATATGTGTTTGTGCTCCATAGACTACAAGTGTTATTGTGTCAACGAAAAACAAGAGAAAAAAGTAGTCATGTTTTAACCCAAAGGAAAAACAATTTTGAACAGATATCCATCATTCAAAACTTAACTAGAAAACAAAAGAGCGTGCATTCAGCAAGAAAGCAAAACAATCAATAACCTATGAAGCACAAACACTCCACGGATTAGACATGTCACGGTGTTTGACACGTGTCAATGTCCGACACCGACACATCATCACGTTGAATTATGTCAATTTTTCAAATTATTATCGGAGGCGACGGATTATTGTATGTGTTGTGTCTGGAGTCTGTGTCTATACATGTGCTTCATAGACAATAACCAATATGTCAAGAACACCATGAACCAAAACGTATATCATCACATTTAATTAATCAACTTTCTCAAACGAGTAATGATATTTGTACAACCATTCGGTGACATCTTTTGTGACAGCTTTTTTTTTCCTCTCTTTTTATTGGTCAAAAACAATATAGAGTAACAGGAAGAAAGAGAGTAAGAGCATAATGTGAATATGAGAGAAAAAATTGTTCAAAAGTTGTCACAAAATTGTTGTACAAATATCATTTCTCTTCTCAAACTATTACAGGTGTCAGTGTGTCATTGTCATTCCGGTGTCTATGTCTTTGTCGGTGCTTCTCATACAACATATAAACAAAAACACATAAACAAACAAAGTTACCAATTGTTCTCATCAACCACAATCAATACTCATTATTCCAAAACCCATTAAAAAATAATCTTTTCCAAAGCCACACAACTAAATCCAAAAAACAACATTATCTTCTTCTACACAACAACAAGCCCTAAAAACACAAATTCCCAAATTGCAAGAAACCAAGTTATCCATATTTGTTATTAATCAAAAATTTCTACATCACTCAACATTACCATCATCAAAAACATTACAGTAACGCCAAAAAAATAAATTTAAAAAAAAAAAAAAAAAAACTCACCTTTTTGCCACGGCGGTGCAACCACGATAAAGCTTCTGATTAGGATCAGACAAAATATGCGCATGACAATACTTAGTAAGAGCCATAGCCTTGGTCTTGCAACCACTAGTAAGCACACCGAACAAAATCATCACCATTATCAGCACCAGCAGCAGAAGCGTTACCCGAATCCCTTACACCGTTTGAATTTCTTTCTTCATCTTCTTTGAACGGACTCCTTCCATAAGTCCAGTAATACTCTCTGTACTTAGCCTTAAGCTCTTCCATTAACGCCCAGTAATGACCTCGGTAACAGCGAGAGAGTTGTCTGACGCGACGGAGGCGGCGGACGAGGACCTCGCGGCGGGTTAAGACGGAGGAGTTAGCGAGGGCTAAGTCTTCGTCGGCGCCGTCGATTGTCATCGGCGCGATTTGTTGCGGTGGTTGTTGTTGAGAGTCTTCCATTAGTGGCGGTGGATTGGTTGGAGAGACTTTCGGCGATTCTTTTGGGTTAATTTGATCTTGATTTTGATTTTGATTTTGAAGTTTTGTTTTTTCAAAAGAGAAACAGGATCATACCATATGCATTGAAACTCGGGATATTATTATTTTACCAAAACAATTAAAATATTAGTTTTAATTAATGGTGTGGAAAACATTAATTCAATAAATAAAAAAGGAGAGAGTAATATTTTTACATATTTATTGATATTCTAAGATGACATGAAATGAGATAATTTTTTGTGTTAATAATATCGTTATTCCCCTAAAAAAAATCGTTATTGGAAGGAAAAAAATTAGTAATCTGAAAATTTGGTAATCGGAAGTTCATCAGAAAATAAGTAAGTTTGACTAATCTATGATCTCTAATCTTTTTGGGATACTACTCTAAAGATTTGGGATACTACTCTAATCTCTAATCTTTTTTATCATAACACTACCCAATTTATTTTGAATACTACTCTTCAACCTCTTCTTCATGAAGACAAACTCATTTGGAAGGCTGAGAAAGATGGTAATTATTATGTTTGTGGTGCATATCGTATTTGTGTAACTCAGATTGCAGATAATTCTCATTTGTATATCCTGGATAGATGGAATTTCATTTGGAAGCTTACGGTACCCCCTAAGGTACGAAATTTTGTGTGGCGTGTGTGTCGGGGCTGTTTCCCAACACGTGCACGTCTTAGTAGCCGTTGAGTGCATTGTCCTATAGATTGTGTGTTGTGTGACAGTAACTATGAAGATAGCATTCATGTGTTGATAGAGTGTCCCGGTGCTATGCAAGCATGGCGTGAGGTTCATTTATGGGATACCATTGATAGAACTCTTCGCCAAAATTATAATATGGATGCTTTAATTTTTTCCCTTCTTGAACAGCTGTATACGGCCCAAAAAGAGTTATTTGTAACAATATTGTGGAGTTTGTGGAAACGAAGGAATTTAAAATTATGGCAGCATCAAAATGAAACAAGTTTGCAAGTAATTGAGCGCGCTAAGCACCTCTTGGATGATTGGAGAACCGTGCAAGGTATGAGAGCACACAAAGAAGATGCTTCCTCTACACATCACCGTGATCATATTCCTAGCACTATAGTTGAGTGGCAGGTACAAATGTAAGATGCCTCATTCTCTTCTTCTTTGAATATGGTAGGTATCGGTATATGTCTTCGTGATGATATGTGTGAATTTGTGCTCGCCAAGACAGGCTGTTACTCCCCGCTTTGTGATGTTGATGTGGGTGAGGTCGTTGGCCTTCTCACAGCGTTGAATTGGATGACGGACCTCCGGTATGATAATGTTGACTTCGCTCTTGACTCGAAGACAGTTGTAGACCTCTTTATGTCTGCTTTAGATGATAAATGTAAGCTAGGTTGTATTATTCATGCTTGTAAAGATTTGTTTACTAATAGTTTTCAGAACTCTCATGTCGAGTTCAATAGGAGGCAAACTAATGAGGTCGCTCATGAATTAGCACGGTAGCCCCATCTCATGCTAACTCCCATGTTTACGATGATGTATCGTCATATATTCGCGATTTGATAGCTAATGAAAAGCAATGATTTTCTTCGCTAAAAAAAAGCAAGTTTGACTAAAAATTGTTTCACTCATGATCAAATTCAGATCATCCTCAATAATTCGTCATTGGTGGAGGGAGTAGTTTTTAATTTTCTTTTGAAGGAAGAGTAGTTTTATGTTTGTAATATTCTACATTAATTTTATAATATTATATTATATTCTAATTGTTGTTTATAGCTAAGTTTTGACATTGTGCAATTAGCTGATTATTTTTAACCACAGCAACTACAAATAATTATTATGATTGACTGAATAGTCATTACGTTCAAAATGGCCAACGGTTGTAAAGATTCGTTTCGATTTGTCGAAATGGCAAACCACATATGACTGAAAGTATTTAGTAAAAATGATTGTTCGACTTGTAATCGTAAAAAAAAAAAAAGTGTTCAACGAATTATTGACTAAAAATTGATATAACTTGATATATGTATTGGGAAATCCGAGTTCAAAATTTACCTGAAGCAATTTTTGGTTAAGTTTAAATTATTTTTAGATTGAATTTCAAATTATCAAAGATTCCTCCCCGTAAGAACCAAAGGGTTAAAATTATATATAAACCATGATCTACACCTGTATATTAAAAAGAATATTTAATTTTGGTGCAATATTCTTTCCTTCTAATGATATCATTTTATTTAAACTAATTTATATTCACTTTAATCTTTTTTATAATATTATTTAATCTTTAATTAAAAATTAATTATATTCCATTGTAATAAGAACTGTATTTGTCACTAAAGTGTAGTTTCTTTTTATCTTATTTGTCAAAATTACTTGACTGTGGCATGTGGTAAAAAATTATATCAAGTGGTATAAAACAGATATACAATTATATCATCAACCACCTTCTTTTCTCTCATTCTAAAACTCTAATTGTCACCGTCTTTTTAAGTTAATTGATAGTTTATAGCAAAAATTTGACGCGGAAAATTAATCTAATTAAATTTGAATTATTATATGTTTGAATCAGGATAACTATTATGACTCACCTTAATGGCCATTCAATTCAAAAGGACCAATTTTATAAAAATTATAAAAAATAAAAAACAAAGGTCCAACTGTTTCCTTAGGTAACGATACGTTTTGATGTGCGAAAATAGAAAATCACTTATGGTGAAAAGTTTTAGTAAAAACAATTGTTCAACGAATCATTAATCTTTTTTGCTTACATTGTGTCAGGTTTTATGCCCCTCAGTTTTTGTACTTTTTACTTTTTGTTTGAATTTGCTTAGGATGTGTTGATCTGCACCCCATTTGCATCTTTCCTAAAACAATCCTTGCTTAGGTTTTGTAAGGGTCGTCTTAAACAATTTGTAGGCCATGTTTTAATCTTTCATGGGCTCACCAAAAAAAGTATTAGAAAAAATAGGTTGTTGGGACTTGAACCGACAACCACGCACTTTAGCACATGGGGCGCGCCACGGGAGCATTTGAAATTCTGGCGCAGTTAAGATATAAGTAAAACACGTATAAACGCAAAACAATAACAGACAAAAAGTAAAAAGGCACAAGAAAATTGTTAACCCAGTTCGGTGACAAACACACCTACTCTGGGGGCTACCAAGCCAGGAGGAAGTCCACTAGTGTAGTCCTAGTTCTAAGTTCTCAGCAAACTCCAAGTTTACAACTTATCACCTAGCTACTACCCGTACTGACTTCAGCCTAGGAACTCCTAGACCTGAGATCACATCTCACACTCACTCAATCAATCACTGCCCCAGTGATCTCAGACTTAAGTAACAAAGACGAAGACACCTTCAGACACAAAAACACACACCGTACTTCAAAGCTTAGGTGCGGTATACACAATTACAACTCAATAAACACAGTCCTAAGCTTGCATCAAGGTGACACAAGAAAGACTCACAATTAACACACTCGAAACCTAAGAATACTCTTTCAAAGATGACTTCGGTTAATTTCTTCAATAGTGGCGTCTTTTACTTATAGCCTTCAGCAGCAACATATATTTGAATCAAATATTCTTCTCAGAAATATATTGAAACAAATATTCTTCAGAAATATATTTTCCAAAGATCTCTTTTGAAAATATATTTACACAAATAAAAATATCCAATCTGAAGAAATATATCTCTCGAAAATATCTTCCTTCTGGAAACACACACAGCTTGGAGAACAAGTAACATGAATGAATTCTTCAATCAAATCTTCAAAAGATCAGGTGAGTTAATAAACAGCTCCACGGCGCGAAATCAAGGGTACAGTAAGATGCTTCTGAAGGTACTTCTGAAGTAAGTGCTTTTGAAGGTTCAGCTTCTGAAGTTCAGCTTCTGAAGGTTCAGCTTCTGAGGTTCTGCTTCTGAAGATTCAGCTTCTGAGGTTCTGCTTCTGAAGACGTACATCTTGCTTGTATATTTGATTTTAGCAAAAATGAAGCCAACAACCAAATATCCAACAATCTCCCCCTTTGGCAAATTTTTGGCTAAAATCAATCTGAGATCAGAGAGATATCACAAGGCAAATTCCTCAATCATCATAAGTACGCAACCAACCATGAAGAACTTAAACGTAGCAACCAAATAGCAACAGAGTCAGCAGCGGCACATAATAAACAAAACCCTAACAAGAGATATACTACGTTTCCACACATACACCCCCCTGAAACATGTCATTCAGGAACAAACAAAGCACTCCCCCTGAAACATACACTTCAGCTCCTGAAAAAAAAAACGGTATTGCTTCTGAACTACTGTAGTGCTTCTGAACTACTTATCTCCCCCTTTTTAGCCAAACAATTTCAAAGCAAAGTCTTCACACAGGAAACAAAAGCTGACTAAGCATCAGAAGCTGCTTCTTCATCAGACTCTGCATCAGACACAACCTCTTCATTAGGAATATCAGTTGCATTTATAATACCTGGATGTTGTTCCAACATAATACCACACAACAGAGAGAGAAATGCTATAGGGAGTTTGATGACCAAGGTTTGTAATGATTTCCCTAAATTAGCGTGCACCACTAAATGGAGGGAAGAAAACATGCCTGTTGCACGCTTAAAAACTGTTAATTGCTATAACTCCTCAAAAAGACAAATGCCCAGTTTGCCCCTCAAACTTTCAAATTGCTTGGCATCTATGGCTTTTGTAAATATATCAGCAAGTTGTTCCTCTGTGACAATATGTTCAAGCTGCACAACCTTCTTCTCTATAAAATCCCTGATGAAATGATGACGTATATCAATATGCTTAGTCCTACTATGTTGTATGGGATTTTTTTGAAATATTGATAGCACTTAGATTGTCACAATACAATGTTAGAACATCCTGTTCAACATTATATTCCTTCAGCATTTGATTCATCCACACCAATTGGGAACAGCTGCTACCAGCTGATATATACTCAACTTCAGCTGTAGATAAGGACACACAATTCTGCTTCTTGCTGAACCATGAAATCAGATTGTTTCCCAGAAAAAAGCATCCACCAGATGTAATTTTTCTATCATCTGCACTACCTGCCCAATCAGCATCACAATACCCAACTAACATAGAACTTCCACTATGAGAATACATAATACCATAGTCACTGGTACTATTGACATACTTCAAAATTCTCTTCACTTGAGTCAAATGACTCATTTTTTGCTCAGCCTGGTATCTAGCACAAACTCCAACAGCAAAGGTTATGTCTGGTCTGCTTGCAGTGAGATACAACAGATTTCCAATCATGCTCCTATACAAGCTTTGATCAACAGCAACACCTTGTTCATCTTTGGTCAACTTCAAGTAAGTGGTTGCAGGTGTTCTTCGATGGCTTGCATTCTCCATCCCAAACTTCTTGACTATGTTCTTGGCATATTTGCTCTGTGAAATTAATATTGTGTCTTCCATCTGCTTGACTTGAAGACCAAGAAAATAGGTTAGTTCACCCACAAGACTCATCTCAAACTCAGACTGCATCTACTGAACAAAAAATTGAACCATCTGGTTTGACATTCCACCAAAGATAATGTCATCAACATATAGTTGTGCTATCATTAGTCTTCCAGTTTTCTTCTTTCACAGACAGTGTTTTGTCAGTTCCTTCTTTTCTGTAACCTTGAGTAACCAGAAACTGTGTGAGTCTCTCGTACCATGCTCTAGGTGCCTGTTTTAACCCATACAGGGCTTTCTTCAACTTGTAGACATGGTTAGGAAAATTATGATCTACAAATCCCTTTGGTTGTTCAACATAAACCTCCTCTTGTAAGTACCCATTTAGGAACAGTTTGAATTTGAGGAAACACGCCACTCCTAACAGTAATCTTATGGACTCCAATCTGGCCACATGTGCAAAGTTTTCATCAAAATCAAGTCCCTTCACCTGAGTGTACCCTTGAGCAACTAGCCTTGACTTGTTTCTGGTCACTGTTCCATGTTCATCTGATTTATTTTTGTAGATCCATTTAGTTCCAATGACATTTATGCCTTCAGGTCTTGGAACTAAGTCCCACACTTCACTTCTTTTGAATTGATTCAGTTCCTCTTGCATTGCATCAATCCAGAATTCATCAGTAAGTGCTTCTTTAATATTCTTGGGTTCAAATTTAGACACAAAGCATTAAATAGTAATTACTTCATTAGATCTCCTGGTTATGACTCCTTGATCAAGGTTCCCAATGATTAGTTCTTTGGGATGATTCTTTTGAACTCTGATTGAAGGTCCTTTACCTGTTGATGCATGATCTAGAACATTTTCTCCTTTTTCAGATTCAACTACATTTTCCTCAACAGGTGTGTCTGGTTGTTCTTCTGATGTTTCAACATCTGGTTCCACATCAGGCACTCTTTCAGCAGGTAAATCATCTATCACAACATTGATAGATTCCATTACTACCTTGGTTCTGGAGTTAAAAACTCTATATGCTCTGTTGTTTGTTGAGTATCCAAGAAAGATCCCTTCATCACTCTTGGGATCCATTTTCCTTCTGTTTTCTCTATCTGTCAAAATGTAGCACTTGCTTCCAAATACATGAAAGTACTTGACAATAGGCTTTCTTCCTTTCCATAACTCATACATGGTAGTTGTAGTGCCTGTCTTCAGGGTGACCCTATTGTGGACATAACAGGCTGTGTTCATTTCTTCAGCCCAAAAGTGATAGGGCAAGTGTTTGGCATGAAGCATAACTTTGGCTGACTCTAGTAGGGTTCTGTTCTTCCTTTCAACAACACCATTCTGCTGTGGTGTTATGGGAGCAGAGAATTCATGCTTGATACCTTCAGAGGAGCAGAATTCAGTGAACTTAATATTCTCAAATTCTTTCCCATGGTCACTTTTGATCCTAACAATAACATTATCCTTTTCTCTTTGTAATTGAGTGCAAAGATCTTTAAACACATCAAAGGTATTTGATTTTTCTCTAATGAAATTTACCCAAGTAAATCTAGAGAAATCATCAACAACCACAAAAACATACCTCTTTCCACCAATGCTCTCAACTTGCATAGGTCCCATTAAGTCCATGTGTAACAGTTCAAGAACCTTTGATGTTACTTGATGCTCCAACCTCGGATGAGACATTCGTGTTTGTTTGCCAATCTGACATTCACCACAAACGTTGTCTTAATTAATCTTAAGTTTGGGTAGTTCTCTGATGGCTTCCACATACATGACTTTCTTCATACCCCTCAGGTTTAAGTGCCCAAGTTTCTGGTGCCACAGTCTGACTTCTTCTTCTGTACTTATGAGACATATGGATAAGCTTGCTTCTTCTTGAGATATCAATAAGTAACAATTATGCTTTGATCTATTGCCCCTCATTAGCACTTCATTTTCTTTACCAGTAACCAGACATTCCTCCTTGTTAAAGTTCACTTCCAACCCTTGATCACATAATTGGCTTATGATAATCAAATTTGTTGTTAGTCCTTTAACCAGCAACACATTGTCTAGTTTTGGTAACGCATTCTTAATCATATCACCAACGCCCAAGATTTCTCCTCTAGCTCCATCACCAAAGGTCACATAGCTACTAGTGTGAGACCGTATATTTTCAAGGAATTTACTCACCCCAGTCATATGCCTGGAACATCCACTATCAAAGTACCAGTCTTCCCTAGAGGAGGCTCTCAAAGATGTATGAGCTATGAGGCCAAGACTTTCACACTTTGGTCTCCATTCCCTTGTGATTTTGTTTGCAATGGGTTCCACTTTTCTTTGCTGAAAGTGCTTGGGGTATCCATATAGCTTGAAACAGAATGGCTTTATGTGCCCCTTTCTACCACAGTAATGACATATCCAAGGACGAGATGCCCTCTTGCTCTTAGATCCATGAGGTTCGTTCTGATGTTCCACCTTAGGTTTGCCCATCATTGTATCATATGTTCCAACAGCCGCAATGAACATTTTAGCTGGATTTTGTTGTTTGTTGTTCAAGGTCCTATAATCAAACCTTATTCCTTTTGGTTTCCCTTGGTTCTGACTCTCCAATATCTCTTCTAGCATATCAGTACCAGTGTTCATCATTCTGACTTGCTTCTTCATATGTTCAAGTTGAGAGTTCAGTTGGGTTACCTCATCATTGAGATCAGAAATTCGTCCTAAGTGGAACATAAGTATCAGCAGCAGGTATGAACCTCTTAGCAGGATTTTGCTTTTTAATGTTCAGGTTCTGATCAACAAATCCAATGCCACTTGGCTTTCCTTGATTATGATTCTCCAGAATCTCTTCCAGCACATCAGTAGCAGAATTTAGCATTCTAACTTGCTTTTTCATCTGATCAAGTTGAGAATTCAGTTTAATTACCTCATTATTGAGAACAGAAATTTGCTCTAGATGTTCACTTCTTTCAGACTGAAGTTGAGTGTTAATTTTCTTCTGTTCTTCCATCTGCTTGCACACTTCATCAAATTGACATTGCAAGTTCCTGCAAAACTCAGCAGGATTTTTGTGATAGGTAGCCAGAACTTCACATGATGATTCTTCATCACTTGATTCTTATTCTGAAGAAGTTTCTGAAACCTTAACTTTATCATCAAACCAGAATTTACCAGTTAAAGCAGTGACAGGCTCCTCTTCTCCTTTTGAGTCATCAGACCAAGTTACAGTCAGACTCTTCTTCTGTTTCTTGAGATAAGTAGGGCATTCTGACTTGACATGACCATATCCCTCACACTCAAAGCACTGAACTCTCTTTGACTGATTGCTCTTCTCATCAGTTCTTGACTTCTGCTTCAGGAACTTCTTAAATTGTTTACTCAGCAGCACAAGAGCTTCTGATGAGCTATCATCATCCACACTTTCAGTATCAGCTACAAAAGCAACACCTTTACCCTTCTTATCAGTTCTGCTTATTTCAAAGTTCTGAAGAGACCTAATCAATTCCTCAACCTTCATGTTGGAGATGTCATGAGCTTCTTCAATAGCAGTTACCTTCATATCAAACCTCTTGGGTAGGGATCTGAGAATTTTCCTTACAAGCATCTCATCTGATACTTTTTCTCCAAGTGATTCAAAAGAGTTAGCCATGTCCAGAATATTCATGTAAAAGTCTTGGATGTTCTCATCCTCCAGCATTCTGAGATTTTCAAATTTTGTGGTCAGAAGCTGAAGTTTGGACAGCTTTACCTTTGAAGTTCCTTCATGAGTGGTCTTGAGTATCTCCCAGTCATCCTTGGCAATTGTGCACTGCTTGATCATTCTGAATACATTCTTGTCCATTCCATTGAATATAGCATTCAGGGCTTTGGAATTTGCAAGAGATAAATCATCTTCATCCTTGGTCCAATCTTCCTCTGGTTTTAAAACACTTGTCTTGTTACCATCTTTGTCAGTCACAACTGGATGTTCCCAACCCTTCAGAACAGCTTTTCAGGTCTTGCTATCAATAGATTTAAGGAAAGCACTCATGCGTGATTTCCAATAATCATAATTGGTCCCATCCAGCAGGGGTGGCCTGTTAACAAATCCTCATTCTCTCTCTCCATAAAGCCAGAAATTATCTTCCCTGGAGCTCACCCAAATACAGGCAGGGTGCCTACTCTGATGCCAATTGAAATTCTGGCAGTTCAAGTTATGAACCAACAAAACAGAGCACAAGAAGTGCTAAACAGAGCACAGGTTCAGAAGCAGAAAATAAACAAGACAGAAAGTAAATAACACAGCAATTTGTTAACCCAGTTCGGTGCAAACTTCACCTACTCTGGGGGATACCAATCCAGGAAGGAAATCCACTACGAGGAATTAATCCTAAGACTCAAGACACAGACCCCCTGTTCCCAGCCTAAGCAATCAATCTCCACTAGTCTGATTTCTACTCAGGAACCCACCTAAGTATTAGAACACTACTAACTTCCCAATTACTTAATCACACCCCAGTGATCAACAACTTCTGAATAAACAACTCAAAATAATGAAGACACACTTCAAAACAAAGACATCATTCGTACTTAAAAGCTTAGAATGATTTACAACTCAAACAATCTAAACCAACTCAGAACATATGAGTGGTGTACAAATAAAGCATAAGCTTACAAAGACAAAAACACAAAGACTCTTAAACTCTGATTTTTGATTTCTGACTCGTAGTCTTTAATAGCAGCAGCACATCTCCTTATATAGACTCCAGCAAGCATATAATTCTGAATCAAATAATCCTCAAGATATAATTCTGAAATTCTTCAAAGGCACAAAAAGGAAACTTATATTTCTGAATTCAATCCTGCAAAGATCCCTTTGAAATGTATTCAATCATAAATACGACGCCAATCTTTACTAAGATCTTCACATAAAATTACCACGCTTCTGGAAACTTCAGCCTTAATAAAAACTCAACAAATCTTCAAAAGATACGCGCCAAAATCAACTTCTGAAAGCATCTTCTGAAGGTCAACGCTGGTCAACGTCTGAACAGTGCGTCTGAAGACCCTTCCTGCGTCTGAAGGTTATTTCTGCGTCTGAAGATCCATTCTGCGTCTGAAGGTCCATTCTGCGTCTGAAGGCCATTTCAGCTTCTGAAACTCCTCAAATGCAATTTTCAGCTACTGAACCTCCTTAAAACCAATTCCTTGCTTCTGAAGACTTCTTTAACAACTGGAGACGCATTGCTTGAGCACTTTGATTTTACCAAACAATGTAGCCAACACTGAAATAACCAACATACACAAACTGTTGTGACAGAAAATCCTACTCCAATAACACAAGAACCATGTAGGTCAAATATGATACGTCAAGAACCTGAGAGATATGGGTATCTCATATCAGAAGAATGTGACGTATTGCTCATGGATCAAGATGAGCCTATGGCTTATCAAGAGGCCATTACTGGTCCTGAATCTGAGAAGTGGCTTGAAGCCATGAAATCTGAAATGGATTCTATGTACACATATCAAGTTTGGAATTTGGTTGAAGCACCTAAAGGAATTAATCCTATAGGATGCAAGTGGGTTTTCAAAAAGAAAACTGACATGGACGGAAAGGTAAACACCTACAAAGCATGATTGGTTGCTAAAGGCTTCAAACAAATTCATGGTGTAGACTATGATGGAACCTTTTCACCAGTCGCAATGATTAAATCCATTCGGATCTTACTTGTTATCGCTGCATACCATGATTATGAAATATGGCAGATGGATGTCAAGACTGCTTTCCTTAATGGAAATCTCCTTGAGGATGTGTACATGACACAACCTAAAGGATTTGGCATTCCTAATAACATCCAAAAGGTATGCAAATTGCAGCGATCAATCTATGGATTGAAGCAAGCTTCCAGAAGTTGGAATCTTCATTTTGATGAAACTGTACAACAGTATGGATTCATTAAAAATGAAGATGAACCTTGTGTTTACAAGAAGGTTAGTGGGAGCATAGTCTCATTCCTGGTATTATATGTGGATGACATATTGCTTATTGGAAATGACATCCCTACACTACAAGAAATTAAATCTTGGTTAGGGAAATGCTTTTCTATGAAAGACTTAGGTGAAGCCTCATACATATTAGGAATCAGGATCTATAGAGATAGATCACAAAGATTGCTTGGCTTAAGTCAGGTTACATACATAGACAAAGTCTTGAGACGTTTCAATATGTATGAGTCCAAGAAAGGACGCATACCTATGTCATCAGGTATAAGTTTGTCAAAGGCACAATCTCCTTCAACTGATGAAGAAAGGGATCGAATGCTCAATGTTCCATATGCATCCGCAATTGGATCTATCATGTATGCTATGTTATGTACTCGACCAGATGTCTCGTATGCTTTAAGTGCTATGAGCAGATACCAGTCTAATCCAGGCAACAATCATTGGGTTGCTGTCAAGAACATCCTTAAGTACTTGAGAAGAACTAAGGATACTTTCTTGATCTATGGAGGTCAAGAAGAGCTCTCTGTAATTGGTTACACAGATGCTAGTTTTCAGACAGATCATGATGATTTCAAATCGCAATCTGGATATGTGTTTTGCTTAAATGGCGGTGTTGTGAGCTGGAAAAGTTCAAAGCAGGAAACAGTCGCTGATTCTACAACTGAGGCCGAGTATATTGTTGCATCTAATGCCGCAAAAGAGGCTGTTTGGATCAAGAAATTCATCTCTGATCGTGGTATAGTTCCAAGCATTGTGGATCCCATTGAATTATTATGTGATAACAATGGAGCAATCACACAAGCTAAAGAACCTAGATCTCACCAAAGATCCAAACACATACTTAGGCGCTATCATCTCATTCGAGAAATCATCGATAGAGGAGATGTGAAAATATGCAGAGTACCAACATCAGACAATGTTGCTGATCCACTGACTAAAGCTCTGACTCAGCAGAAGCATGATGGTCATACTAGATCTATGGGTATTAGGTCTATGCCTGATTGGCTCTAGTGCTAGTGGGAGATTGTTGGTGTAAGCCCTAGAGGCCAATAGTTTATGTTAAACTTTTCATATGTATCATGACTTTTATTATTAAGTAAAATATGACGTTCTTTATTACACTTGATATGAGATTAATAAAGTCCCTAGAATAGTTGGTTCATGTGATGGAATATTAAGTGTGACTTAATCATGAGATTACATCAACAGAAAGAACATTATTCTTAAAAGTATCCGTAGTCAAGCTTTAATATGAATTGGGATAATAATAAAGCATGAAGACTATTATGTATGTAGACTGATGACCATATCTCATGGGTCATGAATATGAGATATTAAGTCTATACATAGGCATGAGTATTAGGAGTAATATTTATACTGGATTGACCCATCGTGAGAATACTACATAGTATGTTATGAAATCGTCATAAGTTATTCTCATAATGATAATAATGTATATCACTCTTAGACCTGAAACCACTGTGATCCCTAGATGTGGACTCAAGTGTTTTATTGCCATTCAAACGTTATTTGTAATAAGATAACTATAACGTTGGTTAATGGGCACTCGACGAATCATGCTGAGGGACATGAGTGTCCTAGATGGAATTTGTCCCTCCTTCATAACAAGAGATATATCTTTAGGCCTCTTGATGAAATATGGACCGTAGATCTCACTATCTAGGAATTAAGACTCCAAAGCCAAGGGTGTGAACCCTTAAAATAGGGCTGGACGTCCTCCAAGAGGGCAGAGGGCCCACTTGACAATCACAAATAGCCCTTTGGGGGCGCCCTCAGCAGCTGACGAGGGCGCCCAAGTCATGGTTTTGGCCCTTCTACGATTTAGGCCCAAAACCATGACCGGGTAGGCCCAAGAAGGGCTACAAATAGTAACCTCGGGATCGTTCCCGAGGCATGACCAAAACACAGCACAGAAACCCTAGTTTCTAGAAGCATTGTACTCACTGCCAGTACAGTTGGCGCCCACCGTGGGGCTACGGTAAAACTGACCTAGCCACCGTCTCCCAGAGAAAAACGATCGATCCACGGCCCCTGAGAGCCATCAGAGCGCCGTGTATCCTCTATACCTCCCAGAAGTGACCTCAAAGCCTTTGAATCCGCCGTGATTCAACCCTAGACCTACCTCTAACTCTAATCCAACGCCCCGTTTCTTGTTCAAAACGTCAGTTAGTCCCTCCGAAATTCGCAGTCCCGACCGGGAACCTTCAATCGCAGTTTTTTGAACTCTGATAACCGACCCGAAAACGACCACCGTCGCCCTCGTTGTTCATGGACCCGGAGGCGGCGAAAGCAGTACGGCAACAGATCCAGCAACTTCGCAGCTACAGCGAAACGTTGCAAGTTAACGTCATCGACTTGGATCCAAGGGAAGAATTCCAGAACGAACGTCTTGAACCCACGGAGGATCTGAAGGAAGTCACAATAGGCCCGGAGCCACATCAAACCACCAAGGTGGGGACCTCTTTAGATCCCGCCGAAGAGCAAAATCTAGTAGATCTCCTGAGAAGAAACTTAGACCTGTTCGCCTGGCAACCATCAGACATGCCCGGCATCGACCCTACCATCGTATGCCACCACCTCGCCCTACGCCCAGGAGTGAAGCCAGTGGCTCAGCGCAAAAGGAAATTAGGCGAAGAAAGGAGGAAAGCAGTAGATGAAGAGGTGGCCAAGTTAAGAGACGCCCGTTTCATAAGTGAAATCAAGTATCCTACCTGGCTGGCGAACGTCGTCCTCGTAAAGAAAGCTAACGGAAAATGGCGCATGTGCGTCGACTACACCGATCTGAACACCGCTTGCCCAAAAGACCCATATCCCCTCCCAAACATTGACCACCTCATCGACAACGCGTCAGGGTACCAAACCCTGAGTTTCATGGACGCATACTCCGGTTACAACCAAATAAAGATGGATCCTCTCGACGCCCAAAAAACGGCCTTCATGACTAATCACCACAACTACCACTACGAAGTTATGCCTTTTGGCTTAAAGAATGCCGGCGCCACCTTTCAAAGGTTAATGGACACCGCCTTTGCAGAACAAATCGGAAAGAATTTGGAGGTCTACATCGACGATCTGGTAGTAAAAACAAAACATGACAAAAGCCACGCAAAGGACCTGGAAGAGATCTTCGATCAAGTTCGCGCGTATAACATGCGTCTCAACCCGGCCAAATGCTCTTTTGGGGTTCACGCAGGAAAATTCCTAGGCTTCATGCTAACCCGGCGCGGTATCGAGGCAAACCCTGACAAGTGTCAGGCGATAATCAACATGAGAAGCCCCACTAGCATCAAGGAGGTGCAGCAGTTGACGGGTAGGCTCGCAGCGCTCTCCAGGTTTTTATCATGCGCCGGCGATAAAGCTTTCTCTTTCTTTGCCTCAATAAAGAAGAAGGAACTTTTCCAATGGACGGAAGAGTGCGAAGATGCGTTCGCAAAGATTAAGACGTTCCTTTCCAGCCCGCCCGTTCTGCATCGCCCAGACGCAGGCGCCGTCCTTTTCCTCTACCTATCTATATCGGAAAATGCTATGAGTTCTGTCCTTGTGCAAGATTCTGATGAAGGTGAAAAACCAGTGTACTTTGTGAGCAAGGTATTCAAGGGAGCCGAGCTGAGATACCAGAAAATAGAACGCCTGGCTCTAGCAGTAGTAGCAACAGCGAGGAAGCTGCGACCATATTTTCAAGGACATAGAGTTGTTGTCAAATCCAACTACCCCATCAAGCAAGTGTTGGGGAAACCAGACCTGGCGGGTAGAATGGTATCCTGGGCAGTGGAACTGTCCGAATATGACATTCAATATCTTCTTAGAGGCAGCATAAAGTCACAGGTCCTGGCTGACTTCCTAGTAGAATTCTCATCCCCGGTGGAAGAGGTCGCCCCTTTCGTATGGTTGTTATCGGTCGACGGATCATCAAACCTCAAAGGTAGTGGAGCCGGCATAGTGTTGGAGGGTCCAGGGGGCCTAATCATAGAGCAGTCGCTGAGATTTGAGTTCAAGGCGAGCAACAACCAAGCAGAATATGAAGCCCTGGTAGCGGGCATGAAGCTGGCACAAGAGATGGGAGCAGAAAATTTGAGGGCGAAGAGCGACTCCCAGTTGGTGACGAGCCAAATTACCGGGGAGTACCAAGCGAAGGACAGTCAACTTACCAAATACTTAGCAAAGGTCAACAGTTTAGCCTCCACCTTCAAGTTCTTCGAAGCAATCTACGTTCCAAGAGAACAGAATTCAAGAGCCGACCTTTTGTCTAAACTGGCCAGCACCAAACGCCCGGGGAACAACAGAACGGTCATCCAGGAGGTGCTGGCGGCCCCCAGCACAGAGATCATGGAAGTAGGCGCCGTGGAGAATGAGGAGGAGGGATGGATGACGCCTCTCATCAAATACCTCACGGGAGCGTTTAATCCCAAAAGCGAGGAGGAAGAACTGCAGATACGAAAAAAGGCTTCGAAGTATTGCATGGTCGCTGGCAAATTATACAAGAGAGGCAAGGCATCGCCTCTGCTCAGATGCTTAGGTGAAAACGAAACCCACCTCGTCCTCTTAGAAGTACACGAAGGCGTGTGCGGGAGCCACATCGGCGGACGATCCTTGGCCGCGAAGCTGTTGAGAGCAGGTTATTACTGGCCAACAATGATCCAAGAGAGCGCAGACTTTGTACGAAAGTGTGACAAGTGTCAAAGGTTTTCTGATAAGAAGCACGCCCCTGCCTGCGAACTCACCTCGGTCTTTTCCCCATGGCCTTTCCATAAGTGGGCAGTGGATATTGTAGGCCCATTCCCGTTGGCACCAGGACAACTGAAATTTCTCATAGTCGGAGTGGATTACTTCACGAAGTGGGTCGAGGCCGAAGCGGTCGCCAAAATCACGGCGGACAGAGTAATACGCTTCTACTGGAAGAAAATAATATGCAGGTTTGGGCTTCCCAAAGTTATAGTATCTGACAACGGGACCCAGTTCGCCAGTTCCAAGGTGGTAGAATTCTGCAATCAACTCGGAATCCAGACGAAGTTTGTTTCAGTCATCCATCCCCAAGCAAACGGGCAAGCCGAATCTGCAAACAAGGTGATCTTGAACGGCATAAAAAAGAAGCTTGACGACGCCAAAGGACTTTGGGCTGACCAATTACATGAAGTGCTCTGGTCATATCACACGACGCCTCATTCCACAACCAAGGAAACCCTGTTCACCATGGTATACGGCGCCGACGCTATGCTGCCCGTAGAAATTGACACACCAACGTGGCGCCGGGAGAACTTCTCAGAAGAGGCTAATGAGGCGAGCTTACTATGCGGAATAGACATGATTGACGAGGTACGGGAGGCCGCCCACATCCGGGAATTCGCCGCCAAACAAAGAGCAGCCCGCCGGTACAATTCAAAAGTAATACCAAGAGACATGAAAGAAGGAGATTTGGTCTTAAGACAGGTCGTCGCGCCCACCCGAATTGGAAAGCTACTTCCCAACTGGGAAGGACCATACCGAGTCAGGGAAAAGCTAGCACACGGAGCATACAAGTTGGAGGAGCTGAATGGAGACACGATACCACGAACCTGGAATGCCGCCAACCTACGCCATTACTACAGCTGAGTACTTCACCATTCCTACAAACAAGCCAAACAAGGTCGAGCTGCTGTGAAGTCTTGCTTGCATTTTCTTTTGAATTTTTTGTATTTTGATGTCAATTAACAAAGAGGAATAAGGGAGCACTCTTTTCCCCGCGAGAGCTGGGTTTTTAATGAGGCACCTATTTCCGTTTACTCTTATCTCTGTTTCACTCCAATATCACAGATATCGCCGAAACAAGCGGGGTAGCATCAACTCACAAAGGGCGCGCCTAACCCCAAAGGGGTTGCCACCTAATTCCTTAACCCTAAAAGACAGGGCTCTAAGACGTCGTGTGCTTAAAATGAAAATGCCACCTAATTCCTTAACCCTAAAAGACAGGGCTCTAAGACGTCGTGTGCTTAAGATGAAAATGCCACCTAATTCCTTAACCCTAAAAGACAGGGCTCTAAGACGTCGTGAGCTTAAAATAAGATCGCCGCCTAATTCCTTAACCCCCAAGAGGGCTCTAAGACGTCGCGAGCCGAAAAATAAGATCGCCGCCTAATTCCTTAACCCCCAAGAGGGCTCTAAGACGTCGCGAGCCGAAAAATAAGATCGCCGCCTAATTCCTTAACCCCCAAGAGGGCTCTAAGACGTCGCGAGCCGAAAAACAAGATCGCCGCCTAATTCCTTAACCCCCAAGAGGGCTCTAAGACGTCGCGAGCCGAAAAACAAAATCGCCATTTAAGTCCTTAACACTAAGGCGTCGCAAGAAGAAAACAAACACGTCGCGAAAATAAAAGAATTCATACATAAGATGCCTTAATAGAGCAATAACACCAGAAAGCTCAACGGATTCGACAATCTTAAATAAATCGAGAAAACGTACAAGTAATAACTACCACCCAAGAAGCATTATCATCGCCATCATTGAACAAGAAACCAACGAAATATAGTACAAATCACGCATCAATACAAATTCAAGAAAGTTCAAAGTAAATTAAAGTTACAACAAAGACTATTGTTCGTCCACAAGGACGCCATCTACGATTATCTTGAACGAATCCATAGACGAAAGATCAGCTTCAGGATGGAGGAAGGCGGCCTGCTCCTTCGCACGCTCAAACCCAGTCTCAAAAGACAGCGCCAGTTCTCCTTTGGCTTCCGCAACCTCAGCCTGCAACGCCGTCTCCCTATCAACCCCCGAGGCGACCTCTTTCCTCAAACGAATGATCACCGCGTCCTTCCCAGCTAGGTCAGCGTCATGACCAACCTTCAGGTCACTGATTTTCTCGTCGAACTCGGCCCTCAGCGCCTCCACCGCCTCCTTGACCTCTTTCTCCTTGCCCTCTTGAACCTCTTGTAATTCCTTCTCCAGCAGCTTCACCCTTTCCAACAACGTTTCTCCATTACGAACTGACTCCGCATATTTGCAATCAACGGACATCAAAAGCATAATAGACCGCAAACAGTTCATGCCGATATCCCTCGTCGCAAAAGGAACAGGGTTCTGCATCCCAGCTGTCACGTCGTCAGGGTTGCAAACCATTTTTTCTTTCACGTAGGCTTCGAAATCAAAATCCTTATCCCAGAAAGACCGAACATCCCGGCTGGGGCCAGAAAGTTCAATGGCGGGATGAGAATGCGCCCGTTTCGACCTCCTCTCTTTTATCACCCCCTCCTCCCGATCCGCCGCCTTCCTTTTCTTCTCCTCCTGAGTCTTCTCCTGCGCCACGTCCACAGTACACTCAGGTGGAGCGTCAAGAGCAATCTCGGTTCTCTTTTTGGACTTACGAAGGATGAGCCCAGAAGAGTCGCCAGTGTCAGACACCCCGCCCGACCTCTTGGCCTTCAGCTCCGCCAAGTACTGCTTCCTCTCTGCAGCTGTTAGTGGCGCCATTGATTCTGCAAGTCAAAAGGCCAGCGCCATTACACAAATAATTAATCAAGAGAAAGGCAAAAAGCTAGACAAGCAAAGTTATGAAGTCAACTCACGCAAATAGGTCTCTAAGCTATCGACGTCCCCCTCTCTATTCAGCAACTCCCGGATATCCATGGGCAGCATTTTATCCAGGAAGGAAACGACACCTTGTTCATACGCACTCAATTGTTCGAAAGCAAACCCCGTAATGGAAGCTGGGGAACTCGTCCAGCAAATGGGAAATTTTAACTCATTGTGTACGCGCCCCCCTCCCCTCACCCTAAGGAATGTCCGTCTCCAGTTCTTGTAATGAGAGGCGTAAGGTGGGAACAACCGTTTCCCAGGGTGCGCGCCAACAGAGACCCAAGACGATTTGTCCACCCCCCGAGTACCATAGAAGCTAAAGAAGCACCCGGCGGAGGGCTCAAAGCCTAATCCCTCGCAAGCTATCTCAAAGGCCCGGATGAACGCCCAACTGTTGGGTTGAAGCTGCGAGGGCGCCACATTCAACCACCTCAGGACAGTTTCGGAGAAGGGCGTGAATGGATACTTCACGCCCAAATCTTCAAAGACCGCCGCATACATGTAGAAGAACTCGTGGGCCCTACTCCTTGGCATCCGTAAGTATACTTTCTCACCAGGACGGCAGGGCTCCAGCACCACATCATCTTCGCATCCTGTCGAAGAGACATTAACCTTGCTTCGGAATAGCCCCACTCGTTCAGGATCCATAAACACGGACTCCAAGCGCATCATTTCGCTAGGAGAACCCCCTAGCCCCAAATCACTAGTGGACGCCATACCGTGATTTTCTTTCGAGGGACCTGGACGAACAGAAAGAATAACACAATCAGATGAATTCCCGCTATCGTCTTTATCCTCGCTATCACTCGAATCGCTCGAAGACTCCCCTAAAAGGGAATGGCCATAGTAGGCATTCTCAAAGGCAACCCAATCGGTGGTCCCATCCGATCGTTTCGCAAGCCTAACCGCCTCTCTCAATAACGCATCCCTTTCCTCCGAGTTAGCCGGAGATAACACGTTTCCCTTCCCATCACACTCCCTGATAACTACCATGTCCTAGTTTTAATTACAAAAACGAAGCGCTAACGATCAGAAGATGAATTCCAAAAAAGGGATTACCTGTTTCGAATGAAGAAAAGCTGGACGAAGAAAGGGACTGATTTGATTCTGGAGGAAAGCGACGAAGAAAGGGACTGATTTGATTCTGGAGGAAAGCGTTGATTCTAAAAACCGTTCGCAATTGGCGAGGGACGTGCTTTTCGGACAAAGAAAGGAGAAGGAAAGTGAAAAGACAAAGAAAGGAACTGATTAGAAGTTTAAAGTGAAAAGCCTGGGAAAACGCGCAGATGACGTCACTTAAGTTGGCACGATTTCCGAGAACCGCTAAGATTACGACACGTCAACGAGAGCGAACGGTCGCCTCACGCCAACCGTTGGATCCCGATAAGAAGCGTCCTCAACACGCGGTCCAAAGGGCGCGGCGAGCTACACACAGTTTAATCACTTCGCCTTGTACCAAGACTCGTGCTTGTTGGGCTAGCATAAATATTCCTGTTGGGCTGGCGCCCAACACTCTCGTAGGGCTAGTGCCGCCCACTAAGGTACTCAATTAGAAACATGGAGCTAATACCCACGTTGGGCTAGTATCCATGTTGGGCTAGTACCCATGCAGGGTTTAAACACCCATGTTGGGCTGGTATTCATAAAATTTTTTCACATGGCTTCGTAGCTACTAAGTCCCACTTGCTGGGCAGAAGGTCATAGACAAACCCCCTGTAAACAGTTTAATCACTTCGCCTTGTACCAAGACTCGTGCTTGTTGGGCTGTGGACCGTAGATCTCACTATCTAGGAATTAAGACTCCAAAGCCAAGGGTGTGAACCCTTAAAATAGGGCTGGACGTCCTCCAAGAGGGCAGAGGGCCCACTTGACAATCACAAATAGCCCTTTGGGGGCGCCCTCAGCAGCTGACGAGGGCGCCCAAGTCATGGTTTTGGCCCTTCTACGATTTAGGCCCAAAACCATGACCGGGTAGGCCCAAGAAGGGCTACAAATAGTAACCTCGGGATCGTTCCCGAGGCATGACCAAAACACAGCACAGAAACCCTAGTTTCTAGAAGCATTGTACTCACTGCCAGTACAAAATATGATTGGAAAAATGCATGGCCATGCCGAATTAAGTCAATATGAGATATTGGACTTATTTGTTATTCAGTATATTTCGGAATCAAGAATATAAATATTGAGCTAAACAAGGGTGACGTAATCTATGCCTTGTGTTCAATAAAGATATTAGGACAAAGGAGTAATCGTACACATAGACATTATCGTGGAAAAGGTTTCGTCAGATCACTTGACATTCTTGTCACTTGGGTATCAGTGATGTGTTGCTAGATACTGCTCACTGTTTGTAATGTTAAATATAAGATTTAATATTATTGCCAACGTTACAAGAACCTATAGGGTCACACACAATAGAACGGTCAAAAGGAGAAATATAAGTAATACTTATATGATGGGGTGCGTTTAGCAATTGGCGCTAATTAGTTAGCGGAACCTGATGGGTTAATGGGCTTATGGAAGCTCAACAATGATGGCTGATTTCGTGTAGCAATGAGCTCTATAAATAGAGCTCTAGTGCTAAAATCAGTAGTGTAATTTTCGTGTAACCCTAAAAGGCAAAACCGAAATCCCTACTTCTCTCCCTAACCTCTGATCGCATGGCTAGCACCGGGAACCAGAGGAAACTGTTCGTGTGGACGAGTAGAGGCTTTGCTTGCTTGCTTGGCTGTGATCGAAGAAATCGTTTCTGCAATACAAGAGGTAACAATTCTATCACTGATTCATGTCATATTCGTAATGATCCAAGGAAAGGAAATCGAAAATTTTTAAACTTCCGCTGCCTTTTGTATGTCGATTTTCCTTCACTTTCATCATCCTCGTTATTTCCTTATTGTTCCTCAGCATCAGCATTTGCTACAAAAGCAACACCTTTCCCCTTCTTATCAGTTTCGGTTATTGAAGGATGTCTCAAAATTCTGCAAGGACCCTATTAATTCCTCAATCTTCATATTGGAGATGTCTTGTGCTTCCTCAATGGCAGTCACCTTCATGTCAAATCTCTTAGGTAGAGACCTGAGTATTTTTCTCACAAGTTTCTCATCAGACATTTTTTCTCCAAGAGAATCAAATGAGTTAGCCATGTCCAGAACGTTCATATAGAAGTCTTGTATGTTCTCATCCTCCAACATTTTGAGATTTTCAAACTTGGTGGTGAGAAGTTGAAGTCTGGACATTTTTACCTTGGATGTGCCTTCATGCGTAGTTTTGAGAATCTCCCAAGCATCCTTAGCTACAGTGCACTGCTTGATCAGTCTGAACATATTCTTGTCCACTCCATTGAATAAAGCATTCAAGGCCTTGGAGTTTCCAAGCGCTAGTTCATCTTCATCCTTGGATCACTCTTCCTCTGGTTTTAACTCAGTTGTCTTCTTTCCATCTTTGTCAAGAAAACCCGGATGCTCCTAACCCTTCAACACGGCTTTCCAGGTTTTACTGTCTATATACTTAAGGAAAGCACTCATGCGTGATTTCCAGTAGTCATAGTTGGAGCCATCCAACAAAGGCGGTCTGTTCACAAATCCTCCTTCCTTGTCCATTCTGCCAGAAAATAACTTCCCTGGAGCTCACCCTAAAACAGGCAGGGTGCCTGCTCTGATGCCAATTGAAATTCTGGCGCAGTTAAGATATAAGTAAAACACGTATAAACGCAAAAAAATAACAGACAAAAAGTAAAAAGGCACAAGGAAATTGTTAACCCAGTTCGGTGACAAACACACCTACTCTGGGGGCTACCAAGCCAGGAGGAAGTCCACTAGTGTAGTCCTAGTTCTAAGTTCTCAGCAAACTCCAAGTTTACAACTTATCACCTAGCTACTACCCGTACTGACTTCAGCCTAGGAACTCCTAGACCTGAGATCCCATCTCACACCCACTCAATCAATCACTGCCTTAGTGATCTCAGACTTAAGTAACAAAGACGAAGACACCTTCAGACACAAAAACACACATCGTACTTCAAAGCTTAGGTGCGGTATACACAATTACAACTCAATAAACACAGTCCTAAGCTTGCATCAAGGTGACACAAGAAAGGCTCACAATTAACACACTCGAAACCTAAGAATACTCTTTCAAAGATGGCTTCGGTTAATTTCTTCAATAGTGGCATCTTCTATTTATAGCCTTCAGCAGCAACATATATTTGAATCAAATATTCTTCTCAGAAATATATTGAAACAAATATTCTTCAGAAATATATTTTCCAAAGATCTCTTTTGAAAATATATTTACACAAATAAAAATATCCAATCTGAAGAAATATATCTCTCGAAAATATCTTCCTTCTGGAAACACACGCAGCTTGGAGAACAAGCAACATAAATGAATTCTTCAATCAAATCTTCAAAAGATCAGGTGAGTTAATAAACAGCTCCAAGGCGCGAAATCAATGGTACAATAAGATGCTTCTGAAGGTACTTCTGAAGTAAGTGCTTCTGAAGGTTCAGCTTCTGAAGTTCTGCTTTTGAAGATTCAGCTACTGAAGGTTCAACTTTTGAGGTTCAGCTTCTGAAGATTCAGTTTCTGAGGTTCTGCTTCTGAAGACGTACATCTTGATTGTATATTTGATTTTAGCAAAAATGAAGCCAACAACCAAATATCCAACAACATTATTGTCAATTTATAAAAAAATTCAATTTTTTTTTGTCAAGTATCTTAAAGGCTAAAAATTCACCCTTAAGATTAATAAATAAATTTTTAAAATTTGACTGTATATAATAATTATTTTAGAGTCATGCATATAAAAAATATATTTTGGCCACAAACAAAATTGAGGCACTGTGGCATAGTCCAACCTTGACGGACGATGGACTAGCCCCATGCTTTGTTAATCTCGTGATTGAACTTCATATTATGAGGGGACCTTCCCTTAAGAACTAGAATGTTAAAACTATATATAAATAAATAATACTTTATATCTACACACACTTAGTTTTGGTGTAACATTTTTTCTTTCGATTAAACCTTTCGGTCAAACTATTGTATTTGAAGTTATATCCTTTTTATATTATTATTTCAATCTTTAATTAAAAAACAATTAAATCTCATTGCAATGGGAACAACATTGGCATTAAAAGGAGGCTTGTTTTAATCTTATTTTTGAAAATTATTTGATTGTTGTATATGGAAAAATATTTATAATTTGGTGTGATGAAATAGACATAGTAAATAGATATTGGAAAAATATGCAAAATTAAATAATTCTCTTTTGTACAAAAAAAAAGATATATAATTGTAACTTCATTGATAAGATTTTAACACTGTAACCTCAAGAGACGATGTTCAAATTCTTTCTGGAACGGTTGAAAAATAATCATTCATAATTTAATATCATATTAATTAATAATAATCTCCCCTTCCCCAACTTTTGGAAAATAAATAAACAGATATACAATCGTGGGTGAAATAAAAGCAGACAAAAGCTTGTGTTATTGTCTGTCTTTCCTTGAGTAATACTTAAAATGAAAACCAACTTCTAAACTAGTTTTTTTTTGTAGTATTTTAAAATGGTTTATAAATATAATAAGCTAATTGATAGGTTATAGCAAAATTTTAATACTGGAAAATTAACTAATTAAAATTATTTTTTCATACGTTTGAATCCATTATGAGTCCTCATGAACGACCACTCAAAAGGACAATTCTTTTCCTTATGTAAGGACGACGCCCCGTTCCGATGTGCCAAAATGACAAATCTTATATGGTTAAAAGTTTTTGTAAAATCAATTGTACAACTAATTATTAAATCGATGTAAAATGGTATTTATATATACACATAAGTTAAATATGTTTTTCATTTCTACAAAATTATCGACTTTTGTTTTTTGTCCCCATAAAAAAAATGACATTTTGACGTCTCTATAAAATTTTCATGCACGCAATTTTAGTCTTTTTTTGTTCGGTCAACATGTTTTTTTAATGATTTTTATGCATACATGTCTTGGACATTATAAAAAGAAAATAACTAGTTAACATTATAAAAAAAAATATGTTCATAGGAAATGATTTTTATGCACATATGTTTTTTTTAAGAAGGTAAACTAACCCACTTAAATTGTCACGGGTGAAAATCTAACCTAAGACCTTGAGGAGGAGTACTGTAACACCCATAATAAGATTGCCTAGGATCTTATACGAGTATTAAAATTTCGTACTGGATACATTAAATTACAATATAAAAGTTCATACAAATATTACAACACACTGTAATATTACATCCAAAGTTAATACAATTCTCTTGTTACTTGTACATCAAGTATCACAACATATAATACATCCAAACATATAAACAACAACATCAGCACGATCAGTCCGTAGCCTTCTCCTTACCCTTGTTGCGTGCTGATTGCGATCCTGCCTGTGAACCTGCACCAGAAGGAATGGGATGAGACATAATGTCTCAGTGAGCTCTACCCAACCTACTGTTTGGCAACCACAGGGAACCTAGGGTCGCCATGCCTACCTTGGCAATTTAGGGGAATTCTAGAATCGCCAAGTCTTTAACCTGCCTATGACTTTAACTATAACCTGCCTATAACTGTAAACTTTCTGTAACTATGACTTTAACTATAACTGTATAACATAAAGCATATAAAGTGTTTTATGTTAGCTGTTAGCGTTGAACAAACAATTATCTGAGTTCATTTTACGGAGGGCACCCCGGGTGGAGCAACCCCGAGATACGTCTCCCTATAAACCGGTGAAATTCCTATCATATCAGGCTAACACCGTACTCCCTATGAAACGTGTGGACAATCCTCTCGGAGAAGTCCCATCCGGCGAATCCCGGAGTCTGATGAACACGCCCTATGACTGTGAAACGTGCAAGCACGCCAATATCTTTGATTAATTCTTTAATTCTTTAACTTTGACATATAAGCATATAACCAATACTATGATCGTATAACATTTCTATGACGTATAATCCTATGATTCTAGGCTCATCGTTCTCATGAGTCATCTATCATTGTTGGAAATCCAACACTATAAACTTGGCTTGCACATATATATAGTGTGTACATGGGTTGCTTAGAGAGATTAACCCACATACTAACTTCTTAACCTTCCTTTAATGGCTCAACAATCAAGTATATATCTCTCCTTTATATGCCTATCCTTATCCTCATTTCAATCCAAACATTGTCAAAAACACATGCAAATTCGGTGGCCGAATGGCCCAATTCGGTGGCCGATTTTCACCGAACCAAAAAGGGAAAATTTGCTGTCAAATTCGGTGGCCGAATTTGAGCATTCGGTGGCCGAATTTGCACTGTTCAAAACATGAATTTCACTCCTTTTGGCTAATCCAGGCATACTCAAACACCATAACAGCTTATGGGAATAAATTCTAATGCATATAATCAGCTTATATCATGTATGAACAAGGAATCACTATCAAAAGGGCTTATGGCACTATAACCTCAAAAATTTATCATAAACTATAAACATTCCATAACTTAATCAAGGATTCTCAAAATGGGTTCTATAACCCAAGAGAGCTCACCTCAAACTCAAAGGATTGCTTGCTAAGTTGATAAATCAAACCCTAGCTTCAAGTCCCAAATCTCTACTCAAGAGAACTTCTATTTTCCTTGGCTTTCTTCTTGCTCCAATTTCTCAAACCAAGCTCACTTGCCACACAAGAGTTTAAGTGAAGTTTAAATGGATTATTGGGTGATGATTGATGAGATGATGATGAAGAAGAAGAAGGGCGAAAATGGGAGAGGGAAGGGAAGCAATTTTCTGATTTTGGGAGTTAAAGAAAATGAGTAGAAAACTTCCCAAAATTTCATATATATCCAATTGCCATATTCCCCTTATTTACAACTATGCCATTGCTTGTAAACGAAGCTTCTAACACGTTTAACTGATAATTCTAAGCGGGATATTACACTCTACCCCCCTTAAAGAAATTTCGTCCTCGAAATTTAGAAATTACCTGTAAAAAGATGTGGATAACTCTCCTGCATCTCCGATTCTAATTCCCATGTAGCTTCACCGTAGGGAGAACCTTTCCATATGACTTTAACAATTGGAATCTCTTTGTTCCTCAATGCCTTAACATCACGTTCAACAATCCGTTCCGGTTCAGGTCGAAACGTCAAATCCGATCTCAAGTCGATAGATTCCAACTCTACTGGTTGGTGAGGATCAGGAATGAACTTCCTTAACTGTGAAACATGGAAAACATCATGTAATCCTGACATCGCCGGTGGCAGAGCCAATTGATAAGCTGCTGGTCCAACACGTTTAAGTATCTCAAATGGCCCAATAAATCTTGGACTCAATTTCTTTGTCCTGAAAACACCTCTTAATCCCAACTTAGGAGTAACCTTCAGGAAAACATGATCTCCCACTTCGAACTCTAGAGGTCTTCGCCTCTTGTCCGCATAACTCTTCTGTCGACTTTGAGCTGTTCTAATCTTATCCTGAATGGATTTAATCTTCAAAGTGGTTTCCTGGATAATCTCAGGTCCCAAAATACTCTTATCTCCAACCTCTGACCAACAAAGCGGTGTTCTGCACCTCCTGCCATACAGTGCCTCATAGGGTGCCATTCCAATGCTAGAATGGTAACTATTATTATAAGAAAATTCAATCAACGGCAGATGGTGATTCCAATTTCCTCCATCCTCTAAAATGCATGCACGTAACATATCCTCTAACGTCTGTATAGTTCTCTCAGATTGTCCATCTGTTTGAGGATGATGAGACGTACTCAACTTTAATCTTGTTCCCAAAGCCTTCTGAAAAGCTTTCCAAAAGTGAGAAGTAAAGATAGGATCTCTATCTGACACAATGCTGGTTGGAACACCATGCAGTTTCACAATCTCCGCTATGAACAATTCTGCGTACTGAGCAGCCCTGTAAGTAGTCCTAACCGGTAAAAAGTGAGCAGACTTAGTTAACCGATCGACAACTACCCAAATTGAATCATGTCCCCGTTGAGTCCGAGGTAACCCTGTCACAAAATCCATAGAGATTTCTTCCCATTTCCACTGAGGGATCTCCAATGGTACAAGCATCCCTGCCGGCCTCTGATGTTCAATTTTCACTTGTTGACACACAATACAACGTGATACGAATTCCGCAATATCAGTCTTCATCCCTGGCCACCAATAATCCTTCTTTAAATCTTGGTACATTTTAGTGGTACCCGGATGAATACTGAAACTACTCTTGTGCGCCTCTTCCAAGATCAACCTTTTTAAACTAGCATCATTAGGAATACAAACTCTACCCTCAAACAGCAGAGTACCATCCGAAGCCCTTGAAAATTCTGACTGACCAATTCTCCTCTGAAGATTCACATCTGATTCTTGAGCTTGCGCGATTCGGGACCGCAATTCACAAGTGACCTCTAATCTCTGTAACAAGACGCCATCATCCAATTCTGTAACGCTGAGATTAAGATCTCGAAATCTCTCATACAAACCACAGGTATGCATCAGTACTTCTGCTTTAATCAAAGATTTCCTGCTCAAGGCGTCAGCAACTACATTCGCCTTTCCAGGGTGATACTTTAACTCAAAATCAAAATCCTTTAAGTACTCCATCCATCTTCTCTGTCTCATGTTCAGTTCCCGTTGATCGAACAAATACTTTAAACTCTTGTGGTCACTGAACAAGTCAAATTGAGCTCCATATAAATGGTGCCTCCACACTTTCAAAGCAAAAACTATTGCCGCCAACTCAAGGTCATGAGTGGGGTAATTCTCCTCGTGAGATTTAAGCTGCCGAGAAGCATAAGCTATCACATTACCTTCTTGCATGAGAACACTGCCCAGTCCTTTAGAGGACGCATCACAATAAACCACATATTTCTTTTCAGGGTCAGGTATTGCTAATACTGGAGCCTTGGATAATTTCTTCCTCAAAGTCCGAAAACTTTTTTCACAATCTTCGTCCCAGACGAAAGGCACATCTTTCCTTGTGAGGCGTGTCAATGGCAAAGCAATCTGTGAAAATCTCATAATAAATCTCCGGTAGTAACCTGCTAAACCGAGGAAACTCCGAACTTCTGTTACATTTGTTGGTCTGGCCCAATTAAGGACAGCTTCAACTTTTGATGAGTCAACTGACACTCCTCCTTTAGAAATGACATGGCCTAAAAACTGAATTTCTGATAACCAAAATTCACATTTGCTGAATTTTGCATATAACTGATTTTCTCTAAGGATGTCCAAAACAATCCTCAGATGCTGAGCATGTTCCTGTGAGTCCTTTGAATAAATCAAGATATCATCTATGAAGATTACAACAAACTGATCCAGGTAAGGCTGGAAAATCCTATTCATGTAGTCCATAAACACAGCTGGAGCATTAGTCACTCCAAATGGCATAACCAAAAATTCATAATGTCCGTAACGCGTTCTGAACGCCGTCTTGGACACATCTGACGACTTGATACGAATCTGGTGGTATCCTGATCTGAGATCAATCTTTGAAAACACTGCGGCTCCTTTGAGTTGGTCCAAAAGATCATCAATCCTTGGTAAAGGATACTTGTTTTTAATTGTTACTTTATTCAATCGACGGTAATCAATGCACAATCTCATGCTACCATCCTTCTTTTTAACCAACAATACTGGTGCACCCCAAGGTGACACACTCGGCCTGATAAAATGTTTCTGAATCAAGTCTTCCAACTGAGACTTCAATTCCTTTAACTCTGACGGTGACATTCTATAAGGCGCCACTGATACTGGCTCTGATCCTGGGATAAGATCAATGGAAAACTCAACTTCCCGCTCCGGGGGTAAATTACTTATCTCAGAAGGAAAGACATCCAAATAATCACTGACAACAGGAATGTCACTGGGACTTAGTTCTGACTCTGAAGTCACAGTAACCATCACATAAAAACCATTATTCTGAGCACACATAAGCTGAGTAAGCTGATGAGTGCGGTTGATTAATTCTGACAAAGCTACACCTTCGGTCGTATCATCTGTAGGCATGAAAATACACTTCTCCGCACATCCTATATACACATGATTAGCAGATAACCAATCCATTCCTAAAATCACATCAAGTTGTATCATGGGAAGGCACACCAAATCTATATAGTATGTCTTGCTAGATACAGTGATCGGACAATTTTCACATATAAAACTAGCTACAACTCCGCCCTCAGTAGCGGTAGATACCGTCATAGGAGGTATCAACGGTGACATAGACAATTGTAATGCTTCTACACACTTGTAAGAAATAAAGGAACATGTTGCACCACAATCAAAAAGCACTTTAACTGGAGTTTGGCCTAAGTAACACATACCGGCAATTAAATCTTCATTTGCCAAAGCCTTCTGGCCATCTAGGGAGTACACTCTGCCCTTACTTGTTGTAGTACCTTCAGCTCCACCTTTACCTCTTCTTTCTGGACAATTAGCCAAAATGTGCCCCGGCTGCCTACACCCGAAACACACACCTGTCTGCCTCATGCATTCACCGTAATGCATTTTCCCACAATATTTACAAGCAGCACTCGCCTGATGTGGAAACGACTGCTTACCCCTCTTAGGAGAACCCTTAGGCTTGTTCTCTTGATATCTATCTGGAAACTTTCCCTTTCTCTTTTCATATGCTGCAGCTTTCTCTTTCGCGGTCTTGGCAAAACCCGCTTCCGCAACCAAACTATCATGAACCATCTCGTCATAGCTAGTGTTCCTTTGTAAACTCACTGCTGTATCAATCTCGCCTCTCAACCCACGTCTATACTGATTCATCTTCCAATTTTCATTAGCGGCATACTCGTTGTGAGAGGAGTAGTACGACAACTCTTCAAACTTCTTTGTAAACTCGGTGACTGACATGCCACCTTGCTTCAGCTCAAGAAATTCCTGTTCTTTCTTCACTTTATAAGACATCGGGATATACTTCTCTATCATAGCTTCCTTGAAGTTATCCCAGTTAACCTCAACATCGTTTGCTATCATTCGGCGTTGAGCGGATTCCCACCAATCCTCCGCTGCGCCTCTGAACTGGTTAGTGGCCAACAATACTTTACTTTCCTCAGGGCAATCCACCATCCGGAACACTTTCTCAATCTGTTTCAGCCATCTCTTGGCCTCTGGAGGTTCACCTTCTCCATTGAACTCAGGAGGGTGATTTCTGTTAAATTCCCGGTAGGACGGATTCGCCACTGCTGGTGGTGGTGTCTGTTGTTGAGCACCTTGTCCATGATGCATCATTCCCATCCATTCTTGCTGAGCCTGAGCCTGTTGTTGGGCTTGCTGCTGCATCATAAGCATCATCTGCTGATGCTGTAACGCAGCCTGAGCTTGCTGCTCTTGGTACTGTTGCTGCAACGCCTGCTGCTGTTGCATCATTTGAGCCCAAAATTGCATATTAGGGTCTCCTCCGGCTTCCTCAGCATTAGCCTGATTTGATCTAGGCCTGCCAGGACCTCTTCTCCTCCCAGACATATTATCCTAACTGTCATACACAAGTCAAAGTGATCAGTTTCAACCAGATATAACATTTAGAATAACGTCCCGGATCCAAGAGATCCACAAACTTGTATTGTATTTTAATGACCCAAGGCACGGTCTGAATCGACCTGCTCTGATACCAAATTGTAACACCCATAATAAGATTGCCTAGGATCTTATACGAGTATTAAAATTTCGTACTGGATACATTAAATTACAATATAAAAGTTCATACAAATATTACAACACACTGTAATATTACATCCAAAGTTAATACAATTCTCTTGTTACTTGTACATCAAGTATCACAACATATAATACATCCAAACATATAAACAACAACATCAGCACGATCAGTCCGTAGCCTTCTCCTTACCCTTGTTGCGTGCTGATTGCGATCCTGCCTGTGAACCTGCACCAGAAGGAATGGGATGAGACATAATGTCTCAGTGAGCTCTACCCAACCTACTGTTTGGCAACCACAGGGAACCTAGGGTCGCCATGCCTACCTTGGCAATTTAGGGGAATTCTAGAATCGCCAAGTCTTTAACCTGCCTATGACTTTAACTATAACCTGCCTATAACTGTAAACTTTCTGTAACTATGACTTTAACTATAACTGTATAACATAAAGCATATAAAGTGTTTTATGTTAGCTGTTAGCGTTGAACAAACAATTATCTGAGTTCATTTTACGGAGGGCACCCCGGGTGGAGCAACCCCGAGATACGTCTCCCTATAAACCGGTGAAATTCCTATCATATCAGGCTAACACCGGACTCCCTATGAAACGTGTGGACAATCCTCTCGGAGAAGTCCCATCCGGCGAATCCCGGAGTCTGATGAACACGCCCTATGACTGTGAAACGTGCAAGCACGCCAATATCTTTGATTAATTCTTTAATTCTTTAACTTTGACATATAAGCATATAACCAATACTATGATCGTATAACATTTCTATGACGTATAATCCTATGATTCTAGGCTCATCGTTCTCATGAGTCATCTATCATTGTTGGAAATCCAACACTATAAACTTGGCTTGCACATATATATAGTGTGTACATGGGTTGCTTAGAGAGATTAACCCACATACTAACTTCTTAACCTTCCTTTAATGGCTCAACAATCAAGTATATATCTCTCCTTTATATGCCTATCCTTATCCTCATTTCAATCCAAACATTGTCAAAAACACATGCAAATTCGGTGGCCGAATGGCCCAATTCGGTGGCCGATTTTCACCGAACCAAAAAGGGAAAATTTGCTGTCAAATTCGGTGGCCGAATTTGAGCATTCGGTGGCCGAATTTGCACTGTTCAAAACGTGAATTTCACTCCTTTTGGCTAATCCAGGCATACTCAAACACCATAACAGCTTATGGGAATAAATTCTAATGCATATAATCAGCTTATATCATGTATGAACAAGGAATCACTATCAAAAGGGCTTATGGCACTATAACCTCAAAAATTTATCATAAACTATAAACATTCCATAACTTAATCAAGGATTCTCAAAATGGGTTCTATAACCCAAGAGAGCTCACCTCAAACTCAAAGGATTGCTTGCTAAGTTGATAAATCAAACCCTAGCTTCAAGTCCCAAATCTCTACTCAAGAGAACTTCTATTTTCCTTGGCTTTCTTCTTGCTCCAATTTCTCAAACCAAGCTCACTTGCCACACAAGAGTTTAAGTGAAGTTTAAATGGATTATTGGGTGATGATTGATGAGATGATGATGAAGAAGAAGAAGGGCGAAAATGGGAGAGGGAAGGGAAGCAATTTTCTGATTTTGGGAGTTAAAGAAAATGAGTAGAAAACTTCCCAAAATTTCATATATATCCAATTGCCATATTCCCCTTATTTACAACTATGCCATTGCTTGTAAACGAAGCTTCTAACACGTTTAACTGATAATTCTAAGCGGGATATTACAAGTACACTCCAAGCTCTCAAGCCAACACCGCCACGACTAACCCAAGTGGGTTTTATGCATATATGTTTAGAGTAATCAATACATATTTCTCTCTAGTATTTACATGTATATGAGTTTTATCATACATTTTTTGTTAACATATCTTAACCATATCATATCCTAACGTCTTAAAAATTTTACGTATCCATATATCCGTATTTCAACTAAGGAAGCGTGACATGTGCGAATTCACAAGTATTTAGCAAATACATTCTCAAGGTGTTTGTTAAATTATCCATTTAGCTCCAAATGAGTTTTTTTGCTAGTTAATTTAGCTCACACGTGTTTTCCATTGATTAATTAATTTCATAAAATTATAAACAAAAGAGGCACTTGAAAATGTATTTGTGTTTTATCACTCATTCAAAGATTAAAATGATTTTTTTTCCAAGCCAAATGTATCCTTTGTAAGCGACCGTGGAGCTTAATCTACTAATAACCGTAGTTCTTTTGATAGTTTGACTTCTTTCAACAAATGTTTTTCTATAAGCATCGCTCAAGATGAATCCTATACCAAATAATTAAGAGACTCATAATAAAAAACGTTATTTACAAAAACACAACTATCCACTAGTAACTACATTAGGTACTTAAAAATTGTCTAAAATTAGTTGTTGAAACTTGAAATAAGACGGTGAAAAAAGAGAAATGTTATTTGAACAACAATTTTATGAGATAACTAGTAAGACAATCAGGACAAATAAATAAATGTATGTCTTGATACAAAAACAAAAGCAATAAAAAGATAAAATGAAAAGATAATACGATTATGAAAGAGAAAATTGTCATCGAACGGTTCTTGAATTATATTTCTCGTGAACAAAAGAGTAGGATAAATATCACAAGGAGGACAAAAGAGTCCAAAAATAAAAAGTTGGGAAAACCAAACCCTCACTCGCTGTGTCACTTGTTCATTCATTCTTACATCCACACCCCCATAGCCGTCCGATGAATTAGGAACAAAAAACAACGATTAACAGGATCCTTCCCTTCCAGGCGTCGCCTTCTTCCAATTTCATCATTCATCACTCTCTTCCCTCTCTTTTTTCCCCCAATTATTATTTTATTTATTTATAATTACCGACAAAAAAAATTCAGAAATGGAATTGGCAATGAAGGTAGGTGAAGCAGTTCATGTGCTGAACCACGATACACAATCCTGCAACCGCGTCGCAGCAAATCAATGGCTCGTTCAGTTTCAACAAACTCACGCCGCTTGGGATGTCGCCACCAACATCCTCACCTCCGATCGCCGCCACGCCTCCAATTTCGAACTCGAATTCTTCGCCGCTCAGATTCTCAAACGCAAGGTCCTTCTCGTAATTCACTTCGAACTTCAAATGCTTCCATTTTCCCTTTGTTCACTCTTTCTTCACACTCTTAATCTAGTAGTTTCCGTTTTTCACTAACTGATTTTTTACTGTGGTAATTTTTTTTTAGCTATATGAAGATCAATTTTGTGCTCCCTCCGTCCTAAGTTAAGTGAGCTATTTGCTCATTTCACACTTATTAAGAAGAAAAATGTATGAGTGAACGAGAGATAAAAATGGTTTTAAATGTTCATCTCAAGTATTGGTGCATTTTCATTATCATAAATGCAAAGTGGAATATACTGTATTGAATTGGGAGTGATAAAAGTGATATTAATTAGAGTTATAATTGGAAAATAGTAATTAATATTGCATTGAAAAGTGAAATGGATCAGTTATTTTAGGACAATATTTTTTGACAAAAGGATCACTTATTAAGGGACGAGGGAGTATTTCGTTGATATTCTTAGCTCTTTTTTTATTGTGCAAAAAAAAAAACCATGCGTATACTTTTTTTTTAAGGGAATGCGTATACTTAAACATCCTATCACATTTTATCATAATCTCATTTTGTTAAATTACTTTCTAAAATTTCTATACAACTATCTATATGGTGATATATTGTTAGGATATAGAATAATTGTTAATTAGCGTAGTTAAAGCAGTTAAGAGTTGTTATAGAAGTTAGTTAGTTAGTTCGTTGAGGTTTTTACTGGGCTATTTGTATAAGGCCCTGTTTGGGTAAACAACTTAATTTGCAGCTTGTAGCATTAGCGTTTATTATATAACCTCTTATAAATATGCTATTTCTATTACACAAGATAAAATAAAGTCAAATTATTTTCTTATAAGCTATAAGCAGTCTTCATAAACTATCCTGAACAGCTTATGAAATAAGCTAAAAACAGCGCATGAAAATGTCATTAGTTGTTTTCGTAAGTTCTCGTAAATAGGTTCACTAGTGGTTATGCTAGTAGATAAGCTCAGATAAGCCAATCCAAACCAGCCCTAAATAGGATTAGGATTCAGTGACTTTGGTGACAGGAAAGTCACTGTGAGTTTAGTGTATTTTACGAGAGAAAGATGAAAGAGAAATGATGGATAAGATGAGAGAGAAAGAGAGTAATATAAGAGAGAGAGATAGACACATGTACCATGCCTTGCCCGCCTTAAAGGTAGCAAATCCAGGTCCCTATAAAAACGAGAATACAATATATAGTTGATCACTATTGAGCATTGCAAACATTTGTGAATAGAGCGGTAACTCTATTATGAAGGGGAAACCCTTAGAATATTCTTGGATTCCTAACAATTGGTCCGACCTGCCGGATCCTCGAGAGAGTGCCAACGTTACTAGAAATGGATGAAAATTTAGTCAAGATGGATAAATTGGTGAATAAGCTAATTGAAAGTAAAAAGATCCTGCTTGAATTGAGAGGCAAAAGCAAGCATGCAGGCACTGCAAAAGGCTATGTCAACATGAAACCTGTCGCAGAAGAGGGTGGACAACCAACCAACCAACCAACTAACTAACTTCTATAACAACTTTTAATCACTTTAACTACTCTAATTAACCATTATTCTATATCCTGATAGATATGATTGGTTGTTGGTGTAAAACTTTTTACATTGTCAATGTGTAGTCGATAAACTAAATTCAAATAAAAATCCATGAAACATTAATGACCAAGTCTTGCATCAACCACATTCACATTTATTTGTGATACTACAAACACAATTTAGAACTTTCTTTGTAACTGATGATAATTGTATGGAACTTTTTATATTCTAATAAAAATTCGTGAAAACATTCATAATCAACGACCGCACCAACAACATTTATCCACAATAGCAGCAACTGCGACCAAAATTTAAACCTGGTTTTATGACTGATGGTTATTACGTTTTTCGAATTACAGATACAAAACGAAGGTTATCTACTGCAATCAGGACCTAAGGATGCTTTGTTCAATGCACTTCTTCTTGCCGTCAAAAGATTTAGTAGTGGTCCTCCACAGGTGCATTGTTTTCCTTTCTTTCATTGAATGTAGAGGCATTTTTAGTTGTCTTAAAGATGGATTTATGTCTAAAACAATTTGGTTAGTTTAAATCGGCTCTCTGTTATTGTCGTGACAGCTTTTAACACAAATCTGTCTTGCACTCTCTGCACTCGTACTCCAAGTTGTTGCACATGGAAACCCAATTGAGCAGCTTTTTTACAGTCTCCGGAATCTGCAGAGTGAAGAGAATGGCAATATTGCTGTCCTGGAGATGCTCACTGTGCTGCCGGAGGAAGTTGTTGACAACCAACGTATTGATTCTAAAATTAATTCGTTACACATAAGCCACTATACCCAAGAGGTTTTGAAACTTTTGCTTTTGATATGCTCCTCTAAGTGCTGTGTTTCTGTACTTCCTTTCTCTAACCCTGAATATCCACACACACTTTTATTTTACAGCTTCTCTCTCACACACCTATGGTTCTCGAGTTCCTGCTGCGGCAATCTGAAATAAATTTTGATGGTGCAGTACAACATAATGAAAGGAACAGAAAAATTTTGCGCTGCTTATTGAGCTGGGTATGACGTTCTATTGATGACTCATTTCTTTTTGGGCAATTTCACCATGGTGCATACTTTTAGAGTTGTATTATTTTTATATTAGTTTATGCCTGCGCAATTTGATCCATGTAGCCGACCCCACTTAGTGGGTTGTTGTTGTTGTTAAGCCTGATTGTTTTCTGGGCAAGACATCCTCTGCTTGGTTCTCCTGTTTTGTATATAACATGAATATTCATCTATCCCGAGCTTCTTTAAAAAACTTCTGTTTTTTTGATTTTATTCTTGCATGGCCTTCTTGTGTTTAGGTTAGAGCTGGTTGCTTCTCTGAAATTTCTCCAGGAACATTGGCAGCTCACCCACTTCTTAATTTTGTATTTAACTCATTGCAGGTAATCCAGTTCTCATATACTTGTTTCTTAAAGATGGAGTATCGATGACTACTAAAATTTAATTTATATTCACTTTCTTTGTGTAGGATTCTACATCATTTGATCTTGCCATTGAAGTTCTTGTTGAACTTGTGACTAAACACGAGGTATGGTTGTCCACTCGGATGGAAAGGCCATTTAAATCTTGTGTCTTGATCTGTTTAGCTTAATTGCATGTGTATGTAATTGTTTAAGAAAGTTATTTTATTATGTGCTTGATGTATGTACTTTCTCATACTCTATTGTCTTCATGACTTGAAGTTATACACTAGGTTGTATAATTTTGGCCGGTTCTTAAGTTTGTCACATGTAACTAACTATATTGTCATATGTGAAAACGAACTATATAAGAAATGGATTTTTACTAGTTGGTTCAACTACAGATGAAACTATACTTTTCTATATTTTTTGTCTAATATTTTATTTTCTAGGTAAATATGGGATGGATTTTTAGGCAGTTTACTTGTTAAAAATATCGTCTTTTACTTCACACATTGTACTTTTCTATGCTCTGTCACTGAGAATAGGTTATGTATTGATTTTGATTTGGGTTTTCTATAGGGAGTGCCCCAAATTTTGCTATGCAGAGTACATTATCTGAAGGAGGCACTTCTTTTTCCAGCTCTTAATAGGGGAGACATGAAAGTAATTGGTGGCCTTGCATGCTTGTTATCAGAAATTGGGCAAGCTGTAAGTATCGAGTGTATTTTTGTGTTCCCTAGGACTTTGAAAGTCCTTTTTATGAATACCTTTTTGTTTGTTGTATGTTTGATTAATATAAGGGAAATGCTAACAAGTGCCCTTAGGGCATTTGTTAAGAAACTAAATGTAGAAATTTAATCTTGGAAGTAGTGCATTCAATACTTTGAAATTTTAAAAATTGATCTTTTCCTTGTAAAAATGTTCTTTTATTTCTTGTTTGTTTGTTTCCTTAACAAGTGCCCACTTGTTAGCATGACCCTTACTAAATTCATACTTACGGGGAGACTATTGTTTATTTCATCTTACATGTTATTTGATGTATGCGAATTACTCAATTACATGTGGTCACTATCATTTATTTGCATTTTCATTTCCATGTGAGCAAGCCATATGTTTCTCACTTAACTTGTAACACTGGTTGAGTCTGTGCCAGGCTCCATCTCTAATTGTAGAAGCAAGTGCAGAAGCCCTTGCAGTGACAGATGCACTCTTGAGGTGATATCTCAACAATCTATCGGAATTTTTTCATAGCTGTGGTCTTTTCTGCTTATTTTTTCATTCCATGGATTCAAGGATTTCAGAGATTTATTAGACGATGTTCCATTCAACATAATGATCGAATTTGAACTATTCATGCTGTAGTTTGTAGACCTAAGATGCTCTCACATTAAATTATATATATATATATATATAGGGAGTGACTCTAGTGAGAAAATTTGGTTATTGTGATTTGTGAGAAATGAGAACAGTTAATCAGAACCATTAGTTAATTAAAATTGAGGGCTTAAAATTCTTTTATTACAAGGAATTATATATATATATATATATATATATATATATATATTAAAAGGATAATGTTTGATTAATAATTGAGATGAATGAAGATTTGCAATTTAGAAACCTGCACAGACATATTTACATATTTGAGAAGGAACTTTGTCATATTGTCTCAGTTTTGCATATTTCTAATCAGCTTGCTCGCATAAAACATATTATTATAGATTTGGTCAGTTTAAATTAAACTGTTGAATATGCTAGCAGCTGTGTGGCATTTCCAAGTGAAGATTGGGAGATTGCAGACTCAACACTACAGTTTTGGTAATGCAGTTGTAGTAAGACTTCACAATTTGTTTTAGCTTACAGATCTATACTCTTGTGAATATTGTTCATATGTATGCATATCCTTGTGTTGCTTTATCTTTTGTCAACCAGCTCTCCTTTTTGTTTCTCTCTCTGTTTGCTAGAGTTACAAACTTACGGGAAACCAGTTATTCTCTCAAGTATGTGGAACATTTGATTATTATTCATGTTGCAAATTGATTATTGAGTTATGATATAATATAAGCTCTCTGGTTATGTTCCTGTCAGAACATCTTATATCTTACATATGGTAGAATTGATTAGGTGCAATCTTATGGACTATTTTAGGATTATAGATCTGTATAATTAGGATTGACTCAGTGTAATATTCTGTCCAGACTCACAATCTATCCCTAATCCGATTGTTTTTGAAATTCTTGAGTTGCTAGTATGCAGACTTCATTTCTCTTCCAACAAAATCCTAAATCCACTGCCTCCTCTGCCTAGAGGGAATCCTTCCGCACTGGGCATTAATCTGGCAATCCCTTCCTACCACAACTCTTTCTGGCGAATTTTCACCGACAATCAACTTTTGGGTACATTCATATATAATGTCTGATGGCTATTCCAGGGGTTCCATGGTTTTGGTGTTTGATTCATTGCATATTCAGACTTTCCCATTCCTTTTTGACGTACTCCAACTGTTACTCTTATTTGTTTATGGAAATATTACTTCAATTAATCATAATAGGAGAGAACATTTCCGATGTTTTTGATTTCTCTCAGAATGTTCCCTCTGATTCAGCCGGCCTATAACTCTGCTATTTTAAACGACATAAGTTTCTTGTCCTTTTTTATCGCATGGAAATTGATCTGGTTGCCACTCAAAAGTTTTGTTCTATGTAAAATTTTGGTTTCTGAGGCAATGTCAGTCAAATCACCTAAACAGAAAGCTTGGGAATGTTCCATATGTTGGTCTTCCTACATCAAAAAGAGTATTGTAGTGCATTAATTGATGCACTAATCTGTGTTTTCTAGCAGTCCCCTGACCCAGGGATGGTTAACTGTTGAAATATATATTACTTTCTTTAATTATTATTCTATTTTAATGGTTGTTTATTTTTCATTATGTCACTGCCTAATTAAAGAGTTGACTAGTTGTATTCTCTCCTATAAAAGAAGCATCATTCTCATTGAAATAAACAACTCTCAAGTTATAGAGTAATTTCTACATGGCATCAGAGCCTCCGATTTTTGGGGGCCTTGCTTCCGCATAAACACTAGCCGCCATCTTTACGGCTCCTTTTTCTTTTCTTTTCTGGTTTTTTATATCCAGCAAACACTGTTCACCGAAGTACTGTTCATACCGTGGTTACTGTTCACGTGTGTACTATTCACATCGACGGTACTGTTCACTACCGCGGTTACTATTCACGAGAAGAAAAAAACTCAGAATCTTAGCTTGCAGTGTCTGAGTCTGATCAAAAAGTGAAAATTCAAAGGGGATGAATAAATCTAAGACCAGAAGAGAGAAGGCGAGGCAAAGAGTGATAATGAGTAAGACAATTTTCAACTCGTCAACTGAAGGTCGTGCACTCCAAGATACTTTTGATCAAGGGCAACAGTCTTCCTCAAACTTACTTCCGTCCACTAATGAACAATTGTACAAGCTTCTTGAGTCTCAAACAACTTCTCGTATGTTTTCTTTCGGTTCCATTGCCCAAAAAGGTAATTTTTTAGAGTCAGCTCTCCTAGTGTCAAACCAAGTTGTACCTGGATTGTTGATTCAGGTGCTACTGATCATATGACAGGAGAGTCTAGTATGTTTTCTTCATATAGTCCTTGTGCAGGTAATTTAAAAATTAAGATTGCCGATGGTTCTCTTTCAGCTGTGACAGGAAAAGGTTCTGTCATTATTTCTCCATTATTAATTCTTCAGGATGTTTTACATGTCCCCAATCTGTCGTGTAACCTATTGTCTGTCAGTAAATTAACCCGAGATAAAAGGTGTCAAACTCATTTTTTTGATACTCATTGTTTGTTTCAGGATTCAATCTCGGGGAAGATGATTGGCAGTGCTAAGCAGAATGGAGGACTCTACTACCTTGAAGATGAACTTGAAACTAGACATCAACTTGGACAAATAAGTTCTTTCTCTGAATCTTTTTTTGTTTCAAATAATAAGGATGATGTTATGTTGTGGCATTTAAGATTAGGTCACCCAAGTTTCAAATATTTAAAAACTGTATTTCCGAAATTGTTTGTTGATCAAGATTTTTCTTCTTTTCAATGTGAAATTTGTGAACTTGCAAAACATCACCGAAGCTCTTTTCCTGCCCAAACATATAAACCTTCAAAACCTTTTTCTATTATTCATAGTGATGTTTGGGGGCCTAATAGGATTAATTCTTTATCCAACAAAAGATGGTTTATCACCTTTACTGATGATCATACTAGAATTTGTTGGGTATATTTATTAAAAGAAAAATCAGAGGTAGGACAAATTGTCAAAAGTTTTATTAAATTGGTGCAGACTCAGTTTAATTCCACTATACAAGTTTTCAGAACTGACAATGGAACTGAATATTTTAACACAGTTTTGGGAATTTTTTTATGGAAAATGGGATAGTTCATCAAAGTACATGTGTTAACTCACCCCAACAAAATGGAATTGCAGAGGGAAAAATAGGCACCTTTTTGAAGTGGCTAGAGCCTTACTTTTTTCCACTAAAGTTCCAAAATACTTATGGGGTGAGGCTGTTTTAACCGCTGTACATTTGATAAACCACATGCCATCTTGTGTTTTAAACCTTAAGACTCCTCTCGAAACTTTTTTAAAATTCTTTTCCATTGCCTCTATTTCAGCCGATTTGCCTCTAAAAATATTTGGATGCACTGCATTTGTCCATGAACACAAACAAATAGGCAAACTTGAACCTCGTGCTATTAAATGTGTCTTTGTTGGATATTCCCCCACTCAAAAAGGGTATAAATGTTTTGATCCCAGTTCTAAACGGTTGCTGGTAACTATGGATGTTACTTTTTTTGAAAATAAACCTTTTTTTGAGAGCAATCATCATCAAGGGGGGAAATCAAATGAAGATTCATCTTATTTTTTTGAGAATTTAATTCTATCAGAAAATATGTTTATATCACATAGTTCTAGGCCGGTTGCACCTAAAGAAAATGCCCCAGATAATGTAAGTGAACCTACTCCTTTCATGAGTGAGGATGTCACAGAATCAGGGGCAACAAACCAAAATTCTAACAAAGACTCTTTGGAACCTAAGGATAATCAAGAATTAAGTCAAATGTCACTACATGAACATCCTTATAATGAAACAGAAAGAAAGTTTGGAGAAGGTGAAAGAACTTGGAAAGGAGTAATTTATGAAAGAAGGAACCATGATAAGGTAGTAGAAGACTTGATTCCTCAGCACAGTCATGGATCTGAACCGAGGGAGAATCAACCTACAAATATAAAGAAAGGTAAAATTCCTCCTGATATTCATGATCCTATTCTTGATGTTCCAATAGCTCATACGAAACCAGTTAGAGCTTGCACCAAGCACCCCATGTCTAGGTTCGTATCATATTCAAATTTATCCTCCTCTTTTTCTGCATTTACCTCTCACTTGTCTTGTATAGAAATTCCTAATAATGTACAGGAAGCTCTAAATGTTCCAAAGTGGAAGGAAGCTGTGTTTGAGGAGATGAGAGCACTTGAGAAGAATAACACTTGGAGTGTTATGACTTTACCAGCGGGAAAGAAAACCGTGGGTTGTAAGTGGGTGTTTATAGTAAAATACAACTCTGACGGTTCAGTAGAAAGATATAAGGCAAGGCTGGTTGCTAAAGGGTTTACTCAGACCTATGGCATGGACTACTCAGAAACTTTTGCTCCTGTTGCAAAGTTGAACACTGTTAGGATCCTCTTATCTTTTGCTGCGAATTTGGATTGGCCTCTACATCAATTAGATGTAAAAAATGCGTTTCTCAATGGTGATCTAGAAGAAGGAGTGTACATGGATGACCCTCCAGGCTTTGAAGAAAAATTTGGGTCAAAGGTGTGCAAATTGAAAAAATCTCTTTATGGTTTAAAGCAGTCTCCAAGAGCTTGGTTTGAAAAGTTTACTCAATCAGTAAAGAAACACGGATACACTCAAGGGGAATCAGATCACACTATTCATAAAGTATAATCCTAGTGGAAAATTACTATTTTAATTGTTTATGTCGATGATATTGTTCTTACTGGAGATGATGTGACAGAAATGGAAAGACTAAAGAGCAACCTCGCAGCAGAGTTTGAAATCAAAGACTTGGGATCCCTAAAGTACTTCCTTGGCATGGAAGTAGCTAGATCAAAGAAAGGAATAACGGTGTCTCAACGAAAGTATGTTCTCGATCTCTTAAAAGAAACAAGTATGAGTGGATGTAGACCTGCAGATACTCCCATGGACCCAAATGCAAAACTTTGGAAAAAAGGGGACACACCTGTCGACACAGGAAGATACCAAAGGTTAGTTGGGAAATTGATTTACTTGACACATACACGGCCTGACATTGCTTTCCCTGTTAGTGTTGTTAGTCAATTTATGCATGCCCCTTATGAAGAACACCTTGACGCCGTCTATAGAATTCTGAGATATTTGAAGGCTGCCCCTGGAAAAGGCCTATTCTTTGGAAAAACTAGTGACAGGAATGTGGCTATTTTTACTGATGCTGATTGGGCAGGATCCATTACAGATAGAAAGTCGACTTCGGGTTATTGTACCTATGTATGGGGAAACTTAGTAACATGGAGAAGTAAGAAGCAAGGTGTAGTTGCTAGAAGCAGTGCAGAGGCTGAGTTTAGAGCAATGACCCAAGGAATTTGTGAGGGTCTTTGGACTCATCGAGTTCTAAAGGAGCTAAAGATGACAGTAGAATTTCCATTGAAATTATATTGTTACAACAAGGCCGCAATAAGTATAGCCCATAATCCAGTTCAACATGATCGAACAAAGCATATTGAAATCGATCGTCACTTTATAAAAGAGAAAATAGATTCTGGAATTCTTTGTCTACCTTTTGTGCCTTCAAATCAACAAACAACTGATATTTTGACCAAGAGCTAAGCAAAGACAAGTTTTGAGCATCTCATAAGCAAGCTGGGCATGATTGATATCTATGCACCAACTTGAGGGGGGGTGTTGAAATATATATTACTTCCTTTAATTATTATTCTATTTTAATGGTTGTTTATTTTTCATTATGTCACTGCCTAATTAAAGAGTTGACTAGTTGTATTCTCTCCTATAAAAGGAGCACCATTCTCATTGAAATAAACAACTCTCAAGTTATAGAGTAATTTCTACATTAACCATTTTCAATACTTCAAGACATCCTTGAGGTTGTGATAAGAGGCTCAGAATTGCTAGACCAATGACATGTGACTCCACTTCACTGCATGTAGCATGACAATGGTAGAACATTGATGTTTGAGAGAGTAACGGATAAAATAATACTGGGAATAATATTCAAACACCCTCTGCGGATAACTTCCAGAAGAGACAGTTACAGAACAGAGGCAATTTACAAACTTCTGTAATTAAAATAATTAACTGCTAATAACAAACCTTACCTCTAGGAATTAGAGAGCATAGTCTCCCCACCTAATCCAACATAAAACAGCCGAATGCCTATCAGCTTCCTACCCTTAATTCTATTTCTAACAAGCAATTAGCCTAAAGTGGGCCCTGTTAGTTGGGCCTGCACCTGACAGACAAGCCTTCACAACCTATAGGAAACACATATGGAGGCCTTGTGTGGACTGTCTAGACACACAATTATCTATAATCAGTTTATTTTTGAATTCTTAAGTATTCACACGCTAAATCATATGGTTGTCTCAACCAGGTTGATGTTTACCTGTGCATGAAGCCAACTCGGGTGAGTGAAATTGTAATTACAGTAATGCATGTATGTGTGAGATGTTACAGTTTTGATGTCTGGCTGAGTACTAGTATGCAGAGAGATTTATAGGCCTTGCTGAACTCTTGAGCTTCTCTGTTTTCAACTTTTAATTGTTTTCTATTTTCTATTTTAGACAAAGCCTTTGTACACGCTCATCATAAGCACAATATATTGTCACAGGTCCACTCTTGCAAGCTATATACTTGCTATTGATGTAGATGGTGCAAAAAGAAAACACACAGAAGCCATTTTTTCACCCGTGTTCTCAGCATTACTTGATTCACTGTTATTACGTTCTCAGGTTAATGGTTAATCTATTTGCATTTTGCAGTATAGGCATCGATGTCTGTAAATGTTCTTTCCTTTTTTGTGGTGATTTTTTTTATTTTTTGCACCCATCCAGATCAGTTATATTGTCTAAAAGGATCTAAAGTATGACATTCTACCTCTATCCGCTGTGATTGTTATTCCCATTGAACATGAGTTGGTGCTGATGAGAAAATCTGCTTTCAAAGCAATCTTTAAACTGGTTTATTCTTTAATTAAATAGTGAATGAAAATTTTCCAAACTACTTTTAGTTGTTTGTTCTAATTAGTAACCGAGATTTGATGAATATTAGATATATTATTTTGGACTTGTTGCACGTGAATTTTCAGAATTACGGTTGTTGTATGTTAGTTGCACGAATGAAGACTGTATTGGCCTGGACAGATCATATAATGTACTATTAAAAAGTTGGTCAGCTGAAGTTAAATGGGTTACTGATCTATTATTTGTCCCATTGAAAATGTCTACCAACTACTTTTAAAACAAATGTTTAGCGTGGAATTCATTTTTGTTTGTAACTTACTCAGCATTTTTCTTTCTTCATGTGCACAGCTCTGGTGGTTAATTTTCTTTTTTATTTTGTGTCGATTCTTGTTGAAATTTCTCATAGATTTAAAAAGCAAATATTATAGTAACTTTTTAACCTCCTGATGGTTAACAGGTGGATGATTCTACATACAATGATGAAGGAAGAGTGATCGATTTGCCTGATGGCCTCGTACATTTCAGAATGAACCTAGTAGAACTTTTGGTGGATATATGTCACCTGTTAGGATCTATGATATTTACACAAAAGGTGCTTTTGTAAAGTTTCGTATTTTTTGTTTTCTTTTCTGACTTAATTTCCCGGGCTTTGGTTTATATTTTACCCCTTTTATTATGGTATAATAGCTACTTTAGGATCAGTTATAACCGTGGTATTCACTAATTGTTAGTCTGTTTGATCCTGTTGTGTTATTATAAATGGATATACTATTGATAATTGCTAGGTAAAATGGTGATTTGATCTAAATCGTTCACATAGTTTGATTTGAAATTTTTCAGTCTTGCTTACAATGAAAATCTGACTCAATAGTATGCTTTCACATATATCAATCATTCTTATCGAATGTCAAACAGTAATGACCATAAATCTCAGTGTGTAGTGTCAATTTTGTCAGTGAAATCTCAATTCACAATTTCAGTATTATGGGTGTATTTGCAGATCTTTATAGGTGGGTGCGCATCTTCGAATCTATCACTCCCTTGGAAAGAAATGGAAAGCAAGTTATTTGCTCTTAATTCAGTGAGTACCATTTGCATCTTTCATGGGATGCTTTATTAGCCTGTTAATTACAGCATTTAGGCTGGCACTTGCCATGAAACAAAGGGACGGGTGATAATATTTATTTTTTGAAACAAACATTGGCATGCATGCTACTCTAAACCTGAAAGTTGGGGATCTAACAATAATTAGGTAGAAAATATTTCGTGCAAATCAAAAGCAAAGTGGAATTGAAATAGAGAGTACTTGAGGAATCCATCAAAATCAATAGTTCATGCATATCAAATGATTAACTGTTAAATGTTCAATTAGGGTTTGGCAATGTTATGCTTAATTTCATTACATTTAAAGGCCGTTTGGGTGTTTCTTTAGCTTTATCCTTGCTTCAAGTTGTTGTCTTTTTTATAATTAATGAACGTGAAAATGAGTGACCACAAAATATTCTGTTGATTTTAAATTATATTAAAAGAGCACCTTCATGGTAAATTATAAATTCTAAACTTATGTCCGGTGAATGGATCTATAAGAACAATGGTGACATGCAAAATTGTACAGGTTATAACGAGACTAAGCTCATTAAGCATCATATGAAGTTCTAAGAGAGGGTAACTGAGCAAATATTAGGACACGAGACACACAATATTTAAAATCAATTTAGTTTTATTTCAAGGAGGTTGATAATGAAAAACATAATTTGATGGACAGATATAGGAAGAATAAAAAAACATGCATATGGTTTACATCAATTTGGAAAAGGCATATAGTAGGGTTCCTAGAGAGATACTGGAAAAGACTTTGCATAAGAAAGAAGGTTATGTTGTCCATATTTGTTAACTAAATAAATACTTATTTGATGGGGCAGTCAAATAGTTAGAGGTAAGGGAAGACCAAGAAAAAGGCTGCAGGCCAAACATTAAGAAAAAAATATATTTTTGTTCTTAGACATGAATTTTGATAGGATATTATGGTGTCATATGGTCCATGTAGCCAACCCCAACTGGTTTGTTACTGTGTTGAATCATTCTTTTGCACATCTATAGTGAGCCCATACTTCTAAGAGTGGATTTGTTACACTTACTCCCTCCGTCTCTAAATAATTGTCTCTTTAGCATTTTTTCTATTTCTCAAAATAATTGTCACTTTAGAATAGCAATGCAGCATTTATTTTTTTCCACTATTATACCCTTATTTATTGAATTTCATCTAACTTAACTACTCCACTAACTACAATTAATAAGGGTGTTTTAGTAAATGTTACAAATTTTATCATTGAAATCAACACAATTAATTATTTCCTTAAAAACTGTACACAAACCTTAAACGACTATTATTGAGACGGGAGGGAGTATACTGATGGAGGCAACCTTTAAATATTTGATTTTAAAGTATGGCTGTGTTGATTTTCTGTAATAAAAAATGTTCACTGGGGATCACTATTTCCATTTGTACATTTTTAGTGAGAAAATTTATTTCAATGCATGTTTGATTTGTGTTTTTGTTCCTAATTTCCCATGATGATTTTTCATTGCTGCTAGTCAAGAGTTATGCATATACCTCAGCAGTAGTGGACTGTCCACTCTGTCACTATTGCTTACTGAAAAGCTAATGCATTGCTGTAACTTTTAATTTAAATTGTTGACTACTTTTTCTATACCCACATTATTTATGGTAACACTTGCTTTCCTCCAGGCTGCCGATGTAATCATACAGGATGGCCAAAGTTTCGATTTCTCTGCAGTCATGCAGTTGGTGACAATGTTATCGAGTAAGCCTTCTGATGGCTTAAAGGGTTTCATTTGCATTGTGAGTAATATATGTTCTTTCTCTCATATCCCTCATTGGCAGCATTTGCTTCTAAACAGTTTGTTCTACTTTCTTGACATTTAAAAGTGTATTTTTGATTTAGGTATACAGATCTCTAGCGGATACTGTCGGTTCTTATTCCAAGTGGATATCTGCCTTTAAGGAAAATTTTAGACCCTTGCTGTGAGTACTAAAAGAATCCATTTTCTTGTGGTATTCACGACTGGTGAATCCACTGGTCTCTTATCTCATTTTTATTATTTTTAACTATCTTACGAATCATTTATGTCTGGTAGACATTCCTGGTTGTATTTAATATTTGTTCAATTAAACCTAAAGATAGCTGTGTTGAACTTAATTTGCTTATTGCTGATGGACGAGTCTCTGAAAGCCACGTCTCATGTTGGGCCATAACATTTTTTCTTTCAGATTATTCCTTGCTATTGGGATTTCTGAACCTCTTTCTTCAAATGCTTGTGCGTCTGCTCTGCGTAAAGTCTGCGAAGATGCTCCTGTAGTAATTTATGAACCTTCGCATTTGGAAATCTTAATGTGGATAGGAGAGGTAGTTACTCTCTGCGCTTACAACAGAGTACATTTCTGAATGATAATACTATGTATGTAGTTGTGCGATGCATTGTGTGTGTGAATTTCTGTTGATATCATTTCTTTCTCTACATGTTTGATACTCGTGAAGATAAGAATTCTTATAATTTCGTGTCCAGTACCAAAAATGCTCAGCATGTTAAGTTAAATGCAAGCTTATGATTTGCTTTTACTGAATATTCTCTATTTTCCAGATCAGTATATTATTTCTTTCTCAATTAGTCATGCCCGTTCTTGTAGGGGTTAGAGAAGTGGCATTTATCTTTGGAAGATGAGGAAGAAGTTATGCACGCAATAAGTCTGGTCCTTGGTTCTGTTCCCAATCTAGAATTGAAGAGCAACTTATTGGCTAAATTGCTCTCGTCTAGCTATGATGCTATTGGGAAACTTGTGAGCCTTCTTTTTCCCATTCTGCACACTACCTTTGTTTTTCAATATTTGATGCTTTCTGGTTGTTTCAGTTGCATTTTATCAGTGTTCTGCATGATTAACCTGTAGTTGGTTTTAAATGTCTTCTTGGAGAATGAAATCAAAACTCACTGTATGTTAATTTTATGTGAAGATAAGAATTCTTATAATTTAGTGTGTAAAAGTTACTAGCTAACTGGCTATTATAAATTATGTTCTCTAAATAATATTTTTCTCGCTAGATATGTAGAATGCTCGAGGTGCTAATCGATAAGGATAGATTCTTGACTTGCTTTCTTGTTTCATTTGTTATTATATGATGATCGTGAGTTCATGTTGAAATATATATTACTTCCTTTAATTATTATTCTATTTTAATGGTTGTTTATTTTTCATTATGTCACTGCTTAATTAAAGAGTTGACTAGTTGTATTCTCTCCTATAAAAGGAGCACCATTCTCATTGAAATAAACAACTCTCAAGTTATTGAGTAATTTCTACATGGTATCAGAGCCTATCCAAGATCTACCGTTGTCGGGATTCCGCATTGCCACGCTTCATGCCCATTAGGCCTGAGCGTGAGGGGGTGTGTGGTTCATGCCCATTAGGCCTGAGCGTGAGGGGGTGTGTTGGAAATCCCGCCCCGAGCATGAGGGGGTGTGTTGGTAACCCCACCTTAATTGCGATCTGCCCCTAGTTGCCTTATGTTGGCTTGTCTTTGAGGGGGTGGATTTAGTCAGAGTTTATAAAGAGGAGGCACTCCTCACCTTACAAGCCGGTTTTGTAAGTATGAGTTAGACCCCAAATTTCAACAGTTCATCTATTTCATGTTTCCGAAACTAGATTGTCTTTCTTTTCTCAATTTCTAGTACTAGTATGTATGCTATTTCTAGAGAGTAGCATCTACTTCTTCACATGTGTTCCAAGTATGTATTTATCCTTACTATACATTTTCTGCTTTTGTAAGAATTGCTTTAGTCTCTGTATAAAAAAAGAATAATTTTTTTAAGTGCTTCTATAAAAAACACTATTATAAAGAACAAAATTTTGTTTTTGTTTATACTTTAGCTTCCTAGGAGAAGCATCATTTTATTGCTTCCTTGTAATAGAAGATTTTCTGTTTCTGAGGTCATATAAAATCAATTTTACTTTTGCCATACATTTTAGAAAGTAGATTTTATTGATGTCAAAGCAAGTCCAAGCAGGAAAATTGTGATGTTTGTTGCAGCTGAACATTTGGATTATCCAGAATGTTCGTTGCATGACTTAATAAATTGTAGCTATTCCTGGCTCCTGTGGGGGGCAACAAATTGTTCTTGCGCTGTAACATTATTTTTTTTTTTTTGCCATTATATATTTCTGAGTGCAATTGTTTTAGAACATTTTAAATTTAACGTGCTCTTTGAATTGGGTGATCTCATCCTACGCTTTTTCAGGTTGATCCAGAAAACAGCGGTTCTCTTAAACAGAATCCTGCTTCTTATACCCAAATTTTGAATGCTGCCTCTAGAGGATTGCACAGGTATCCTGGTGAATATTTATATACTTTGTGCAGGCTGTTGTGTTAACTCAAACCAATTAAGTTTACTTTAGTATAGGACAAATTGATCTTGGGTTTTTTCCCTTGTTCATTGCATTTTTTATATAACACTGATTTGGACTTCCAAGATAGTTTCTGATGTGAAATTTGTATTTTGAATTTTCAAAACTATCGAATTCATGAAATTACGAGTTATCTGTTAAGTTTTTCTATAATTTGTAACTTTTGTCTTCATTTCAGTTGTTTCTGGACTTCACTTTTTCTATATCTCAGTCCATTGAATATTTGTTCTACGAGGAATGCTAGGGTCACACCCTCTAACGCACTCCAATCAATTAATGCCACATCACCCTTTTTTTTAATCTTTACCTACAAACCAGATAAGCAAGTTACAAGGAGATTTTATATCTTTTTTATTTTATTTTGTATTATTAATTGGATTGAACTTCTCATCTTCCGGTTCATCCTCTTCTCCAATTCTCCCAAACTGTATCGATGTTTATGTATTTTTCGACTGTATCGCTCGATCTCTTGGTTAATGCATGTCAAAAGACACCATGCCTTTGCTTTCTTCTCAGAAATTGCGACTCTGCTACTCCCCCACCGTCAAACATCTATTTTGTTTCCCAAGACATCGTAAGTTTGCAATGTGAAAACCTCAAATCAGCCATGCTAACAACCTGTCTTCAAAGTGAACTTCCTTGGTGAGAAAATTAGCACTTGTTGAAATTTGGGGCCTAACTCATCCTTACAAAACCGGCTTGTAAGGTGAGGATTGCCTCCTCTATATAAACTCTTATCATGAGTCTTATCTATCCGACTGTGGGACTTGGGTTTTTCCCAATACACCCCCCTCACGCCCAGCACTCTTTTTGGGCTTGGTGCGTGGATAGGTAGGTGGCCCTTGAATTCGACAAGCTCTGATACCATGTTGAAATTTGGGGCCTAACTCATCCTTACAAAACCGGCTTGTAAGGTAAGGATTACCTCATCTATATAAACTCTTATCATGAGTCTTATCTATCCGATATGGGACTTGGGTTTTTCCCAATAGCACTAATTATATCCTTCTACTAATTACTACTTCCGATTCAGATTACTGATTCATCAGGATGTTTCACCAACCCCATTATCTTAGAGGTTTATTATTTATGACTTTTAACAACATGCATCAGTGAGAAGCCAAAATCAAAATCAAAATTAATATGTTGGCAACGGAGCACTTGCTAGAGACAGCGACCAAGAGAGGTTGCGATTGAGACGGTCATCGGCAACGTCAAGGGTGATAATTAATAATACAAAAAATAAAAAAGATATAAAATCTCATTGTAACTTGCTTATCCGGCTTGCAGGTCAAGATTTAAAAAATGGGTGATGTTGCCATTCCTCTTTGTTTTGTATTGCCAACTGGCTCTTAAAAGAATATAATGTGTTATGACAATTTTGATCCAATCATAGAGGAAACACTTCCATAAATGTATGTTCCCGAACTTCCAGCAAAAGCAACAATATTATGTACATTGACACCTTTTTTCTAGACTCTATATCAATAAGAGGCTAGCACAACTCTTGTTCATACTCTATTTTGCACATAGAATGGACTGTTTCTTGTAGGATTGAATTCCTTAAGTTTTTTCTATCAATTGTTATCATTCTTATTCCTTCTTTATGTGTTCCATATTTGACAGTATAAATTTGTCATGATCACTTTTTCTGACCCTTCTATCATTGACAATCCTTTAAATTCAGAATAGGAACTGTATTCAGTCATCTTTCAATATCTGTGGCAAATGAACCTGCTGCAGATGACTTGATACTTTTACTGCTACGGGTTTTCTGGCCCGTCTTGGAGAAACTTTTTACCTCCGAGCATATGGAGAGTGGCAATTTATCGATAGCAGCTTGCCGAGCTCTTTCCTCAGCTATTCAATCTTCAGGTTTACTCATTTTCTTCTTGGACACAGTTGTTGACATTTCATGAGTTCTTCTAGTGAGAAATGTTATTTTATTTTTGAATATGCAGGTCAGCATTTTATGACCCTACTGCCCAAAGTGCTGGATTGGCTATCGACAAATTTTGTTTTGTTCCAAAGTCATGAGTGCTATATACGAACTGGTAGGCTTTTCTTCTGGTATCTCGTGTTCATGTAATACTCGATTATCCGTATTCCAAGTTGGTTGGATATCATTTGGGTCTCACATAAATTTGGTGGGACCCATATAGATTTCAATTCAACTGATGAAGGAGTGTGTTGGGAAACGTGTGTTAGAAAATTTGTTGCTAGCATTTATGTTGTATATTTTGTTTTGAAAATCTAGCGTTCCCCATTAACGAAGTTATTATTTTGCTTCTTACTGTATATGTTTTGTACTTCTTTTTTCATTTGTTTATATTGTTATATGACACAAGAAATTAGGAATTTGTATGTTAGTTTATATATTCGAATAATATTTTTGAGCTCCTTCTAGGTTGTTGCAATGAATTATTACTTATTTGCTAATTCAGTTAGTACTTTTCAGCTTCTATTGTCGTTGAAGAATTTGGTCACCGAGAGGAGTATGGACCTTTATTTGTTACCATGTTTGAAAGATTTACTCATTCAACTTCTGTAATGGCTCTAAATTCTTCCTACATATGTGACCAAGAACCTGACTTAGTGGAGGCATACACCAATTTTGCATCCACATTTATTCGCTCCTGTAACAAGGTCTTTTTTTCTTTTCTTTTCATGATTTCCTTTTTTGTTGGAATTATTCGCTGTGGTCAAAATGTAGTCTATATATTTACCACTTTGATGATATGTCACAGGATGTTCTTTCAGTTTGTGGTTCGCTTCTTGAAGTTTCTATCCAAAAAGCAGCTATATGCTGCACAGCCATGCACCGTGGTGCTGCTCTAGCTGCAATGTCGTATTTGTCTTGTAAGAAAAGTTTATATTGCTTTTTGTTTTTTTTTTTTTATATATAAGTAATCCTCAATTAAGTTACTGAATTCTAGAAGAGTAATGTTAACATTTGACTTTGTAATCGCCATCTAAATTATACATGTGCTTAATCTTAGTTTGATATCTCTACTCCAGTTTCATAGAATTAGATTTATAATTCTTAGAGTAACAACAGTTCGTATTTTTCAGGGTGCAACAGTTTTATACTTATTACATGTGGTTGATTGATTTTCATTTCTTTGACTCTTCAGGTTTCTTAGATGTGGGCCTTGTTTCTTTGTTAGAATCTATGAATTTTATTGCTGAGGGGTCATCCAACACGACCACCATTCATGTCATATCCCACAGTGGTGAGGGACTTGTCTCTAATGTGGTGTATGCCTTACTCGGTGTGTCTGCAATGTCACGTGTAAGTATCTCCTTGCAAACAAATTGCTATAATATTCTCAAGAGCCGGTAAATGTAAGTTTATATGCTGAAGTTGAAGCAAAGCAATGGGAGATGATAGAATATGGAGTTTCTGATTCTGCTTGGATGATATTGGCTACATAGTTTTTTAAAGAAATAGTTGTGTTGGAACCTTTCCACTTTTCCTCGGAAGCATCTCATGTAGAAATTAATCATTGTCCACCAATATTTTCCCTGTTTTTACATTTTCAGTGCAGGACCTTAAAGTCTATTAGGGTTTTAACATATAATTTTTTTGAGGGGGAAAATATAATTTTTTGGATTACCTCGGTGATTCATAAAAGCAAGAGGACTAAAAAAAAGCGGCTTACAATTGAAAAATAGGTTTTGAATCCTATTTTTTTATTTTAGTTAGTTTAGAAATATTTAGCTTCACCCTTACTTAAAAATTGAAAATGTAACTGCCTTTTCTCTAATTATATGATTACTTTGATATGTTCTTAACCCAAGAGTGTCTCAGGGTCAAGTTTTCTTATGTTCTTTTCTTTTCTCCTCCTCCCTCCTCCCTTCCTTTATCGGTGCTGTTTCAATATTAATTGTTCTTTTAGCCTGATATATAGGGCGGCTCGTAGTTTTGGTTGATCCATAACCAAGAGAATTCTGTTTTACATGATAGGTTCACAAGTGTGCAACAGTACTGCAGCAACTGGCAGCAATTTGCACTTTATCTGAAAGAACATCATGGAAACCTATACTTTGCTGGCAAACTCTTAATGGATGGCTACAGTCAGCGGTCTCTCTCTGCTCTTTGCCTTTTTTCCTGCATATATTGTTACTATGTTGCATTTAAGTTTTGCTATTTTATTTGACTTGCATTTATCTAAATCAGGCAGTTAGGGTTGGATTTTCTTCTAAATTTTCTGTGTTCTTGAGACTTGAATTGTAAAATTGTTGTGGCTTTCTTTTCCACCATATCATATAACATTTTATATTTTGATTACTAATGATTTGATGAATTGCTTCTTACCTAGTCAACTGAGCTCTTTTTGGCTTTGTTTGACTGAACTTGAATTGGTGGTTAAGTTTTTCCTAGAGGTTTACAGTCAAGAAAGTTACATGTGGTTGCAGTCAATTGAATAGGCTGCAAACAGTGAGGCATATCATAGCCTCATCCATCAAATTGAGATAAGTCCCAATAACAACTAGTTTAGTGTTAACTTTCTTAATGTATGAGCTACAAGTCAAAGACAAACCTCAACTTGAGAGAATGATTAAAGTCCAAAGAGCTATAGTTGATTGTGTCACAACTCAGGATATCTTTCACTAGACTCTATCAAACTTGAATAACACCTCACTTGATGAGTGGTTTAATTTACTTCCTCCTAGACTTAATACAAGCCTTGCTGAAAGCTGTCTATAAATAATTAAAGACAAGCCGGGCATGAAAATAATTTTGTGCAGGATTAACGGACTGATTACTGTTTGAATGCATAAACAAGGGCAGAGAACTGGGGATAAAAAAATGTGCATGGATATGAAACTGTAGCAAATCTGCTCCATAATGTTTGTTATTTCATGCATTTTTGTCAAAAATCCAGGGCAGGTCCTACAAATTGATCAACAGTGTAGCTTAGTTGGTGTCTAGCTCAATTATGTACTTTGCTGTCTATATGGGCATTGCGATTTTATGGGTCTGTATTGTGCTAAGTTTGATTGACCATGTGAATTTTCAGGTTCAGGCTCTTCCCGCCGAATACCTAAACCATGGAGAAGCAGAGACCCTAGTTCCCCTTTGGTCCAAGGCCCTTGCCGCCGCAGCCTCTGATTATCTTGAAAGCAAGAACTCTAATGGATTGAAGAGCGATTTTGGACATATGCAAGGGAAGGGTGGGAGAGTTTTAAAGCGTCTGGTTCGGGAATTTGCCGATGCTCACCGAAATATTCCAAATCTGACTTGATAACTGCAGGAACATGTTAGATTAGACTTTAACTGATGCAAATTTCAGCATGCAGATTGAAGAGTTGATGGGGCACCTTATCTTTTTTGACGGTACCTGTATCATTTGTTGTAAATTGATGAAGTTTGTATAGTCCACCGTGGCGCCCTACCATTCTAAATTGCCTCACCATTTTCCATCATTATTTTTCTGCAACTTTTTCCTCTGTATATGCCCACAATTTTGGCCCTCAAGAGTCAGGCTAGAAACCCCTTTCCGAATTGTACAGGATATCCGCGAAGGGACGTCCGCTGATGGAATCAGAGATTTCGAAGGAAAGGAAATTAATGTCATTTAGTCATTTTTTGTTGTACCACAAAACATGAATAATTATAACATGTTTTGTTGTATTTCAAGTTGTTTTTTGTTGTCAAGTACAGTAATTTCATCAAAGATGGAATAGATGAGTCCATAATAAAATGATTTTTATAAGCAAGTGAATAATTGTGTTTTATTATCACTTGTTTTACTCACAAGTCTATACATAACTGATACACGCGGACTCCGTATACAAAAACATGATGCATTAAGGAATACTTGGAATCAATATCCTCAATAGTGCAGCGGTAATACAATGTGAATACGTAATTACCCAATTAACAAGTTGCAATGAAAAATGATGTTATAGCAAAAGGAGATCAATAATTTGTTTGGCTCAACAAAATATTGCAATCATTTTAGAGTAGTGTTAGCAACACACTTCATAACATTTTTAAACATGTTCTCTTTTATTGGTCAAAATTCATATCAATCTCATCAAATTATGTGAGTTCAATATTAATTTGGTGGGACTTTATGATTGAGATGAACAACACAAGGTATCACCAGTGGCGGATCTTCTTGGGAGCGGAAGGTAGCCACGGCTCCCCCCACTTTTTTTTTAATATATACTGCCAGTGCAGCACTCATCTTCTGTGGCTGACCACTTCTCCCTCACGGCACCCCCATAGGTTCATTTCATTAACCGTCCACACATAATCTTTCGGCCGCTGATCTCAAATTTCCATATCAATGTCGCCGCCGATTCGAATCTCGATTCCTTTCCTTCCTTTAACTCGTGTTTTCTCTCTTTTGAATTTCCATTGCCTTTGATGAGAAAGAATACAGTGATACCTTTAGTTTTCTGGAAAGCCCCAGTTGAGATCTGAGTTAGAGATGGGGTTGGAGAACAGAACCATCTGAAGAAGACGAAAGGGGTGGAAGATTATTGGACTGAATAGAAGAAACAAAAATTGGGGCCAAAGATGATGATAATGGAAAATGGGGAAAATTGATTGAGAAATTGTTGTATATTCAAATCGATTGAGAAACTTGATAAAAAAAAATGATTGAGAAAGGTTTAAGGGTTAGGAGAGAAGGGGGTGAAGAAGACAATAGAACTTCTTTTCACACTTCTCAAATAGCTATAGTTATAAACTAGTAAATAGTATTAGTAAAAGTGGATGTGCATAAATTAATTTATTCTCTGATGATTTTTTTCACAAGTAATTCTCTTATGATTATTATTTGGAAATGGTTCTAAAAGCTCACATTATGCTAAGTGCAACAAATGGTTCTAAAAGCCTACATTATTTTTTTACGGGAAAACCCTCTCCTTTGATAGATATTTCATTTTTGTTTTGTGTTAATGTTATTTTGAATGTTTAATAAAATTATATAAGCCTCTTATGAATTTTAATTATAACATTTTAGTTAGTATTCCTTAAAAAAAACATTTTAGTTAGTATTTGTGGCTTCCCCTAACATTTCGGTCAAGATCGCCACTGGGTATCACGTTTGAGTTAGGGCAACAAGCAAAACCAATCTTTCCTCACACTGCACAAACTGTGAATCAAATATATGCAATTATGCATCCATCTGTTTTAGGTGGTTGGAAGATGAACTTATTGTAACATTTATGATATTTAAGGGAACTCAAAAGTGTAATTAAATCTTTTCTTACTTACAAAATGACACGCTTATAACTCAACTCTTCATGCTTGATGGAGACTCCACAATATAGTGATGTAGAGATTTGACCATGTATCACAAACTCAATATGTGAATCCCATATCATGTGGTAGGTTAAGCCAAAATATGACTCTTGAACGGTCAAATTGTGTAGATGTTGAAGTGTCTAATGTATTCAACTGAAAAATCGGTTGATTTTAAAACGTTGGAGAACTGATGAGTCAAATAAGTTCAAAAACAGTGAGAACCGATAATCACAATGTTTAAACTAGCTAATTTTAATTTTTCAATTTTTTATTTATAAAAAGCTTATTTAGTGAAATATAGAGTACACTATTTGTAACATACTGGCTGCATTTTATTTGAAATCAACGAAACATTTATTGAAGGAGATGTCATGAGTCTATTGAAGACCCTCCAATAGATGATGAAGTTAGGATATTCTAATAGTTATTTTTTAAGTTGGTTCCCAAATTGTGACTTTAGCTACTAATCATCCCAAATTTGATATCTCTAAATTTAGGATGATCGTTAGTGACTGCGTTGATATTCCTTTTTTTTCCTTCCCAAATTTATTGTAATTAAGCGTCAAACCAATAATGTGACTCATTCCTTTACAAAGGAAGGTACTATTCATAACTCATTCCTATTTATTTTAGGCTTAATTGTAGTTTTGGCCCCCTAAGTATCACGAACTTGCGATTTTGGCCTCCTATAAAAAACAATAACAAATCAGCCTCTCTAAGTTTAGCCCATTTTGCACTTTTGACCCCAGGTCAATTTTGACACAGTCAATGCAGACGTGGCACCCACATCACTTAAGTGAGGTGCCACGTGTTTTAATGGTTTTTTTAAAAAAAAATTAAAGCGAGACTGGATTTAACAAAAAAAAAAAAGACATTAACCCTTTTTTTTAACGATTAAAAAAATGTAAAAACACATCAATTTTTTTTTCTTCAAAAACTTCATCCTTCTCTTCTTTCTTCTCTATCTATTACCTCTTCTCTCTTCTTTCCTCTAGCTAATCCTTCTATTTTCTTCCTCATTTTCTTTCCTCTATGTTCTTTCTAACAAAAACAACAACAACAACAAAAAATCCATGGAAAAACACAACAATTACAACATGTGCAGATCTGATCTAGTTTGCAAAATCAAGCACATCTAAACACCAATACTAGATTTCAGATTTGCTCCAGTTTGCAAACTCACTATGGATTTCGATTTCCCTCATGGACTTGATTACATTCATCATAATTTGCCTGATTTTTGTTTGTTTTTGGTTTGTTTGTAGGTTGATGCTGCTCCTATTGTTGTTTCTCCAGTGAAGTTTGGAAAGAAAGGTACCACCTTTACTGTTCTGCATCGATTTTTTTTGGCTCAAAGATGTTATTTTTACTCTGTTTAATTTGAATTTTATTGTTTTGATTCATGGGTTTTAGCTTTGAAGTGTTGATTTTATCAAAGATTGGAGAAACTTCGTCGACAACCACCGCATCGGAAACTGCTACTGCCGTGCCGAAAAACTCATCTGCAAGATCACCACCACTTCTCCACCGCCTCTGTCTAAGCCAAATCCATTGCCGACGACAAAGTTGATGACAACGAATATCCCATTTGACAACGAAGGAAGTGAGAAGCAAAAAAGTTGTTAAAATTAACCACTGTGCGTCGATCTTTTCTTATGCTGAAATCAAATCACATCTTTGATTCACTGCTCATCTTTCTTTTCGCATAGCCTTAGAAATTGTTAAAATTAAACCACAATGCTCATCTTTTTTTTCCCTGCCGTTGATTCAAAATTGTTCTGGTAATGGTGTAGAAGAAGAAGAACACGTTCTTCTTTTTTTGGTCCCCTTCCTTTTTTGTTTTTTTTTTAATTAATGAAATATCCACGTGGCTTTTTTATTAAATTTAAATTGAAATTAACACGTGACATCCTACTCACTTAAGTGAGGTGCCACATGTACGTTGACTGGGTCAAAATTGGTCTAGGGGGTCAAAACTGCAAAAGGGGCTAAACTTAGGCAGCTGTTTTGTTATTGTTTTTTATAAGGGGCCAAAATCGCAGGTTCATGATACTTAGGGGGCCAAAACTGCAATTAAGCCTTTATTTTATCATGTTTCACATTGTATTGATTATGTTTTGAAGAGACTAGCGATAAAACTTACAACATTAATGGTGTATTTGGTAAGGCACTGGTAACCATCGTTTTTGACAAGCTTATAGCGTTTTATGAGCTAATTCAAGTAGCTTATAACTTAAAACTTATCTTTTTTTTTTATCTCAATTATACCATGCAATCTTAATTATAAAAAATAAATATTAATTAAATATACATTTTTCATGTCATTTTATATTTATAAACTAATTCAACCCGCTAATTTTATCAAACACTATAAACTCAATCTGTTAGCTTATTTGCAAACAGTTCTTCTGCTACAAGCTCATTCGATGTACACTGGTTTATCAATTATTCGATACTTTTTACTAAACATAGCCTAAACACAGAGAAGAGAAATACTCCCTCAATCTCATTTAATATAATAGTCTCTTTAACATTTTTTTTTGTCTCAAAATAATTGTCATTTTAAAATATCAACGTAATATTTATTATTATTTTCCACTAACATACCATTATTTAATGAATTCACTTCATTTAACCACTCCACTAACTACAATTATAAGGATAGTTTAGTAAATTATACTAATTTAACGATTAAAATCAATCTAACTAATCATTTTCTTAAGAACTTTACAACTATAAAAGAGACAATTAAAATGTAATCAAATCAAATTAAGCGTAAATACATTTTTTTTACCTTATTGAAATTTTGACTTCAAATGAAATGCATCGAATAACTTTAGATAATATTTTTTTTTATTTTTTTAAAAAGCAACAACATGATCCTTATATTAAAATATTAAAAACATTAAAATATTTGGCCTTTGGCCCAAATATTAAAATATCATAATTTCTAATCCAACGGTGGAGAAAGCAGATCCAAGTTTTATTAATCTATATCATCCAAAATACAATACAATTAAATTTGTCACTTTGTGAGTGTTTATATTTTGTTGCAAAGCGAAAACCCTAGTTTCTCTCAACCCTTCCTTTGCGGCAGGTAAATTTCCTATTCAATTCAACCCTTTACGAGTTTTCATCATTCAATTATCACCGTTCCATTGTTTTGTTCACTCAGTTTTTCAATTTATTTATTTGCTTGAAGTAAAGTTTGCATCTTTGATTTGATTTGTTTCTGGGTAGTTGTGGCTGTGCAAAGATTTGCATCTAGGGTTGTTTCATTTTACTGATTGCTGATATAACTTGCTTTATGTTTTGCAATTTGACTTCAAATTTTCATGTGTTGACTTGAAAGTTGGGGCTTGGGTAGCTTACTTGGTTGAGCTAAGAAATTAAAGGACTTAAAGGTTAAGCGTTTGAATCATGGTATGAGAGAAAATACTAACATAACAAATAATACAGTAACACATTTAGTTTGGGTTGGCATGATGATGTTGGCTTGGGACGTTGGAGTATGTTACCCTGGTTTGATTTTCTTTGATGCCAATTTCGGTGGGCTTAATTTGGTTTTTTTTTTAAAAAAAAATTTAGCAACATTTTCTATTAAATTTCTTTTTTGAAATTGAACATTTATTTTTTTCGGTTGTTTTTAGGAGAATGAGAATTTTGAAGATGGGTCTGATTTTTTTTTTTTGGGTGTTCTGATTGAATATTAATGTTGATTGATTGAGATGGATTTAATATTTTAAGTGACATAATTCTCATTAAGTTCCTTTATTTACCGCCTCTATGAAGCATTGACACGGACATTAACACATGTCACACATCAAACAAGAAGTGTCAGTGCAATGCTTACTGCTTATTGACTTTTTGTATCTTTACTTTGGAGATTGAGTGAAAGCTTGTTTTCCAATAGGATTGATATTTGGATTTTGGACAATACTATACTTTTTTGGGGTTCAATTTTTTTCTCATCAATCAATTTGTTTGTTGCATGTTTTTAGTTAATTTTGTTTTCCTCGTGAGACCACTGTTATTTGTTTGTGACAATAAATTATGGTGTTTATGGTGTTTATTGATCCATTTAGCCAATACACCTGGTGGGAAAAGGCTTCAATTGTTCTTGTTGTTTGATCATTATTGTAATTACACTTTTTTAATCAATTATGAAATCATATTAGCTTGGAGATATTACAATTATATTCTGTGATTGTTCGTTAAGTCTAGCCGCTAGGTCTAGGTAGAAAATAAATAGCATTCTATTTGTAGGTATACCAAGGTGTTTGGTAGTATAATACTACATAATCTTGTCTAATCATTCTTAATGCTAATGATTTATGCCATTTTTAATGTGTAAGCTTTAACTAGGTATTTTACCTTTCAGTTGTCATCTATCGTCTACCACTCATTGGTTTAGAACCTTCAACATGAATGATAGGACATTATATTGCAGTATAGCTTTAGGGGACTAGAGGTGATTGTATTCAAGAAATTGCGTGTTGATATTTGCATTTGACTTCATTTTGATCTTGCTTTGAAATTTCTATCTCCATGTCCTCGGTCTCTTTGAAAATAGCTTTTATCTCGAGTAGAGAGGAACTTGGTATTTTCAAGAAATAACTTTTGTTACGCAATGGAAAGATATTTTCTATTGTGTTCTTTTCAAGTATTTCTTGATTACTAGAAGAGAAAAAGTTATACTGAAGTATCTTCAATTGAGTCTCAATTTGTGCACATGTATGAATATTACTTACCAAAGCTAAGAGCACAATTATCGGTTGACTATTAACATGTTTTCACTTTTCCCATAGACATTGTGTCAGTGTGGCAAAGATATTTGGCCTTTTGGCAATGGTATATTGTTGCAATCGTTGCACTGCAAAGCCACCATGCCTTTGTGCTTTGTGGGGTTATATATAATTGTGGAGTGTATTGTGGGGTTTAGTGGAACCCATATTAGAGTTTTTATGGATGGTATGGATATTTAGAAAATGTAGTTAAGTGGTTTAAATAATTGGAAAGTGTGAAATATTATAAAGAATTAAGTGGGATCCATTTATACCGCCCATATTGGTGGCATGGATGTGGATGCTCTAAGGGGTTGTTTTTCAAGAACTACAATCCTCTTGTGAATTTATTGGCTATGCTTTTACCTCTATTTGCTAAAATGAAATTCATAAGTCCTATACAACAGAAACTATACACTTAATATATGGTTTCATTATTTTGGTTCAAATCACTTGCATGGTTTGTTTGTAGGTTATTCTTTCTGTCTGCATAAACAATGGCTGATGGTGAATCGGACAAGAATATTGAGATATGGAAGATCAAAAAGTTGATCAAAGGACTGGAAGCTGCAAGAGGTAATGGTACTAGCATGATTTCTCTGATAATGCCTCCACGCGATCAAATATCTCGTGTCACTAAGATGTTGGGAGATGAATTTGGAACTGCTTCAAACATCAAAAGTAGGGTAAACCGGCAATCGGTGCTTGGAGCCATTACTTCTGCTCAACAGAGGTTGAAACTATATAACAAGGTTCCTCCAAATGGATTGGTTCTTTATACTGGTACCATTCTCACTGAGGACGGCAAGGAAAAGAAGGTGACGTTTGATTTTGAACCTTTCAAACCAATCAATGCATCACTTTATCTTTGCGACAACAAATTTCACACAGAAGCTCTAAATGAACTTCTAGAATCTGATGACAAGTTTGGTTTTATTGTTATGGATGGAAATGGAACCCTTTTCGGGACATTAAGTGGAAATACTCGTGAGGTGCTTCATAAATTTACTGTTGATCTACCAAAGAAACACGGTAGAGGAGGACAGTCAGCTTTGCGTTTTGCTCGTCTTCGGATGGAAAAACGACACAATTACGTCAGGAAGACTGCAGAACTTGCCACTCAGTTTTACATCAACCCTGCTACCAGTCAGCCTAATGTTGCTGGACTCATACTTGCTGGTTCAGCTGACTTCAAGACTGAGCTGAGTCAATCAGATATGTTTGATCCTCGTTTGCAAGCAAAAATATTAAATGTGGTTGATGTCTCTTATGGTGGGGAAAATGGTTTTAATCAAGCTATTGAATTATCTGCAGAGATTCTATCTAATGTGAAGTTCATTCAAGAGAAACGCTTGATAGGAAAATATTTTGAAGAGATAAGCCAAGAAACTGGTAAATATGTTTACGGAGTTGAGGACACATTGAAGGCTCTAGAAATGGGTGCGGTTGAAACACTCATTGTATGGGAGAATTTGGATATTAATAGGTATGTGTTGAAAAATGCTACCACTGGTGAGATTGTAATAAAGCATTTGAAGAAGGGACAAGAAAGTGATCAAAGCCACTTCCGCGATGCGGCCACATCTGCAGATTTGGAGGTTCAGGAGAAGATGCCATTACTTGAGTGGTTTGCAAATGAGTACAAAAGATTTGGATGCTCGCTGGAATTCGTGACCAACAAATCTCAAGAAGGGTCGCAGTTTTGCCGAGGGTTTGGTGGTATTGGAGGTATGCTTCGCTACCAGCTTGATATCAGATCATTCGATGAGTTATCTGATGATGATGGAGTGTACGAGGATTCCGATTAAATGCGTATTTGGATTGACAATGATTTTGGCAGAATCAGTAATTTGTCAAATTCACATTGATTCCAATTATGCACTAAACATCTGTTATTCTAGTGCCTGTCATTGTTTTTTATTTGGATAATTGGATGAATGACTTTCACCAAATATTTCCTATAGATCATTTGAATTTTATGTTACTGAGATGGTACTGATACTCGGTCCTTTGTTGCTTCATTTATCAAAAGTTTACTGTTCACTATTATTTTCCATTGCCTCTTAAATTTTATTTTTGGGTTTGTCAATGCACGCGGCTGCCAGCAACTTCTACCACTAGTTCTTTTCCATTTTCATATTCTATTGGAAAAAACTTTTTATACACTACTGATATGAGATTAATTTATGCATCTCAATCAAATCATATCCTAATGTAATTTTACTATCATAGTTTCCAAAATACTTTATAAATATTTACATAATGAAATGTAATTGAATGCATGTGTAGTTTTAGGCTGATATTGAACACTTGATGTATTCGTTTAAAGATTGGATATAGACACTTGATAACTTTTTACATAACTTAAATTTAGTTTTATTCATCTTTATAATTGATCAAACACCCCATACTGCATTTACCAACATAAGACAGCATCATATAAACACCAGAATCAACATGTATCTGCATGTAGCAGCATAAGAGCAAGTGTGGAATTAAAATCTGACCAAAATTCCACATTATATAGAATTCCTCCAACTCAAGGTCTTGGAAAACACATCACATAGCACCTTTTTCAAACCTTTATCAGAAGACCTTCCCGCTTGCATAATACTACAAAAATTATGGATGGTACCTTCATATCATTCCAATTAGCGTAGTAACATCACAACTTTAATTTCTCATTATAACCTCAAACATAGATTATTTCACAGTGCCAACATGCTAATACAAAAGCCCCACACTTAACAATCAAATAACAGACCCAACATCAGGGAACATTTGCACAGAATCAGCATGACAGTCCCTATATGATACACAGCCACACTATATAATAAACGTTTGTTTTCAACCAGCTCCAAACGTGTAACTTCACACTTTCCGCAGCCTAATGCACATTCCAATCTTGGTGAATTTGCTGAGTTTCTCAAACCAAAATCAATTTGTTTTATTTTTTTTTCCTACGAAAAACAAAATTTGGTTTTGGTTTTAAAATCGTTATTTTCTTTTCCAAATGTTACAAAATTAGAGAATGATATTGCAAATATATTCATAATGGCGTATAGTGCACTAGCTATGAAGAGGTGCACCTTGGAGAGTAAAGTGAGAAATATTTTTTTAACAAGTAAAGTGAATAATATTAACTGTTGATAAATAAAATAATGCTTGATATTATATACACATCTATAACATATAATGAGAAGTTAAAACATGAATTTTTATTTTTTTCACTTTAGATGAGTCAAATTCATAGTTCAAATTTTTTGACAAGAAATCCTTGCATGTTATTTTTTATTCTAAAATGTACTAAAATGAAATTCGCTTGCCTTCCTCTTGAACCACAAAGTTCTGAATCTTTAGGATTTTAAATAATGTGTAATGAGGTCCCTAATATTTTAAATAATTTATAAGGTAAATTACACTCACCTCCTTTAAGTTCTCTTAAATAACACAAAAACGCCCTCTAGTTTTTGACATTAAATTCCCTTATTTATTTCCGCCGCCACCCCACACACACCCCTATGAAGGATAACACACTTAATGGTCTGTTAAGACAAAAAACCCCCTCTAGTTTTTTTTAGGTCATCACTTTTTCCATCCTATGAGTTTCTCGCGCGCCCTATTCGAATTCTAAAATCCGAAATATTTCAACGTGTTTTTTAAGGTTTTTATGCCATTCAGATTCTATAATCCGAACTGCATAGGGCGCGCGAGAAACTTATAGGTGGGAAAAAAACACTTTTTTTATGTTATTTTGCAGCATTCTACTAGTATTGATTTGCTTATGTATGATGTATTAGCTGGAACCATAATTTCCTTTTTAAAGGCCTTTTGATGCCCGTTTTGTTAGATTTTGTGTTCTTTCTATATGTTTTGCTCTTGCTTTGTTTTGTTCAAGTTTGCACATATTGTCCTTGAGTTGGTTCTATTGTGAATATTATTTGGTTAATCATAAAAATTACGAGATTAATTGTTCTTGAATAAATTTGGCATAGTAGAGCCAAGATAAAAATATAATCAAGGTTGAAAATTCGGTAATAAAAGAGAAATATATATAAATTGTTGATATTATTAATATTACAGCATATATTTTTGTTTACTTCATCATACAAAATGTTACCCAGCTGATACTGTTATACATCGTCGAAGCTCTCAAAGCAAGTGATTACAGATTTTCCAAGCGGCGTAATGCTTAGCAAGAAGGGGAAGATAAGTAACGATGACTCAATGGTGTTAACGTTTAAGGGAGGTCAATGCTTTTAGGGGAGGTGAGTGTAATATACCTCAATGAAGATGAGTGTAATTTTTAAATATATCATACAACAAAGATGTCTCATTTAGTGTCCAGTAGCACTTCAAATAGTACTATTTCCAGTAGAGATAACTTATGAAAAACCTCAAATTTCATAAATATTTTCTTTCAGTTTCCTTTATTTTCCCTCACTTTCCTACCTAGCTCAAACTAAATTATTTATTTATCATGTAAATGGGCAAAAATACAGACTACAGATAGATGTATAATTTAAAAATTGTCCTCTCAATTCCCATTGACTACAAAGCTTGTAATTGTCTAATTTTCTGATAATATACCTTAAATAGTACAAAGTGTGAGGCTTCATGAATCAGCAAGTTCAATAAGTTGAGTGACCACATTTGGCTCTGCAAGGGTACTTGTATCACCAAGTTCATCTAGCTGCCTAGAAGCAATTTTTCTCAGGATTCTTCTCATTATCTTTCCACTCCTTGTTTTTGGGAGGCCAGGTGCCCAATGGATTTTGTCAGGTGCTGCAAAGGCTCCTATCTGAAATGTTAAACAAAAATTGTGAAATAAGTTATAAAATGAAGTCATACAATTTGATCTATAATAGATGACCAATCAGGTCATCACCAGACTTTGTATGAAGAGGTTAATTTTTTTTTTTTAACAAAGCATCAATGTTTGTTCTGAAAAATAATATCACTCGACATGGATTTACATGATGATCACGATTGCCGAGAAATTGTAATGTAGAATCTGTTTCACTGGAGCACAGACTTGTTATCTAGGGTACCATTGGTTCCACATATTATTAAAGGGAACTAACAACCTTAATTAAAAGTTCAGAACATAATTTCAGTTATTCTCCATGAAGTGGTCAAATTACCGAGAAAGTCTTAAATAACTAACAACGGTAGTAGTTCAATAGGGCCTAAATTTGTTCTATCAGTATGCAACCTCTTGACATAAGTCATTACTCAGGCGATTATTGATTGACCATAGAGTCTAGAATAACATTTAATTCTCTGTATGTTTGGAAAATGACAGTAAGAGGCTTTAAAGGATCAAGAATAGACCTGCTTTCGAACTGTGAGTACGAGGTCCTTCCGCAGTTCTTCACTGTATGGAACACCATCCACAAGAGTAACAAAGGCATATATACTCTGTCCTTTAACCTACATTAGTTATGGTAGTTGATTCAGATTTCATACAGACAGCAATACTATGTTGACGCTATACAGAAACTACTTAAATTCTTTAATACACAAAATCACACTTGATGTTGACCATACGTGTGGGAGAACATTATAAAGTCGTACCTCGTGCTCCACACCTACAACGGCTGCTTCGGCACATTTTGGGTGTGAAACTAGAGCTGATTCCACTTCAGCTGTGCCAATACGATGCCCACTGCGTTAAACAAGACTATAAGATTTAAACATCATAAGAGAACTACACGTCTATTCAATTCATATATACATGCTTGCACCTATAAAGAATGAAATTGCAGGGCTGGCAAATAACTAGAGAGACCTTATGAAATTTAAAGAATACCTGACATTGATGACATCATCAACTCTTCCGGTAAGCCAATAGTATCCATCTTTATCCCTGAAACAAAGTCAAGTGCAGACAACATAATTATCCCACACATTTTTACAACTACTTTCTGGTGTTTCCTGTATTTGAAGCACATAAGACTGCAAAAATATAATTTACACAGCCTAGACGCAAATTCAAAGATATTAATGCAAGACTCTTAGAAAGTATATTATGAGCATCAAATATTAGGAAGACTAACCTGCTGCAGCCATCACCACTGAAATAGTAGCCAGCAAAGGGCTTGAAATATGTTGTTTCGTATCGTTCATGATCACCATACAAAGTTCTGAATGCCCCTGGCCATGATTTCTTAATACACAAATAACCACTGCACTCACCTTCAATCTCAACACCATTCTCATCCACTATTACAGGCTAAAGTAACAATAAAATTTATCAGAGAAGTTGGCATAGTGAACAGTAGTAAAAAGGAGAGGGGGGGGGGGAATCACCATATATTATAAAATGAACAAATAAGGTTTGCTCAACAGACCTGAACTCCAAAGAAAGGGCAAGTAGCAGAACCAGGTTTCTGGGGCCAAGCACCAGGTAGTGGAGTTATCTGCAGGCGACAGTGAAGAATTTCAGTCCAAAAGACAAAGATGCACACAATTGTGTGTGCGCGCATGGTAAAACTTTTATACAAAGCCCAGCTCTCTATTACCCACTTCAACTATGCATATGTGGTACTGTTACTAATGGAATGAACCTAAATTACATGTTCAGTGTCTGACATGAGAATCATATTGAACAAAGATAACCATCAGAAGTTAAAATACCATGAAACCACCAGTTTCCGTTTGCCACCAAGTGTCAGAGATAGGGCATCTTGAATCTCCAATTACATTGTAAAACCATCTGAAAGAGAATGATCAAAGTATGCATCAGAATGTTATTTGATACGGGAAGTTAAGCTGTAATTACCTAGAAAAAACACAGATACTAACCTCCATGCACTTGGATTTATGGGCTCCCCTACACTTCCCAAGACTCGTAAAGATTTCCTCGAGTAGCGGGTAACATGCTGCATGAAAAGCCATGTTTAGCGAACTAATAACTACTAAATAAAACTAGAACAAATGGAACTCTAAACACTTGCATTGGACAGGGTTCCTTCGTTCTATGCATTTGTTGTATATAAAACAAAAATTATATTCTCTAAGGCATGCAAAGACATCAATCTCATATGAGGATGCATTCAACCTTCTTTAGATGAATAATTGGATAATTAAGATTGACATCAGTGAACTTGAAATAAAAATATAAATATTCGCAGGCATGTGTTTATTCACAACGGAATACGTGGAAGCAGTAATACGAGAGGTTCTTGACCAAGAATCTGAATGTATTCCAGGTTCAATATTTGTAAAGCAACACAAATGGGAAAAGGGAGAATATGACATCAAATTTGTTGTGCCTACTGCCTGCATCATATATGTGGGGTGGAACAGAAGAGGCAAGAATGCCTAATCCTGTTTGACATCGTATACATTCTTTTGCGATGTTTTACTTTAATTTTTTCCTTGCTAAGATTTTAATGACAAAGCTGTTAACCTAAGCTTGTATGCTCTTCTAACCACACCATTCTACGAAGTATGAAACACTAAAAACATCAATGTTATAAAAAAAAAAAAAGGCTATTCTAAGGAGATGCGACAAAAATGTTATACCAATTTTACCCATTAACATTGAATGTTTTTTCCTCTTGTTTTCTGTTAATTTCCAGGTTGAGTATTCAAATAAGAATACAGAAATTCATGAAGTATCATACTATCATTTATCAAGAATATCAGCTTCACCCTTTCAGGATAACGGAAATCTTTCAACCTTCCACACAGACATAAACTCTACAAAACATTGTCCAACTCTTACATTATAATATATATGTTTTATGCAAAGGCAAATTTAATGCCGAATAAAGAGTTTATGGTCCAAAATTCAAGTAATAAAAATACATATCTGATGTTAATATAATATCTGGAAAAGAGAAGGAAATGGGTAATTCAAAAGGTGATGACATTTCTAAGAGAACCTCATGCTGCTAAAATACAATAACAGTTCACTTCTTTAAAATTGCAACAAAATTTTAAAGTTTCTCCATGTGCAGAACCTTTTGCTCACCATCACAGATGATTTTTCAGGGAGGTATAGAGTAGGCATAGAGGTATCTTACCTCGTCACCATCACGCATGAGGGACCGCACCAATGTAGGAGCAGTGTAGAATATTGATACTTTATATTTGTCAACAATGTTCCAACTACGCCCAGCATTAGGATAATTGGGAGCCTGCATTCATGGTATCAGATTCAGAACAAAGTATTTCTTTGCAATTCCCAAGCGTTTTTATCCATTAACTCAAAATGCCAAATTACTAATAGAATGACGTTGATGGAAATCGCTGTAAGTTTTATTCAAAAATCCCATAATATAAATCTTTCTAAAATATGTTGCCAAGTCAAACTTTTTCTATCTACAAAGCTCTGCTTGAGGGAATCAAAATCACATGATGTAAGTAGCCATAACCTAGACAACCAATAGACCCGGCATAAATTGTTGACCAGTTGCAAATGGGGGCCTAGAAATTCTTTACATCACCTATTCCACAGCCCGTTGATATATAAAGTAAATCACTTTAAAGGGCATTTTGCAGTGTAAGAGTGTATCAGTCTAATAGTACCCAAATTCTGCCTTATCCTAACAAGTTGCAACTTTAGGTAAGCCCGAGTGGCTAGTTGATAAAATATCGAGTAACAACTCATTTTCTTTTTGGCTTTCAGTGATGATTCTATGAGCTCAGACAGAAAGAAAATTTAATGTCATTTCTCACAACTCTACAAATTGGTAAAATTCGTTCTTTTTCCTTTATGAATTATAAACCAACAAGAATCAACAATAAAAGTGTTTTTCACACTATGTGGAGTCAATTACATGGATCAAACAATGTCATGTCAAAAACCAAGATTTCAGGGAGGCCATTTAGATTAAAGTCGTTTTTTTTACCAGTTTTACCAAGTGTTTTTCTTGGTCTTCCTCTACCTCTACCTCTAATAACATAATCCAATTGATCGAGTATCCTGGATATGGCTTCCATTGGTCTTCTTATTACATGGCCAAACTATTTTTTAGTATTTAATATTTATATTCTAGCGTTGAATTATTTTGTTTGGTTGCACCAATAAAAAGTTTATTGGGTTCATCTTATCTAGTTGTATCATGCATACAAATGATTGCACTATGTTTGTATTGAAATTTATTACCCCTTCATACAGAACAACAGTTGCACCATTGAGTATGGGTCCATAAGTGACATAGCTGTGCCCAGTAATCCAACCACAATCAGCTGTACACCTGTAATCAGGGAATAAGGGAGTTAAATAAGACTATCCAGTTTTCATCAAAAACACTTCAAAGATAAAAAATGATGTAATATAAGTTTTCAAGAATACCAGTAGATGTCAGATGGCTTGTAGTCAAATGCATACTTAAATGTTGTTGCAGTGTATACCATATAACCACCAGTGGTATGGACGACACCCTTTTAAAAACATATATTAGATATTAGAAAGCGGAAACCTTGAGTCATAAAAAGAAGAAAAAAGGAAGATTACAGCAATAACAGCACACAAATACCTTAGGTTTTCCAGTACTTCCACTTGTATAGAGTAGAAAAAGTGGATCCTCTGCATCAAGCCACTCCACTGGACAAGTAGTTGGATATTGAGGAATAACATCCTGCAACACCGGCAATAAAAGGAGCAAAAAAGAGAGGAAAAAAACTGTGAGCTTTTATAATTATAGAAGTCAAAACCATGAACATTCAAAACATATCCGGCATCCATAAACAGAATTTCAAATTTCGAGTAAACTTATCATCAGAGATAAATTCATCTGAATTTCTTTTACTAACAAGTATATGATCAGTGATCACATATAGGATGCAGCAACTAGGAATTTTGCAGAAATATAGAAGAGAGAACTCATTTACCACTTACAACTAGTACATATAGATAACCATGTCGGAAAAAACTTTAATTGACTAACCTGCCACCATATATCTCGCCATTTCGTCCATTTAGTTTCCTCTCTCTTCAATGCTAATGTGTTGTCATAAGTTATGCATACATCTGCTTAGACATGCACAAAGTGAAAAGGAAAAGGTCAAATAAGATAATGAAGGTAACATGAGGTATTCTGAATGAAACTGGTTACAGCATACACTTCTGCACAAACATTACAGGTATCAGGTGATTCTATTGTTCACTTCAGTTGCGAACGTCTGTTACATGGTGAGAGAAGTCTAAAAAGTTGGACAAATACTAGCTAAGGAAGAAGGTTGATCACATACAAACCAACTCTTTATTAGTCAATATCAATCAACTAATGAAGTAAGTAAAAAATATTACAATTGTATTTGCCATTTTCTAAATGCTAGGTTTCATCAAACGACATTTTCTCAAACTATCAATCAAATTACTGATGTCTGATGTAGAGGTCCTAAAAGCCTGGCTGTTAAGGGGCAAGAGCCTCTGCTTTAGATAATAGTTATGTGTCTCCAAGCTGATATGGGACTCATGATCCTACATCAAATACCTAATATCTCGCTAAAAAAAGAAAAATGGAATAAATATGAATGAAAACACACCCAGAAAAGAGCTAAGAAGTTCACTGATAAGCTGCTTAATTAAGTCAAAAGGAAATACTCATTTTATTCAATGAAAGTGATTGACCAATCTTCCTACTAGCAAGCTAAAATTACTCTGTCACTAATGTGTTTGTGTATGCATCCACTCATGTTTGAATTGTAATACATGATACAGAACTACCTAGCTAAGCTGAAGAGAAGAGATTATAGTGCCGGAACTATAAACAAAGAAATGACACTCTCACCTATAGAAACCCCATTTTGAGCTGAATCATTGATGGCAGTATCAACTATGTCTTTCAGATAGATAACTTTAGAGCCCCTTTTAACAGCATTGCAAGTAATTACAACTTTTGGTTTACAATCAATGATTCTCTGTGAAAGAGATTCTGAAGAAAACCCCGCAAATACAACCTAAAGAAATAAAAAAAGCTAACAGTATTAACTCAATTGGCAAGTCAAACAAATCAAACAATGTGATAACTTTGAAATCATCAGTAAACAAGGAATAACTTGAGAAGGACAAAAAAGTTTTAGTGTGATACCGAATGAACAGCACCAATGCGGGCACAAGCAAGCATTGTGATAGGAAGCTCCATAAGCATGGGCAAATAAATAATCACAGCATCTCCCTTTTTCACACCAATATCTTTCAGGTAGTTTGCAACCTGAAAAAAAAAAAAAATACATCTCCAATCATTCTACTAATTGTCGTTAATGTTTTACCATCTATTAAAAAAAACATTCAAGCACCAAAACTTGAGAAATTTCAAAACTCAAAAGTAACCTGGTAGCTCAACTAGTATGAACTGACGGTTAAATGAGTTAAAGGACCAGGTTCAAAACCTAGTAAAGTAGAGTTAAAGGACCAGGTTCAAAACCTAGTAAAGCATTAACAACTACTCCCTTTGTTTCACAATGAGTCTCACTTTAGCAAAGAAAATTTGTTTCGAAATGTTTTCACTTTTCAATGTAAATTTTTTTCTCTTCAAATTTTGAGGTCTAATTAATACTATGTACATTACTTCCAAAACATTATATTTCACTTTGCATTTATAATGGTTGGGAACACACCACTTGTCGATAAGATTGATTTAATATTTGTGTCATGTCTTTTGACAACTTTATTGCATGTGTGCAAAAACTACACTCATTTTGAAAAAGATGGAGCAATACACTAACATTTGTCTATCCAAAGAAACATACCTGGCAAACTTGATGTAGAAGCTGTGTGTATGTTAAAGTAGCATCAACACCAAGTTCATTCCCTTCCCAATAAAAAGCTACTTTGTCACCAAGTCCAGCTTCAACATTTCTATCCAAACAATTATAACAAATGTTGGTGATCCCACCCTTGAACCACTGAAACAATGCAACAAAAGGTTCAACTTCAACCACTCACACTCCTTTGAAGAAAACTCAAATCAAAATCAAAATGGCACAATTAAATAAAAATAAAAAAATACCTCAATGTTAATATTTCCTTTTCTGACATCAAAATTCTCATGACAAACTTGATCACCCCATTTTTGTTTCCAATAGAATTCTGATGCAATTCCAGACCAAAATCCAGCAGGATCCTCAATGGATCTCTTATACATCTCCAAATACTAATAGATCACAAAACAAAACCCACTAATCAAAATTCAATTTTTTCATCAAAAACCAAAAAAAAATCATAAAAAAACAATTTTTCCTTGTTCATTTGTAACATGGTCAAAATCAAACAAAACCCAGAAAGAGAAAAACCTGTTCTGGAGATTTAACATTCGCTTGATTAGCAAAATCTTCGTTTGGAACAACAAAATCATCTTCTTCAGTAGCAAGAGATTCACCAAGAATAACAGCATTCAAACGAGGAATGCGAGCAGCACCAGATGGAAGAATCTTCATGGATTCTAAATGGCGTAAGTAATTATTTGTTCTATGATTCGAAGCCATCAAATTATTCCTTCTTCTTCTACTATTGTTGTTGCAGAACAGAGAAGAAACAGAGGAAGAACAAAAAGGGTTCTTTTCTTCTTCTTCTTCTTCTTCTGAGTTACACACAGAATTGGATCCAATAAACCTTGTGATGATGATAACATTCTGCTATAGTTATAAATAAATTAATAAAGAAATGAACTGTTTGATAAGAAATCAAATGAATGAGGAAAAAAATAATAAATTAATAGTATTGTATTCGGTTAAGTTACAGCATCACATACATCATCATAGAAATAGAAATTAATACCAAGTGATAACTGATAAAAGTCAGGGTAGCTGTGTGTCCATCACGTTAAATATATTTTAATTCTGAAATCTATACACAAACTGCTTTTTGAACGTTTCTACTTTCAATTCAATTGATAATGTCGATATTTTTAAGTTTGATATTGTTATTTGAGTTCGGATCTTATAGTCGTGTGTCATTGGATTTTATAGTTGTGTGTGTGAGTTTCAGACAGGTGTTGACCATTTGGTCGTAAAAAAATATTGATCGTTGAATGTAGTTATTTGTTTTATTTATTGTATTATATGTACGAAATTTTCATTGTAGTATTAATCTAGAGCACAAGATGAATTTTTTGGGCCCATTCAATTTTTTTTCATATACATAATCTTGAAATTGGTTAAACCTTTGTACTTGTTTGAGGAAGAGAAATTACTTACCATTTGAATCAATCTATTGTTGGTTGTTGAATATGATTTGTTATCCTTTTCAAGTTTTTTATTAAAATATTATTCTCGTGATGGAATATAAAAAAATGAAAATGTATTTGGTCCAAATTTAATCCAAATACATATTGAACCAAACAAATCTGAAATTGTAAATAAAATTAATTTATATTTCTTAAAATGAAATATAAGTATATATCAATCACTTCTCTCTATTTAACGACGGTATCTCTAAAATTCATTTAATTTAGACAGTTAACTCAATTTTTTAATGAAATTACTCGTATAGAATGTGATATTTAGTTCATTTATACTTTTTTTTCTCTTTACTTTTTGTCAAAATACATGATTTAGTGGCAAAAATTATAAACAATATTATGAATTAGATAGTATGACAATCCTTTCGATCCTAATTATAAGAGAAAGTTCGATCAATGTGTATTTGGAACAAGGTGAGGTTTATGGTGGGAGAATCTGCTAATTTTTTCACCATGAGAAATGTCTACTTCTACCATTGATATACTAGTTCAATATTGGATGGCTTAGATTTCATGAGTGTATCTTTTGTACCAATTAATAAACCGTAACTTTTGTAACAATTTTCAAGTTCTATTTGTATTGATTTTTGAATATGGTTCAATTTTATTGTAAAATTTGTTAGCACCGAATTTTTTTGCATCAAATATTTTTTTTTTGTTTTTTTAGGCAATATTTTTAGTCTTTGTAAAGCTTTTTTTTTTTTTTTGACCAAAGTCTTTACAAAGCTTAGTTTCTATAAAATAATTTGTATTTGCTTTTATAAAAACAATAGATATTTTTAGTCTCTGCTATTAAAATATAGAAACAAAATATAGATAAAGATAAAAAATTATATAAGGATTAAAATCTATTTATATTTTATTGAGGCTAGTGAGAGAAGATAAGATTTTTATCACTTCGTATGATACTTTTTAATTACGGATAGAGCAAATTAAACTATATTAATATTTTAAAATTTAATATTTGGTGTTTTCATCTACTATTTTTGTATTTTTCTTAGTATCATGATTAGATACATTAATTTTCAAATCTAAGACCTAAGGCGTATGGATACATTGAAGTGCCTACGAAAGACCATTTTTTTTGGTACAGAAGATCAAATTTTTTTAATTACACTGGATTGACAACAACAAAAATTTATCAGATAAATAAAATACAAATAAAGGCAAAAGCTGATATGTAGTTTTACGGATTTTAGTGGCTAAACAACATTTATAGGTAGATATAAATTGATTCAAATTGAATTTTGAGTAAAAAAATTAGATTAATTCAGTTCAATAAATAAATGTAGGTGGTATAAATGTAAGAAAATAATAGATGTGTTATGAATATTATAAGTGCATGTCCATATAACAAACGAGTTAATGGGCCATACTACTAGACTATTGAGTTTGTTCTCTAAGTTATTGTATTTATCTATAAATAGAGGGGATTTACTTTTCTCACCCTATCACCTTCTCGTGTGCCCTATGTTTTTTTACGAAAATGCTCATGTGATTTTCGGATTTTAGAATCCGAAATTTTTCCTTTGTTATGGGGTGAAAAAAATGAGTTTTTCACCAATTCGGATTTTCTAATCCGAAAACCTTAAAAAATAGGGCGCGTTCCTTTTTTTTCGGATTATAGAATCCAAGCACCCTTTAAACACATTTTCATGGGAAAAACAGTTCAGATTATATAATCTGAATCGTATCAGCACAAATTCTGAGTCTGTTTGTAACATGGATAATTAGTTTAATGATCATATTAATCTTCCTAACTCTCATCCTTCTGTTTTAGGTCATTGTTAGTTGTTCTTAGTCAAAAATACGGTTTTTAGATTACTTGATCAGATTGCTCCGAAACTTCCCCAGAAAATCATAAGAAAAAAAAAATCAAGGATCAAGACTCTCGTAGAGGGAACTTCTTACGGGACTCCGCCCCTCAAAATCCAAAATTCTATCGTTTAGACCCATTTTTCATTTTTTTTTTTTCATTTTTCATATTCTCAGAAAGATCCGAAAAAAATTTGCATTAGTTTTATTTGATTTTTAGAATTTTTTTGTGGTATTTTTATATTTTTATGATTTTATTTGACATGTTTTTAACATTTTTTTACTTTGTTTTTTGATTGTTTTAAAAGCAAAATTTAAGACTGCTGAAATGGGAGAGACTCCGATTGCTCATTATACATAAGCATATTTTAGATTATAAAATCCGAACTCAGTTTAGATGTGTTTGGATTTTAGAATTCGAAATCTCATAGGCATTTTTGTAAAAATTATAGTGCGCGTGAGAAATAGATCGGGTGAGAAAAGTAAAACCCTAAATAGATATCACATGTAACGTACATTGATTTGTCAAAAAAAAAAAAAAAGTAACATACATTGATACACCAGAAAATAATATAATATTTCTCTCTCTTCTCTCTTCCTCTCCTTCGTATTCTTGTTATTATTCTATGAGTTTTTTGATGAATTTTTTTTATATACGAAAATTCTATAACAGAGTTCGATCATAACTCATAATCACAATGTATAAAACAACTTATGGAAGAAAAAACATATATAGTCATATAAAATAAAATATAAATCATTGTTGAAGTTGGTAGTGGTAGCATGTAGGTACCACTCCTCACGTAAAAAAAAAGGTAGGTACCCCTCCTGTTCTGATTAAGTCATAAAAATGTAAATCATTCAATCTAAGCCATCCAATATATAAGTATTATATCAATGTTGGGATTAGGCATTTTCTATCATGAAAAAATTAAGTAACATTTCCATGATAAACGTCACCTTGGAACAAATACTATATCAACTTTTATCAATCCAATTTTCTCTTATATTTAGAACCAAAAAAAGTACATACGAAAACAAAAGGTCAAAGGCTGCACGAGATTGGGTAGGTCAAATGATTAGGTGGAGAAATCAAAGAATTGGATGTTAGTTTGTCAAATAGTAAAAGAATGGGTAGTTTGTTTTATTTTGTATTGTGATGGAAAATCCTAACCAGGCTTATAAAAGTGGGGCTAGGAGACCTATTACTGTTCACTCACTCCTTCCAATCTCATTCTCCAACTCTTTGTTTTTTTCTCCACAATATAAAAAATATTTAGTGCAGATTTATCAGTCATGTAAAATTTAATATTGGCCTTCATTGTTCTTCAATCTAGCGTTATATGGCATGAACTTAAAGAAGAATGGTATTCAAATTTTCAGACAAGCCCATTAAATAATAGGGATTCACAGTTTCATAAATTCATTAAAGATAAAAGAACAAATCTTTGATATCCGATAAAGAACAAATCAATAATAGGATTCACACTTTCATATGCACTTAAGAGAAAATATTACATCCGCAATCAAGAACACACCCCTTCAAAATTACTACCAAAAAGCAAATCTTTCAACAATTAAAGTGAGCATTTTTCTTCTTCCCACATTGTTTGGTGCAGATTTTTGCTGCAGTGTGCGCCCCTCTCCAACACCCCCTCCATTCAACCGTGTTTCTTTTCTTGCCACTAGACCATCAATGATTCAAGCTCCTTTGTTGTGGGTTGCTGCAGATCTGAATTGTCAAGAGAGAGAAAGGAAAAATGCATGTGGTGCAAAAAACGCACGGTCTAGTACAAAAAACGCACGGTCTAATGCAAAAAACTGCACGGTTTAGGGCAACAAACGCACGAACCGTGCGAAATTGACTGACTTTAACATCAAAACGCTAAAACGCACGATGTTAAAAACGATCTGATGCGAAAATCGCACGGACCGTTCGTTATTTACATCAGATTGTGATATTGATTTTCTTGACAAATAGCATGAAAATAAAAATGTTCCAAAAAAAAAAATCTGAAGTCTCTTACCGTATGAGACCTAATGCGGTCTCCCACCCTAAACGGCGCCTAAAAGTGGATGGCGACAATGTTTCAAAAAACAAAAGTGGATGATTATTGTATCAAAAAATGAAAAGAAAAAGTGGATTATTTTTTTTGTTGATCAAAGTGGATGTTTTTAGTAGAAAGCAACTATTTAAAAGTGTTGAGCACAGGATGTTGACCTTTTTTTTTACAAAAACACTAGTAATGCTTTATTGTTATAAAAAAAAATCATAAACCAAAATATACGTGGCCTTTAGTTTTATTTAGAGCCATGTTTAAAGGAATATGAGTGGTTAATATAATGTCTTCGTGAGTTTTTCTTAGTTAGTAGAGACATTTTATTATTATTATTATATATATATATATATATATATATATATATAGGATTGGAGATCAAATTTATTTGCTATAAGATTGAATTTTATCTACTAAACTATTTGACTAACAAAATTTGTTAATATCATGAGTATGAAAAATCAAGAATGAAAAGTTTGAAACCTTTGACCGATCAAAGGAATACTATAAAAAAAAAAAAAAAACTTGCACTGAATTTGAATTGGATGCTCAATTTCCTCAAAGAATTTGAATCAAACTTCACATACTAGTAACACTTCCGAGACTGAGAGCTCTAAGCAGGTTTAATTTGGGTTTGACATTTCTAATGGTAAATAAATCTCTTTTTGGACAATGATTAGAGAGCAGCTTTGGATTTGCACGATGTTTCAGTTTGTTGTTTTTGGTTTGGCATTTTGTATCATATCATGTCGTATTAATCATAATTTTTTACTTTTAACTTTTAATAGATTTATCGATCGAAGTTAATCTTATTTGAGATTTGTCAAACATTATACGGATACCTCTCATCGTCGGTACTTAAACTTCACTTTGCCATATTGGGATTCTAGCTTTTTTCATTAGATTCAACAATTGTTGGTTAATTTTTACTCTCTTCGTTATACTGTTGTTTAAGATTTTTACACGCATATTAAAAACTCGCATCAAACCCGCTTTCACCGCCACTTTAACTTCCAACCAAGTCGCCAAATTCCACAACATGGCAGATCCGTTGGAGAATAGCCGGAAACGATAGAAGCTAGATCCATATGTTTCTCCTCCACCACCACCGCTGTGACAGTGCGAAAACGCAATTGATAGCTGTGAATCAAGTACTGACGAGGAATCAAAGGAAAATGAAGTTGTTTTGGAAAACAAAGTTGTTGTTGTTGAAGAGTGTTATGCTAAATATGGAATAACATATGTTTCTGGAAGGAGAAGAGAAATGGAAGATGCTCTTTCGGTTCATTCATCGTTTCTTCCATTCTCTTTTTCTTTTAATTTTTATTTTTTCAATTCAACATATACACAAGTGGCTTTTTTTATTTTTATTTTAATTAAAGAATTACACATATAGCATCCTAATCACTTAAGTGAGGTGGTAGGTAACATTTATTCCAAACCAAGAAAATAGTAAGAAAGTGATGAGTGTCTGCTTAGAAGAAAGAGCTTTTATCTGCAAAATGAATGAAAATTTCGTTACGATCATAGCCATTGAAATATGCACATGTGTCCAAAGAATGATACTTTCTCCCATAAATAAAAACATATTTACCCATGGACATAACCTACTTGGTATGACATTGCGATATGCAAAGATCGGGTTTCAAACACCAAATTCTTCATTTCTTTATCTTATGATGAATTTTTAGTCATTATATTATTTGATGATAAGATTGTTGGTCTATATGGCAAACAAGAGTATGCGATAGAGGGGGGTGAATATTGTTTTAGAAAATTTTACGAGTTTAGTGAAACCGTAGTTTAAAAATCGTATGACTTTTGGATTCGTGCACTATCAATGATAACAAAATTAAAGACAATGAATTAACACTAAAAATCACAATGAATTGAGAAGTTCAAAAGTAGAATCTTAATTAATACAATCAACCATCAATATTCAACAATCACAATTTACAAAAACTAGACAAGCTCAAACCAAACATAATTGGAATAAAACAAACTAACTCTAAGGAACACAAGGTATATGAATTAATGATTAAAATCCTGTTGAAGTTCAATTGTAATTAATGTGAATTTAAAAGGATCTTAATTCAATGAATTAATATTAGATCAATGTTTTAAAAATAATCACAATTAAATTAACTAGTAACGATCATTCAAATTCATATACATCAATTAATGCAAAATTAAAGAGGAAAGGGATGAGAAAAGACACCGGAATTGATAGTAATTTCCCCTCTCGTCCTCGCTTCAGGGTACGTCTACTCTTCTTGATATAATACGTCTCTATCAAGGACTTTCACTATTGTTGAAATTTGATTACAATGTTGTGATTACAAGAACTCCCTAAATTACCCTAATTTTCAATTCATATGCAACCATAGCCCCCAATCTTCAAGTAACCCTTGAAATTGGTGATTCTCCAAGTCTTCGAATCTTCAAACTCCCATGCAATCCTTGAAGCTCCACACCTCGAACTCTTCTTTGCTATGTCTGGAGCTTGGATCCCCTTGAACTTGAGAAGATTAGAAAGAACCCCCAATCCCCTTGAGGTGGAATGAAATCACTCTATTCTCTTTGGACTCTTGATTCCCAATCAAGTTCCTTGAATGAAACTAATATATAATCCCTACATCACTCTAGCAATCTATGACTCAAAGACCACAAAGATTCTTAGAAAAAGTGTTTAATCTGAAGAACTAGTGGAAAAAGAGGTTTGAAGACTCAAGAGAGATAGTTGCAATTGATTCAATAGTTTTGGGGGGTTGAGAGGATAAATCTATATATAGAAATGAGTGGCAAGTGTAAATTTTTTCACAAAAACAACGTATGATTCAAATCACTAAAAGTCTGATTCGATTCAGACTTGTAGAAATAGACAATCTGGAAGTATGAAGATTGATACGAATCAACCTAAGCTTGAATCGAATCAAAATTTTCCAAATGAAGGTTGATACGATTCAAAGATTTATGAATTGATTCAACACCCAAAAAAAAACAAGTCCAGAAGAAAATAATGATACGAATCAAGGTGTTTTGATTCAATTCATATATGATACGATTCAAAGGATCATGAATCGAATCAAACGACATGAATCACAAGAAACAGAGGCAGAAAGAATGATTGATACGAATCAAGCATATGTGAATCGAATCAAGCATTTTAAAAAAAATGTTTTGCCACACAAAGAGGAACAAAAGGTCACGCTTAACATCTAAGAACCATTTGACACAATGAGGCAATGATTGTTAGGTGCTTTAACATTTTCTAGGCTATAATTAACATTATATAAGCATTAAGAAAATAATCTAGCTAATAAACATCATCAATGAAACAAACAACCTAACAAACATCATCAAAACAAAAAGTTATACTCTAAGGGCAACTTCAAAGATATATTTCTATTTGAGGTATTTTGGGAACATTATTTGTCTCATTTTATAAATAAAAAAAATGTAAAGAGAGTTTTTTTGTTGGAATTGAAAAATATTCATTTACATTGTAATATAGTTTTACACTGACATCCAATGAGAATCTCCTATTTTGCCACATCACCTCAATCTATTATTGTTATTTTGTAACTCATTGTATGACATAGAGAAATGATGATCGCTCATTGAATGTTAGTGTAAAACGATTTTACATTGACAATACACGATCATCAGACAATGTTATAAAAGTCGAAAGAATGAGCTAATTCTTTCTTAAGGCCATTAACTCAAACAGTGGATCAAGAAAGGCTCATAACTAAGTCGAAACTTAGTCAGACTAAATGATGACAGGACAAAACAACAATCTCTACTCTCATCATCACTAACCGCTTTAAGGAATGAGGAGAAAGACAATATCTCTGGCGGAGCTTCACACCAAGGACAGTATCGATGCATCATTCTGAGGAAAGGAAATTGAAGTTGAACGTGAGGTGTTACTATCCCACTACAAAATGAGTTATCACGTAACACTTACAAAATTAGCTGAATGGATGCATTGTAGGCCACATCATTTGGTTAGTTGGCAATAGTTACATTAAAAATACCTTGTCAATACATTATAATTAACACATCTAATCTATCAAACAAGCTTATTTCACAATTTTTTTTATCGCTTTACCTTTCTGCATTTATTTGTGCATTTCTAAGTGTATAACTTTCAACTCAAAAACAATCATACTCAACGCTCTATATAAGATCCGGATAATTTATCTCATTTTTACTATTGATTTCTACTTTATTGTCTGCTTCGAAGACAAAACTATTTAGGTGGGTATGATATAATCAAATATTTTATCCTAGTTTTATTCTACATTATTTTATCGTAATTCGACATTAAAATAGGTTATCTTCATGATTCATTACCTGATATTATTATTATTATTATTATTATTATTATTATTATTATTATTATTATTATTATTATTATTATATATATAGCTAAATTCATTCCACTAATTATTAAATAGTGTACCGTGTACCAATTAGCATATTATTATGGTAAAGGGAAATGACTTGGTCTTGATATAATTGTCTTATGTACTAGTAGTAGTAGTTACTATATTATATTGTAGGTTTGAGTTCCATTTGTTTTTCAATGCATGTACGTGTAGCAAAACCACTCTTCATCTTTATCTCATGTTACTATTAAACTAGTACATTAAATATAATGACTGGTCCAAAATTGTAGAAAAGAAATGGGGACATGTATTTAAAATGAAACAATGCAACCTCCTTCCTAGTTACATGGTCAGTTTCACTTCCCACTCCTTAAGCATAGTGTCACTCATTAGGGAGTTAGTGGTAGGAGTATTTCACTATTAATAACAAGTGGTTACCTCCTTTATTCTATTCATTCACCACTTTACTGATTCTACAATTTAAAAACTAGAGAGAAACATAGAGCGAGTCTTGAAGGAGGAAGAAAAGAGAACTAAAGATCAACCCTAAGGACAAACAATTAGACTTCATCACCAAGTAAGAATTGTATTATTATTTTTCTTATATATATCATGAACAATCAAAGGTTGTGGCTCCATATTTTCAACGTTACTTTTGACACTAATAATCAGTAGCTGTGTTTATATTGCTGCAACTTGTGAACATTAAGGAAATGTTATTGTGTTTTAAAACATTTAAAAGAAGAAAAAAAAAAGGTTAAGCAACCAGTGCACTAAGAAGGGCAACCCAGTGCACTAAAGCTCATGCATATGCAGGGTCTGGAAAGGGGTCCCACTATTTTTGGTGTATTGTACACAATTTTTTAAATTATACAAATTTCAACTAAATATTAGAAGAAAAAACCAATTCAAAACATATAATAGGGGTCATTCAGTTTTTTTTTACCAGTTTAAATATGATTTTGATGCCTTGTGAATATACAACACTTTACTTTTAGTCCTTAAAAATATAAAAAATATATTTACTTTTGGCTCTTGCAAATTTTTTTAGTGCCTGAAATTTTGTTTCTTTGAAACTGATCCATGTAATATGTAGAGTATTTGATTTTTCATCCCTCCAATACCGAGCAGATAAGGACTAAAACTGATAATAGACAAATTTTATAGAGACTAGCAAAATTGCAAGGACTAAAAGAATCTTTTATTATATCTGCAAGGATTAAAAACAAAAATGATGTTTTATAGGGACTAAAACCAAAATGAGTTATATTTGTAGGGACTAAAAACATATTTATGCACTTTTAAGGTAAAATGGATTTTTTATTGTGTGTGTGGAAATATGAATGTATGAATTTTCTTTAGGGGATGAATGTATGACTTTTGTGTATTGTATAACATCACAAGTAGATGTTTATGTGAATAAAATCATTATCTATGGACCATATTTAGGTAGTTCTTTATTTTTCTCATCTTATATCTTATATGTTCATCACTAAAAATATGAACTAATTCGTGTAAAAAATGGAAAAAATTAAATATAATAGTTTTTAAAGATGTTTAATTGAAGGGGCAAAAAAATAAAGACACAAAATTATGTTGCATCGATTTTTTTTTTTGACATAAGCATCAAAATTATTTTTGGGACAAAGGAAAACATATTATTGAAAGGATGATGATGTAGTGGTTTGAATTAGTTCAACTATTTGTTACTTGTTGCTTTGATTTTCTTATCTCCCTTGATGTAAGATACATGAATTTAGTGTCCAACTTAAATTTGTGGCGATGGAGAGTTGATGTGCGATCTACATAGATGACCACATGTTCATTTTAGGTGTCATACAATAACATCACATGATACAAGTTAAAAAATATATTTTGACTAATGTATTACAATCTGATAAATATGTTTATCATAACATTCAAGAATCATTATTCTCTCAATTTAAAATTATTAATTGCAACTTTAAATTAAAGTCGGTATTTTGTCGGTTGATCTTCAATTAATATCCCCCCGTTTTAAGAATGTATGCATGTATCCCTTAAAAATACGTACTCCCTCCATAACAAAATATAAGCAAAATTCAACCATTTCAGTTGTAACTAATTATAAGCAAAATTGACTTTTTTTGTCATATTTAAGGATAATATACCTGAAATACCCTTACTTTAATTTTTTAAATGCACACACGTTTAACAACAACACCTTGAAAATATACTACTGTACACCACAATTAATGAGGGCAAAATAGGTTATTTAACTTAAATTAAATAACACAAACCACATTCCTTAAAAAATGTAAATTGGTCAAATTTGCTTATAAAAAGTTATGGAGGGAGTATGCATGAACATCATCTAAAAATATACTAACATGCCCCTTTATTTCTTCTAATAAATGTTGAGAATCATAACACATCAAATATCCCCCGTTTCAATGCGTACATGCGTACACAAATGGTATCAATGCACTTAAAAAATAAAAGGAAAGTCGCCTTTGGACAATCCTCGTGAGTAACGCAAGGAATTGCTGCATTGTAAAATAAGGAAAAAAAAAAAAAAAGGAATGTTACTAAAAGGTGATATAATATTGTGTATAAGATAAATTTAAAAATGGTGTAAAAAATGACATACCACCATTGGTCACAACAAGAAATAAAGAAAGAAAAATGACGAAAGTATAAACAAACATGAGAATTTGAGTCATATTTTTTTTTCCTTTGCATGTAACAAATTTATTTTTTAATCACTTTATAAGTAAAAATATTATCCTTTGGTAACTTCATATAAATGGGTTTTAGAACTTGGGATTTGATACTTACGAGAAGGCGTTTATAAAATTTTAATTAATTATGCCCTTTAGTTCATTTTATTTATCACTTAACCTTAATAAAGATCTCACATCAAATTTTGATGATCATCTAAGTTCTTTTTTTATTAAATTTTAATATACATTTTTTATTTGTCTTTTAGCTCATCGTAATAGGTAGGAAAAAAAATTCAAACCAGACACAACAATAATGAATGATAAAAAAAATAATTGTATAAATAAAGTATCAAAGAGGTGACAATACATTTTTTTATGAACTAAAGTACCATAGGATTTTGTTTTGGACAAAATTTTACATCCTAATTAGACATATATGTAATGATATGGCTTTAAAATGCCCAGCCCGAATAAGATCGGATGATTAGGTGGAGAAATCAAAGAATTGGATGGTAGTTTGTCCAATAAAAGAAGGTCATTACTTTTCACAACCTATGTGTTTCTCACGCGCCTTATTTTTTTTTTTTCTTCCAAAAATACCCTATAATCCGAACCAGATTGTTAGGTTTTTCGGATTATATATTCCAAAATATGCTTTGCCCAGATTTTTAAAGATTGTGTTTATATTATTTCAATTACATAAATATAAATGACAAAAATATAAAATAAATGCAAGTATAAATAAAATTAAAAGGACAAAATGATACAAATAAAATCTAATTTTATTAATATTCAATACATTTACAATAAAATAAAGCTTAAACTTAAAGCTTATTACATAAAATATTCAAACCTAATGCTAAACTATTAAAAACCTAAAGCTAGGCTTGTAGTGCAAGCCGATGGAGGGGGGAAGTTAAAGCTAAACTTGTAGTGCAAGCTGATGGGGGGGGGGTATGATTTTGTTTCCTTTCTAGGGCGAAAGAGACCTTGATGGTCAACCTTGCGCCCAGACAGACCAACATGAGACCCAGACAAACCGTGCTTCTTTGAAGCGCGTCACCATCTCCATTGACCGTTCATACAATCCAAGCATTTCCAAAGTAGCATCTTTTTATGAAAGACCAACGATGGAAACACATTGTTGTAGAAGGAAGAGGAGGAGAGTGTGAGATGATGGTGTGAGAAATGGTGAAGGTTTGAAGGGTATTTATAGGGGAAATTTGTGAAGATTATGTGCATGGAGTATAACTACTCTTAATTAAGGGTCAAAAAACGTGTTCAAAAGGTTTTACCAGCCATTAAAGTTGATTAAACCCTTTGAAAAATGTGTTTCATGAGCCATTCTTGCCGTCCAAAACTCTGACTTGTTTCAAATTATATAATCTGAAACTTATCAATGCATTTCAGATTATATAATTTGAAATGCTTCTATAATATGTGAAAATGAGTCAAACTTCGTACTTTGTAGGGTGAAGGATATTTCGAATTATACAATCTGAAAATATTATGTACATGATTTTTTTTTGTGGTCCACATTGCACTGACAGTTTTTGTGGTCCACGACACCCTGAAATATCTATAAATAAGTGTGCATGTTTTCATTAGCAGTAAACCACACAGAAAAAAACCATGGAATTTTTTGTCATTGACCTGGACACCAAGCTAGCTACAATTTACTACAACAGGGGAAATCCACCCCATCTGTTTAGGATTCGCATTGATGTCAATCTCTCCGGGTTGAAGGATCATCTGGATCAATTCAACCGTCAACTCAACCACAGAGACACAAGGAGGGTGGACGGTGTTGAGTATTGACGTCCATCGACCGACTCCGGGAGTGTGCGGTTCAGCCGGATGAAGCTCATGAACGACGACATGAGAACCATGTTCTCGATCTTTGGTTAGTACTAATATAATGACATTGGTGGAAATCACTGTACGTTTTATTCAAAAATCCCATAATATAAATCTTTCTAAAATATGTTGCCAAGTCAAACTTTTTCTATCTACAAAGCTCTGTTTGAGGGAATCAAAATCACATTGTTGTGAATTCAGACAATATCACACAAATGAAAAACAATGATGTGTGGAGCAAAGGAAGTGGTAATCAATGAGGTAAAGAGCCTCAAGCAACAACAACAACAAATAGACCTAAGTCATAGTGTAAAACAGCACCACAAGCATAATCAAAGCAATAAAATAAGGAAACAAACACACCAAAGATTGTTTACCCAGTTCGGTCCAATATGACCTACTCTGGGGGAGAGAGCAACTCTTCAATCCACTAAGATGAAAGTGATACAAATGAGTTACAAGAAATTAGCTTAAAAGCTCATAAGAACAAACCTTAATTTCTACCCATTTTTCAATCACCCACACTCACAATGAATCCTAAGAGATAAACACAAAAGGAAGCTTTTTTATCATTCCAATTCTGAAATTTCACTACCCAAGATGATTACAATGTTTCCCAACCCAAGAGAATCACTCACAACAAAGACACTCAACCCTAAAGTTACCTCCTTTGTTTTCCAAGTTTCACTCACTAAGCCACACCTCAAAAAAAGAACTGAAAAGCTTTTATAATAGCAGGACACAGGCAAAATCGTGTCACGATGGTTACATACGACCCAAGGTACGACCATGCTTATCCACAAATCGTGTCACGATGGCTACAAATCGTGTCACGATTTTCCATCAGTGAAAGTCATACTCCCTGCCTCCAAATCGCGTCACGATGCCACAATCGTGTCACGATTTTGAGCTTCTTCAGAATCACAAATTTGAAGTCAATTACAACATTCTCCACCTTGACTATAAATTGGTGATGATGCCAATATAACCATCAACCACTATGTTGCTCCCTCCAATCGGGAATTACTCTTCAACAAACTTAATCAAGTCCAAGCAATGCTTGAACCTTGATCTAGGTAATGACTTGGTAAACACATCCACCAGATTCTCTTCCGATGCAACTTTCTCCACCACAATCTCCTTTGATTCAATCATGTCTCTAACAAAGTGCAAATGAATGTCAATGTGGCTATCACAATGTATCTTCACACATTCTTGAGTAATTCCTAACTCACCAATCATACCTTTCAACCATATGACCTCTTTCACCCCTTCAACAAGGGAAATGTACTCCGCTTGAGTTGTAGATAATGCCACCACGGATTGTTGATTTGCCTTCCAACTAATAGTCGTGCCATAAAGAGTAAACACAAAACTCGATAAAGATTTTCTAGTGTCCACATTGCCCGCATCTACATACCCCTCCAAAGCGTCTTTCTCTTGAGCTGCTCTTGTGTACTTCAAACCGCCCTTCAAAGTTCCATTACAATATCTCAACACCCACTTCAAAGCTTGTCAATGCACAATACCCGGATTTGCCATAAACCGACTTACAATGCTAACCGCATAAGCTAAGTCTGGTCTACTACAAACCATTCCATACATGATGCTTCTAACCCCACTAGCATATGGACTACACTCCATCATCTTCTTCTCATCCTCGGATTGAGGACATTGTTTTATGGACAACTTTGTGTGGTGACCCAAGGGAGTGCTAACAAGTTTAGAGTTAGACATTCTAAAGCGCTCCACCACCTTCTTCAAATAACTAAGTTGAGATAATAAAAGTTCGCCTTTGTCACGATTCCTCAAGATATCAATTCCAAGATCTCAAATTCACCATTTAACTTTTCTTTAAGCTTCACAATCTCATCCTTGGTAGAGCTTGCCATCAAGATATCATCCACATATAGAAGAAGGTAGAAAATGACTTTCTCGTCCCTCTTTAACATGTACACACAAAAATCATACACACTTCTCACAAAACTGGTCTTCAAAAGAAATTCATCAAACCGACGATACCATTGTTTAGGGCTCTGTTTCAACCCATACAAAGATGTCTTAAAAAGACATGCCTTAGAATTGGCCTCCACAAAACCTTCTGGTTGCTCCATGTAGATTGTCTCCTCAAGGTCACCATGTAAGAAAGCGGTCTTTACATCCATTTGTTCCAACTCAAGGTTGAATTGATTCACAATAGCCATAAGTATCCTTATGGAACAATGTTTCACCACCGGTGAGAAGATCTCATTGTAGTCAATCCCCTCCACTTGAGTGAAACCTTTCGCCACAAGTCTTGCTTTGTACCTAGGACCTTCAACTCCCGGAATACCTTCCTTTTTCTTGAAGACCCACTTGCATCCCACTACCCTTTGGTGTTTAGGTAGCTTCACAAGTTTCCAAGTTTGATTTTTCTTCAAGGAATCAATCTCCTCATTCACCGCCTTTAACAAAAACTTGCTTTCTTTGCTCACAAATGCCTCCTTGAAGTTTCTTGGTTCCGAGTCTTGCAATTCTTCAGACGCATTTAGAGCATAACACACCAAGTATGCATAACCATATCTTCTAGGTGTCGTAATGGTCCTACTTTCTCTATCTCTAGCCAATAGATAATCAAGTTCCACCACCGGTTGAGTTCCACTTGTATCCAATGCCGGAGCTTCATCCTCCACGTCTTCTTTCTCTTCATCTGGAAGCTCAACCTCAAACTGAGTTTCCTCCACACTTGTTTCTGGAACTAAGGTCTCTAGGTCTTTACACTTCATCCCCATATGGGTCTCATCAAAGGTAACATCCCTAAAAATCAAGACTCTTGATCCTCCACCATATTCCAATTTCCACAACTTGTAACCCTTCACACCTTCTGGATAATCAATGAAGACACATTCCACAGCCCTAGCTTCAAGCTTGTCTTGCTTGATATGCACATATGTCAAGGCTCCGAAAACCTTCAAAGATAAGTAGTCTACCGGTTTCCCACTCCATACTTCCATAGGTGTCTTGAAGTCTATTCCCGTTGATGGACATTTGTTGATCAAGTAAGCTGCAGTTGTCACTGCTTCACCCCAGAAACTCTTTGGTAACCCAGCTCCTAGAAGCATGCACCTCACCCGCTCCAAAAGGGTACTATTCATCTGTTCAACAAGACCATTTTGTTGCGGTGTTCTTGGTACGATTTTGTGCCTCTTAATTCCTTTCAACCTGCAAAAGTCATTAAACTGTTCTGAAACAAACTCCAGACCATTGTCAGTTCTCAAACCCGTTAGTTTAGTTCCCATTTGATTTTCTATAAGAGTATGTCATTCCTTAAACTTTTCAAAAGTGTCACTTTTGTTTTTCAAAACAAAGACCCATACCCTTCTAGAATAATCATCAATAATGGAAAGAAAATATGAACCTCCCCCATGAGTAAGTGTTTTAGAATGACCCCAGAGATCCGAGTGCACATACTCAAAGGGCCTACTAGAATGATGCATACCACTTCCAAACTTTACCCTATGTTGCTTGCCTAGTATGCAATGCTCACAAAATTCCAGCTTGTCCAATTTATCTTTTCCTAGCAAACCTTGTTTAGCTAGTTCCACTAAACCTCTTTCACTAACATGCCCCAATCTCAAATGCCACAATTCAGAATTATTATGAGGTGCTACACTAGCCACCGATGCATGACCAATTACAATGGAACCATCTAAAATGTATAAACCATTCATCTTAGACCCTTTAATAGTAATTAATGCACCATGCGAAATTTTACAAACCCCATGCTCAATTCTAGTGCAATAACCTAGACTATCAAACATGCTTTGGGAAATTAAATTTTGCTTAAGTTTGGGAACAAACCTCACATCCCTTAGAAGGAATTCACGACCATCAAATATCTTTAGACGAATGGTGCCCATGCCTTGGACTTTGCAAGCTTTGTTATTTCTGAGTCGAACAACTCCTCCTTCTTTTAGAGTCAAAGTCTCAAAATATTCCTTCCTAGGGCACATGTGATAGGAGCTCCCCGAGTACATAACCCAGCTCTTCTCCGGTTCCCAACTTGTGACCACTAATGCACCCACACTCTCATAACCATCTTCATCGGACGCCACCGCAACTAGAACGGAAGGACTACCATTGCCCCCCTTTTCCGGACAATCCTTCTTGAAGTGACCGGGCTTATGACAACCAAATCATCGTAACTTTGATTTGTCAAACCCCTTGGACTTAGACTTAGACCTAGACTTCCCCTTGCCTTTTCCTCTATGCTCACTCCTCCCTCTTGCAACATTCAAGCCTTCTCCACCCTCATCAACCTTCAAGTCCTTGAACTTGGTTAATTCCTTGGTTCTCAAATTCGCTTGGACCTCCTCCAAAGTAGTGGAGTCCTCCTTACCATAAAGGATGGTATCCTCGAAATGCTCAAAAGACTTTGGTAATGATCAAAGTAGCACCAAAGCCTTATCTTCATCTTCCATATTAACTTCAATGTTGGCCAAATCATCAAGAATTTTGTTAAATTCCGTCAAATGTTCCGAGATTGATTTAGACTCCACCATCTTGAATGAGTAGAGTTGTTGTTTCAAAGGTTGCATATGAGTCAATGATTTCGTCATGTACAATTACTCTAACTTAGCCCACATCGATGCCGCGGTAGCTTCCCTCGCGACATCCCTTAAAACCTTATCTCCGAGACATAAAACAATGGCACTATTTGCCTTGTCTATCATCTCACGCTTCTCCGCTTATGTCAAATTTGCCGGCATAGCCGCTTCACCCTTTAATGCTTCTACACACTTTTGTTGTGTCAAAACCGCTCGCATCTTAACTTTCCACAACCCGAAATCATGACTTCTGGTGAACTTCTCGATGTCCCACTTTGAACCCATGTTACCAACTTTACCAATTTACGCCTTTGCCCCACAGTGGGCGTCAATTGTTGTGAATTCAGACAATATCACACCAATGAAAAACAATGATGTGTGGAGCAAAGGAAGTGGTAATTAATGAGTTAAAGAGCCTCAAGCAACAACAACAACAACAACAAATAGATCTAAGTCCTAGTGTAAAACAGCAACACAAGCATAATCAAAGCAATAAAATAAGGAAACAAACACACCAAATATTGTTTACCCAGTTCGGTCCAACATGACATACTCTGGAGGAGAGAGCAGCTCTCCAATCCACTAATATGAAAGTGATACAAATGAGTTACAAGAAATTAGCTTAAAAGCTCACAAGAACAAACCCTAATTTCTACCCATTTTTCAATCACTCGCACTCACAATGAATCCTAAGAGATAAACACAAAAGAAAGCTTTTTGATCCTTCCAATTATGAAATCTCACTACCCAAGATGATTACAATGTTTCCCAACCCAAGAGAATCACTCACAACAAAGACACTCAACCCTAAAGTTATCTCCTTTGTTTTTCAGGTTTCTCTCACTAAGTCACACCTCAAAAAAAGAAATGAAAAGCTTTTATAATAGCAGAACACAGGAAAAATTGTGTCACGATGGTTTCATACGACCCAAGGTACGACCATGCTTATCCACAAATCGTGTCACGATGGCTACAAATCGTGTCACAGTTTTCCATCAGTGAAAGTCATACTCCCTGCCTCCAAAATTGCGTCACGATGCCACAATCATGTCACGATTTTGAGCTTCTTCAGAATCACAAATTTAAAGTCAAATACAACACACATGATGTAAGTATCCATAAGCTAGGCAACCAATAGACCCGACATAAATTGTTGACCTGTTGCAAATGGGGGCCTTGAAATTCTTTACATCACCTATTCCACTGCCTGTTGATATATAAAGTAAATCATTTTTAAGGGCATTTTGCAGTGTAAGAGTGTATCAGTCTAACAGTACCCAAATTCTGCCTTATCCTAACAAGTTGCAACTTTAGGTAAGCCCGAGTGGCTAGTTGATAAAATATCGAGTAACAACTCCTTTTTCTTTTTGGCTTTCAGTGACGATTCTATGAGCTCAGACAGAAAGAAAATTTAATGTCATTTCTCACAACTCTACAAATTGGTAAAACTCGTTCGTTTTCCTTTATGAATTCTAAACCAACAAGATTCAACAATGAAAGTGTTTTTCACACTATGTGGAGTCAGTTACATGGATCAAACAATGTCATCATGTCAAAAACCAAGATTTCAAGGAGGCCATTTAGATTAAAGTCATTTTTTACCAGTTTTACCAAGTGTCTTTCTTGGTCTTCCTCTACCTCTAATAACCTAATCTAGTTGATCGAGTATCTTGGATATGGCTTCCGTCGATCTTCTTATTACATAACCTGTTAAACTATATGCTTCCATACTATATTAGATAACTTGCAGAGCAAGTTAGCTTGCATCTCAAGTTTCCTTACTATGTACTAGCTCTAGATGATTATTACCTTAGATAGAAGTTAGTTACAGTTAGTTAGGATTCTATTGTGCTATATATAGCTTGATTGTAACAAACTCTTCTTAATTGTATGAATCTTTGATTTCTCACATTTTCCTCTCTTTCTTCTTCCTTTTAGCTTCTGCATTTCTCTGTTTTCACCATGAAGATGGTGAAGTTTATGATGGTATCAGAGCTCTTCTAAGCTCTGCAGCGTATCGTTCTTTTCCCCTTTTCGTTTGTTTTCCGTTTTGCTCTTCTTCTTCGATGGCACGTACTGGCAACACCGCCGTTAACGGTGATGCTAATGGTGGTAGCGTTGTTCCACTGATTCTCGATCCGTCTCAACAACCTGGAAATGTTTACTATGTTCATGCTTCTGATGGACCTTCTTCCGTCACAATTACTCCAGTTCTTAGCAATTCCAATTATCATTCATGGGCGCGTTCAATGCGAAGAGCCTTGGGAGTAAAGATCAAGTTTGATTCGTGGATGGATCAATTCCAGTTCCAACAGAATTTGATCCTAGCTTCAAGGCGTGGAATCATTGTAACATGCTTGTACACTCTTGGATCATGAATTCTCTAGAAGATTCAATTGCTCAAAGCATCGTTTTTCTGGAAAATGCCATGGACATATGGAACGAGCTCAAAGAACGTTTTTCTCAAGGTGATTTCATTCGCATTTCTGAATTACAGTGTGAGATTTTTGGGTTGAAGCAAGATTCACGTTCTGTCTCAGAGTTTTTTACCGCATTGAAAGTTTTATGGGAAGAACTTGAAGCTTATCTTCCTACTCCCATTTGTGCTTTCCCACATAGTTGTATGTGTGTTACTTGTGTGATGAATGTGAAGCATCTGCATGAAATCACACGTTCTATTCGTTTTCTTACTGGTCTTAATGATTCTTTTGATCTTGTTTGTTCACAAATTTTGCTAATGAATCCATTACCAACATTGAACAAGATCTTTTCAATGGTAATGCAACATGAAAGACAATTCAAAATTCTCTTCCTGTAGATGAGTCCAAGATTTTGATCAATTCAGTGGGCAAATCTCAAGGAAGAGGGCGTGGTAATAGTGGTTACAATGGAGGTTCTTCATTCACACCTGGCAATAAACGTGTTTGTTCTTTTTTTGGGAGAAATGGCCACACTGTGGAAACTTGCTATAGGAAACATGGTTTTCCTCCACATTTTGGTAAAAATTCTGCTATGGCTAACAATTCCTCTCTTGAGATGAATGAAGAAAGGGAGGATTTGGAAGATTCAAAGAGCTACAAAGGCAATGACTCATTTGGATTCACCAAGGAGCAATATGATCACCTTGTCAACCTGCTTCAGACTCAGCAAGGTTCTTCTAGCAAGGTGAATCATGTCACAAATCACGTGACTTCAGGTATATCCAGAGTTTCTTACTCTCTAAATCACTCCAATATTGGATCTTGGATAGTTGATTCTTGTGCCAGTGATCACATATGCTCTTGTGTCAATAATTTTAATTCATATAACTCTATTACACCTGTTCATATCAAGTTACCAAATGGCAATATGGCTATAGCAAAGTATTCAGGCACTGTACAATTTTCACCAGGACTGGTTGCTAAGAATGTTTTACATGTAGCAGAATTCAATCTTAATCTGCTTTTTGTGCCAAAACTATGTGTTGATAATGGTTGCATAGTTTCTTTTGATAATGATAAATGGTTGATACAGGAAAGGAGGAATTTGAAGATGATTGGTTCGGTTGATTTGATTGAAGGATTGTACTTCCTTGCCACACAAGCTTCTCCACAACCTCAACCTGTTATAGCCTCATCTCAAGCCAGTTTGCACAATTCTCTTTTACCCCAAGAAGCCTTATGGCACTTTAGACTAGGACAACTCTCCAATCATAGGCTGTTTAGTATGCAACAATCATTTCCTTGTATAAAGATTGATGAAAATTCAGTGTGTGATATTTGCCATTACTCTAGACATAAGAAATTACCTTTTCAGCTTAGTATGAATAAAGCTAGTCATTGTTATGAATTGATTCATTTTGATATATGAGGTCTTGTTTCTACTGAGTTAATTCATGGTCATAAGTATTTCATTACAACTTTAGATGATTATAGCCGTTTGTAACACTCATACTAAATTTATCTAGAATATTTAGCATGCGTATTAAATCTGATACTGGATACATTAAAATTTTCAATAATAATAAGATTATACTGAATGAATACAAATTTTGCTCGTTTTATACAATTAACCAAATACCACTAAATGTACATATATACAAATCTACTGATATCCTCCTGGTACATAACGAGCAACTGCACTCCATTCAGCATCTCCCTGATACACATCATCACAAACCTCTTGCTTACCTGAAACTGAATCAAATGGATTGGGATGAGACATAATGTCTCAGTGAGCTCCACCTATCCTAGGCTGTGTGGCAACCTCGGGGAAAACCTACGATTGCCACATTCTAATCTCAACCCATTTCGGGTTTATACGTGTCTGTGCCTGCCACTGTGTAGTCGTGAAATCTAGACTACAATCTGCTAGGTTAGTGATCGAGGGGAAAACTAGGATCACTTTCTGATATCTGATGACTACTTTGTCATATTCCCATTCTGCTTCAAGCTATATGGTTATCCTGAGCATTTTCAGTACAGAAGAGTGAAACCTGTTGCAACCAGATCTAATGTTCAAAAGGTATGGAAACCCAAAGACAGGACTGTTGGTCTTATAGCTCATACATCCTTGAGAGCCACTTCTAGGGAAGATTGGTACTTTGACAGCGGTTGTTCCAGACACATGACTGGTGTGAAGAAATTGTTAAGTAATTTAAAGCCATACTCCAGCAGCTATGTGACTTTTGGTGATGGAGCTAAAGGAGAGATTATTGGAATAGGTGACTTAATCAGTGATGGATTACCAAGACTGGATAATGTTCTATTAGTGAAAGGGTTGACTTCAAATCTGATCAGTATAAGCCAGCTATGTGATCAAGACTTGAAAGTGAATTTCAACAAGGAAGAATGCTTGTTAACTGGTAAAGAAGGTGAGGTTCTAATGAAGGGCTGCAGATCAAAAGACAACTGCTATTTGTGGGTGTTTGAAGAAGAAAGAAGCCTGTCTACCTGTCTCATGAGCTCAGAAGAAGAAGTCAGACTCTAGCACCAGAAACTGGGTCATTTGCATCTGAAAGGCATAAAGAAAATCTTGAATACTGAAGCTATCAGAGGATTACCTAATCTGAAGATTAATGAGGACAGTGTTTGTGGTGATTGTCAAATTGGAAAACAAACAAGAAAGTCTCATCCCAGATTAGGACACCAGGTAACAACTAAAGTTTTTGAATTGTTACATATGGATTTAATGGGACCTATGCAAGTTGAGAGCATTGGAGGAAAGAGGTATGCATTTGTGGTGGTTGATGATTTTTCTAGATTCACCTGGATTAGCTTTGTTAGAGAGAAATCAGATACTTTTGAAGTATTTAGAGACTTGTGCACTCAGTTACAAAGAGAGAAGGATAATGTCATCATCAGAATCAGAAGTGATCATGGGAAGGAGTTTGAGAACAAGAAGTTTTCTGAGTTCTGTGCATCTGAAGGAATTAAGCAAGAGTTTTCAGCACCTATAACACCTCAGCAAAATGGTGTAGTTGAGAGGAAGAACAGAACCTTAGCAGAATCAGCTAGAGTTATGTTACATGCTAAGAATTTACCATATATGTTCTGGGCAGAAGCAATGAATACAGCCTGCTACATTCACAACAGGGTGACTTTAAAGAAGGGTACTGCATCTACTTTGTATGAATTGTGGAAAGGAAGAAAGCCTACAGTCAAGTATTTCCATGTTTTTGGCAGCAAATGTTACATCTTGGCTGATAGAGAAAACAGAAGAAAGCTGGATCCTAAGTCTGATGAGGGAATTTTTCTGGGTTACTCAGTGAACAGCAGAGCTTATAAAGTGTTTAATTCCAGAACCAAGGTTGTTATGGAGTCTATCAATGTTGTGATTGATGATCTGTCTGCTAAGAAAGAAAGAGATGAGTCTGAAGTGGTTCCAGATACTGAAACATCAGAAGAAAAACTGTCAGAAGCTCCAGAACCAGAAAATCAAGTAGAGTCTGAAGCAGAAGAAATTCATCCAGATTATGTATCTACTGGTAAAGGACCCTCTATTAGAGTTCAGAAGGATCATCCCAGAGATTTAATCATTGGGAGTCTGGATCAAGGTGTCAGAACCAGAAGATCAGACTCAGTTGCTACTGATTCTTGTTTTGTGTCAAAATTTGAACCCAAAAATATTAAAGAAGCTCTCACTGATGAATTCTGGATTGAAGCCATGCAAGATGAATTGAATCAACTCAAAAGGAGTGAAGTGTGGGATCTTGTTCCAAGACCTGAAGGTTTGAATGTCATTGGCACTAAGTGGATTTACAAGAACAAAACAGATGAACATGGAACTGTGGTCAGAAACAAGGCAAGGTTAGTTGCTCAAGGTTACACTCAAGTGGAGGGACTTGACTTTGATGAAACCTTTGCACCTGTGGTCAGATTAGAGTCCATAAGATTACTGTTGGGAGTAGCATGCATTCTTAAGTTCAAACTGTTTCAGATGGATGTGAAGAGTGCTTTTCTGAATGGTTATTTACAAGAAGAAGTTTATGTTGAACAGCCTAAAGGGTTTGTGGATCATAATTTTCCAGATCATGTTTACAAATTGAAGAAAGCTTTGTATGGATTGAAACAAGCACCTAGAGCATGGTATGAGAGACTGACACAGTTTCTTGTTACTCAAGGCTATAGAAAAGGTGGAACTGACAAGACCCTGTTTGTTAAAGAAGAAGATGGAAGTTTAATGATAGCACAAATCTATGTAGATGATATTGTTTTTGGTGGGATGTCAAAACATATGGTTCAATTATTTGTTCAGCAGATGCAGTCAGAATTTGAGATGAGTCTTGTGGGTGAGCTTACATATTTTCTTGGACTTCAAGTCAAGCAGATGGAAGACACTATATTCATTTCACAAAGCAAATATGCAAGGAATATAGTCAAGAAATTTGGGATGGATAATGCTAGTCATAAGAGAACTCCTGCAGCTACTCATTTGAAGTTAACTAAAGATGAACAAGGTGTTTCAATTGATCAAAGTCAGTATAGAAGCATGATAGGGAGTTTATTATACTTGACTGTAAGTAGACCTGACATTACTTTTGTTGTTGGAGTGTGTGCAAGATATCAAGCTGATCCAAAGATGAGTCATTTGACTCAGGTGAAAAGGATTCTGAAGTATGTCAACAGTACAAGTGATTATGGGATCATGTACTCACACAGTGCAAGTTCTGAATTGATTGGGTATTGTGATGCTGACTGGGCTGGAAGTGCAGATGACAGGAAGAGTACTTCTGGTGGATGTTTCTTTCTAGGGAATAACTTAATTTCATGGTTCAGTAAGAAACAGAACTGTGTGTCATTATCTACAGCTGAAGCTGAATATATAGCAGCTGGAAGTAGTTGTTCTCAGTTGGTGTGGATGAAGCAGATGCTGGAAAAATACAACATTGAACAAGGTGTTATGACCCTATTCTGTGATAATTTAAGTGTTATCAACATTCCAAAGAACCCCATACAGCACAGCAGGACTAAGCACATTGATATCAGACATCATTTCATCAGAAATCTTGTGGAGGAGAAGATTGTGCAGCTTGAACATGTGGATACTGAAGAACAAATTGCTGATATTTTCACAAAAGCTTTGGATGCCAAGCAATTTGAGAATCTAAGAAGCAAGCTAGGAGTTTGTCTGCATGAAGAGTTATAGCAATTACATATTGCAGAGGGAGAGCAAGCTGGAAGTGAGGGAGATGAAGATGTTGCTGAGTCTGAGTCAGATTCAATCTGTGTTACATATTTAGTTTTTGTTCCCTATGTGAAGACCGTGGTTTGTCAGAATTATTTGGCTAAAAAGGGGGAGAAAAACTTGTATTTGAACTTGTGTTTGGATTCAGAATGTACTAAGTTTCAAAGTTCAGAGTGTGTGTTGTTCATAATTCAGAGTTTTCAGAAGTTGACTGGTTTGTTCAGAATTCAGAAGCAATACAACAAGTGTTGTGTAGTTTTGATTGAGGGGGAGTTTATGACTCAGGGGGAGTGCATGAATGTTAAGTTCCTGAGTTGTGGTGAGTTGTTTCAGTTTCAGAAGCAATATATCAGATTTAACTGCAATTCAGAATTAAGGGGGAGAGTTGTTTGTTTTGTGCTGAGTTGCAGGGGAATTTTCTGGGAATTGTGAAGCTGGTGTGTGTTGGTGGTGTGTGTTTGTGCGTCAGGGGGAGTTTACTTATCAGAAACTGTGAAGTTTTTGTGTACTTCAGAATATCAGAATTTGGCTGTGTGTGCTTCAGGATGTCAGGATGTGCTTGTGTGATTGTGAGCTGAACTGAAGCTGTTTGTTTGGTTTAACATAGCTTGTATCCGCTGCTATCTCTGTTGCTATGTTTAATTTTGTGTGGAGTTCTTCATGGCTGAGTTCATTGTGTTGAAATGAAGAACTTGTATTTTGTGTAGCATTTGATTTTAGCCAAAAATTTGCCAAAGGGGGGGATTGTTGGTTATTTAAAGGTTGGCTACATTGTTTGGTAAAATCAAAGTGCTCAAGCAATGCGTCTTCGGAACCATTTAAGTCTTCAGAAGCTGAAAATTGCATATTAGGAGGTTCAGAAGCTGAGAACCTGGTTTACTGTTCATCAGAAGCAGATTTGTCCTTCAGACGCAGGAACTGTTCATCAGACGCTGGAAGGGGCTTCAGACGCACTGTTCAGACGTTGACCAGCGTTGACCTTCAGAAGCTGCCTTCAGACGTTGACTGGCGTTGACCTTCAGAAGCTGAACTTCAGAAGCTGTTTTCCAGAAGCTGGTTTTTCTGCATTAATTCTGTGCGTATCTGTTGAAGATTTATTCAGGCATTTGTTTTCTAGAAGGCTGATAATTTTGGTGAAGATTGGCTTCGTGATTATGAATGAATATATTTTCAAAGGATCTTTGCTTGATATGATTCAGAAATATATGTTTCCTTTTTGAGTCTTTGAAGAATTTCAGAATTGTATTTTGAAGAAGATATGGTTCAGAATTATGAGGCCTGCTGAAGACTATATAAGAAGACGTGCTGCTGCTATTGAAGACTACGAATCAAAAACCAGATATAAGAGTCCTAGAGTTTTTAGAGTTTTTGAGTTTTTAAGCTTAGGCTTTATTTTGTACACCACTCATATGTTCTGAGTTGGTTTAGATTGTTTTGAGTTGTAATTCACTCTAAGCTTTTAAGTACGAGTGTTGTCCTTGATGTATTGAAGAGTGTCTTCATAACTGAGTTGTGTTCAGAAGTCTGTTAGTAACTGGGTTGTTACTTGATTAGGAAGTAAGAGGGGGTTCTTATACCTAGGTGGAACTGGGTAGAAATCAGACTGGTGGAGATTAATTCAGAAGACTAGGAACAGAGGGCTGTGTCTTGAGTCTTCGGATTAATTCCTCATAGTAGATTTCCTTTCCTGGATTGGTATCCTCCAGATGTAGGTGATGTTTGCACCGAACTGGGTTAACAAATATTGTGTGTTATTTACTTTCTGCACTTTATTTTAGCTGCTTCTGAACCTGTGTTATTGTGCTCTGTTTTGCAAACATCGTGCTCTGTTTTTAAGTTCTGATCATTACCTGCCAGAATTTCATAATTCATGGATGAACAAGGATTGGTATGCATTAGAGATTTAGGGCACAATTTATCAAAACTTTTCTAAATAAAGGATTTCACCCAAAATTCACACAAGGTGGGTTCTAATTCTAAAGAACTCACCTAGCAATTGCTTTGATCCTTGTCAAGCTTTTATCCAAAACCCTAGCTTCAAATCTTCCTTTCCTTCCTTTCTTGATTCACTTTCCTTTCTTGACCCAAACTTCCCATAATTGTGATTGCTTGCATAAGAATTGAGAGATGGAGATGAAGTTTGATGAATATTGGAGGAAAGGGGAGGGTGGCGCAAGAGAGAGTAGAGAGAAGGGAGAGGAGTTGTTTCTAGAGAGAGAAGTGAGGATGAGAAATGAAGGGAAAATGGGGTTTTGCCCCTTTTATAGAATCTTGGCACGGTAATTACCAAATTGCCCTTCACTTAAAATATCTCTGGTACATCGTCTATATACTGATAAATATTTAAGTCTTGAGCGGGATGTTACACCGTTTTACTTGGATCATACTTTGTAAAACCAAATCTGAAGTTCAAAAATCTGTTCAAAATTTTCTTCTTATGATAGAGAACCAGTTTGCTTGCAAAGTTAAAATTGTAAGGACTGATAATGGTCCTGAATTCCTTATGCCTGATTTTTATTCTTCCAAAGGCATAACACATCAAACAAGTTGTGTGGAAACTCCCCAGCAAAATGGGAGGGTTGAAAGAAAACATCAGCACATATTGAATGTTGCAAGAGCTTTGCTTTTCCCGTCAAAACTACCTAAACAGTTTTGGTCTTACTCTGTTTTACATGCTATATACATAATCAATCGTATTCCCACTCCTTTATTGCAAAACAAAGCTCCTTATTTTCTTAGATATGGTCACCATCCTGATCTTAATGATTTTAAGGTTTTTGGTTGTCTTTGTTATGCTTCAACTTTGCAAAATCATATATTTAAACTGGATCCTAGAGCTAAAAAGTCTGTTTTATTAGGTTACAAGCAAGGTGTCAAAGGAGCCATATTATTTGATCTGAACAACATAACTATTTTTGCTTCTAGAAATGTAACCTATCATGAACATATTCTCCCTTATTGTAATCCTAATCAGCCTTTTCAATGGCAATACTACTCCAATCATCTCATCACTCCTACTACTGAGCTCACATCACCACTCACACAAACACCTGCTAGCCATGAGCCTAAAATACCTAAAGAGCCAGGCCCTAACATTTATGAACCTGAGATACAAATTAATGCTAATGATGACAATGACCTGCAGCTACCTAATCATGTCTTACTTGAATCTCAAGATCTTGCCCTTAGAAAGTCCACTAGAAATATACAGAAACCCAAACACTTATCAGACTATGTGTGCAATCTTTCAAAAGAATCGGTCAAGCAAGCATCTTCAGGTATACTTTATCCCATTAAACATTTTCATTCACTCAACAATGTTTCTGACTCCCACCAGAAGTTTGCCTTGGCAATTACAAATACTTCAGAACCTAGTAGTTACAAAGAAACAAGTAATCAAGATTGTTGGGTGAAAGCTATGGAATCTGAACTGAGTGCATTAAGGCAAAACATAACATGGACCTTTGTGGACACTCCACCAAATATCAAACCTATAGGAAGTAAATGGGTTTATAAGGTAAAGCACAAGTCAGATGGGACTATAGAAAAATACAAGGCTAGACTGGTAGCCAAAGGGTACAATCCAGTTCAAGGACTTGACTTCTTTGATACTTTTTCACCTGTAGCTAAAATAACCACTATCAGAACTCTCATTGCTTTAGCATCTATCAATTCATGGCACTTAAACCAATTAGATGTGAACAATGCTTTCCTGCATGGAGATTTGACTGAAGAAGTTTATATGTCTGTTCCACAAGGTGTTACTACTCCCAAGCCAAATCAGGTTTGCAAGTTGTTAAAATCTCTTTATGGTTTGAAACAGGCCAGTAGAAAGTGGTATGAAAAATTGACAAGATTCTTACTTGATCAAGGTTACAAGCAATCTACTTCAGATCATTCCCTTTTCACTTTGCATAGTAGTTCCAGTTTTACTAGTCTACTTGTATATGTGGATGATGTCATATTAGCAGGAGATTCCATGACTGAGATAAATAGAATTAAAGGAGCACTTGATGTAGAGTTTAATATTGTCGCGGTGATTTTAGGATATCAAGCTATTGGTTAGCGTTGACTCACAAAATTAAGATTCACCACCGATCTTTTATTTTTTCCAAGGAAAAGGGGAAAGTTCGAAAAAAAAAACCCTATATTTTTTAGAGATCAAGGTCCAGGGGTTGGTTACGCAAAGGGAAGGTATTAGCACCCTAAACGTCTATAGTACTCTATAGGAACCTCTTGTTTTTATTTATCTTTATGCTAAATTGATTACTTGTTTGTAAATAAATGCATAAGTGTAAAAGGATTAAAATGATGAGTATAAAAAAGGGAAGAAAATGTTTTTGTTATTTTGTTGAAGAGGAAAATGTTTTTGTTATTTTTATTGATTTGGAAAGACAAAGTCTTTTGCCTACATATCCGAGCGGGATCAAAATCACGTAGTTCGGGGTAAAAAGCCGGGTGATTTGTTTTGACTGATTTTAAAGTTTTGAAAATGTTTTTTGAGAAGATAAGAAGCCGAAAAGGCATAGAATAATAAAAAATGAGTTCGATTGATTTTAAATTGATGAAAAAGTTTAGATAATTAAAGATTGATTAAAGATTGATTAAGAAAGAAATGACACTTGGTTTGAAATCCAAGGTTGATTTTTTTTTGGATTCTGGTTATATGAAATGTTTTTTTTTATTTTTGACTATTTGACTTTTTTTGATTATTTTTCTACTTGGAGTCTAAAAGATTAAGCGTGATAAAAAAGTAAACTAAGCGCGAGAGATTTCATAATGACGTTGGGTCAAAATAAACGTCCCCTTTTCCTTGGATTATACTAATCACTTATTTTGATTTTTGACATAAAGCAGAATAAATAAATGTGGGTGTCGGTGCAATATTCTCATTTATATTTACATTGTTCCTAAAATACATTCTAATGACGTATATAGATAAATAAAATAACAAATGAAAATAAAATAAAATGCATGAGATGATGTTAAATATGAGCAACTGAGATAATAAGAAGTAAAAGAACAATAAAAAAGAAATAGTAAAAATGCAAAGAAAAATAAAAGAAATAAACAGGGAGGTGTAAAAAAAATAAAATGGGGGGTGCATGAAGTAGGGAAAATAACAGATAGGAAGTAAACAGGCCCAAATGCATTGGGCCAGCGTGATTAGATCTGGACCATCTGATTAAAATCAGAGGGCCATGATCTGATCACGAGGAGATGCAAAAATGGCCGTATGATCCAGATCAGAGGGCCTGGGATGTGAGCACAGGATCAGGGAGGGATATAAATATCCCAACCCTTCACAAACCTCTCATTTCTTTCTTTTCTTTCTCTCTCTAAACCTCTCTCTACCAAAAACGCCCCTCTCTCTTCTCTCCCTTCTCTCTACTCTTCCGGTGGCCGAAAAAAATTCCGGCGCGGTGGCCAGCCGGCCTAGACGGCTGCGCCACCGCGCCGGACTTCAAAACTCCACCGTTTTTGAAAAAAAATTACATTTTTAAAACTCCATTTTTCTCCTCTTTAAGAATCTAAACTTAGTTTTTTTCAAATCCTTTTCAAAAATCCTAGATCTAAGTTTAAAATTTTCGAAATCTACCTTTTTCGTCTTTCTTTTTGGTTCGGATTTGGTGGCTTTTTTTTGTAGGTGGTTGGTGGTTCGGTTGTGTTTGTTTTCGAGGGAGGAAGGCGCGGCTGTTTTGTGTGTTTGAGGGAGGAAGGCGCGGCTGGTTTTGGTGGTTGTTTGGTGTGGTTCGATTTTGGGTGGTTGGGAGGAGGGAGTGGTGGTTCTATGTGGTTTTTTAGGGTTAGTGTTGTTTTGTGTTGCTGGGTTTGTGTTGTTGAAAATTTTGGTTTGTGACTCTGTTGTTTTTCTCTTTCTGAAAAATTCCCCTCGCCTCTGATTTTTTGGGTCTCTGTTATAGGCATTTTTTGGAATTGAATGCTGAGGTTTTTTTTTGTTAGAGTTTGGTTAACAGTTATGGAGGAAGTGACATTGTGATCTTTTGAAGATTTTGGGGCTGATTTTGGAAGATTTGATGGTGAAAGAAGACAGGAAGAAAGGGGGCGCCCCCTGCAGTGATCTAACCATTTTTATAAAAAATCGAAAATAATAATAATAATAATAAAAGAAAATAAATAATAATAATAATAATAATAAACAGAATAACAAAAAATGAGAAATAAAAGTAAATATGAAGAATAAAAAGAAATAAATAAAGATAAAAAAAATGTCCCTAAAACGAACAAAATTCTATTTGAACATAGAAACAGGTGGATAACGCAGAATTCTAGTTAACCATAGAACCAAGTGGATCACGCAGAATTCTAGTTAACCATATAATCAGGTGGATCACGCAGAATTCTAGTAAACCATAGAACCAGGTGGATCACGTAGATGTTGTAGTTTTGGGTAGCGCCTGACTTAAAAAAATGAGTGGTTGAATTGGCTCAAAAAACCAAAGATGAGGTATTCTAAAATACCTTTCTGCCGAAATTCTTCTCGAAAAGACAAAAAGTTTTGGGCCAAAAGACATAAAATGGAATCTTAGGTCAAAAATTGGGGTATGACAGATTCCCCTATTTAAGTTTCTTCGTCCGGAGATATGAAGATGAAAATCTTTGATTCGGCGGGCCGAAGGGATTTAAATACAGAGTACGCCAATTTTGGACCTAAGAAAAATGTGAAATGCTCGTGATACAAATGTGGATGCAAGACGGCGTAGATGATTCAAACAGGTAAAGAAACAACAAAAAGGATACCCGAGCTCGCGAAAGAACAGGATCCGACTCCACTGGGGATAATATGGTTTGACTGGTGAAAAGGATCAACTATCGTATTGATAGCTGAAAAGGAAAGATGATATGGTGAAAAGACACTGACCACAAGCTACTCGTTTGTAGAGCTTGCCACTTCAGGTAAAGACGAAAGTAAATGTAATTTGTCAGCTGTTCGGTTGTAGAACTAGCCACTGGACGACAAAATGAAGGATAAAAAGGTAAGTGTCAGCTGTTCGGGATATTGCCGAACTAGCCACTGACGACAAGAAACAAAGATAAATGTCAGCTGTTCGGGATATTACCGAACTAGCCACTGACGACAAGAAACAAAGATAAATGTCAGTTGTTCGGGATATTGCCGAACTAGCCACTGACGACAAAACAAAATAAAGACATGCACAAGATGTTCGTTAAAGAACTGCCACTTGGCAAAAGGACAAGATAAAAGATGCACAAGTTGTTCGTTAAAGAATTGCCACTTGGCATAAAGAGGGTGACATCTCTGGGCCAGACACACTGGGGACGACACTTGGGAAAAAGGAAGGTTACAAATTGTTCATGATTGATTGATAAGAAAAGATAGTTAAAGCAAGACTCATGGTGGTTAATGCAACCATGTATGAATGATGTTGTTTGTATGTTGTATATGCATGAATGTATGAATGTATGTATGATAGTACGACTTGTATGACTGTAGGAAGGATTGACTTGTGTGATTGTATAACTGATGGACTTGATGAGACAAGACTGGACAGGTAAGATGGAAAGTGGACCGACGTCGCATTACGAACACTCAGTAATCTTCATTGGGAGAGCGTGCTAATCCAAAAACCTGGCAGAAAAACTTGTGTTTCTGTGGCCGTGCTTATTTTGTTTTTCTTTTTTTGAATCCCTGACTTTTGCCTGGATTGCCCTTTCGGGTTTTCAGTCCACCGGGAGTATGTTCTTTTGTATGTCCCTAATTTTTTCCTGGACCGCCTTTTCAGGTTTTCGATCCACCGAGAATATGTTCTTTTATATGTCCTTAATTTTTGCCTGGACCGCCCTTTCGGGTTTTCAGTCCACCGGGACGCGCATTTTTGCCTAAGTCGCCCTTTCGGGTTTTCGACTTATCGAGCTCTTTTTTTCTTTTCTTTTTCTTTCTTTTTTCAAGCAATTGACCATGTTCAACCTGCAGAGTTTATCCGTCCTCAGGACAGATGTTGGCGCACCCTTCACTTATTCACGAGTTTAGAGAGAATGTGTTTGTTGTTTATGCTTTCCAAAAGATATAAAAAAAAGATTTATGATTTTGAAAAATATTTTGCTTCAAGTATTACCATCAAAAATAGAAGAAATTTCATAAACAGAATAAATGGGAATTCCAAATAAAAGGCACAAGGCTCAAATTTATTTAATAGGGTGGTGGCCCGCCAATGGCGTGGCTCCACGGATCTCACAAAGTTTGGAAAATGGTAAATATAAGGGGCAGGTACATTGAACACAATAACCACTATTCTCCCCAACAACTTTGAATTCCACTGTTTGGATGCTTCAGATTCAGAGTCTATTTGACAGCTAACGTGCCCCAAGTGAGTCATGGCTAACCTGATGCAGTTACTTTGTCTTTTGATCCTTAATTTTTGCATAGATCGCCCTTTCGGGTTTTCGATCTATCAGGATGATTATTTTTCTATTTTATGTCTCTAATTTTTGCCTGGACCGCCCTTTCGGGTTTTCAGTCCACCGAGACGCTCATTTTTGTCTAAGCCGCCCTTTCGGGTTTTCGACTTACCGAGTTGTTCTTTCATATATTTTTTTTAGACAAAGTATTTCTTAACTACATCGGCGTTCATAGGACGGGGAAGCTCATCACCATCCATAGTTGCAAGAGTCATTGCACCACCGGAGAAAATTCTCCTGACAACATACGGGCCTTCATAGTTAGGAGTCCACTTGCCCCTGGAATCAGGTTGAAAAGACAAGACCTTCTTGAGCACGAGATCTCTTTCTTGGAACACACGGGGACGAACTTTCTTGTCAAAAGCTTGCTTCATCCTCTTTTGATATAACTGCCCATGACACAAGGCATTCATGTGTTTCTCTTCAATCAAGTTCAACTGATCATATCTGTTTTGGCACCATTCAGCCTCTGACAACTTGGCTTCTATTTGTACTGCTTCCATGTGATATACCAAAGAGAAGGGGGTTGCCCCTGTTGATGTGCGCACTGAAGTACAATACCCATGCAAAGCGAATGGTAACATCTCATGCCAGTCTTTGTAAGTGACTACCCTTTTCTGGACAGTCTTCTTGATATTTTTCTTTTCTTTTTTGTTTTCTTGTTTTTTCTTTTTTCTTTGTTTTTCTTTTCTTATTTTGTTTTTTTTTGTTTTTTTTTGCAGCTTCAATGACACCATTCATCTGGAATTTTACCAGGAATACTGTAATGGCAGTTCCTCGGAACCCAAGTTAATCACCTCCAGTGATTCTTTATGAGACTGAATGATCTTCCTTTCATACTCTAGTAATTGAGAGATGTTTTCGGGAATCCCTTTATTCTCTTCCTCTTCAGCTTCGTAGACAGGGAACTCAAAGTTGGGAGAGAGCATAGGGTTACAGTGTTCAACGAGTTTATTGGTGTTTAAACTTTTTGTATGATTCATGATTAGTTTTAGTAAACAAGTAAATGCAGATATTTGGAAATTGATTAAAGAAAAATAAGTCTTTTTTTTGGTTTTTTGGTGTTACCATTTTCCAGAAAAAGCAGAGAATAAAAAGACATAGTCAGGGACAAAACGACTTTTTTATTTGATGATGGGAATGCATGAAGCAAAAAGCCCTACAAAAGTTCACTTTCGTCTCGGGCGGAAACGAAAGGATTTTTTTTTAAAAAAAACGAAAAAGCGAAAACAACAAAATGTTATTTGGAAAAAAGAATAGAGGAAGGAACGTCAACAACAATTCAATTGTGGCAAACTCCGCCATGTGTCACAAAACTAGCTGCCACATTTTCAAGATTGTCTCCAACAGGGTAAGCCTCTGAACAATCTTGCACTATTAACAGATGAGGTCCCATGATCCGGTAGTGGATTAGCTTGCACATTGGGGTTCAAATCTTTGAAGGACAGGATATTAGCCTGGATCAACTTTTGGACTTCAGCTTTTAGGGCGTAACAGTGCTTAATGTCGTGACCGGGTGCCCCTTGATGGAAAGCACAAGAGAGATCAGGTATATACCATCTGGGCAACCTTTCAGGTACCCGAGGAGGCGCCTTAGTCTGAACAAGATTTTTCTCCAGCAAAGCGGGAAATAACTCTGCATACGCCATCAGAATTGGATCAAACTGCGATATCCGCTGAACCCGATTCTGTTGGGTGAACTGTTGGGGAGCCTGTTGTCGAGGCTGTTGTTGATACTGTTGCTGGGGCTGCCTATGGACCGCCATACTTACCTCTTGCTCTTTCTTTCCTGAGAAGCCATTCCCAACCTTCTTTGTACTGCTGGCAGCAAAAGCACTTTTCATAACCAAACGTCCTTCTCGGACTCCTTCCTCCAGACGCATTCCCATATTTACCATCTCGGTGAAATCTGTCGGTGCACTGGCAACCATCTTCTCATAGTAAAATCGGCCGAGAGTTTTCAAGAAAACCTTTGTCATCTCTTTCTCTTCTAGAGGCGGGCTGACTTGTGCAGCAATCTCTCTCCAACGCTGGGCGTATTCGTTGAAGGTTTCCTTTTCTTTTTGGGCCATAGCCTGAAGCTGGTCTCTGTCAGGGGCCATGTCCAGATTGTACTTGTACTGGCGAATGAAGGCTTCCCCTAAGTCATTGAAAGTTCGGATATTAGCGCTTTCCAAATTCATGTACCACCTCAAGGCTGCCCCGTTCAAACTATCCTGGAAGAAGTGAATGAGGAGCTTATGATTGTCGGTGTGCGCAAACATCTTTCTCGCGTACATCACCAAATGGCTTCGTGGACATGTATTCCCCTTATATTTTTCAAAGTCAGGGACCTTGAATTTTGGTGGTATCACAACGTTGGGAACCAAACAGAGTTCACGAGCATTCTTCCCGAATAAGTCTTTCCCGCGGAGAGTTCTGACTTCCCGCTGCATCTCGTCAAATCTCTCTTGAAGTTCATCCATCCTGTCGAAAGCCCCGACACTTTCAGCATGAAAGATAGGGTCCGCCTCTTGTTGAACAGTGTTGATAAGAGGTGCTGAGTAGGTTACCGCTGCTTGTGAGAATGACGGGCCGGGTTGAGGAAACAGTACCGCCTGCTGGACAAGTGGTGTTGAAGTTTCAGAGAAAATGGGACGGGACTCTTCATTGGATGGGAAAGGCATCCCCCATGGGTAAGCTCTAGACGTGTCGGGCGGTGGAGTAAACACAGTAGAAGTTGGTAAAGCAAACGAGATTGGCTGTTCAAAAGTGGTGACAGCAGGCTGAGGAACCAAAGCTTGAGCCTGAGAAGCTAATAAAATGCTCACCATGGAGGTCAACTTCTCCATTCCTTCCCGGAGACTGGCTACCTCTTCCCGGAGATTGTGGTTTTCCTGCTCAATCAGATCCATTATCTTTCTTCGATGTGCCCGAGTGTTGCAGATGCGAGTAGGTTTGTAAGGTATGTGTCGGGCCACTTTCTTTGACGGCGGCAAATTAACCTTTTTGTGATGAAACAGAGGATGAGACTCAATTTGGAAACTATGAATGCAGTATGATACATGATTATGCTTATGCAAAAAAAAAAGGAAAGATTTGTTATCGAAGGGCTTGTCGAAGTAATTGTAAACATCATAGTTTGAAAATTCATTTAGAAATAAAATATTACAAACAATCCCTTTTTAGGAACAAAGCCAAGGAATATGTGCAAAAGTTCATCAATAGACATCTTTGAAAAAGCCCCGATATTTCAAACTTGAGGATGTCAAGTGATCTCCCATAACGAGCTTGAAAAATCCTCCGGACTAGTCACTAAAGATCCTAGCTTCCTTAAGTTTGTTAAATCCGGGTTTTTTAAAGTAGGGGAGAGCAATGAATCCGAACCCGCCCACCACCCGAAATGGCCGAGTCACCCTCGGGTCTGCGGGTCGGGTTAAAACGGGTCTCGGGTTGAAAAAGATGAAAATTTGGGTTTGCGTGGGTTTAAACGGTCGAGCCCGGTTTTTATAAATCCAAAACCGTGTAGGCCGAACCCGACCGTTATATAATGTATACTAGCCCAATAACATTTAGAATTTAGAATAAGGCCCAATAACATATGTTGTATAATGCACATGTTGGCTTCATACTAAGTCCAACCCAATAACCCATTATTAATCTCTTCTCTCAAAATCATATCAAACCCTAAATCTTTCACAGCCGCCGCTCCACTCCACCATTTCTCCTTTTTCCTTCTCCACTCATAAGACTCACTCAATCACCAAAACCAATCTCCATCGATTTCTACTCAATCAAACCCACATCAAATCCTTTTCGTCCTCTCTTCACTCTTCTATGGAAATAAAGAACTACAAATATCATTATCTTCTCATCACTCTCTTTTCTTTTGTCTTAGTTGATCATGAGTTTTAATTCTCATTTTTTTCTTACTGTTTCTGGTTTTCTCTTCTACTTCGCTACATTGACTACTCTATTGTTTCCTTTCTTTTTTTTTATCTTTTATTTACTGATTTTTTTCCTTGCTCAAAGAAGTAAAAACTCTCTTTGGGTTTGAACTTTGGAAAAAAAAAACAAAATTCCTTTCTCAATCCGCCAAACCGACTAACTCGAGACCCGCCCAAACCGAGCCATTGAACGGTCGGAATTGGGCCATAATTTTCTGCGCTCGGTTTCATCTAGTATGCCATTTTTGGGCCCGAGCCCGTCCGAATCCGACCGATGCTCTACCCTATTTTAAAGTTATGCTTCTGAGTGTTCCTTTTTTGTGAAGTTCATACCTACGATGTTTACAACAAAAATTGTCTAAGTCCTTCGATATTGATGGGAAAAAAAAAGTTTATGAACGAATGCATGTATGCATGATTATGCTAAAGAACGAAGAAAACATGGTGAGGTTAAGTCCATAATGTTGGAGCTGAGGGTAAACACGCCATTTGGTAAGGACTATGGTTTCATATGTACATGTATCACGGGTTCTACCAAGTTCCCAAAGTCATTGACCACTTCCGAATATTGGCGGATTACGGGACTACTCCCGGTCCAACGACGTTCGTAGGAAAGTCTCGTTTGAGTGTAGTATCGCGTATCAACCAATTCAAGACTACTCTTGATTAGCCACCGCACTACGTCCTAAAAGGTCAAGATGGGTTAAAGGTAACTCTAAAGGTCCTCAACTTCATAGGTCACTTAAAAATAACAATGCCAAACACGACTACTCATGTCGACATGGTACCTACTTTTAAGAGACCTCCATTGAGCGGGGTTATATCACATGTACCAAAACCCAAGACTACTCCTGGTATGACACTTTGATTATACCACCATCCTATCTTATGTTTCCCTCAAGTCCGGGTGTAAGACTTATCTCACCACTCACGTAAAAAAAGATAAACACTTAAGCACGTATTTACAGTTAAATAGTAATAAAGCATAAAGATAAAGAGAAACAAGATAGGTTTAACCCACTTAGGACATTGTCCCCAGTGAAGTTGCCATTTCTGTCGCGGTGATTTTAGGATATCAAACTATTGGTTAGCGTTGACTCACAAAATTAAGATTCACCACCGATCTTTTATTTTTTCCAAGGAAAAGGGGAAAGTTCGAAAAAAAAAACCCTATATTTTTTAGAGATCAAGGTCCGGGGGTTGGTTACGCAAAGGGAAGGTATTAGCACCCTAAACGTCTATAGTACTCTATAGGAACCTCTTGTTTTTATTTATCTTTATGCTAAATTGATTACTTGTTTGTAAATAAATGCTTAAGTGTAAAAGGATTAAAATGATGAGTTTAAAAAAGGGAAGAAAATGTTTTTGTTATTTTGTTGAAGAGGAAAATGTTTTTGTTATTTTTATTGATTTGGAAAGACAGTTTTTTGCCTACGTATCCTAGCAGGGATCAAAATCACGTAGTTCAGGGTAAAAAGCCGGGTGATTTGTTTTGACTGATTTTAAAGTTTTGAAAATGTTTTTTGAAAAGATAAGAAGCCGAAAAGGCATAGAATAATAAAAAATGAGTTTGATTGATTTTAAATTGATGAAAAAGTTTAGATAATTAAAGATTGATTAAGAAAGAAAAGACACTTGGTTTGAAATCCAAGGTTGATTTTTTTTTTTGGGATTTTGATTATATGAAATGTTTTTTTATTTTTGACTATTTGACTTTTTTTTATTATTTTTCTACTTGGAGTCTAAAAGATTAAGCGTGATAAAAAAGTAAACTAAGCGCGAGAGATTTCATAATGACGTTGGGTCAAAATAAACGTCCCCTTTTCCTTGGATTATACTAATCACTTATTTTGATTTTTGACATAAAGCAGAATAAATAAATGTGGGTGTCGGTGCAATATTCTCATTTATATTTACATTGTTCCTAAAATACATTCTAATGGCGTAAATAGATAAATAAAATGACAAATGAAAATAAAATAAAATGCATGAGATGATGTTAAATATGAGCAACTGAGATAATAAGAAGTAAAAGAACAATAAAAAAGAAATAGTAAAAATGCAAAGAAAAATAAAAGAAATAAACAGGGAGGTGTAAAAAAAATAAAATGGGGGGTGCAGGAAGTAGGGAAAATAATAGATAGGAAGTAAAGAGGCCCAAATGCATTGGGCCAGCGTGATTAGATCTGGACCGTCTGATTAAAATCAGAGGGCCCTGATCTGATCACGAGGAGATGCAAAAATGGTCGTATGATCCAGATCAGAGGGTCTGGGATGTGAGGGTGCACGCTAAAGCATGCACCCACGCGCACAGGATCAGGGAGGGATATAAATATCCCAACCCTTCACAAACCTCTCATTTCTTTCTTTTCTTTCTCTCTCTAAACCTCTCTCTACCAAAACCGCCCCTCTCTCTTCTCTCCCTTCTCTCTACTCTTCCGGTGGCCGGAAAAAATTCCGGCGCGGTGGCGCTGCCGGGACGGCGGCGGGCGGCGCCACCGCGCCGGACTTTAGAACTCCACCATTTTTGAAAAAAAATTACATTTTTAAAACTCCATTTTTCTCCTCTTTAAGAATCTAAACTTAGTTTTTTTCAAATCCTTTTCAAAAATCCTAGATCTAAGTTTAAAATTTTCGAAATCTACCTTTTTCGTCTTTCTTTTTGGTTCGGATTTGGTGGCTTTTTTTTTGTAGGTGGTTGGTGGTTCGGTTGTGTTTGTTTTCGAGGGAGGAAGGCGCGGCTGTTTTGTGTGTTTGAGGGAGGAAGGCGCGGCTGGTTTTGGTGGTTGTTTGGTGTGGTTGGGAGGAGGGAGTGGTGGTTCTATGTGGTTTTTTAGGGTTAGTGTTGTTTTGTGTTGCTGGGTTTGTGTTGTTGAAAATTTTGGTTTGTGACTCTGTTGTTTTTCTCTTTCTGAAAAATTCCCCTCGCCTCTGATTTTTTGGGTCTCTGTTATAGGCATTTTTTGGAATTGAATGCTGAGGTTTTTTTTTGTTAGAGTTTGGTTAACAGTTATGGAGGAAGTGACATTGTGATCTTTTGAAGATTTTGGGGCTGATTTTGGAAGATTTGATGGTGAAAGACAGGAAGAAAGGGGGCGCCCCCTGCAGTGATCTGACCATTTTTATAAAAAATCGAAAATAATAATAATAATAATAAAAGAAAATAAATAAATAAATAATAATAATAATAATAATAAAAAAACATAATAACAAAAAATGAGAAATAAAAGTAAATATGAAGAATAAAAAGAAATAAATAAAGATAAAAAAAATGTACCTAAAACAAACAGAATTCTATTTGAACATAGAAACAGGCGGATAACGCAGAATTCTAGTTAACCATAGAACCAGGTGGATCACGCAGAATTCTAGTAAACCATAGAACCAGGTGGATCACGCAGAATTCTAGTAAACCATAGAACCAGGTGGATCACGCAGATGTTGTAGTTTTGGGTAGCGCCTGACTTAAAAAAAATGAGTGGTTGAGTTGGCTCAAAAAACCAAATATGAGGTATTTTAAAATACCTTTCTGCCGAAATTCTTCTCAAAAAGACAAAAAGTTTTAGGCCAAAAGACAAAATGGAATCTTAGGTCAAAAATTGGGGTATGACAAAGATCAAGGATCTTGGAAAGCTCAAATATTTCTTAGGCATAGAAGTAGCTCACTCCATAATAGGAATCAACATTTGCCAAAGAAAATATTGTTTTGATCTCTTGAATGATATTGGATTGCTTGGTGCCAAACCTGCTCCAACACCTCTTGATCCTTCTGTCAAATTACATCAAGATACTTCCAAACCTTTTGAGGAAATACTAAGCTACAGAAGACTTGTGGGAAAGCTCTTGTACCTTGCTACAACCAGACCTGATATAACCTTTGTAACTCAACAATTGAGCCAATTTTTAACCGCTCCAACCATTACTCACTATGACACAGCTTGCAGGTACACCTGGTCAAGGATTGCTTTTTAGAAGAGATTCCACTTTACAACTACTTGGGTTCACAGATGCAGATTGGGCAGGATGTGTTGATTCTAGGAGATCAACCTCAGGTTATTGTTTTTTTCTTGGTTCTTCTCTGATTTCATGGAGAACAAAGAAACAGCACACAGTTGCAAGAAGTTCATCTGAAGTAGAATATAAAGCTCTTTCCTTTGCTAGCTGTGAATTGCAATGGCTTCTCTACCTTCTTCAGGATTTGAAAGTGGCATGCTGCAAGTTACCAGTTTTGTATTGTGACAATCAAAGCGCCATTCACATAGCAGGCAACCCTGTGTTTCATGAAAGAACAAAGCACCTGGAGATGAACTGTCATTTTGTTAGAGAAAAGCTGCAGCAAGGTCTCTTCAAATTACTTCCCATTAAGTCTCAGTCACAGCTTGCAGATTTCTTCACTAAGCCATTACCACCCAAGAGTTTTCACTCTTTTCTATCCAAGCTTAACATGCTTGATTTGTACCATGCTAAGCTTGAGGGAGGGTGTTAAACTATATGCTTCCATACTATATTAGATAACTTGCTTCCATACTATATTAGATAACTTGCAGAGCAAGTTAGCTTGCTTCTCAAGTTTCCTTACTATGTACTAGCTCCAGATGATTCTTACCTTAGATAGAAGTTAGTTACAGTTAGCTAGGATTCTATTGTGCTATATATAACTTGATTGTAATAAACTCTTCTCAATTGAATGAAGCTTTGATTTCTCACATTTTCCTCTCTTCTTCCTTTTAGCTTCTGCATTTCTCTGTTTTCACCATGAAGATGGTGAAGTTTATGAAAAGAGTCTCACATCGGATAGGAGATGGCCTGACAATGTGTTTATAAGTGAAGGCAATCCTCACCTTACAAGCCGGTTTTGTGGGGTTGTGTTAGGCTCAACCACGATTTCTAAGATTGTGTCAGAGCCTCCTCCACGATCCGTAGGGCCACATGCTATCAGGTTTCCATTATCGAGCCACTCACCATTTATGTCCACGCTTCAGATGTCCAGTCCTGAGCGTGAGGGGGTGTGTTAAGAGTCCCACATCGGATAGGAGATGACCTGACAATGTGTTCATAAGTGGGGGCAATCCTCACCTTACAAGCCGGTTTTGTGAGGTTATGTTAGGCTCAACCACGATTTCTAAGAAAACTATTTTTTAGTATTTATATTCTAGAGTTGAATTAATTTGTTTGGTTGCAGTAATAAAAAGGTTCTTGGGTTCATCTTATCTATGCATATAAATGATGGCACTATGTCGTATTGAAATTTATTACCCCTTCATACAGAACAACAGTTGCACCATTGAGTATGGATCCATAAGTGACATAGCTGTGCCCAGTAATCCAACCACAATCAGCTGTACACCTGTAATCAGGGAATATGGGAGTTAAATAAGACTATCCAGTTTTCATCAAAAACGCTTCAAAGATAAAAAATGATGTAATATAAGCTTTCAAGAATTCCAGTAGATGTCAGATGGCTTGTAGTCAAATGCATACTTAAATGTTGTTGCAGTGTATACCATATAACCACCAGTGTTATGGACGACACCCTTTTAGAAACATATAGTAGATATTAGAAAGCGGAAACCTTGAGTCATAAAAAGAAGAAAAAGGGAACATTACAGCAAAAAAAGCACACAAATACCTTAGGTTTTCCGGTACTCCCACTTGTATAGAGTAGAAAAAATGAATCCTCTGCATCAAGCCACTCCACTGGACAAGTAGTTGGATATTGAGGAATAACATCCTGCAACACCGGCCATAAAAGGAGCAAAAAAGAGAGGAAAAAAACTGTGAGCTTTTATAATTATAGAAGTCAAAACCATGAACATTCAAAACATATCTGGCATCCGTAAACAGAATTTCAAACTTCGAGTAAACTTATCATTAGAAATAAATTCATCTGAATTTTTTTTACTAACAATTATATGATCAGTGATCACATATAGGATGCAGCAACTAGGAATTTTGCAGAAATATAGAAGAGAGAACTCATTTACTACTTACAACTAGTACATATAGACAACCATGCGGAAAAAACTTTTATTGACTAACCTGCCACCATATATCTCGCGGCCCTTTCGTCCATTTAGTTTCCTCCCTCTTCAATGCTAATGTGTTGTCATAAGTTACGCATACATCTGCTTAGAGTAAAAAGATACTAAAAAACACTACAGTAAATGTATTGCCATTAGTCTAAAATGCACCAAAATTCAGTGACTTCAAATTTAGAGAATTTCAAACCATTCCAATTATTCTGAAAGTGGAGCAGTGGAGTCTAAAATTATATTCCCAGTTGCAGGTTAGGCTCCTCTAATGAACAACTCTGGTAATTGCAGGCTTCCATCTGTGTTTCCTTTCCTCATAAAACACGTTCAGATTACAGCAGTGCGGCTTATCATAACAACTATGCTATACTAATGCTAGTAACTACATTATATGGCTTGTCTTCGGATTAAATGTTGTCAAATTGACTTTGAATAGTTCAGTTAAGTGTATGGTTTGAAAATCTCAGTCATCGCCCATCCAATTCTACCGTATCGTCTTTCGTCTAAACCAAGACTGGTTCATCGAAAAGAGACAAAATAACAGAAAAATATGACAGGACATACATACATACATAATTACATATACAAGGCAACCTCGACAGATGAATTATTTACCACAAGAGAATCATCACCTTGCTTTTTATAAAAACAAGAAACTTTCTAGAATTTCAAAGCAATGACATTTCCAACATTGTTTTTATTTTGCTAATACAATGAAGATTTTTATAAAAGATTTTAATCTTTTATGTTTTTACCGCAATCAGCCTTGTGGGGAAGAACATTATATGCCTTCAAAAATGTAAAAAATATTATTTTGGAGGTCAAATAATACATTCTCAACATATATAAATGACTTAAGATCAACTTGATGCCATTGTGTTGCTTTAAAAAATTGGTATTATTCTATAACGCTAGATATCATTGTAGATGATTATGATTCCAGTAGCATACTATACACAAAATTAGAGGCACCGGTTGGCTATATTGTATGCAGCTTCTCTCAATAGCATCCGAGACGATATATTCACATAAGCTCGCAAATGGTGTGATAGAGAACGTTAAAACAAGTCACAATTCATGTACTTGTTTGGTTGATATCGTAGTAACCCTGACCCCCTACAGCTTTCTGTCCAGTGCAGTCAAATCTCGACCAGTGGATCAGGAATTCATGATACAATTTGAATCCAAGGGTTGGAATTTGGTTGGGTTGGAGTTGCAGAATGCTCTAAAACCAATTCTGATAAATCTGAATCCCTGTAATGCTCGTGTATGAGTTTCTCCATATCATCAAATCCAGTGTGTTTACTCTCTTGTAGCAATTCTGCAACATTATGATTTGCTTCTATTGACAATGACATTGTATCCCCTAATGTGCGAATCTCATTCAACTCATTAGCTCGAGTATAGAGTCTAACCATGCACGTATAGTGTTCCAAGATAGGTGTTATACCGTAATGTTCTGTCATGAGACTGAAATACTTCTGGCCTAGTTCCAGATCATTAATTTGAACACAAGCACTCAAAACACCAACAAAAGTGATAGCATCAGGAACTACACCGGCCTTCTCCATTTCTTCGAAAAGGTCTAGCACTTCATTCCCAAACCCATGCACACCGAAGCTAGTAAGCATTGTATTCCAAGTAGCCAAGTTTCTCACTTCCATTAAACCAAACACTTTAACAGCATCATCTAGACTACCACATTTGCTATACATATCAACAAGAGCAGTACCCAAAAAAGGTCCAAGCTCAAAACCATTCTTCAACGCGAAATCATGCATCCGTCTACCCAATTTCAGACTACCCAAATCAGTACAAGCTTTAATCAAGCTCACCAGCGTAAACTCATTCGGCCTCACATTATCAATCAACATCCTTTCAAACAAATCAAAAGCCTTAATCGGGTTATCATTTTTCACATACCCATCTATCATAGCCGTCCACGACACAACATTCTTCGAAGGCATCCTCTCAAATACTTCCCTCGCGGTATCCAATTTCCCACAAGCTACAAGCCCAGCAATCACAGTTGTCCATGAAACCACATTCCTGACACGCATTTTATCGAACACCTTCCACCCATCATCAACATCCCCCCCAATCTTGAAGTAAAGATTCATCATATTATTCTGCACATAAACATCACTCCAAAATCCCATTTTTATTGCAAGACCATGTGTTAATCTACCAAAATCAATAACACGAGAAGCAATACAGGCATTTATAACAAAAGGGTATGTAAATTTATCAGGTAAAAAACCACAACAAATCATATCCTTAAATAAAAAAATACTCTTTTGAGGTAAACCACCTGTATTATAAGCTCTAATCATAACATTCCAAGTAAAGATATCAGGATCATTAAGTTGATCAAAAACCAAAGTAGCATAATTAATTTTACCATATGATGAAGAAATTTGACATAGCTTTCTGATAAGTAATTGGTCATGAGTAAGACGAAAACGGATTATTCTAGCATGGATTTGTTTCAGTTGCTTGAAATTGTTGCAGTTTTGAAGAAACAAACGACCTTCTTCTGAACCAAATCTTGGTTCTTGGGGTATGTTAACATGTGGAGTGTAACATGATACCTTCATTTTTTGAGTTTCTATTATGTTGCAGATACTTAGGATAAGGTAACATTTATTCCAAACCAAGAAAATGGAAAGAAAGTGATGAGTGTGTGCTTAGAAGAAAGAGTATTCATTCATCTGTAAAATGAATGGAAATTTCGTTAAAATCATAGCCATAAAATGAAATATGCATGTGTCCAAAGAATGATATTTCCTCCCATAAATAAAAATAAAAAAGGAAAATAGGTAATCAGGTAGCGAAGTTGGTCTGGCATTATTATATCTAGGGGTTGGGTTTCGACGTCAGATTTTCCACTTATTCATCATATTATGAATTTCTAACCACTAGATCGGCTTGAAGAAAAAAAAAATTATTTAAAGAAAATGTAAAGAGTTTTATTGTTGGAATTGAAAAATAATCATTTACATTATAAGATAGGTTTTTTTTTTGTAAAAGTCGAAATGAAATATATATATATATATATATATATATATATTACCACAGCAGACAAGCCTTTCTAACACAAGATGTACTAGAAATAGGTTTCATGAGTCAAACAAATATAATAGTTCTTAACAATAAACCAAAAAAACTAAACCGAGCGAAGCAATACAAATGCAACTAAGAAACAAAAGCTAGACACCGAAGAGGATGAGTCCACCAGTTGTGATAGTCGAAAACGAAAGTTGGGTATGTCGCTTTCAACCACTAAAATGTTTAAAGCTTAATTTTATCACTTAAGGTTTTCATGCACTCTTCTTTGTGTTGAAAAATTTGTTTGTTTCTTTCTTTCCAAATAATCCAAACACTACTCGACGAAATAATATGAAGACCTCTCCAGATATTCTTAGAGAAACTTGCTATAAAAGTGAAATGCCATAAATGATATGACATCGAGCCCGGACTTACTGTAACAACTCTGAGCCATAGTGAGAGCAAATATCAAATTTGACCAAAAAAAATCCACATCGAACAAACAAATGGTCTACATCTTCCTCCATGCCGCACCCTCCCATACACTGAAAATCATTATGTTGAATAACTCCCATTCTGAGCAAGTTGTCCTTGGTAGGAATTCGATTGAGTAAAAGTCGCCAAGCAAAAATGTTAATTTTGAGAGGAACCGCCTTGTGCCAGAGAATGTCTGAATGGACTGTTGGAACATCATGAGTTGTTGATGACAAAAATTGATAAGTGTTGCTAGCAGAGTACCTTTTGGATAGGTGTAACTACCAAATTCATTTATCTTCCACACCAACCTGCAAAACAATAGACATTTCCAACTCACTACACTCCCTCATTTGATCTTCCTCTCAGGCCAACAACCTCCTTCTCCACCGCCACTCCCTCTCCATTCACTCCCCACCCTGAGAAAACATATCTAAAGTGGTCGCAAATTTTTTTAGATAATTCAAACAACCTATTGAATCTAGTATGTAAACTGCATCCATCCACCCACGGATCCAGCCAAAAAAGCGTTGAGGACCCATCACCCATGTCCCTTGCTATGTTATCCTCCAACCAACTCCCTACGAACCCAACACATTCCCGAATAAAATTAAAATTCTTCCACCAAATAGAACCCTCACCCCGTCTACAGCGTAATCGGCCCCCATTTTCACCATATTAATCCACCAACACCCTATACCATAAACTATCCTTTTCCTCATGCACCCGCCAACATCTTTACCCATCAGAGCAAGATTAAACTTCTTTATCCTCCTAACACCACCGTTGTCTTTATTCAAGCAAATTATGTACCATTTTATCCACACAGAAAATTCTACAATCCTCACTTCATGACCCCCCCCCCCCCCCCCCCCCCCCCCACACCCACACACACACACAAATGCAATTAAAAATAGATTTGATAAAGGAAATGATACCTAAGGAGCTTTGAAGAAGGAAATAAAATAGATCAGTAAAGAGGACATGACATACTTCAAAAGAACCAGACAACACTCCAACGATAGGTTTCGACTCTTTCAGATAGTGTAAAATAGTTTTACACTCACAACCAATGAGAATCCCCTATTTTGCCGCATCACCTCACTCTTTTATGGTTATTTTGTAATTGATTGTATGGCATGGAAAAATGAAGACCTCTCGTTGAATGTCGGTGTAATGGGATGTTACAGTAACAATGCACAATCATTAAACTTTTTATTCTTTGAGATTAATTTATAAAATACCTCTACAAATATCTATGTAATGTTGTTTGATTGGATAATTGTATAAAAAAAGTTTTACATAGTCAATGTTTAACGATTAAACTACATTCTTTAGTGTGTCGTACACTCATAAATATGTAACTTTTTTGTTGACAAAAAAGATGATAATTTTTTAGTGTGTCGTACTCTCATAATGCACAAACTCCTTTTTGGGAAGACAGTTTTGACAAAAAAAAATTCAAGGTAGTTTGGCTAAAGTAGTATAAATTGTAAACACCTTTTTTTTAAAAAAATAAAATCTAGTGGCAAAATTCATGTATACATTAAGTGTTGAGAACCGGAGAATAACTTAAACGTGTATGCCAAATGTCCTTGAAGCTACAAAATAAATTGTAAACAACTTTAATGCTTTAAATATATTAACCAATTACCTTGACGGTAATTATCCACTACTATAATAAGAAAACTCATTACAATCATATCTCAATAATTACCCTTCTTAATTCTCACTAAATTCCTTATTTTATGGGTATAATTGTCATTTCCTCACTTTAATCAATTTTAAGCTTCTCCTAAACAGAACAATTAATACACACCGCATGTGTTTCGTTTTCCAAGCAATTTTAGTCGGTCTATGCACACTTTTGTTTTCCCACTCGTATTTGAATCCAAAGGTCACTTAGTGTCTCTTAACTCACCATAATAATACATTCCCTTTTCCTTATAGTCCAAAACCTTTCACTTGCCTTTCTTCCTCCGACCCTTTTGCTCATGGTCATATTCAAAATTGGTAATCATGCTCATTGAGTCTATTACTCATATTCATCCTTCCTTTTCATTACCCCTTTTTTTTGCTGAATCGTTTGCAATATTTCAGTTTGTGCATGTTTATTTTTGTTAAGAAACAATTTCCTTATCAAGTTTTCGATGCCCATTTTCCAAATTAGAGATATGTTAGTATAATTTTCGTTTTACATAACAAAATAAGTGGCATATAGTTACAAAGCTTAATTGCAGGTGCAAGTAGATGTGCACTTTTAAAGGACATTTCATGATTTGAGGCAAGTAAGAGACATATCATGTTTGTGAATGTAAGTAAGAGACATATCAATTTGAGGCAAGTAAGAGTGAATGTAAAAACATTTCATGATTTCCTTCACACAAAAAAAAGACATTTCATGATTTGTTAAAAAATTAAATTCATTGCGCATATCATGTTTGTTGATAGACAAGAAGTATGTGTTGGTTCAATTATGTGCATGACATTGGTCTATAATTTCTTTCTTCAAATAAAAAAAATTGGTCTATAATTTTTTTATACAAGATTGTTTGTTTATGTTCTTAGTGTATTGCTATATTTCCACTACTTGGCAATTTTCCATGTTTCAGATGGAATTAGCATCAACTTGGAGAGGTAGTGATGCAAGTTTATTGACTTTGTTATGTAATGTAATTTTCTATTATTGATTTTTTATTTGGAAGAGTTTATATGAGAAGTAATTAAGGTGCGCAATGAAGAGGCGGAGACAAACAGGGACATAGTTACACGCCAATTGCCAACAACATTGCAAAAACACTGGTGGCTATTAATAGCATTAACTGTTATTGCATGAGGGCATCAATTTCAAAAGAAAAAAAATTATCAATTACACCAAGAAGAGATCAATTGTGAAGCCATTTGAAATTGGCACTACAAATTGAGACTAATTTTATCATCAATTTCCCAAGTTAATCAAATAGAGCCATTTCTTATTAATTATAACTTACGTGTGGAGGTCGGGAGTAAATGAGAATATTTGAAAGAGGTGACTATCATTTTGTATCTAATTCATCACAAAGTGCTATTTGAAAGATGTGAGTTGTTGTTGTTGTTGTTATTATTATATTCCCTTAATAACTAGCCATCACTCGCTCTTTCATTTTCTCAATTAGTGGTAGCCCTTAATTACCAACCACTTACTCTTTCATTTTCCTTCAATTAATAACATTTATTTATCCTTCTTTAACATTTTATTTATTCTTTTCCTTCAATTTCTTCTTATTCGGTTCTTTTTTTAACAACTTCCATAGTTTATTCGTTGTTTCAAAGTTACATAATTGTTTAATTTTATCAACATAGAGGTTTCTTCCATTGGTCTTGAGGATGAGAAGGAAAATGATGATCACATATCAAAGCATACAGGGAATCCATGTTACAAATTTTTTGAGATTGAGATTCAGATGCAGTGGATCCATTGGTTTTGGATTTGAAAAATGTTATTTCCAACGAATTCAAAACCCACAAAAGCATCCCAAATGTGTATTCCATCCCATCTTTATTTTGAATTCCGCCTTTTTTCCACCAACAAACTGTAAATATCGCTAAACTCTGATTTGTGATTGGCTAAATTCTCTTTCATGGTCCTTTCGCTATGATTTTTTTCGCTGGATATAGCAAAGCTCATATGATTTCTATGTCAATCATTTCCTCCGATTTTGTAATATGGTGAATGTTATTTATGTCATTAATTTTTTGAGGAATCACTCCACTAGAATTCTGTCTATATTTTGTCGTACTATCATTACTTTTGTTTTTATTCATGGTTTGTGGTATATATATTATATATTATTTTGTTGCTCCTTACACGATATGATAAAGTTTGTATTGTCTTTATGTTCTATATTTTTCCTTTAGTCCTTTTGATCTATAGCCTCATAATTATGCAGTAGAAATAACGCATGCGCAGGAACTAGATATCAACAAACATGTATGCGAGGGCTTTTCTACAAAAAGGTGTGTATTTTATGTATTTAAATGTATAAACTTATGAGATTGATTGCTTATTTTAGATCAACTCTAAAATAGTCACCCACTATCCTTCCTCAAGAACAAACTCATCTTTAAACTACTTTTTTTTTCTTCCTCAAAGAAAGGAACCGAATATGGAAGGAAAATAATCTCTCTCTCTCTCTCTCTCTCTCTCTCTATATATATATATATATATATATATATATATATATATATATATATTATAAGGTGCACTTTGATGATGTGTCACCTCAACAAAGCCTCCCCTTTTTAATTAATCTCTCATACATATGACTCTCTTTTTTTTTTCTTCATTTTTTACTTCTTTATTATGTAACTTCGAATTAATTTGTGCGACTCTTTCCACTACGCATTTTTTTATTTATAACCTACAAATTGAAAAAAAATTATTATGTAACTTCCAATTAATTTGTGTAGCTCCTTCCACTACTCATTGTTTTTCATTTATATCCTACAAATTGAACAAATTTAGTGCTTAATTTTTCACATTCCTTTTCACCCTTTATAACCGCACTTACCCCACATTCATTTTCTACTCTTTTATGTACAGTTTGGCAACATTCATTTTCTACTCTTTTATGCACATTTTGGCAGTTATACTACATCTTAGAGTGTTTCCTCCATGGTACTATTGCTACTACCATATTCAGTTGAACTAAAGTTTCCCCTTTTTGAACTAATTTTCTTAAGCATGTATTCTTACACATATATTCTAAGGTGCACTTTGATGATGTGTCACCTCAACAAAGCCTCCCCTTTTTAATTAATCTCTCATACTTATGTCATATGGCTCTATTTTTTTCTTCATTTTTGACTTCTTTATTATGTAACTTCCAATTAATTTGTGCAACTCCTTCCACTACTCATTTTTTTATTTATAACCTACAAATTGAAAAAAATTATTATGTAACTTCCAATTAATTTGTTTAGCTCCTTCCATTACTCATTGTTTTTCATTTATATCCTACAAATTTAGTGCTTAATTTTTCACATTCCTTTTCACCCTTTATAACCACACTTACCCCACATTCATTTTATACTCTTTTATGCACATTTTGGCAACATTTCATTTTCTACTCTTTTATGCACATTTTGGAAGTTATACTACATCTTAGAGTGTTTCCTCCATGGTACTATTGCTATTACCATATTTAGTTGAACTAAAGTTTCCCCCCTTTTTAACTAATTTTCTTAAGCATCCATGAGGCCCCTCCTTTTTCTTTTTTGTACGTATTAATATAGATTCTCATTCATTCATAAGCTTCTTACTGCCTATTAATTTGCGTAACTCCTTTTACCGTATTCATATTCATTTTTAAGGCTCTTTTTACTACTCATGTTTTTTTTTGTGCTGGCCACTCATGTTAAAAGTCGTGATTATTATCATTAGACTAAGAAACCACTATATTATTAACTCTTTTAATTGCATGCTTTCAATCTTATTGCCAATTTTTTTTATTGTTATGTTGTTATGGCCAATTTGAATTCCATGACTCTAAGAATTCAAACTCAATACATATGAAGGAAATAAAAAGGAAATTAAAGTAAAATATGTTTAGTTTTGTGCCAAAATAATCCTATGGTTAGGTAATGTATTTTTCTTACTTATTCTCTTTCATTTGCACTGCTCAGTTTATTCTCAGGCGTTTGTTTCTAATATTTTTCTCTATGACTCTAAGAATTTTAACTCAATCACATGAAGGCCACAAAGTAAATAAATAGGAAATCAAAGTAGAATGCATTTAGATTTGTACCAAAATAATCTCATGGTCAAGTAATGTATGTTCTACTTCTTCTGAATTGAATTGGGTGATGACAACTTATATTAGTCTTAACATAAATCGTTGCATGTCGATTTGTCATGTAATGTAATTTTCTAACTATTCTGAACTGAACTGAGTGATGGCAACTTATATTAGTCTAACATAAATAGTTACATGTGGATTTCTTTATTTATATATATTGTGCCTTATATAAGAGGAATCACATGTTGTATTTTTTTTTTTAAATTGGCAAAGGTGTATTAAAAGATGTACCCGAGTAATAGTGATGACAACTTATATTAAGCTAACATAAATTTTTGCATATGTATTTCTTTCTCTATATATATTGCGACTTCTACAAGAGAAATCACATGTTGTTTTTTTAATCAGCAAAGGTATTTTAAAAGAACTCAAATCCAAACACATGATGTACCCGAATAAGAGGTGAAGAGATACAAAAATGATACTCTAGCCGGAAAAGCTTTAAGCAACTAAAACAAAAAGCCATATAGCCAAAATAAGAAAGCTACTAAGCAACAAAAATAGGGAGTTGGTATGGCGACAAAAAAACAACCCAGCGGAATAAAATGGTATGTTATTTTGAAGTTTTTCCTTGAGTCTTTCTTTTTATTGTTTATCAGATGACTGAGAACATATTGACATTTTTTTACATTCCTAATTTTAATTATATGACATAGGTAATTGAACAATTATAGTTTTTTTATTTTTAGAATTTTCAGGTGTGAATCACATATTCTATCATAAAAAAGAAAGATGTTGAACCACATTTGCTTATAAGTTAAGTTTTTGAATCACAAAGCCAGTCATATGCGTAGTTCAAATAATCTGAGAGAAAGAAGAAAACAAATTGACAAATTTGTGAAACTTTTTGCAAGCTTCCTTTTTTCTCTATTGATGTTATAGTGTAACAAATTTGTGAAACTAATGTTTTAGTTTGTCACAAGTGAATCTAAACTTATTTCACGAGATCGGTCATAATATATTTTTTTTCTTCAATGGAGACAGGTCCTAATATATGTGACTATCTTTTGTGTTTGGTCATATATGTATTGGTAAAATATTTCTGAAGCAACTATTAATTCAAAACTTAAATTTTGATAAAAGCTCAAATTATGATAATCTATCGGTCGCTTTTTTTATACTTTAAGATAAAATTTATAAAATGAAATTTATCTTAAAGTATAGTTCAATTTATGCACCCTGAAAAAACGAACTTATATTTAAATTGTATATGCACAAAAAAAACATTCAAATTACTTGATGACCATGGCTTTAATTAAACAATCATAGGTTGAGAAAAAATGCTTGAAAACTATTTCAATAATCCTTTAACTTATCTGATAAAATTATTTATATATTGTTAAATATTAAGTCAAAATCTCAATTGGTAGAATTTAATAAATTTCATATTTAACTTTTGTAGTTAAATTTATTTCATCACAACGATGATGGTATTCGATGTCAATAAATGTGTCCGAATAACTTTTTTGTATTTTTTTTTCAAAATGATAGTCAATTCAAAATAATTGTTTATTTTTTAAAAAGACAGATAAGGAAAAAATATTATTACTGACAATGATACTGATGATTATTTTACAACTATCTCCGATGCGATTTGAACCACGTCCCTTAAACTTACAAAATCAAGCTACAACCACTAATCTAACACTTCTTACAAATAATAGTGTTGTTTTTGTACAAAAAGTAATAGTGTATTTCTAATGATGTACCTAATTAATAGAATAAAATTTTGGACCTCAATGCATGACTTTTTATAAGTAAAATAAATGTGTGACTCTTAAAATATTTTAATAATGATAATTGAAGTTACAAATGTTAATAATTGTGTAAAAAACAAAAGACAATGGTAATGCTAATCGGATGTGTAATATCCCGCTTCAGACTCTGATATTTATCAGTATTGAAACGATGTATCAGAGATATTTTAAGAGAAGGGCAATTTGGTAAATTGCTGCCCAAGGAATTATAAAAGGGGAAAAACCCCGGAATTTCCTCATATCTCTCATGCCCTTCTCTCTCTAACATTTTCCTCTCCCTTCTCTCTTCCTCTCTTGCGCCACCCTCCACACTCCTCCTTTAATCAACAAACTTCATCTCCAATCTCTCCATCTTCATGCAAGCTTACCTTTGGGAATGTTGGAGCAATAAAAACTAGGGAAACAAGGAAGGAAGGGAAGATTCAAGCTAGGGTTTTGATGAGAAAGCTTGGCAAGGATCAAAACAACTCTTCTAGGTGAGTTCCCAGGGTTTTAGAACCCACTTTGAGTGAGTTTGGGTGTGAATTGTATTTTGAGCAAAGTTTTAAATTTGTGCCCTAATCCTTAATGCTTGCCAATTCCTTGCTAATTCATGTTTAAATCAGTCAATTTGCAATAGAAAATCATCCCTAACATTATTGGGAAGCTTGGGTAAGTTGGATTGGGTCAAAATGGTGAAAAATACGTTTTTGAGCAATTTCTGAACTGTCAAGCTCGCTGCAGCGAGCAGACCATTTTCTGATTCTGGTACTGGTCGCTATAACGACGGATACATCGCTACAGCGCGCTCGTCAGAAATAGCTTGGCCTGCTGAGCTGTTTCGGGTGATCTGACGCACTTATGCGAGGTTTTTCGCAACTGTTTTCTCTAAAAACCTTAAAGAACCAAGGAACACCATTTTAACTCATCCATAAGGCTTACCACGGATGAAATTATAAGAGAGCAAAGGATGAGCAATGTATTAGGAATGCAAGGACAAAGGGTAGATGAACAGGAAATTATTATGAGTGGGATAGTAAGCCCTAAGTACGACATATGATAACGATATGTCTAGAACCTATGATAGGTTAGCAAGATTAAGAATGTATTCAATTAAGAGTACGAAGGTATGAATAATATATTTAGAGTAAGAGACGGGATTACTACGTCTTAAGATATTGTATCATTACCATTATTCATATAAAAATGCTTATTGAGTCTCTTGTTGTTCCCGCTAGTTGGAGCATTGAGAGTCACGTTTAAGCTAAGAGAATTAATTTAAAGATTAAATGTGTCTCCTGTTTTCTCGCTAGTCAGAACACAGGGGATTCCGGCGAGCTGGAACGGTGAAGTTACCATCCGCGAGGATAGCCGCACATAAGAGTTTAATTAAAATGTTAAGTTGCGTCTTTCATTGTTCACGCTAGTGGGACACAGAAGGTTCACACGTAAGTTAAGATTAATAATAAGATAAGTCGTGTTTTCTGTTGTTCACGCTAGTGGGACACAGGAGGTTCACGCTAGTGGGACACAAGAGGTTCACGCTAGTGGGACGAGTTATTCCGCAAGGATGACCGCACGACAATAAGAGGAATCCGGTGACTAGCCTTAGATAGGAATTTTCACCGGTAGTAGGGAGATGTACTCCAGGGTTACTCCACTCGGATGCACTCCGTAAAATGAACCAAGATAATTATTGTGTGTTACACGCTAACTTTCTAACTTAATGATAACAGAAAGATATATATATATATATATATATATATATATATGTATGTGTGTGTGTGTACTACAATGAGAATATGACAAAGCAGTCATCAAATATCAGAAAGTGATCATAGTTTACCCCTCAATCACTAGATAATGAGTATGAGATTTTGAACATGATAAGAATATGAAAGAGACATATAGCGATCCTAGTCTTCCCTTGATCACTAAGATATGTAGAGATTGACGGCGATCATAGGTTTCCTCGAGATTGCCAACAGTTTAGTGCATGACGACCCTAGGTTTCCCCGAGGTTGTCAACAGTAGGTTGGGTGGAGCTCATTGAGACATTATGTCTCATCCCAATCCTTCTAATGCAGGTATTCAGGTATGAAGGTGAGAAAAACACAAGAAGGGGGGGTTGAATTGTGTTGGCTTTTTCTTTCTCAAAAACTAAGGTTAGTTCAGAATCAGATATTGATCAGATTCTGAAACTATTTTCAGAGTTGTTTTGCAGCGGATATAAAGTAAATGAGAGAGAGAGAGACAAGCAATTTATCCTGGTTCCTTCCACAACCCGGAAGTAGTCTAGTCCCCTTGTCACTTACAAGAGAATTTCACTATAATCACAAAGATTACAATTGCTCAAGCACAAAGCAAGAGACTTCCTATGCTCAAACACAAAGTAAGAGACTTCCAATTGCTCAAACACTAAGTAAGAGACTTCCTATGCTCAAACACAAAGTAAGAGACTTCTGGTTGCTCAAGCACACATGCGAGAGACTTTGATTCAAACAGATTTACAAAGGAATATGTTTGAGTTGAACACTTGATATACTATCAGTGGTGTTCACAAAATACAACACAGATTCAGACTCTATACTTAAGAAATTCTTAGATAAAAAGGTTTGTAAGAATTTATAAGTTATTTGATGACTTTCAGATTTGGCAGAATTGTGTTTCCAGAAAACAGAGTATGTTTTTCAGAGTCTTGAACAAGTTCTTCTTCAAATCTTCAGATCTTTATAGAGGAAGAAAGAGCTGTTGAGAAGATTGACAGGTCATCAAATAGAGCCGTTTAGAATAGAAGCTTCAGCCAACATTAAATTCGTTCCTGACATTGTGTGCGAACTCAGAAAACAGAGCAATACAATTTGAATTGTTTCCTTAAAAACTGGCTGCGTGTTTCGTCCAAGGAGGCAAAGGTTGCAGAGAGCTGTTCTGACCGTACAATACTTTACTGTTTACAGTGACAGATGTTGACTTCTGCTTTTCCTTAAAACTCAGACTCAGACTCCCAGTCTTCAGACGCAGTTCTTCAGAAGCTGGTCTTTCAGACACTGTTCATCAGACACACCTCTTCAGAAGCTGGTCTTCAGACGCACTGTTCATCAGACACACCTCTTCAGAAGCTGGTCATCAGACGCTGTCTTCAGACGCACTGTTCATCAGACGTTGTCTTCAGAAGCTGGTCTTCAGACGCACCTTCAGACGCTGGTCTTTCAGACGCACCTTCAGACGTTGGTCTTTCAGACGCACTTTCAGACGCTGGTCTTTCAGACACACCTTCAGATGCTGGTCTTTCAGACTTGCAACACAAGCTTCAATATTTTCCTTTTGCTCTTAACTTGATCTTTCAGAACCACCATTAAATACAACAATTAAATATATGGTCCTGCACACTTAGAACAAGCATTAGCATATCCAATTTTCTTTTTAACACTTTGTTATCATCAAAACTCAAAAGAGACTTGTTCATACATTTTATTCCAACAATCTCCCCCTTTTTGATGATGACAAACACAAGTATTAATAGAAAATTGTTGTTAATTTAATTAACAAGTTGACTTCAGGGTCTGATGTTTGTAAGCTCCCCCTGAGTCTGATAATTCACATGGTGAGGTTTGTAAGCTCCCCCTGAGTCTTACCCAGGTTAATTAAATTCAATTTAAATCAAACAGATGAAAAATCAAACTGTTTATGAGTGATTTTTCACAGAATTATCTCACAAAGAATAAATCAGAGGCTAAGAGATGAGAAGCTGTTCTCCTAAGTTAATTAATTATCAGAAATTAACTTATATTCTGTAAGCTCAGAGCCTGAAATACTTGTTACTTTTACTCCTCCTTTTGTCATCAACAAAAAGAAAATTCAAGAATTTTTAAGACACAAGAGAGTGAAAACGTGAGATAAAAAATGTTCAGAGCATTTTGTTCAGTACCACTGAACTGTTTCAGACACAATTGTTCAGAACATTTTGTTCAGTACCACTGAACTGTTTCAGACACAATTGTTCAGAACATATGGTCCAGTACTACTGAACTTTTTCATACAGAATTGAGAGTTTTTAAAAGGGTCTGAAAAACTGAACATGTAAGATGAGAAAGTGAAAGTGTGACAGTGTTTTTGTTAAAACGTTTCAGAAACTGAAAACAGAAAAACATTAAACACAACTGCACATTAATGACTTAAGGAGGGGCAAAGTACAACTTTCAAAACTAACTCATCACTGCCCAGCAGTTATAACTTATCAGATTCTGACCATGTGTTAGACAACTATTCAGATTCACTCTCATTAGTGGGCCACGTGTAAAGTGTCCACTTATAACGAGTTTTATCAGAAGTAAAAAATTCAGATTCTGAAACTCAGACTCTGATGTCTTCAGAAGCTGAACTTTCTTCAAACTCTCAAAGTGAGTGTCTGTTAAGTCTTAGCTTCTGATGAACTTCAGATTCTCAGTTTCTATTCAGAGTCAAGCAATTTTTTCAAGAGATGAAATGCATGTTCAGATTCTTTTTAATAAAATTAAATCTATCTTCTGTGAGGGGTTTTGTAAATATATCAGCCCATTGATGATCAGTATCAATGAATTGAATATCCAAAACACCCTTCTGAACATAATCTCTAATAAAATGATGTTTAATTTCAATATGCTTGGCTCTTGAATGTAGAATTGGATTTTTAGACAAACAGATAGCAGCAGTATTATCACAGAAAATAAGAATGTTGTTTTCATGAATCTGATAGTCTTCCAACTGATGTTTCATCCAGAGCAGTTGTGTGCAACAACTTGCAACTGAGATGTATTCTGCTTCTGCTGTTGACAATGCAATAATTGATTGTCTTTTGCTGGCCCAGGATATCAGATTCTCACCAAGGAATTGACAATTTCCACAGGTGGATTTTCTTTCAATCATGTCACCAGCATAATCAGCATCACAGAATCCAACCAGCTTATAATCTAAGGATTTCTTATACAAAAGTCCAAGATTAGTTGTTCCCTTCAGATACCTGAAGATTCTCTTGACAGCGGTCATATGAGATTCTCTAGGATCTGATTGGAATCTTGCACACAAGCATGCACTAAACAAAATATTTGGTCTAGAAGCTGTTAAGTATAACAGAGAACCAATCATACCTCTGTAGAGCTTCTGATCTACCTTTGAGCCAGTGTCTTCTTTGCTTAAATTGCAGGTTGGATGCATTGGTGTTGTCATCAATTTACAATCTTCAAGCTGAAACTTCTTCAGAAGCTCCTTTGTATATTTAGATTGATGAACATACACTCCATCTTTGCATTGGTTGATTTGAATTCCAAGAAAGAACTTCAATTCTCCCATCATGCTCATTTCAAATTCATCCTGCATTAACTGAGAAAATTCTTTGCAAAGAGTGGCATTAGTAGAACCAAATATAATATCATCAACATAGATTTGAACAATTAAGATGTCTTTCTTAAGTGTCTTTCTGAAAAGTGTATTGTCAACTTGTCCTCGTACAAAATTGTTTTTAATTAAGAAATTACTTAGTCTCTCATACCAAGCTCTGGGAGCTTGTTTCAGACCATACAGTGATTTCTTAAGTTTAAAAACAAAATCTGGATGTTTTAAATCTTCAAAACCAGGAGGTTGTTTGACATACACTTCTTCAGAAATGACTCCATTTAAAAAAGCACTCTTAACATCCATTTGATATAGAATGATATTATGATTTACTGCATAGGAAATAAGTAACCTGATTGCTTCAAATCTTGCAACTGGAGCAAATGTTTCAGTGTAATCTATTCCTTCCTGCTGACTGTAGCCTTGAGCAACAAGTCTAGCTTTGTTTCTGACTACTTCTCCTTGTTCATTCAGCTTGTTTCTGAACACGCATTTTGTTCCAATAATGTTCTTGTGATTTGGTTTTGCAACTAAATCCCAAGCATCATTTCTTTGAAACTGATTGAGTTCTTCTTGCATAGCCACAATCCATCCATCATCTGCAAGTGCTTCATCAGCTGTTGTAGGTTTAATCATTGAAAGTAGTCCAATCAAAGAGTCATTCTGACAGAATGCTGATCTGGTCTTTCTTGGACTATCCTTGTTTCCAATGATTAACTCTTCAGGATGTGAAGACTTATACTTAAATGAGTTTCTGGGTGGATTTGCTTCTTGATAGTCATTAAGACCTTGTTCAGAATCATCTTGAACTTGATTAGCTTCAGGAGGAGTGTCAGCATCTGAGAGTTTTTCAGCTTCTGCAGGATTTTCAGCTTCTGGACTTTCTTCAGACTCAGAAATCTGTTCAGGTTCTGAAGTGTCCACTGAGAGCCGTATATCTGCAAAACTCTCAACTAGCTCTGGTATTTTATTATCAGGCTTCTTGTCATCAAACCTAATGTGTATTGATTCTTCAACAACATATGTTTCAGAATTGTACACTCTGTATGCTTTAGATCTCTCAGAGTATCCTAAAAAGATACCCTTGTGAGCCTTAGCATCAAATTTCTTTAGGTCGACTTTATTGTTTAGAATGTAACATGTACATCCAAACTGAAAAAAATAAGAAATGCTTGGCTTTCTTCCTTTGAATAATTCATATGCTGTTTTATTCAGAATTGGTCTTATATAGATTCTGTTTTGAATATAACATGTTGTGTTAACAGCTTCTGCCCAGAAGTACTTTGCAATTTTAGATTCATGAATCATGGTTATGGCCATTTCTTGCAAAGATCTGTTCTTTCTCTCTACAACTCCATTTTGTTGTGGAGTTCTAGGAGAAGAGAACTCATGGAGAATTCCATGTTCTTCACAAAAAGTTTCAAATAGTTCATTTTCAAATTCACCACCATGATCACTTCTAACTTTTAAAATTTTCAAATCATTTTTTGTTTGTACTTGCTTGCAGAATTTGTTGAACACATCATATGTTTCATTTTTGGTTCTTAGGAATTTAACCCAAGTCCACCTACTGTAATCATCAACAATTACTAACCCATACTTCTTCCCATTGATTGATGTTGTTCCAACAGGACCAAACAGATCAATGTGAAGTAGTTCTAAGGGTCTGGAGGTAGAAACAATGTTTTTGGGTTTGAAAGAAGTTTTAGCTATTTTTCCTATCTGCATGCTCCACAAAGAGCATCTGAGTGATAGTCAATGTTTGGTAACCCTCTGACCAGTTGCAACTTGCTAAGCTTAGAGATGAGTCTCCAGTTAGCATGTCCCAACCTTTTGTATCATACCCATTTCTCATCACTCACTGACAGAAGACAAACTACCTTCTGATCAACCAGTTCTCAAAAATTAATTTTATATACACTGTTCTTCCTCTTTCCTTTGAACACAACAGATTTATCTTTGTTGTTGATTACAGTGCAAGTGTTCTTATCAAACAAGACATCATAACCACTGTCACATAATTGACTTATGCTAAGCAGGTTATGTCTTAGTCCATCTACCAACCAGACATTATCAATGGAAAGGAAAAAATTACCTATCTTTCCAGTACCAATGATCTTGCCTTTCTGATTTCCTCCAAATCCCACAGTTCCTCCCTCTTTCATGGTCAGGGTTTGGAACATAGACCTTTCTCCTGTCATGTGACGCGAGCAGCCACTGTCCAGGTACCAAGACTTTTCCGTTTCTTTGGTTGTCAAGCATATCTGCAATATAAATGATTTCAGATTTAGGTACCCATATCTTTATGGGTCCTCTTTGGTTAGTCTTGAAGGGATATGGCTTCTTTTGTACCTTTGGTCTCGCATTCTGAGATTTAAAATGTTTTGTATAAACTGGTTTAGTATTCCTTGAAGGTTTTAAAAACACAACCTTTTGAAAATTTGAGTCTGAATTTTCCAGAGTCTGAGACTTGCTTGTCTTAGGTTCTGAACTCTTCAGACTTTGAACCTTTTCAGATTTAAAGTCTGTTTTCCTCATTGTCTTAGACTTAGAACCTTTTGGTTTAGACTTTGGCAAAGTTTTAGATTTTGCCTTCATCTTTCCCTTAGGTTAAGAAGTTTTGGATTCTGAGTTGTTCAGAACCTCAGGTTTAGCAGTCTCATTTTCTGATAAATTCTGTTTCTCAGAAATCTCAGAAGCAGGTACAAAACACACCTTAGTGCCTTTCATAATATTTCCAGAACAGGATGGTATATTTGTTTCTTTTGAATGATTGAATGGATCATTTTTGAAACCAATACCTTCTCCTCTGTTTCTGCTAATATTATAAATCATAGAAGCAATCTTACTTCTGTTGATTCCAGTTAAGATAAAATCCTGAAATGCAATTTCTTGTTCACTTGGAATTTCATCAGGTTTCTTATGAGCCATTTCTCTGAGTTCTCTAACTTCTTCATCAATCTCATTGGTATGATTCTGAAGTTGGAGATTCTCATCAGTCAGCAAGTTATATTTATTTTTCAAAGATTTTAATTGACTCAACTTGCTTCTGAGGTGGTTCATAAGATCTTTAACTGTTTCAATAAGTTCAGAACGAGTAAGTTCAGAATGAGTAAGTTCAGAATATACCTCATCTTCATCTTCAGAGTCTGAACCTGACTCTGTATCAGAAGATACTGTTGCAACTAAAGCCAGGTTAGCTTCCTCTTCATCATCCTTATCAGATTCAGATTCATTATCAAGATCATCTCATGTTGCCATAAGACTTTTCTTGAGCTTGTTTCTGAAGTTGCTTGATTTAGACCTGGTCTTCTTGGATTTCTCCTTTGACTTGTCCTTCTGTAGTTCAGGACATTCAGCTATGAAATGACCAGTCTTCTTGCAGTTGTAGCAACCCTTCTGATCTTCCTTCTTGGAACCAGATCCTTTGAAGTTACTACTCCTGTTAGAGAACTTCTTTTGTCTTTTCATTAAGTACTGAAATCTTTTAGAAAGCATTGCAAGTTCCTCAACATCTGAGTCTTCTTCAGAATTTCCCTCAGGAGATTCTTCATCAGATTCTATAGCTTTTAGAACTTTTACAGACTTTCTTTTGAATTTCAGTGCTATAGACTTAGACTCTCTAACAGATTCATCTTCATTGAGTCTCAGTTCATGCACTTTGAGAGAGCTTATAAGATCTTCAATACTTAGAGTATTTAGATCTGTAGCTTCCTCAATAGCAGTCACTTTAGGTCTCCATTTAGATGGCAGACTTCTGAGAATCTTGTTCACATGATCAGCAGTAGTATAGCTTTTCTTCAAAATCTGAAGTCCAGAAACCAGAGTCTGAAATCTTGAGAACATAGTCTCAATATTTTCATCCTCCTTCATTCTGAACAGCTCATACTGCTGAACCAGAAGATTTGCTTTTGCTTCTCTAACCTTCTTGTTTCCTTCATAGTTAGAGCAGAGAGAGGTGAAGATGGCTTTTGCTGTTGATTTATCACTTAGCTTAAGATACTCATTGTGGGGTAGAGAGTCCACAATGATACCTCTTACATTGTGATGCTTTCTGTATATCTTTCTTTCAGCATCAGTAAGGCCTCTTCTATTAATAGTTACTCCTACTTCATCAACTGGTATAGTTATACCATCTTCAATGATGTCCCATAGACTATCATCTATTCCAATGATATGACTATACATCTTGCTTTTCCACCATGAGAATTTCTCAGGATCACCAGTAAACATAGGAGGTTTATGGTGTGAGCGAGATTTCCTTTCATTTGTACCATAGTCATATGATACAGAAACACCACCACTTCTTTGAGAGGATTCACCAGAATCACCAGAAGACATGTTTTTCTCAGGATCTTTACTGACTCACTGTTAGGTGATTGAATATCAGAACCGGAGCTCTGATACCAACTGAAGGTGAGAAAAACACAAGAAGGGGGGTTGAATTGTGTTGGCTTTTTCTTTCTCAAAAACTAAGGTTAGTTCAGAATCAGATATTGATCAGATTCTGAAACTATTTTCAGAGTTGTTTTGCAGCGGATATAAAGTAAATGAGAGAGAGAGACAGAGACAGAGAGAGAGAGACACAAGCATTTTATCCTGGTTCCTTCCACAACCCGGAAGTAGTCCAGTCCCCTTGTCACTTACAAGAGATTTTCACTATAATCACAAAGATTACAATTGCTCAAGCAAAAAGCAAGAGACTTCCTATGCTCAAACACAAAGTAAGAGACTTCCAATTGCTCAAACACTAAGTAAGAGACTTCATGTGCTCAAACACAAAGTAAGAGACTTTCTATGCTCAAACACAAAGTTAGAGACTTCTGGTTGCTCAAGCACACAGGCGAGAGACTTTGATTCAAACATATTTACAAAGGAATATGTTTGAGTTGAACACTTGATATACTATCAGTGGTGTTCACAAAATACAACACAGATTCAGACTCTATACTTAAGAAATTCTAAGATAAAAAGGTTTGTAAGAATTTCTAAGTTATTTGATGACTTTCAGATTTGGCAGAATTGCGTTTCCAGAAAACAGAGTATGTTTTTCAGAGTCTTGAACAAGTTCTTCTTCAAATCTTCAGATCTTTATAGAGGAAGAAAGAGATGTTGAGAAGATTGACAGGTCATCAAATAGAGCCGTTTGGAATAGAAGCTTCAGCCAGCATTAAATTCGTTCCTGACATTGTGTGCGAACTCAGAAAATAAAGTAATACAATTTGAATTGTTTCCTTAAAAACTGGCTGCGTGTTTCGTCCAAGGAGGCAAAGGTTGCAGAGAGCTGTTCTGACCGTACAGTACTTTACTGTTGACAGTGACAGATGTTGACTTTTGCTTTTCCTTAAAACTCAGACTCAGACTCCCAGTCTTCAGATGTAGTTCTTCAGAAGCTGGTCTTTTAGACATTGTTCATCAGACGCACCTCTTCAGAAGCTGGTCTTCAGACGCACTGTTCATCAGACACACCTCTTCAGAAGCTGGTCATCAGACGCTGTCTTCAGACGCACTGTTCATCAGACGTTGTCTTCAGAAGCTGGTCTTCAGACGCACTTTCAGACGCTGGTCTTTCAGACGCACTTTCAGACGCTGGTCTTTCAGACGCACCTTCAGACGCTGGTCTTTCAGACTTGCAACACAAGCTTCAATATTTTCCTTTTGCTCTTAACTTGATCTTTCAGAACCACCATTAAATACAACAATTAAATATATGGTCCTGCACACTTAGAACAAGCATTAGCATATCCAATTTTCTTTTTAACACTTTGTTATCATCAAAACTCAAAAGAGACTTGTTCATACATTTTGTTCCAACAAGGTAAGCAAGAGGTTCGTGATGAAGATATCCGGGAGACGCTGAATGGAGTGCAGTTGCTCATCATGTACCAGCTCAGGAGTTTATCAGACATTTGTATAAGTATATTTAGTCGTACTTGATTATTTGTGTAAACGAGCAAATTTGTATTCATTCAATTGTATATTATTATTGAAAATTTTAATGTATCTAGTATCAGTTTAATAAGCATGCTAATATTCTAGATAAAATTAGTATGGGTGTTACAATTGGTATCAGAGCCTGGTTGATTCAGACCGTGCCTTGGGTCATTAGAAATTCAATAAAAGTAGTGGGACCATTGGGTTCCAGATATTGTTCTAAAGGTCACATCTAGTTGAGCCTGATCAACTCAATTTAGTATATGACAGTTAGGACAAATGTCTGAGAGCTGAATGTGACCGTGGAGGAATGAAGTGTATGAAGAGCGAAGATTAAGATGTCAGATTTTTAAGACAGGAATTGGCGAAGAAGTAATCAATGTCAAATGGTGGCTAACAAACTGTAAAGTAACTAAGTCTGTTAATGGCGAAGTTTCGGGAACATAAGAGATATTTAAGAGTAAGGTGAAGTACCTTAACCCAGTTGGACACGTCGTTAAGCGATGCCTTGTCTGTGGAAGACATAAGAAGTAAGGAATTATGGAATACTCTAAGGAATGAGTTGGAACCTTAACATGAACCATGGTAGAGAAGTGAAGGTGAGGTGTAGACTAAGTAATAATTCTGAGTACGGAATTAAAGGATTGCAGTACCAGACCCAGAAGCTCGAAATAAGTAATTATCGGTCGATTATCGGAACCCCTAGACTCCCAGCAAAGATAGAGTATGTAAGAATCGAAGGACTCGCACACTTGAATCGGACGAGATTTTAATATCCAAACTGTTATGAGAATTAATTATGGATTAAGCGAATTATTTGGACAGATTAAGTTTACCCCTCAAAGGTGGTCTTGAAGGTGAAGCGCAAGCAAGTTACATCCTGTCAGATCAGCCATGTCTCCCGAACCTTAAGTGTCAGAATTGTGAATTAAGAAGAGAAGATGGTATGCAACCTAAGAACCAAGATGGATGAGTAAGTAGTAGTGATAAGACCTGTTGCGTATCGAAGCATGATTCGGATGCGTCTTATTTGGTAAGAATATTGGGAATAAGATAAGCTCAACTGGAATTTTACACAGAAAAAAAAGTGGGTCAGACTACCTTCCTTTAATATGAGTCGTCGATATGTTTGGTATGAGATGTAAATCTTCAGTAGAATCGGGAAATAGAGATTGAATCATGTATTGTTGGATTTAGTGAAGTGATGGATGAACAAAGTCGAAATTCCTTGATTGGATGAAGAAGGCAAGTTTAAGATAACACAGGATTATAGTAGACCAGTTTTTGAGATAATCAGAGTTTTAGCCAAGAAATTATTTTGGGGCTTTATTATCAAGAAGATCGTCACTAGTACGCAAGTTAATGTTGTGGTTGATGTTAAGGAGTTTTATGGCTTTAATGGTGGGTTTCCTTACGCAGTTATTCTGGAAACCGAAAGTGAGCACCTTATGTCGGTATGCTTCGAAGGTGGTTAAATGTATAGACCTTGGATAGTCCAACACCATATGAAGAAGACAATAGTCGAAAAGGCCTATGAGATTGCTTAGTATTAATGGAGAATCATTCAGATATTTAGATCAAATTTTGAGTTGTGAATGCAGTAACGAGTTACTGGAGGATTCCAATAGGAAATGATAAAGTGTTGAAGTTTAAGATCATTCGGGTATTTGATGAGACGTAACCTATGAATGGGTTCACAAGAGGGTCGGTAAGAGTTTGAATCTATTTTAGACAAATTGTTCTCGAAGAATAACCTAATGGACATGAAAGAGTTATGGAAACCGGAGTTGTCTCGAAAAGATTATAAGTATGAAATTCTGACGAATAAGAATAGAATGAATGGAAACGAGACTCGAGCTATCAGTGGGTTCAGTATATGGAAGATGTGAATCTGGAAGAGTATTCAAAGAATCAATTTGCGAGAACAAGTATATCGTTTACGTTTAAAGGCAAACACAAGTCATGAGATGACCAGTCAACAAGGTAAATAATGTTTTGAAGCATTACGTGGTATGAAGCTAACCCTTGTTAATAGTATGTGAACTTCGTAGGACGATTAAAACACTTGGGTAAACACGTAGTCGAAATCGCACGTGAAGCAATGAGCTGTAAGATAGTTCTGTTATGGTAACTACAAAGTTGTGAAGGAGTAAGATCGGTCAAGAGATTTTATATGGTAAAGGTAGAGTATTACTACTACCCTAAATCAAGTTGTTAAAATCAGAGTTGCGCAGCGGAGAAGTAACCCAAGCATGAGTTAATAAGCAATGCTAAGCTGAAGCTTAGAGAACAAGAAGGCTTGTGAAGTCCTTGCTGGATGAATCGCAAGAAAGGCATTAAGTGCTCAATTCTTATAACGCAGAATATCAGTAAGCAGTGATGACTTGAGTATATCATAAGTCCTAATGGGAAATCTTAAAAGTTAAGCTGAGGGATACTTCGAACCTCGAAACTCATGAGAAATGGAAATCGAATTAGTTTAAGAGTATGTGGTAAGAAATAAGAAGGATGTATTCCTACCACGTTAAGTTTAAAGCGATTGAAGTAGCCGCTAGTATGGTAATCTAGCTATTCAACTCCGTAACTTCAAGGGAGCTTGAAGAGTAAGTTTATCCAAAGAGAATTATGCATAAGGCAACAACAGTAAATGTTGCACTTGCGAGATAATATATTTGGACTTGAAACATCGATTAGGAACGACAGATGTAATGGCATATGGGTTTATTTCAGGTTGTACTCACGTTATGTAAACATGTCTCATGTATCAGATTAAGTTTAGTATTATGTACTCGTCAGTCAGTACTTATACTACCTAGACAGTTATGAATCATGTTTTTTCAGCTTTGTGACATGTAATGTAACCGTTGTATGCAGTCATTAATGTTTAGGTGAGAAGGTACTAATCAGAATAGGCTTATTGATATCAAACGTGTATGGCTAAAGAGCTTGGAAAGGATTAGAACTCGATGTTCAATAATGAGAAATAAGTTTATAATACCGATAGAATGTAACTGTAATTATGTTATGGGATTATGTATGCTCAGGGAATAAACATGAGTCAAGAATAAGAAGAAGGTCTCCAGTTGATGTGGTATTATCTCATATATATTTTGACTAAGAATGATGTTCCGTTAGTCGGACAAAGACGATGTGACGTACTGTGTACCCGTTAGTAGTGTACACGTACTCGAATATGTATATAAATTATGTGCTATGAATTGTACCATATGATGATATGTGAGACGGCGTATACCACTCACCACTTGGACTAAGCTCTTATAAGCTTTGGGTATATCGGTATGGAAATATTAACGTTACGATAAGAATTCGAGATAAGTAGTGACAGGAATGATAGAAGATTATCAAACTCCTAGTAATGAAGAATTAATTCTAAGTTATTAAAATAAGTGACATTGTAGACTAATTGAAGTGGAGCACGAGTAATCTGTAAGAATTCCGCGAACTCTTGAGAATTTCATAATGGAAGCAATGGTTAAGGTTGAGATAAGCAGCACACCAAGATGTCCGAAAGAAAGGAACATGTATTAGAGGTGATGCCTCCTGCTTACATTTTGAATACCGGAGGAAGTTGGAGCAGTCCTTGCGTTCGTATGCGTATATACAACTTCAGATGCCCTTCCAGTGTAGGACAATTTGTTTTTACGGAGTATGAAATAAATATGTATGTAAGATGTCGTCGTACGAGGCATAAGACAAAATAAGAATTCATTGGAATTGGTTGTAGTGCAATGGACCTCTCCAAGAGTGGAAATATTTGAGGAAGATAAGATCGACCCGACGTTGTTAGGATAAGATTATTCAGTAAAAGTATCCGAGGTTTAGTAACCTTAAGTTGGAATTGCAAGAAGTGAGCCGAACAAGGAACATAGTTAAGTGAATCAGGCATAATGGTTTAGACAACCGCACGCCCTATTATGTAAGAATTATGTAATGTGCATCAGGCCTTTCAGTTAGGGAAGAGATTGTCAAATATTTTTGACTCACAGAGATGGAAATCATGGTTGTGGAATAGTTCTAACCATCCAGGTTTAATCAAGGTTCATGGGTAATCCATATGTCAGACCCTAGATTAGCCATGGAGTCCGATAAGCAAGTTGAGTGGAGAATTGGCTAGTAAGGAAAGAAGTATGAAGAATCTATTCATATATGATCTCAAGAGGATTCTAAATTTCAAGGACGAAATTTCTTTAAGGGGGGTAGAGTGTAATATCCCGCTTCAGACTCAGATATTTATCAGTATTGAAACGATGTATCAGAGATATTTTAAGAGAAGGGCAATTTGGTAAATTGCTGCCCAAGGAATTATAAAAGGGGGAAAACCCCAAAATTTCCTCATATCTCTCATTCCCTTCTCTCTCTAACATTTTCCTCTCCCTTCTCTCTTCTTCCTCTCTTGCGCCACCCTCCCCTCTCCTCCTTTAATCATCAAACTTCATCTCCAATCTCTCCATCTTCATGCATGCTCACCTTTGGGAATGTTGGAGCAAGAAAAGCTAGGGAAACAAGGAAGGAAAGGAAGATTCAAGCTAGGGTTTTGATGAGAAAGCTTGGCAAGGATCAAAACAACTCTTCTAGGTGAGTTCCCAGGGTTTTAGAACCCATTTTGAGCGAGTTTGTGTAACACTCATACTAATTTTATCTAGAATATTAGCATGTGCATTATACTGATACTGGATACATTAAAATTTTCAATAATAATAATAATACAACTGAATGAGTACAATTGGCTCGTTTATACAATTATCTAAATACCATTACAAATACTTATACATATGTCTGATAAATTCTTGAGCTGGTACATGACGAGCAACTACACTCCATCCAGCGTCTCCCTGAAGAACTTCATCACGAACCTCTTGCTTACCTGCAAACCTGCACCAGAAGGATTGGGATGAGACATAATGTCTCAGTGAGCTCCACCCAACCTACTGTTGGCAACCACGGGGAAACCTAGGGTCAGCATGCACTACTGTTGGCAATCTTGGGGAAAAACCTATGATCGCCAAGCTCTAACTCAACCCATTTCGGATTATACCTGCCTGTTCCTGCTACCCTATGTAGTCGTAAAATCTGGACTACATCCTGCTAAGCTATGTAGTCATAAAACTAGACTACAAACTGATAACTTGGTGATCGAGGGGAAACCTAGGATCACCGCCTGATAACTGCTACCTGATTCCTGATACCTGATACCTGCCTGAGAACTAATTCCTGCCTGATAACATAATAAAGTATTTTCCCGATATTATTATGTTAGTAAGTTAGCGTGTAACAAACATTATTATCTGAGTTGATTTTACGGAGTGCCCCCGAGTGGAGTAACCCCAGAGCACATTCCCCTGATAACCGGTGAAAATTCCTATTTGAGGCTAGTCACCGGACTCCTCTTGCCTGTATGTGTGGTTATCCTCGTGGAAAGTTCCTCCCATTCCAGCTGTATCTGGAACCCCCGTGCTCTCTAACTGCGAGAACATAGAAGACACAAAGTTTATCCTGATAATATAATTAATATTATTCCTGATAATTATACTTTATCCTAATATTCCTGATAATTTTCCTGAACTGATATACGTATCCTCAATGTCACTCTGACGTGAACAACTGAGGCACGTCCTGGTATAATCTTATCTGAATATATATGTGTGTGTGTGTGTGTGTGTGTGTGTGTGTGTGTGTGTGTGTGTGTGAGTCGTCATGTAGGTTCCCTAACGGGCTGACCTATCCAGAATAATTCTGAAGCGTACATGTGCCACGACTTGTCAGCATATATACATACATATAATCTGTATAATTCCTAATAACACCTGATACTATTCCTTGTACCACTACCTAAGGTACATTCTGTCCTGAACTGTTGCGTATATCCTCAGTGTCACTATGACGTGAACAATGAGGCACGCCCTGATGTACATATAAATGTACCTGATACTGGGGAAGACCTGGTACTACTGTCTAAGGTACAATATAACCTGCCTGGTTAAGGGTATCTTGGAAACTAACCTTTAACTAACCTGAATTCCTGTGGATAAATTACCCATCACTCTGTATGATACATATATTTATCCTAGGTTAATCCTTGAAGGCTCCTGAGTAATCTCTGTTCCAAGGCATTTCAAAGATCAATGGCATGGCACAACTATTAGTTAAGAAAAAGGCATCCCGAGTCTGAGGTCAGAGTTTGAGTCTGAGTCCGAAGGTTGAGTCTGAGTCTGAGGTCAGAGTCTGAGTCTGAGGTCAGAGTTTGAGTCTGAAGGTTGAGTCTGAGTCTGAAGGTTGAGTCTGAGTTTGAAGGTTGAGTCTGAGTCTGAGGTCAGAGTCTGAGGTTCTAAGTACTGTTCACTCTGTGATCGTAACATAACTCAGAGTGCAGAAATCGTGTTTTAACTTCAAAAATCTTGGTACCCAACTGCCCAGTGATCTTTGAAACATGCCAGGGACTCATTTTAATCTATAAAAACACACTGGAATCAAGGATTAAGCAAGAATTAAGCATATGTATCAAAAAGGGGAAAACTATCCTTTTCTCTAAAATCTTAGGAATTAAGTTGTGATTCTCACACAAATATAACCCAAAAGGATAAAGGGCTACTCTAAAGAACTCACATAGTACTTGCTGATCTTGCCAAGCTTCCTTTTACCAAAACCCTAGCTTTGAAATTCCTCCTCTTGACTTGGTTTCCTTAGTTCCTCTTGCTTCAATCTTTCCCAACAGCTTGCTCGCTAGCAGTACAAGGAATTAGGGAAGAAAAATTGATGGATTAAGGTTGGTGGTGGTGCTGGCCGAATTCTAGAGAGAGAGAGAGGGGTTTTCCAACTTTGTAGAGAGAGAAAGGAAATAAGAAAATGAAATAATTCTTGCCTTGGTTCCTATATAAAGCCCTTCCGTAATGCCTACGCGGGATATTACAGTTTGGGTGTGAATTGTATTTTGAGCAAAGTTTTATATTTGTGCCCTAATCCCTAATGCTTGCCAATTCCTTGCTAATTCATGTTTAAATCAGTCAATTTGCAATAGAAAATCATCCCTAACATTATTGGGAAGCTTGGGTAAGTTGGATTGGGTCAAAATGGTGAAAAATACGTTTTTGAGCAATTTCTAAACTGTCAAGCTCGCTACAGCGAGCTGGAGCTCGCTGCAGCGAGCATACCATTTTCTGATTCTGGTACTGGTCGCTATAGCGATGGATCCATCACTACAGCGCGCTCGTCAGAAATAGGCCTGCTGAGCTGTTTCGGGTGATCTGACGCGCTTATGCGAGGTTTTTTGCAACCGTTTTCTCTAAAAACCTTAAAGAACCAAGGCTTACCACAGATGAAATTATAAGAGAGCAAGGGATGAGCAATGCATTGGGAATGCAAGGACAAAGGGTAGATGAACAGGAAATTATTATGAGTAGGATAGTAAGCCCTAAGTACGACATATGATAACGATATGTCTAGGATCTATGATAGGTTAGCAAGATTAAGAATGTATTCAATTAAGAGTATGAAGGTATGAATAATATATTTAGAGTAAGAGACGGGATTACTACGTCTTAAGATATTGTATTCTTACCATTATTCATATGAAAATGCTTATTGAGTCTCTTGTTGTTCCCACTAGTTGGAGCATTGAGAGTCATGTTTAAGCTAAGAGAATTAATTTAAAGATTAAATGTGTCTCCAGTTTTCTCGCTAGTCAGAACACAGGGGATTCCGGCGAGCTGGAACGGTGAAGTTACCATCCGCGAGGATAGCCGCACATAAGAGTTTAATTAAAATGTTAAGTCGCGTCTTTCGTTGTTCACGCTAGTGGGACACGGAAGGTTCACGCGTAAGTTAAGATTAATAATAAGATAAGTCGTGTCTTCTGTTGTTCACGCTAGTGGGACACAGGAGGTTCACACTAGTGGGACGAGTTATTCCGCAAGGATGACCGCACGACAATAAGAGGAGTCCGGTGACTAGCCTTAGATAGGAATTTTCACCAGTAGTAGGGAGATGTACTCCGGGATTACTCCACTCGGATGCACTCCGTAAAATGAACCAAGATAATTAATGTGTGTTACACGCTAACTTTCTAACTTAATGATAACAGAAAGATATATGTATATATATATTACAATGAGAATATGATAAAGCAGTCATCAAATATCATAAAAGTGATCATAGTTTACCCCTTGATCACTAGATAATGAGTATGAGATTATGAACATGATAAGAATATGAAAGAGACATATAGCGATCCTAGTCTTCCCTTGATCGCTAAGATATGTAGAGATTGACGGCGATCATAGGTTTCCCCGAGATTGCCAACAGTTTAGTGCATGGCGACCCTAGGTTTCCCCGAGGTTGCCAACAGTAGGTTGGGTGGAGCTCACTGAGACATTTCCCAATCCTTCTGATGCAGGTATTCAGGTAAGCAAGAGGTTCGTGATGAAGATATTCGGGAGACGCTGAATGGAGTGCAGTTGCTCGTCATGTACCAGCTCAGGAGTTTATCAGACATTTGTATAAGTATATTTAGTGGTACTTGATTATTTGTGTAAACGAGTAAATTTGTATTCATTCAGTTGTATATTATTATTGAAAATTTTAATGTATCCAGTATCAGTTTAATGCGCATGCTAATATTCTAGATAAAATTAGTATCGGTGTTACAAGATGTTATGAAGATTAATATAACATTTGAGAGGTGAGAATAAGAAGAATCAAATTAAAGGATGAATGTACTTTATAAATAAAAATTAGTATAACCAAGTGATTGGACTCATGTGATTAATGAGATCCAACAAAGTATGAATCGTTTGGGAGTACTCAATTTCGATTTCTGGATGAAATAATTATTGTACAGACTTTATTTACCTCCTGGTAGAACTCTAAATTATTAGGTTCCCTTCCCATAGAAACCAGAGGGTTAACACAATTTTATTTTATTTTTTATAGAATGATATGTATCCAAAAAAATGATAGAACGACACAATAGCAAAAATATTAAAATTTAGTAGGATTTAAGAAATTATTCTAATAAGTGGATAATTATTTATATTTTAGTGATTAATGATAAATGTTAAATAGGTGATTTTTTAATCAATCAATATGTTAAAGAAGTGATAAATTGTATACATTTTAATGAAGTAATCTAAGTAATTAATGACATAAAAATATCTCTTTGTTATTATTTGGAAAAAATATTTAAAAAAATATTCTACGGTTCATAAGTTGAAAAATAGTGTTTCTAAAAACAATTTTCATACAAAAAAGAAGTAAAATACATTCTTTGTCCTAGAAAGTTGAGATTGAACTATTGTCGTGTTAAGATAGTCTTAGTGTTGGTATAGTGGTGAAAAAAGATGTTGAACGAAAAGATAAGGTTGTTTAGGGTTACATGGGAAGAGAAAGTTCTAAACATATTTTAATTTTTAAATTATGATTTGAACACATTATATCTGATTGACATGTTTTATTCACTATAAATTTGACTTTTTGACATGTATCCATTTGATTTTTTTAACCTATTGTACAATTTTTTTTTAAATAACCTATTGTGCAAAATAAATAAATTATATAAGTGCATCCTAATAAAACTCGTGCAACGCACGGGTCATATGCTTAGTTTAGTTTAAAAAAAATATATTTTGGACAAGGAGGGTTTATTCTAAGTTTACATATGGTGTAAAACGCAATTTGAATTGGGAGCGGATCCTCTTTGGTTTTATGAGGTGGTTGAATCTCAACCCTTAATTACACTTTCTCCTATTTTAATATTGAAAACACATTCTTGCACCTTTTTAATGATGGTTGGATCACACATGAGAAAAAATAATGGGAGAGAATCTCCTCCCATTTGAATTGTACATAAGAGGATCGATAACAATACTCCTTTTTTAATAATCTCTCTAACGTTTACTCTCTCGTTAGATGAAATTAATATGCATCTAACACTTACAGTAGCACAGCCTGTACTAGAAGTCCTTCAGCGATGCAACTTCAGTCTCTTAATCTAGTGTTGCATATTTTTACAGCTTCATAGAAAATACGCAACGAGTCCACACAACCAACCATAACAAGAATCAATAGTTCAAAATAACTAAACAAAACAACAACTAAAACTAAATAAATTCCTAAAATCCTAAATAGACACAAATTATATGATTTATGCCATGCAATCACTCAAGACGTCATTAGATTAAGGTGATAATTCAAAGGTAATAACCAACATTTTCATGGTTATCAGCACCACTAACCGCTTTAAGGAATGAGGAGAAAGACATTATCTCTAGTGGAGCTTCGCACCAAGGATGATGTCAATGGATCACCTCGAGGAGAGAAAATTGAAGCCAGACGTTAGGTGCTACAATCTCACTAACAAGGGAATTATCATCTAACACTTGCAAAATTAATCGAATGGAGGTTTAAGCATTCTAGGCCACATCTTTTGGCTAGTAGAAAATAGTTACACTATAAATACTTTGTTCACACGTTGTAATTAACGCATTTAATCAATCAACCACGTTTTTCTTCAACAACAAAAAAATCAATCAAACACGTTTATTTTACACATTTTTTTTTATTCATTTACCTTTATGCATTTATCTATGCATTTCTTAGTGTAGCTTAAACCCAAAAGCAATTGTACCTAACGCTCTACCGAAGAAGTTAACCTCCTTCAACGTCAATCGTTTGAAGCAAAGGAAATCGCCGTTGAGAAAACTTAGCTGACCTCGACTAATTTCAGCTTCCATCAACAACAACAATAAAACTCAAACACGACCTTTTTAATATATAGTTGTAAATAAAAATTTCTATAATAAAAGTGATAATATACTACTCAAAGTATTTCAAATTAATCATATTTCTATGTGAAAAAAATCATCTAGAAATTCAATTTTGTTAATAATCGCAATACATGCTCATGCGACCCAAGGGTCAACTATAATTTAGATTTTGCTAATAATTTAGATATTATTTTACAATCTCATACACATCGTCGGTATTGTTTATGCTTTTAAAATACGATATCATTCATAATTTTGTTTTACCAAATAAATAAATAAATATAATTTCATTAAAAGTATTTTATGTAAACGAATATATTAACAATTTTTTAAATAGTTATGAACCTATGAGTTAAAAACATATGTTTTTTTTAGGGAAAAAACATATGGTTCGTTTATAAAATATTTATTCAAAATATGTGTAAATACTAATATGTATTTTATCTTATATATATATTACACCACTGTTAGATACTCTAATCAACACAATTTTTTAAATTATACAAACTTCCACTTAACATCTAAAGAAAAAACCAATTCAAAACATATAATAGGAGTTATTTCATTCTTTTTAAAGGTTTAAATATAATGTTAATCTCTGTAAATATATAACACTTTGCTTTTAGTCCTTAAAAATATAAATAAAACTATTTGTCTTCCGTTCTTGCAGATTTTTTTAGTACCTATAAATTTTTTTTTTTAAATTGATCCATGTAATATGTAGATCAGTTTATTTTCGTCCCTCCAATACCAAGTACATAAAAATATTTGTCTTGGGTTCTTACAAATTTTTTTAGTACCTGTTCTGGATCGACCAATCTTAACTAGGCCCATTTGCTAAGGCCCAATACAAAAGCACCCAGATCCAACATCTGGTAAAAATACTCGCAACACCCCCCCTCTACAAACAGAGACTCGTTCAAACTTTGGATAACGTCTCTATTCATGGCTCCCCGCGAAAGGCCCTGCAACACCCACCTTTATATAAAGGGGACTCTCTGCAGTCCCCAGGGTTAGAGTCTCCTCGCTCTCGGAGTGTCTGTAGGTACACCCCCCCCCCCCGTCGTTCCAGTCAACAACAAACAACATACAACCACCACAATCAAACTGCACAGGTAGTCCATGTAATATGGGCTCTTTTTTTTTGGGCTTTTACATGCTCTCTTTTTCACCCTATACTCATTACCTTCAATCATCCCTCTATTTGTACCATTCATAGGTGGGGAAAACTGTAAGCCAAAACCATCATCCAATCCTAACCCTCTTTCATCCTCACTATCATCAAATGTTATACCTCTAACATCATCATCACTACTTGAACCTCCATTAACATATTCCAACTCATCCTCTTCACCCTCAACAACCTTTTCCTTCCCCTTCCACTTCCCATTATCCTTAGACATGTCCTCTGTAACAACTTTAGCATTAACATAATTGGGTAGAGTAACCAAACCATCCGCATCAGCCACATCATGCTCAACATATATGCTAACCTTACACCTTTTTTTAGTTGCATATCCCTTTATATCACTAGCATCTTCATCTACACTAACCAGTCTAAAACTAACTTCTTCTTCAACCTTCCACCACATCCTAAATCTTTTCCCATACTTAAACTCCTTGACTAAGTCATTCACTATTCCTAAAGCTTCAAAATAAGACCATTTATCTGCATCAATCTCTATGACTGACTCTTTACCACCATTGTAGTATATAATCCATTCCCTTACAAAAGACCCCCCATGATGAAACCCAACAGTAATTGACATACTACATCCTCATGCAAAACACGAAGAAGAAAAAAAACCAAAAATCAATTTAAAATAACAACCATTGTGGTCCACACTAAGAAAACGACAACACAACACATATATACACACAACTACTTCAATTTCAAACCATAAAAATCAGATTTTTTAGTGAACTTACAGTGTACAACTTCCTCAACCAATCTCAGCCGTCGATTGAAGCTTCAAAATCCTCCCAGGGAAACCTGCAAATCAAAGCCGTAGATTACGATTTCAGGTATGCATGAAACGATACGAAAGCACTGAAGGAAGAAGGGGGAAGACGATGTAAGGAATTGAACCAAAGGATGATTGAAGGATTGAAACATACCAGTCTGGAGAAATCGTCACAGTTTGATTGAAGGATTGATGGAAGAAGAGAACGAAGAAGAAAAGGAAGACGAGAAGGAAGAAAGGGGAAAATGGGAAACCCTAACGTGTTTTCCCCCTTTTCTGCATATTTTGTTTTTTTAATTTATTAAAAATAATTATTTATTAAAAACGAAAATATATAATCCAATTTTGAAAATGATTTTTAAATAAATTAATTGCCACGTGGATGCCACTTGGACAACTTGTAACAGTCAGCAAGTGACACGTGTTAAAAAATGTGACAAATCATCACACAAGTGGGGCCAGGGACCATTTTAAAAAACAAAATATTTTGCAAGGACCTTTTTCAAAAAAATAATTTACCAGGGACGAAAACCAAAACTGAGTATATTTGCAGGGACCAAAACCACATTTTAGCCTAAAAAAAATGACTAAGACAAAGATCAGGTTCTGATGAAGTTCAAAATCTGAGTCTGAGGTTCTAAGTCAAAACAGAGTTTCAGAGTCTAAATGGAAACTTCAGATTTTGATGCAGCGGATAAAGATAAAATAGATAGAGAAGAGAAAGACACAAGCAATTATCCTGGTTTCTTCCACAATCCGGAAGTAGTCAAGTTCCCTTGTCACTTACAAGAGATTTTTCACTATAATCCAATGATTACAAATTGCTCAAGCACAAAGCAAGAGACTTCCTATGCTCAAACACAAAGTAAGAGGCTTCTATTGCTCAAACACAAAGTAAGAGACTTCTCAACAAACAAATATACAAAGAAAATGTTTGGTTTGAACACTTGATATACAATCAGTGGTGTTCACAAAATACAACACAGATATCAGACTCTAGACTTAAGAATTTCTAAGATACGAAAGTTTGTAAGAAATTCTAAGTGTTTGATGTGTTTTGAATTTAACAGAGCTTTGGCACTTGTAAAAATATTCAGAGTCTTCTTAGGTTCTTCAAGTCTTCATTCCTTTATATAGAGTTGAGGAATAGAGACGTTGAAAATATGTCAGCACATCAAATAGAGTCGTTTGAAGAAGTTTGATCAATTCCATTGATTTGTTGCTTGATTTGGTTCACGTACTAGGAAGGAGAAGATTTGAAACCTTCCTGATTATGGAATGAACCGTTGTTCAGCAGGGGACAAGGTTGCAGAGTACGGGAAGACATGTGCAGGTAGTGGAGAACGTGGTTGTACAATTTATCCTTTCTTGACAATGACAACAGTTGACTCCTTAAAACCTTCAGAACTTCCATCGTATGAATCTTTAAGTAATTCAGAGTGAAGATTCTTCAGCTGCGCAGGCTATGCTTCTATTTCTGAATTCCCAGCAAAATGTTCCACTCCTTCAGAGTCTGAAAGGTCTTCAGAGTCTGGACCATCAACTTCTGATGTCCCTTCAGGATCTGACTTGCAACAAGCTTCTCCATGAATTTCCTTGCTCTTTAATTGTTCTTTCAGGATCCATTTATGATTAAATCATTGTAAATTTTTATCTATGGTCCTGCATACTTGAACAATTATTAGCATATCCAATTGAGCTTTTAATACCTTGTTATCATCAAAACTAAAATGGCATTGTTTAAACCTATTTTGTTCCAACAAAGCACACTCAAGGGCCTATGTAATCAAGTGCATTACTAGCCTTTACATGTGGCAGTCATAGTCCAAACGTCCTGTCTCCTCATTCACGTCCTCAAGACATGGGCATTAAATGCAGATGGACAGACGACCAACCCTCTGACGAGGGAAACTCATGATCACACCTTAACACTGGTCGACAGGCAGACTGATAATTGAACATATCCCCCTCAGACTACTAAGCTCGCTTCATTCACAACCAGTCGAGCATCCCAACGCTCCCAACAAGCAAGAGTCTCTGACGACAAAGGGATCGTCTAACTTTGCTCCAATAGCACGCTTGGTGATGTTCCAAACATGGTCGGTTCGACCATGGAAATACGCTCGATATGACCATGGTAGAACTTGTGAGGCATACCTTTGTGAACAACTCCATTCCCATGGTGGCATACCTTTGTGAATAGCTCTGTTCCTATGCATGACATACCTTTGTGAACAACTCTGTTCCCAAAGTGTGACACACCCTTATGAACAACACCGTTCTAAGACAGGTCAGCCCGCCGCATTGCGAGCATAAATACATTATCCAAACAAGTTCCTCGCGAACATGTTCCTTGCTCACATCAAGGTTTATCTACTTTAAAGCTCCATGAGCAGAGCCTTCACACCTTCAAAGTCATCACTTCTTATCAAGAGCATCGACTTGGGGGGCTTCTGTTCTGGATCGAGCAATCTTAACTAAGCCCATTTGCTTAGGCCCAATACAAAAGCAGCTAGATCCAACATCTGGTAAAAATACTCACAAAACACCCCCTCCCCGCGAGGGGGGGCGTGCCCGGAGCAAACAAAGACTCGCTCAAACTTCGGATAACGTTTCTATTCATGGCTCTCGCGAAACTCGCTCGACGGTTACGATTCTCTCGAATCCGTAACCGTCGAGCCACATGTGTGCCAGACAACGGCCCTGCAACACCCACCTCTATATAAAGGGGACTCTCTACAGTCCCTAGGGTTAGAATCTCCTCATTCTCTAAACCCATATTCTGATCTCATACTGACTTGAGCGTTGGAGTGCCTGCATGTACCCCCCCCCCCCCCCCCCCCCCCCCGCCGCAACCAACAACAAACAACATACGACCACCACAGTCAAACTGCACCGGTAGTCCATTTCTGATCAGGTACGATCAATACCTATAAAATTTATTTACTTTGAAATTGATCCATGTAATATGTATAAAGACTAAAATTGGTAATAGGCAAATTTTATAGAGACTAAAAAAATAGCATTGCCCAAAAGTTTTTTTTTTATTTGCAAGAATTAAAACATAAAAATATTTTTTACAAAGACTAAAACCAAAATGGCTCATATTTGCATGGACCAAAAATATATTCCAACATTTTTTAAAAGGTATAATGGATTTTAATGGATTCCAAAAGTATAGCTTGTCAAAAAAAGGTAGAATGGATTTTTTATTTTGTGTGTGTGGAAATATGAATGTATGACTTTTGTGTATTATGTATCATCACAACTATATATTTATGTGAATAATCATTATATATGGACTATATTTGGATAGTTCTTTATTTTTCTTATCTTATAGGATGTTCATCATTAAAAATATGAACTAAATTGCCTAAGAAATGAAAAAATAATAAATATAATAGTATTTAAAGGTGTTTAATTGAAGGGGGGAAAATAAAGACACAAAAATATGTTGCACCGGAATTAATTTTGGGACAAAGGAAGACACTTTATTGAAAGGGTGATGATGTAGCAGTTTGAACTAGTTCAACTACTGTCTGCTTTTTGTTTTGGGTTTCTTGTCTCCTTTGATGTAAAATACATGAATTTAATGTCCTACTTAAATTTGTGGTGATGGAAAATTGATGTGTGATCCACGTGGATGACCACATGTTCATTTACGTGTCATACAATAACACCTCATGTTTTACATAAAAAAAATAACATCTCATGGTATGTTTAAATATATTATTTTGACTCATGTGTTACAATTTCATAAATATATTTCTCATAAAATTCAAGAATCATTATTCTCTCAGTTTAAAATAATTAATTGCAACTTTAAAGTCGGTGTTTTGTCGGCTGATTTTCCAGGTTGATACTCCCTCCATAACAAAATATAAGCAAAATTCAACCATTTCAGTTGTAACTAATTATAAGCAAAATTGACTTTTTTTGTCATATTTAAGGATAATATACCTGAAATACCCTTACTTTAATTTTTTAAATGCACACACGTTTAACAACAACACCTTGAAAATATACTACAGTACACCACAATTAATGAGGGCAAAATAGGTTTTTTAACTTAAATTAAATAACACAAACCATATTTCTTAAAAAATGTGAATTGGTCAAATTTGCTTATAAAAAGTCATGGAGGGAGTATAGAGTAAGGGTCATATTCATTTCTTAAAAAAGACATGGATATTCTATTATTATAGTTTTGTGTATAAATCATCAAATAATATCCCCCATTTAAAAAATGTATGCATGTATCTCTTGAAAAAAAAAAACGGATGCATGTAATCCTCTAAAAATATTCTAACGTGCCCCACTATTTATTTAATTAATGTTGAGAATAACTATAACTCATCAATATGGTAATTGTTGAAAAACATTATCTACAAGGTTTCAACCTGTACACAAATATTATTAATGCACATAAAAAATAAAAAGGAAACCGTCTTTGGACAATCATCGTGAGTAACACAAGAAATTGCTGCATTATCAAGTAAGAAAAAAGGAATGTTACTAAAAGATGATATAATATTGCGTATAAGATAAATTTGAAAATGGTGTGAAAAAGAACATACCGCCGTTTGTTACAACAAAAAATAGAGAAAGAAAGATGATGAATGTATAAAAAAAACATGAGAATTTGAGCCATATTTTTATTCTTTTGCATGTAATAAATTGATTTTTTTATCACTTTATAAATAAAAATATTTATCATTTGTTAACTTCGTTTAAATAGGTTTTAGACTTTTTTTTTTTGAGGGAAAAAGTTAATTTTTTGGGTTTTAGACCCTGGGAGTTGAAACTTACGAGAAGCCATTTATAAAATTCGAATCAATTATGTTTACCCCTTTAGCTCACTAAATTTATCATTTAATCTTAGTAAAAATCTCACATAAAAATCATGATGATTATCGAAGAGGCGACAACAATAATGAATGATGAAAAAAAAATAGATATCGAAGAGGCAACAACAAAATTCATTTATATATATATATATATATATATATATATATATATATATATATATATATATATATATATATATACTCCCTCCATCCCAAAATATAAGCAAAAATTGGTCAACAAAAGTTAATGTATTTGATTCAAAATTTGTACAAAATACATCAACTTATGTTGACACATTTTTGCTTATATTTTGAGACGGAGTAATATATTATTTATCTTTTAGCCTTCCGTACTAGATAGAGAAAATTTCCAAACCGCACACAACAATAATGAATGATGAAAAAAAAATAGTTGTATAAATAAAGTATCGAAGAGGCGACAACATATTTATTTATAAATAAGTGAACTAAAAGGACCATAGGATTTTGTTTTTGACAAATTTTACATCAAAATCAAGACATATATTTCTTGGCATTTGAGGCTTGATTCTAGCGGTGAATATTCGGTTCGGGGTGTGTATCAGAAGCTAACTAATCAGGAGTTTTTTTTACTAATGATGCTACTATGGATTACATCTGGCACAAACAGGTTTCGCTGAAGGTCTCTATTTTGGCTTGGCCTCTGTTTCGGAATCGTTTGCCTACAAAAGACAATATATTGGCACGCGGTATCATCTCACTTGAAAATCAGTTATGTGTGACCGGGTGCGGAGGCAATGAAACTGCTCGACGTTTATTTCTCCTTTGTCTGTGTTTTGGTTCGCTTTGGAGCATGGTCAGGGAGTGGCTTGGCATCCCATCGGCTGATCCGTCTCTTGTTCATGATCATATCTCTCAGTTTGTTTTTTTAGCAGGTTGTTCGCGTGTTCGGCGTTCTTTCTTGCAGCTTGTTTGACTTTGTTGTGTTTGGGTAATGTGGACAGAAAGAAATAACTGTCTTTTCAAAAACAAGGAAAGTATCATTCACCAAATGCTCAATAAAATGAAATTACATTCCTTTGGGTGGTTGAAGCAGGCTAATATTAATGTTCGTTTAAATTCTTATTTGTGGTGGTCGAGCCATTTTCTGTGTATGGGCATCGGGTAATTGTTGTTGGTTTTGCTTCTTTGTGACTTGCTTTGCTGTAATCTTTTGAGCGCCGTTTTGGCACACCTTGTGCTTTCTCGGTGTCTCCTCGTATCGTAATATATTCCATTTTTGCTTGTTAAAAAAAAATCAAGACATATATGTAATTGTATCGATCTAAAAGGCCCAACCCAAATACCAATTAAGTTGATAGGTCGAGGATCCATAATGCATGTAGAAGCCAAGACAAAATACTCAGCCCAATAGAGAAGAACCAAGACAAAAATAGAGGTCAACCTCGTGATAAATGAAGCATGTATTCTATAAGATCTTAGACTTTCCCATTGTTTCACATATTGGGTGAACGAGAAGCACTGTCTAGAAGACTTAGTTTCTCACAAACTATTCCTTGATATGTGGGACTTATCCTGTAAGCGCCCTTCCATGTATTTGGGATAGTAACGACTGTGGAGTATCATATATGCACCGACTTAAAGGTCACGATTACTTGAGATATAATAGGAAAAATCATGACTTATATACTTCGTTTAAAAGTTACTTAAACTATACCATACTTTGACATCATAGTGTATTTACAGTTAAATCCCGCTCATTTGTATAAGGAGCGTATGAGAAGATGTAGTGGAAATCACATCACCAATATAGGCGATATCTTGTATTCACACACAAACATTGACGAAGCCTGCCACAAGCAAGAAGAAACATCAATCCAGAACAAAGGACAACCCATGATTTAGACAAAATGAATACCTAGATTTTGAGGCTCAAAAGAAGGATACAAGTGTTGAATAAAATAATCACCGACATGATGATTGACTAACTTCAATTGATGGATTCATCTATTTATCATGGAAGATTATGATGGAAAGCTCATCCCTTAGGAGCATTTAACATCATTCATTGCTCAATTGATTTTACTAAGAGCGCCCGATGCTTTGAAGTGCAAGTTTGGTCCATGAACTTTGAAGATGACAACATTTCTCTAATTCTCAAACTTACTAGAGAAGTCAATCAAATATCTGAGGTTGTTTGATGAATTGTTTGCATCCCGATTTACAACCAACAACACAAAGTATTTGACCTTCTTTGTCAGATTGAGGAAGTTATACGATGAGTCCCTTGAACGATTCATGGATCATTTCAATGGTGAGACATCTCAAATCATAAACCTAAGTTCTGGGTGGAATCACATGCAATGATACATGGTTTGAAATCATGAACCTTTTTCAAATTCACTAACTCGTAGGCTGTTTCAGACACTCGATGAACTCAAGAAGAGAGCCATAATCTTCATTACCATGGAAGAAGTATCAGATGCTAAAAGATAATATTACAAGAGAAATTATCTTAATGACTGAGATGAAGTCGGATCCAAAGACAAAGGGTGATAAGATCGGGGACAAGACCGACAAGGAAAGAATCATACAAGTTTTCCATTTGAGGAGGAGGCGTAGGAATTTTTTTTGAGAAAACTACGATTCTAACCTATTTAGTCTACCTCACCAAACACAGACAAGTACCACCAATTTCTAACTCATTAACCCGATAATAATTACAAGGGCTAAAGATTTATCTCTCTAGTAGTGAAGTAGGATGATCCAATTCACTACATCTTCTTTCCCACTAAAAAAAAAAAAAAAAGTATTAGCAAAACGGTGGGTCCCATTAGGATTGACCCTATATCATCTCTATATCCAATTGCCAAATAGCAGCCACTTCTCTCCTTCACTCACTCAACTGATGGGCACAAGCAGCGACCCAACCCAAGACACTTCAGACGAGCAACAAAAACGCTCGGAAATCTACACTTACGAAGCACCATGGCACATCTACGCTATGAACTGGAGCGTCCGTCGCGACAAAAAATATCGCCTCGCTATCGCTTCTCTCTTAGAACAATACCCTAACCGCGTCGAAATCGTTCAACTCGATGACACCACCGGCGAAATCAAATCTGACCCAAATCTCTCCTTCGAACATCCTTACCCACCCACCAAATCCATCTTCATCCCTGACAAAGACTGCCAACGCCCCGACCTCCTCGCCACCTCCTCCGATTTCCTCCGTATTTGGCGGATCTCCGATTCTGACGAATCAGCTTCTGAGTCTCGTGGCGTCGAACTCAAAAGTCTTCTCAATGGTAATAAAAACAGTGAATATTGTGGCCCAATTACTTCTTTTGATTGGAATGAAGCTGAGCCGCGTCGAATTGGAACTTCCAGTATTGACACAACTTGTACGATTTGGGATATTGAGAAAGAAACCGTTGATACACAGTTAATTGCGCATGATAAAGAGGTTTATGATATAGCTTGGGGTGGCGTTGGTGTTTTTGCGTCGGTTTCTGCTGATGGGTCTGTTAGGGTTTTTGATTTACGCGACAAAGAACATTCTACCATAATTTACGAAAGTTCTGAACCTGATACGCCGTTGGTTAGGCTAGGTTGGAATAAACAAGATCCTAGGTATATGGCAACGATTATAATGGATTCTGCTAAGGTTGTTGTGCTTGATATTCGTTTTCCGACGCTACCGGTGGTGGAGTTGCAGAGACATCAAGCTAGTGTGAATGCGATAGCGTGGGCTCCCCATAGTTCGTGTCATATTTGCACTGCTGGTGATGATTCTCAGGCGTTGATTTGGGATCTTTCTTCAATGGGGCAGCCTGTTGAAGGTGGCCTTGATCCTATTTTGGCTTATACTGCTGGTGCTGAGATTGAACAGCTTCAATGGTCTTCTTCTCAGCCTGATTGGGTTGCTATTGCTTTTTCGACTAAGCTTCAGATTCTTAGGGTTTGAAAAATTGAAAATTTGCTTGGTTGAGTCTTCCTCAAGAGGCAAGTTGAGTCTTATGAAAAACTGAAAATTTTATTAGTATTTGTTTTTGTTGTTGTTAAAGATTTAACCTTTCATTGGGTTTAGGATTAAGTTACTTTGGGTTTGGTGGAAGAACAAATATTGGATGGTTTCTGGTAAGATAAAGATACTGGTATGTATTGTTACATTCTTGTTAGCTGGAAAATCCCATTTATGTAAATGTTTTGATGCTGACTTTTTAAGAGTTTTGGTTTTAATTGTTTGTGTGCTTAGGCTGTGTTTGGTATTGCTTTGTCTGGATAATGAGTAATGAGTGCATTTTTCTTTTATTTTTGTTTGTATGACTATGATTATGACCCGATCTCTTTTTTCGTTTCTCACCCGAAATCTTCGGCATAGCCGTGTGGGGCTGAAATAGATGATAAATTTTCCCCAAAAGTTCTTGCGCGGCTGCCTTTTTAGACATCGGGTTCAAACCCGAGACCCAATTTAAGTTGGAAGAGATATGTGTCATTTCATTTTATCCAAGCATTATTGGGTTATGACCTGATATCTTTAATTGTTAAAACTTATTGGGAAACCCCTATACCTAATAGAAAGCTGATGCAAAGTGGTGTAATTGGGATAGGGAGACCTACCATGCTCCTTTTCTTAAATCTCTACATGTGGGTATGTATGTTGGTCTCCCTTGGACAGACCAGGGTTCTGTGGTGTACCTCTGTTATCTCAGACATAAGTAGGTTATGGAAGATCGAAGTTCATAGGAAATAACATTATATAGTAGTCAATCCCAGATAGATGCCGACCCCAAAAGTGGGATAGCGTATAGCGGTATGACTGCTATTTAATCAATATAAAAATTAAATATAAAACTCAAATCTCATGAAACATAAACACAATAAAGCCCAAGATCATAACCCTTTAAACCAGTATAATGTCTAGATGCATAACCTTGATATTTCTAAGTTGTAAAATTAGTACAACACTTTAAACCAGACAATCAGTATGTTGAAACGAATCCTTTTATAAAAAAACTGAACAGAGAAACAGAGGAAAAATTGAGATAGCCAAAGACATCAATAAAACAGAGGAAAAGGTGGAACACAGAAAAGGACGGAACACAGGAAAAGAAAAAAGAGAACAGAGGAGGAAGAAACGAACCTAAAGAGAGGAATTGTGACTGCGCTTTACAGAAGAAGAGGAGATTGTGTTTGTGAAAAGAGAGGAGAGAAAGTGTTTTTTCACGGCGCTTGCAGATGAGAAAAGAGGGAAAGTGTTGAACCAATTTAGGGTTTAAAGTAAAATCCCCAAAATACCCTTGAAAGTGTTTTAAAATCAGGGTATTTTCGGTTTTTCCCATTAAAATGAAATAGCGGCCTTGGATCCGCTAGCCGCTCCGAGACCGCTATGCTCCGCAATTACGCTAGCCAGGCAGGCGCGGCCGCCATTTCAAAGAGCCACGCTACGACGGCAACTGTAGCAGTCCGTCACCGCTACGCTACGCGCGGCCGTTGTAGCGCCGCTATTGACTACTATATTTATATTACATTGTCTAAAACACAAAGATCACAAACTAAACACACTGCCCACTGATGGTAGGAACAATGCTTATCCGATTAAGACAAAATCTATAGTTTTTTAAAGCAAATGTTTAATCAAATCCTCCAAACTACAGCATATATTGTTCTTCCCCACAATGCTGATTGCAGTGAAACCATAAAAGATTAAAAACATTTATAAAAACCTTTATTGGATCTGCAAAATCAAACAGTGTTGGAAATGTCCTTGCTTTGAAATTCTAGAAAGTTTCTTGTTTGTATTAAAAGTGAGGTGGTGATTCTATGTGGTAGATACGCTATCTAGTACAAAATTTTGTGATGATGCAACACTATAGCAGTGATGCGTAGCGGAATTTGAACATACCGCTATTTCCCGCGATCCGCAATTGACAAATGTATAAGTTCTGTAATGTTTTCTGTTATTTTCTCTCTTTTCATGAATCAGTCCTGGTTTAGACAAAAGACAATACCGTAGAATTGGATGGGTGATGACTGAGATTTTCAAACCTTAAGCTAAACTGAACTATTAAAAGTCAATTCGACAACATTTAATCCAAATACAAGCCATATACTACAGTTACTAGAATTACTATTGTACAGCCGTTGTAATAAGCCGCGCTGCTGTAATCTGACCGTCTTGTGTGAGGAAAGGAAATACAAATGGAAGCCTTCAATTAGCGAGGAGCCTAACCTGCAATTGAGAATATAATAATTTTACTAGACTCCACTGCTCCATTTTGAGAATAACCGGAATGGTTTGAAATTCTCTAAATTTGATGTCACTGAACTTTGGTGCATTTTAGACTAATGTTAATGCATTTATTGTAGTGTTTTTTTTTGGTCAAGTATTGTAGTGTTTTTTACAGGGTCTTTTTACTCTAAATGTTATAAATTTATGATATAAATATGATTATAATCAGCTAAAGTAGAGAGACTTCAAAGAATGTGCTTTGCAAGGTGGCGGTTTGACCATTCTAATTATTTTAGTGAAACATTCATTTCTTTCCACAAACTAAGAGCAATGCATAATTTTTAAATGTCGGCTGTTTCTGGATGAGGAATTAACAGATGATATAGTAGCATAGTTTAGTGGACAATTGCCTCTTATATAATCCACATAATATAAAATGAGTAGCGTCACATATATTATCCTCTAAATTTCTTTTTCTGCAGCATTGCTTTCTGCCCTTTATTCCCCGGTCCCCGCAATGTGTAGGATAAGCTTAGGGTGGGTGGCTCTCGGCCACTCGACATGAAAAGCTTGTTTTAGAATGTTTCTATACTTCACAAACAAACAATAATAGCAAAATTACTCAATAACCTATAGCATGAATCCCAATGGTACTTGGAGATGACAGGTAACGAGGTTTTGATTTGTGAAGAAATGGAAGAATGAGGTCAATCGCAATAGAAAATGGAAGGCAAAGCTAGGAAGAATGCTTAGGGATAGAGGGAGGTAGACTTTCAAAATGAGGGAGAGTGGAAAACATGACTAACGACAAACAATAGTCCAAGTTAGCGCATGTTTGGATGAGTGCGGGTTTAAAAATTACGGTAAACCATCATGATTTTGTGAAGCTATAAAGTGTAGTTTTTGTCATTTTGTCACTCTTGTCTCTCAATTCATCCAAATATTCACCTAGTAGGAGAGAATAAAACAATTTTTATTTGAAAATTGTTTTTCGCACTTCAAAGAAAGCTAAAACAAACTAGTAATTTACGTTTTTAACTGCTGATTGGAAGGATCCGGCGGCAGCTAACTGCCGTTGGTTTTCTTCCCAACGGCAGTTAGCTGTCATTACCATGTTTTGCCTATATTTTTTAAAACTTCACATTTTTTCATCTTAATGTGAACAAAAACGATAAAATGAGTGAACAAAAACGATAAAATGACATGTGATTAAAGTGAAAAAGCTAAAAACAACAAAAAAAGTAATAAATAAAAATGATAATAATAATTTGAAAATTATACTCTTAAAAATAACAGAAATTATATTTTCTTTTATTATTATATATATGATATGATTTATTATATATATATATATATATATATATATATATATATATATATAATTTGATTTTTTATTGCATTTTTATTTATTATACTCTTATATTAAAATTATACTCTAAAAAGCAATTTTGATTTATAAATATATATAGAAAAGAATAGAAAAAGAAAAAATAATGGAAAATAATGGAATATAAATAAGGCCTCGTTTGGTTTGAGCTTATTTTGAGCTTATGAAAAATAGCTTATGTAAATAAATAAACTTTTATTTTAATTTATAAGCTCTCACTAATGAAAATTGTATCTTCATAAACTATTTTTTCATAAACTACCTTAAAAACTTATAAATAATACATAAAAACTTATTTATTTGCATAAGCTGCTTTATATAAGCTCTAAAATAAGCTAATTCAAACGGGCCCTAAGTCAATGTGTGGAAAATAATGAAAAAAAGCAAATTCATGCTCCACGGTAGTTAAATGCCGATGGAGTAGAAATGTGAAATGGCAGTTAACTGCCGAAAAATGTGAAGTTCTAGAAAATATAGGCAAAACATGACATCGGCAGCTAACTGCCGCTGGTTTCCTTCCCATCGGCAGTTAGCTACCGCCGAATCCTTTCCATCGGCAGTTAGCTATCGGCAGTTAACTGCCGATGGGGTTAAAACTGTAAATTACTGATGTGTTTTAACTTTTTTTGAAGTGGGAAAAGCAATTTTCTTTTTATTTTATCAGTTTTAGATCAATACAATTTAATGTCCATAAAGAGCTACCCCAAATATATGTGGATTCCCATGCTGCGATTGTAGTGTTTTTTTTTACCCATGAGTGTAGTTGTTGATGCCCTTATGAAAATATGAACTTTGCAAATTTAATTTGTGAAAAAATGACATCAGCATTTTTAGAGTTCAATTGATATTTATTTATCAATATAAGAATTTTATACAAACATCTAATCGCATCTATGTAAGGGGTACTACGTAGATATTTGTAGTTAGATTTTAAGAGTTTTTTTTTTTTTTTAAGGGAACGAGATTTTAAGAGTTAATCTATACTATATATAAAGAAAAAAAATACATGGTTTTGGTCTGACTTTTTCACTTTCAATTATACCTTTCAACAAATTTGTATATATGAATGTTATATTGTTGGTGTCATTTAATAAGATAAGAATTCATATTATATTTGCTATATTATTAGTGTAATTAGAAAATATAAATATAGTTTGTTACAATATAAAGGACAATATATCTATACCTATAATTTTAAACAAAATCAAAATAATTTAATTAAATTTTCAACAAAACTATCGTTATTAATTTATACGCATTAACGCGATAAAAAGAGTGAACATATTGAACATTGGTATAACGTAATGATAATGAAATATAAGTGAATACATGCGTGAATCTCTTTTTTTTTTATTTGCAAGGACATTACATATCAATTAAATCCTTATTTACGTAAAATTATGCATTTTTTATTGAATTTCTTGAATTTATATTTACATAAAATTATAAACGGAGAGTAGTAGTATTGAGAATACTATGGACTATGGATGGAGAAGCATATCCTTTTCTTTCTTTTTTGGTCGAAAAAGTAAGCATATCCTATCATACACACATGTGTGTTAGGATGTATCTATGAAGCCCAGGTACGGGTGCGGGTACGATACGATACGGGTACGCTGATACGCGAAATTTTTAAATTTAGGATACGATACGGCTAAGATACGTTAACAAAATTTTTATACTTAAACTTATATGTGTGTAAAATACTTAAAGAAAATAAGACTACCCTTCATTATTATATGTATGTAAAGTTTTCTTATAAACCATATTATATATAATTTTAAGTGGTTCATCGATAGACATCTACTGATGCATATCTAAAATTGAATCATATACATCTCTACTGAATTTTTAAAACACTATCTCACTGTTTTACCCTTCATCTTTTCTAGGATACGTACCTGTGAAGTATCTTATAAGTATCATAGTGTATCTATGAAGTATCCTATAAGTATCAGATAAAATATTTTTTAAAAATTAAAATAATTAATTCTGATACTTTGTGGGTACGTATCCGCGAGTATCCGTGGAGTATCGGTATCCGATACGGGTACGTCTCCGTTTTAGAGTATCCGGGCTTCGTAGGGATGTATATGTGTGTTTATTGATGAGTGATGAGTGATGAGTGATGAGTGATGAATTGGAAATTGGATTCGGGACTTGTTAGCAAATATCGAGTTCAACTTGAGCCCAAATGAAGAATGGCCATGACATGACTCATTGTCCATTAGTATCCACTGTCACATATTTGTCGTTTCTTTTTAATTGTAAAATGAGTAATTCTAATATTGCATAGTAATAAATAAAGATAAATATTATAGATATATCACAACAAATCATGAATTTGTTGACAAAAATCTTGTTTTTCTCTCTTTATATATTCTACTCACTTTACATGCATCGAATCCTTCTTTGTTGGTTTCTCATGTTGCTCAAATATTTTATTTTATATTTTTTTTACCTACGATTTTTTCAACAGTTGAATTCTAGTGAAATTTCATCCAAAGGTTATTATTACATTATATTCACATAATTTTATATTATCCAAAATCGTTTACACGAGATGTCACAAGTTTCTTCTATCTTAATCAATATCTTAACTAAGATTCTGGGTTCAAACTTAAAATTAGACATTCAACATCGTTAAAACTCTTAAGAAGAGTTTGGTGATCATTTGAATTCCACAAGACTTAAGGATTAGTCTTCATTGTTGGCTGTGGAGGATACTAAGTCTAAAAACAATGATCTTATATATTAATTAATAACATTACGGTTAAATATATTTACAAGACTAAGAAAAAAAAATAGTCTTTTTATAATTTAAACTACAAAAAGGAAAATTATATAATTTCACAGAATTTTATTGTCCACTGATGTAACTAGAAAACCAATCTAAGATATAAAGATTCATGCCCAACCATCATATTACAATAGAAAAAAAATGAGTGAGTGAGAGTAAGATCATATTCATGATTGGACTTATTACAAGCACAAAAACAAAGCATGAATTACAACCATTCATTGAATGAAAATGCTATCCAAAATCTAATCCTTACTTGGTTGGGCTCATGAGTCACAACCACACATCCACGTACCCACATCTTACTACACTTTATAGTAACATAATAACAACATAACATATAACTAAGAATTTCCTTCCCTGCAAGACTCTATACTACTACTTCTTCTTCCTTGTAGGCTAAATCATGGCTTCGGCTACTTTCTCTGTAGCCAACCCAGCTCTTAAGGTTCAACATATTATTATTACTCACTCTTTTATCCAATGTTTTATTAATGCAGTGTATCTTTATAAACTCATATATTAACTAGTAGTATCATGTTGTAGTAATAAAGCTAGTGCTAGTTGCTTATACTAATGCAGTGTATCTTTATAAACTCATATATTAACTAGTAGTATCATGTTTATTTTTATTATATAGGTAAATGGGAAAGGCTTTTCTGAATTCTCTGGTCTCCGTAACTCATCAGGATATCTTCCCTTTTCTAGAAAAACTTCAGATGACTTTCATTCTGTCATTTCCTTCCAAACCAATGCAGTAAGTTCCTATTTCCAGTGAATGACTTATAATTTTAGTTGTAAAATAAAGTACTTGATAAAAGTATGTGTATGAATACAAGATATTTTTATAATCAACCAAGTCTAACATGGATTTTTTTAATGGCACACTTAATGACTTCTATGGATAATCTATGCTCAACAGCATTAGTGTATTGCTACAAAATTATGTAATAAATTTAATCTTTCCATTTTACTTATAGAATAAATCCTTTAGATTCATATATTGGCTTATCTAGTTTTCATATCATATCACATTAGTGTTAGGTCATGTGTTTGCGCAAAAAATATCAACTCGGGTTCCTCATTCACGCAGTCGAGACATAGGTGGCCGTTCGATCAAGATCAAAATGTCCAAAAAATATAGTTTTTTTTTTATATAATTTAAAATATCAAGCTTGAATATGGATCATCTGATCTTGATAGAACGACCACTTATGTCCCTATTGCATGAATGCGGAGAATCCCTGACTGCAAAGTAGCTGGATCCAAAAAATACACACTTGATAATTACCATGAATTGATTAAACAAATTAAGTGACATGTTTTACAATTTTGCATCTATCAATCTTTCTATCTATGTATGTACATTTGAAGGTTGGAAGTAGTGGAAGGTCCAAGAAAGGTGTTGTAGTGGAAGCAAAAATTAAGGTAGCCATAAACGGATTTGGAAGGATTGGAAGGAACTTCTTGAGATGTTGGCATGGTCGTAAGGACTCACCTCTTGATGTCATTGCCATCAATGACACCGGAGGTGTAAAGCAAGCCTCTCACCTTCTCAAGTATGATTCCACACTTGGAATCTTTGATGCTGATGTTAAACCTGTTGGCACTGATGGTATCTCTGTTGATGGAAAGGTTATCAAAGTTGTCTCTGACCGTAACCCTGCCAACCTTCCTTGGGGGTAAGCTCTTCCTTCATTCATTGATTTTGTTGCAATGGAATTGTGTGGTCTTGTGTGGATTGATAAAACCTTTTTTGCAATTTTTGCTTTACATAATGTGAATTTTATGTAACTAACTAAAATTAGGAAGTAAAAAATATAAATCGTTTATCGGCATGGTATGACACGTCACAAGTGATAGATATTCAATTCTATTTGGATAAACAATTCAATTAGGTGCTCGTGTTTATCATAAAACTGTTTAGGTATAAACTATTTCGACAACAAAAGATAAAATAAAATAAAATTGTTTTCGTATAACTGATAAGCTGTTTTCATAAGTTAATGTAGAGCTTACGTAAATAAATAAGATGAAAATAGTTTATTATAGACATGTCATAAGTTGTTTCTATAAACTCTCTCAAACAATCCCACAAATGTTTATGCCAGTAGGTAATCTCAAATAAGTCAATCCAAATAGACTCTAATAAGTAAATAAGATTTGATCTCTAGTCGGCGCATATAAAAAATATTTGTCGGATTATATCAACCATTTAAATGGATCTCAGTTCTCTAATTTGATATGATGCGTGATGGTGTTTGTATGACAACTAAATAGGAACAATAACAACAGTAAATCACAGTATCGTATTAGGCATGCATTAATATTGTATATCAGCTGTTAATTACCTCATTATTAAGATTGTTATTGCTATTGCAGGGAGTTGGGGATAGATTTGGTGATTGAAGGAACTGGAGTGTTTGTGGACAGAGAAGGTGCAGGGAAGCACATTACAGCAGGAGCTAAGAAGGTACTCATCACAGCCCCTGGAAAAGGAGACATCCCAACTTATGTGGTTGGTGTCAATGCTGATGGTTACAGCCATGCTGATGATATCATTAGCAATGCTTCTTGCACCACTAACTGCCTTGCTCCCTTTGTCAAGGTCCTTGATCAGAAATTTGGTAATGTACCTTATCGCCATATTTTCTAACAAATACGTGTATCTTTTTGCTTATAATAAAAACTGGAGAGTATAGCATAGGGTCGTGCATTTGGAATAGTTTATTTGAATTTATTTTATGATATGAATACTTATATGAAGTATATAAAATAATATATAAAAATAACTGATATACTCAGCTTATATTCCACAAACTCCACAACATTAGAGTTTATATATAATCTCTAGTATGATAAACTCTTTTTAATCAAAAGTTTAATTAAGAAGTTTATAGCATTTATGTATTTCCAACATATTAAAACATATTGAGCCACAGGTATCATCAAGGGTACCATGACTACCACTCACTCCTACACCGGTGACCAAAGACTTCTTGATGCTAGCCACCGTGATCTAAGGCGTGCTAGAGCAGCAGCTCTTAACATTGTGCCAACTTCAACCGGAGCAGCAAAGGCAGTGGCCCTTGTCCTCCCATCACTCAAAGGCAAGCTCAACGGTATTGCACTTCGTGTGCCAACACCAAACGTTTCGGTGGTGGACCTTGTTGTTCAAGTCTCAAAGAAGACATTTGCTGAAGAAGTGAATGAGGCTTTCAGAGACAGTGCAGCCAAGGAGCTGAGCGGTATTCTATCAGTTTGTGATGAGCCACTTGTGTCTGTAGATTTTAGGTGCACTGATGTGTCCTCAACCGTTGATTCGTCATTGACAATGGTCATGGGAGATGACATGGTTAAGGTGATTGCTTGGTATGATAATGAATGGGGTTACTCACAAAGGGTTGTTGATTTGGCTGACATTGTTGCCAATAACTGGAAGTGAGAGCCAAATAGTATTTGCTAATTATATATATGTATGTACCATGTGCCATTGTAATTTGTATACTTCTTGCTTCATTTTTCTTTTATCTTTCGAAACTTGTATTGAGAAATAGAACCATCAATTTTCTCTTGCTCCTCATTGTGCAATAAATTCTTTTACCTTGAAATCTAAATGTGATACTAGGCCTCCAACTCTATATATGCAGCATAGCACATTGTTATATTCTTCTTGTGGTTTCTATTTTGTGGGAGATATGTATTGGAGATTCAAATTAATAGTGTGTTTCTCCTTTTCCAAAAAATAAAGTGCATTCTTTCATGATTGAATGTGTTTATTTCTGAATTAATACATTTTTTTCATTATCAACTCATTAAAAAAATGCAACTCTTTGTTCAAAGTTGTTTATTCTCATCAAGTGGTGTGTGTTGCTCTATAAATAGACAAGTTTATCATGCAAGAAAGATGATGGAAGTCATTTGTTTATGATCTTAAACTCTGCCAAAATCAAAAGTCTAAATTATTTCATCTATTCTCTTAAACACAAATTGACCTATCTTCCTATTCTTCTTCAACTGCCAATCAGCATCTGGTTTCTGTGATAAAAATTCTTAACAAATTAGAATTAATTAATTTATGAGTTCTTTATATCTATTTTTTATGATGTTTTGTGGATTGAAGGTTAATGTTAGAGTTGGAGGAGTGGGTTGAGTCATTCCAGCAACAAAGGGAAGGGATCAAATTATCTTTTTTATATTTTAGTTCATTTGGTTTTTCATGATGAAATTGATGTCATTGTTTTTCATCCTAGTTAATCATTCATGGTTCAGTTCCTTTCATTTTTTGATTCTTATAATTCCTCTTGAGCACGAGGACTAGAAAAAAACCTCTCTATTAGTCTACTTCTCAACTAAGAGGATAGAGAATAAAGTTGATTAAGTGTGAGAAACCATGACATATTACTTCAATATTATCTTGTTATCTAAAGTAAAATGAAACCTACATGCTATCAAGCATTGTCATGATACAAACCAGTTTCAAATTGTTTTGTTTTTTTCCTGTTGGATTGTTACTTTTAGAAGTTTTAGCAAATAATTGAAGTGAATCAAAACAAAATGTCCATTATAGAGTGATTGACAAAGGCTATGTTTTGAATGAAAAAAAATAGAGGATAGAAACATAAGCTGTTTTGAATGAAAAAAATAGAGGATAGAAACATAAGCTATCTTATAGTGGATGAACTTATAAATTAACTTATAGTTTATATCAGATAAGTTAGTTGATTGAATTTATATTTTTGATAAAATTAGTATTTGAACTAGCTTATAAATACGAAATGACAAAAAAAATGTTCAATTAATATTTATTTGTTTCAAGCAAGATGATAGAGGTAAAATAGAGAGAAAAAATGGTAAGTTATAAGCTAATTGAATCAACTTATCAAAATAAACTATAGCTAAAAAATAAGTTATAAGGTCGTATGAGTAAAAATGTTACCAAGCAAATCATTTTTGACGTATGCACTTATAAGTTATAAGTTTAAAATCTGACATTATCAAATAGAGTCTTGTTTTAGTTGCTGTAATCAATATTGTCTTGAACCATCAACTTGTACCAAGAGTGGCTAGCAGATGAGTCTGACAAACAAAGCCAAATCCAAACCCTTGTTGCTGCCACAATCTGTAAAAGGGATAAACCAACAAAATAAATGACCACTTCACAAAAAAAAGTGAGTACCTTTAAATTCTCAACATAAAAAGGAACATCTATACAATAGGGGCATTTAATAAAAGAGCATTTTGAAGTATCAATCCTCAAATAAATGACAATGTGTAAAGATGACATGCTAAATCTATTGCCATGTTCTCAAAGGTGACTTAAATGACAATGTGTGTAATGAAAATCATGCTGTCACATAAACCAGTAATTCGTGCAAAAAATACTCATCAATTTGAACATGGAAATAGATTGAAAACTGGCGACATTAGTTGAACATACAACATTACAGCTTGATAATTAATACAATTGTTACAAATTCACTACCTGCTCCTAGATACAATAAAACCTAGACCTATATTACATAGAACATACACTAGTGAAATGAACACTCAAAATAATAGTTATTGACACTGTAATAAATAAAGTTGCTTTTTCATCTCAGTCACTTGGTTCAGAGTTCAGACAATTATACAAACACCCGACTGGGAATAGATGGAGTGAAGTTATGGAGAATGAATTTTTTATATGAGAATTTTTTTCATTTTTAGCTACCAAATTAGTTTTGTGTTTTCTTTTTCGAAATTTTAATTGATGCTTTCAAAGGATTCATTTAATCTTAAATTATCAATCTCTTTTTACATTACTCTTTAAATTATATTAAAGTTAATTTAATTTATATAAACCACAAGTGTAAAAGTTTTGAAATTAATTTATATACACCGATAGTGCAAACTTTTTTACACATGCATCTGATCACATCACTATATGATGCCAATTTTTGAAGTTAATTTATAAAATATCTCTACAAGTATCTATTTGGCATTATTTGATTGAACACACGTGTAAAAAAGTTTTACACCGTCAGTGCATAGAAATTAATCTCAAAAGTTTTTACACTGCTTATCAATCATGTACCTGATCATTAAAATTATATTATTTGAATTATAATTACTTCTAAAATCACACATATGAATGTTGATGATTTTTGTGGACAATAATGTAATTTTTTTTACACCGACAATGTATGAACATTAAAATCTATAAAAATAACAAAAAGGTTAAGCTCATATGAATCCTTCATCTTTAACAATGTTGAAAATGCATTCATCTTGTCAACCCCGATTGGATATATCCTTAGGAAGTTTGTTTCGCCCAAGAGACTGTAGCTTCTCCTATAAATGGGAGCATGTGGTTGACTAGTTATCTAGCCCAACTGAACAACTCATGATAATTCCACATGAAACAATCTCTGTAAAACCTAATCAATCCAACAAACTGACTTCTTTCTTCCTTAATCAACAATCCACTAATCTTAGTCATCCTAGGTTCGTCGGGGATTCTTAGGCTAACTTTGACTAATGGGTCTTGTGCTTTAATGATTGGTATTTTTCTAAGAATCGGTGGTTCAATTACTTGATCACTAATACCTTAAGTTAAAACCACTTTCTACTCTTATTATTCTTGTTCACCTTCACTTTTGTTATGGAAAGTGACAGATAGAAAAGTATCTCATTTCTCATAGATGAAACTGATAGTACAATGTGTATTTATAGAAAAAGCATAGAGTACACACTTTCTAATTACATGCTAAAGCACTAGATTAAGCTAAACAAGACTAGCTAGCTTGTGACTTAAGTAAGCTTGTTGAGATAGAGTTCACTGTAGTAACTTGTGGAACAATCTTCTATTTTTTCTCTAATATCCCCCCACAAGTTGTAGAATGAAAAATATCAAGCATTCCCAGCGTGGACATAAGAGTATGAAATGGTTGAGGAAGAAGAGGTTTGGTGAAGAAATTTCAAGCTGATCCTTAGAGGACACTGGAAGAAGTTTCAGGATGCCTGCTTGCAATTTTTCCCTAACCAAATGATAATCAATCTCAAGGTGCTTTGTCCTCTCATGAAAAACTGGATTGGTAGCAATGTGCAATGCACTTTGATTATCACAATGGAGAACTGGAAGCTTGACACTGGAAACATTTAAATCTCTGAGTAAATAAAGAAGCCATTGCAACTCACAAGTTGCTGCACCTAAAGCTTTATACTCAACCTCAAAGGAGGATCTAGAGACAGTCAACTATTTCTTAGTTCTCCAGGATATGAGTGATTTCCCAAGAAAGAAACATTGTCCTAAAATGGATCTCCTAGAGTCCAGGCAACGAGCCCACTCAGCATCTGAAAAGCCTGACAAACACAAAGAAGAGGCTCTGGGAAAGAACAAACCTTGACTAGGACATTTCTTCAAATACCTCAAAATTCTAGTAGCTGCAGTGAAGTGATTTTCAGTAGGAGAGGAAAGAAATTGACTAAGTTGCTGAGTAGCAAAGGTAATGTCTGGTCTGGTGTTTGTCAGATAGATCAACCTCCCTATCAATCTCATATATGAAGGAACATCAGCATAAGGTGCACTGGAATCTTTGTGTAACTTGCAGGAAGGGTCAAAAGGAGTAGAGACTGGTTTAGATGCTAGAAAGCCTGAATCAGTAAGAAGGTCAAGACAATATTTTCTTTGGCATAATGATATCCCTTGTGATGAATGAACCACTTCCAAACCAAGGAAATACTTCAGCTGACCAAGATCTTTGATCTTGAAAGAGGAATGCATAATAGCTTTGATGTGTTGAAACTCAGATAAAGAATCACCAGCAATAATCACATCATCAACATACACTAGGAGAACTGTGAATGTAGTAGCAGTCTTTTTGATGAATAAGGAATGATCAGAGGTAGATTGTGTGTATTGGTGAAGTAGAAGAGAGGTAAGCTTCTCATACCATTTTCTACTTGCTTGTTTAAGTCCATTGGACTATCAATCTTATAATAGGGCACAAAGACCTCCAAAAGGGCTTGGCGCCCTTAAGAAAGGGCTCAACGCCCTCCACAAGGGCCAGCAAGGCCTTAGGCGAGCCCGCCAGGGGACACCGCCTCAGAGAGCTTCTAGAAGCCTCTAGAATGCTCCAGATCACTCTAAACGTAGCTTTGGGCCCAAGCTACTTGGGGTCAAAGCCACTGGAAACCAAGCCCACATGGGGCTATAAATACCCACTTGAGAGGCATTCTCAAGGCATCTCACTCACAGACTAAACCCTAGTTTTCTAGATTGTACTCTCTGCAAGTACAGCATGCATCGAATGAAATCACTTTATGATGCCACTCTTATTGTTGAGATTAATTTCTATGCACTGATGGTGTAAAACTATTTTACACATGCATCTAATCAAATCATGCCAAATAGATATCTGTAGATATATTTTAGAAACTAACTAACTTAAAAGAGTGGCCTAGAGCCCCTGTGGGGTTAGGATTTTAATTGTAGACGACCTAGATCCCCTGTGGGGTTAGGATTTTAAGTGTAGACGACCTAGAGCCCATGTGGGGTTAGGATTTTAATTATAGACGACCTAGAGCCCCTGTGGGGTTAGGACTTCAATTGTAGACGACCTAGAGCCCTCATGGGGTTAGGTATTTCATTTGTAGATTGTAGGCGCCCTAGAGCCCTCGCGGGGTTAGGAATGTTGAGTTTTCACTGCCCAGTTGGGTCGTACGCCTTTGAATGTTTTTGTCGCCTTTGTAATATTTGTGAAGTAGAAGAGAAAATCAACAACATCGAGTAGGGTGCCTCGTTAAAAATCTGCATAACAAATCTCAAAGATCGAAAAAGGTTGGAATAAATTTTGCGTCTAGTCTTCATGTTCTTAATGGCGAGACCATTGCTTCATTATGTGTTTTCTTTCCATGGTTTATAACTATGGTTGTATTATTTTCTTCCTTCTCGCCGAAACTCATAGCTACTCCTTCGATTAATGTTCTCCCTTTCCTTCCGCCAACGCGTCCATCAGATTAAATGCAGCATATTGTTGCTGAAAGTACTAGGAATTCAATGATATAGCTTTAGTCGGTCCTGAATCATCACATGTTATGCACAAACGGTGTCTATATGCACCAAAAAATAATTGCATCACTAGTACAAAAAAGCCTTTTTAAGTCGGTTAAAAATGGCTTTTTAAGTCGGGCGCGCGTCCGACCTAATAGTGGCCGTCGTAAGAAGTGTTTGTTTTTTAAGTCGGATTTTGCAACCGACTTAAGAAGTCACTTTGTAAGTCGGTTATATGGGAACCGTCTTAGGAAGTATAGGCCTCAAAGACCATGAGCAACATATTAAACCGACCTAAGATGTTAACTTCTTAAGTCGGGCAGTTGTAACCGACTTAAAAATATTAACTTCTTAAGTCAGATAATTTTAACCGACTTACAAAGTTTAGGTTTTTTTTCCTGCAGGATATGCAGCCATATTTTATCCTGCAACTTTTTTTCCACTGTATAAATGCAGAATATCCAATGCCACTAACTTATACTAATAGAAAGATACACTGAAGAGTTGGACCAAAAATACATGTACTAGTCAAAAGGAAGCATAACCAAAATCCACATGTACTAATTAAACAAAACCATAGAACTATAATGTCATACGAAAGTAAATATAGCTATGCACTGGCAGGGTAATGTACATGTCAGGGCCAAAATGCAAATAGTACAAAAAAAACTCAAAACAGTGCTAAAACTCCAACTGCTAAAAAAAAAAAATCAATCTCACACTAAAGCGAACTCCCCATTTGCTCCAAAAATTAGTCTCGCACTAAGATGAATCCGCATTTGCTTCAATAAGTTCCAGAATCAAATTTGCACAGTGTTCTTGAACATTTTTAACTTCATCCTTATGAAAGGGAGTTGAATCCGCAAATATCTGAATAAATAAATGTTGACATAATATTAGTTTATCATATAAACATGTAAAAATAAAATTAATTAATTTATACTAGTTGTTAAAAAAATCTTATACGTACTTGCATCCATGAATCCACAACACCACCGGATACAATGTTCAACATATGTAGCATGACAAAGTATCCGCTCTCGTAACAAACCGATTGCTTTCGACTCTGAAATTAAATATGAACAAATGTGTTTGTTTAATCGGTAAATTACTTGTTAAAGTAAGGAGCTAGGTACAAATGCTTTTTATTATGGTCCATCGTGTTTTGAATGTAGGTTTGAACACTAACTTGGTCATTTTGACTAAGAGTGTAATATGGATCAAGAAATCCGTGCATGCCACTTTTGCCCAATTCAACACAACGACGGTGTATATACCTAAGATAGTGAAACAAATTAAAATTACATTATTAATAAAATTAAGTAATTGAATGACCTTTAAATTTACAAACAAAATATACTTACGTCAGCCACACTTGCAAAATATACTAAACGTAATTAACCACATAATTTATTGTCGAAATTTGTTGTCAAAATAACACAACGCTCTGAGAATTAACGAAAAATGGAAATATAACTTCTGGAGGAACATAAATAAGATTCCCATTTATCAATCTTATATCAATCTTAAAGAGACTCACATTCACTGGCCAGTGAAAACAAAAATGTTTAGAAAGTTGGAACTTCTCCATATCAAAGTTTCTGATTCCACAATCATTGCTTGCTACTGTGAAATGAATTGCGCCACTAAAAATCATGAAACAAGTACATTAAACATGTTACCTGTATATCCATTATTATAACAAAACAATTAAGGAGAAGGAAAACTAATACCTAGGAGTGGCATAAATTTGAATGGCATTGGTGATGGCATTATCATCATTAGTAGTCCTTGCGCAAAAGCTAACACCTGGTCGATCTAGGCGCTGCGTTTCAGTAACAAGCAAAGTGATGAAAATATATCAGTTGATGATTCTATTCAGTAACAAGAAAATTAAGATTATATGTTAACCATTTACCTTACAAATGAGTTCACCCTGAAATCCTCCAACAACTAGAAGATTATCTTTAACTGCAAGTGTACTAACTTGAGTTTGTGTGAATCCCTCCACTATACTTCCAGGATGATTCTGAAAATGAAAATTGATAGCATCATAATTTTACCATTCATTTATCAAAAGTCCATGTTATTCAATTAAAAAATATGATTTAAAATGGCATTCACCTCGGATGGTGCCACATGTCCTGAAACATTGAGTACTTCAGAACTTGTGCAGGTTAAAGAAGACCAGTGCATAACTGAGAATTGTGACATGAAGTATGCATCATGCATTGATGTAGACCACACAAAATTCCTCAACTGCATTAGCATAAAAAAAGGATGGAATATCAGTTAAACCAAGCAAGATCATTTCTCTTAATCCTATTACATGCAAGGTACTGCTCAAGATTCACAACCTATGAACAGACTACACAATTTTGACATACTATATAAATCACATATTGCAGAATATAAAAAATCTTATAAACCCCTGTAACTTCATATCAATCATAATGGGTACTATAGTTTTTAAATTGATTTAGCAGAAATTATACCTTAAGATGCTTTTTGTGACACATGGTTACTACAGGAATATTCTAGTCACAATGACGTTCTACTTGAAGGAAAGAATGTACTTTTAGGTACACCTAATAATGCAAATTAATCTAATTTTCTTTAATAAGAGTAAGTAGGTACTTAATTAAGCAAGTAGGGTCTTAGCAGCAGAGACAAAATCAAAGGGCCACTTGTTGCAATAGAAACATAAACAGGAAAAAGCTACCTACAATTAAGTTGTAGAAAATTTGATCAGACTAAAAGAACCTTTACAAATGATAATTTTTTTAGAAGACTAATTTTAAGAAATGCCATGCATTGAATTTCTACTATCAGGAATATATTATTTAGGATATTCTAGAACTAGAATTCAACAGAGCATTCCTTTGGGCAACACGTTTGTCATGAAGTGTTGCCTCCTTACTCACAATTTACGAGTTAGGAATCCTGGTCTAAGCAGACAGAATGACAGTAATACCTCATGTCAAGGATAGGAACATAGGAACACTCAAGAAATATATGAAATCATGATCAAGTTAACAATCAAATTTAGAGTGTACTGTTTTGAGGTGGGTTAACTAGAATTTATGTTATAAGAGTTGCAAGTAAATATTTGTCTCTAATCCCACCACATCCTTCAGTTTTTCTTTCGTTATTATTGCTTAGTTACTGTGTACGAGTTACGCCATAATGCTCTGTCATTGTACGGAACATCAGCATTTTAACGCCTGCTGCCCAGTCCTCCAACCAGCACCATTCCACAGCTGCTGCAGACTCAAATTCTGCCTAAAACACAGTCCAAAATTAGCACAGATTGGCAGAAAATCAGCAGCAGCACCAGCCCAAACAGCACCAAAAAACCCCCGATCCCATGGTTAAATTTTTATTTGAAAAAGCTCTAGAAGAGATGCACATTATAATAATTTGTGAGTAAATTTTTTTTGTGAGTAATTTCTTATAGGAACATAGGCTAAGATAAGACAAGCATATACAAAAAGAGATTCACTAAACAATTTCTTGTTAAGACTGATACACAAAGTGACTTTACACAACATCATCTTATAATTTTACAAGCTTTTAATATGAAGAGACTAATTGGGACACTAATAAGTACTTTGGATACTGACAACTAACATTCATTCGCAATAAAAATTAACAAAATAACTCAGTGCTACAATTTTCAGTTTTATAATTTCATTTTGAATTAACTTGATTCAGAACATTAGAAAATTTCACTCTTAATTTATGCATTGCTTCCTCCAATTTCATTATAATTACCGAGTCTATATTGGATTTTTCTGAGTTTGACTTTCTTATCGGACTAAATCATATCATTAAACATTTTATATCCTCTTCTTAATTCCTTTTTTTTTTTTAATCAGCATATTATATTAACCAAACCCCGGCACAAGTAGTACCAAAAGGTAGAAAAGGATTACAAAACAAGAAATGAAAAGGCTGGGGAAAAAAAACCATCTGTGAGCCCAAAAAAAAACCCCAAACAGCTAGCATGACAGTGTCCAAAAGCACAAAAGCCGACACTAGCTGCCACACGGCTAACCAAAAAAAAACCTATGAAAATCACCTTTCCTACTGTTCACAAATACCATGATAGCAGCATCACCAAAAAAAAAAAGAAATCAATAATGATGGAGAAGAACCAGAGAAGAGGAAGAAGTAATTTGGGGATTAAAGCAACCCTAAAACCCAAAATCACAAATTCGCAACAAATCAAATTTGAAGGAGCCCGTAAATTAAAAACCCCAAATCAGAAACCCTAAAATTCAAAATCACAACTCAGCAGCATTAAAATCAATATACAAAGATGAGTATTGTGATTCACTAACCTTTCTCAACAAATTTCTAGCGAGCAAGATTCAGAGAACTGAATGAGGCGGCGAGAGAGATTGAGAGCGTGAAGAAGGTGAGAGCGCGACGAAGAGTTCTGATGTGGGAAGAGTGGCAAAGAGTGAAAGGCGATGGGGATTTGGAGAGACGACCGGAGAGGTTCTGCAATGAGAGAGGTTCACGACGAAAGAGAGAGACAGGAGTTTGAGAGAGAGAGAAAGAAGCGTTTTTTTCACTTGAAATAATAAGAGGGAAAACAAGTGGGAGAGTTAAAAAAAAACAAGAGGAAAAATCCTTAGGTCGGTTGGTTAAGAGACCGACTTAAGTAAATGACTTCTTAAGTCGGCCTCTTGACCAACCGACTTAAGGAATTTATTAAAAAAAATCTTTACATTATTCTATCACTTCTTAAGTCGGGTAACCTTCTAACCGACTTAAGCAAGTTTGAAAGAATTGCGAAACTGCCACCGCGTCACTTCTTAAGACGGATGGCAGAGAGAACCGACTTAAGCCTGAATCTAAAAAGTATTTTTTGTACTAGTGCATAATAAACAATATTGATAAAAAATTTCCAAAAGTTTGAGGATTTGAGTTGTGAATTGGATAAATGATTGTTCTAGAAATGTCGTAGATACATATCAGTCCTACGCATAAAAGATCGAGAAGATAGAACCTGATTGTTAATTATCTTCTGGACGACACCCTAGCTATTTGGTTCTCACTGTTCTGAGCACTTAACCGAGTGCATTCCTGGTGGCATGATTGTATATGAACTGAATTATCTTGGCCGCTGGATCATGTCATTGTGAGAGATTTGTACCGTATAAAATGAGGTATTCGATCCTTTCAACTATGGTTTCAGTGATTTGTATACCTTCTTGAATCTGCTTGTTTAAATAAGAAATAGAGCCTGCCAACAAAGCTAAACGAGTATGTAGCAGTATTGGCTGTTGTGAGGATAGGCATCAAATGATAGACATTAAGTGCTCTCCAACAAGCATAAATGAATCCTTTCTTTAATCCTTTCATTAACTGTCATGACCTCTGTGGGAAAGATCTAGAAATATAACTACACCGAAGAATCTCCATATCATGCGTCTTAACATAACTACACCGAATTACTTAAGATATCATGTTAAACTCTCGCATAATCTAGCAACTCCAATATCCAAAGTCTTAGTTATAAATGTTTCTTAGCTGAGTTTGGCAGTACAGCTACATAGTACACAAGATTCCTTACATATGTAACAAGGTCAAGCTAAGTCAAAATGAGATAAACTCCATCTCATCTAAAATATTACAGACCTCTTAGCTAGTGTCTCCTTTGATCATAATAGAAACTCCATTACTTATAGCCTTGAAGAACTAAAAGGTGTATCACACTCCATGGATGCAGCGTACTACCTCAAGAAATCAAACCACTAACTAATCTAATCTCATGAACGACATCAGCCTATTATCTATCATCAATCTCCGTGATCTTCATGCTCCAAGCTATACGTGATCAAGAATTATCTAATTTTATCTAAGATTTAAGCCAAAGTATTTATAAGCAAATTCAATTCTTCACTCTAATCCAGCATACATGACCCTACCAGATCCAATCATTTAATCTAGTATTTCCTACTTAGGGTGGCACAGCTTGGCGTCGTACTTTTCCTTTAACGATAAACATAGGTAGTGCTAGATCCCTTGAAAACACGCACACACATATTTCTTATCCCACCGAATTCATCATCACCGACATTCTGACGAAGGCGGATTTAATGCTGAGTCGTGAAACGAGCGACCGTAACGTTAGTTGGAATGCCGCCAGGGGCTTTGAGGAAGCTCGGAGTTTCGGCCAAGGAGACGCCGAGGAGGTTGGGGCGAAATCGATGAGCACCTCGCCGAAAACTGACGATGAAGCCAGAAACGGATTCCCCGACGACCTCCTCAAGGAGGAAAGGTGGAAAGGATTGAGAAGGTGTGGCCCATGTTAGTTTTAATGAGGCCCCACAGTGGGCGCCAACTGTACTTGCAGAGAGTACAATCTAAAAAACTAGGGTTTAGTTTGTGAGTGAGATGCCTTGAGAATGCCTCTCAAGTGGGTATTTATAGCAATTGTACTATCTGCAAGTACATCCATAAAGAGATTTAATGAGCTTACAGACTTGATTAGGTTTGGATGGATTGATACCTTATGGAATAAGCATGTACACATCTTCTTGTAATTCACCATGCAAGAATGCATTGTTGACATCTAGCTGATGAATGTGCCAGTGATTGATAGAGACCAAAAGCAATAATAGTCCTGACAGTTGTAAGTTTGACAACAGGTGAATATGTGTCAAAATAATCCAAACCCTCAATTTGGTTGTAACATTTGGTAACAAGGTGTGGTTTGTACCTCTCAATGGAGCCATCTGCATTGTGTTTGATCTTATAGATCCATCTGCAACCTATAGGTTTGACATTAGGTGGCAAATCAACCAGTTTCCAAGTCCCAGTATTCTCAAGAGTTGTAAGTTCAGCTTGCATAGCCTACTGCCAACAACTGTGTTTGCTTGCTTCAACATATGTGGTTGGCTCAGTGGTTGAAACAATGGATAAAGAAAAAGCACAATGAGAAGGAGATAAGTTAGTATATGAAAGAGATTGAGAAATATGATATTTAGCTTTATCAGAGAATGCAGAAGAAGTAGAAATATTACAAACATAATCTTGTAAATGGGATGATGGATGGATATTTCTAGTAGATTTTCTGATAATAGGTGGTGGGGGAGGAGGAGTAGGTGGATCAGACTCGGAAGAATGCGGATCAGGGTCAATAATGGGAGGGGTGGGGACATTTGGAAAATGGGAAGTATCTGGAGGAAGATTGTTTGCAAAGCAAGTATCAGATGGAAAATAGTCCCAAGTAGTGGTGATGGAAGATGAATTTGAGGGATAAGGTAAAATATGTTCATGAAAAGTGACATGTCTAGAGATATGAATTTCTCTAGAATGCAAATCCAAAAGAACATACCCTTTTGAAACCAATGAAGTAACCTAAAAAGACAGACTTTCTGGCTCTAGGAGAAAGTTTGGATCTGTGTGATTGGAGAGTAGTTGAATAACACAGAGCCAAAAACTTTGAAGGATGTAATGTCTGGAACATGATTATGAAGAAGTTGATAAGGTGATTTATTATGAAGGGTTGGTGAGGTGACTCTATTGATGTTAAAAGTAGCATGTAAAAGAGCATATGACCAATAGGAAACAGGTAATTTGGATTGATATAAGAGAGTTCTACCAACATTCAAGATATGTTGATGTTTCAACTCTCCCATTTTGTTGGGGAGTTTCTACAAAGGATCTATGATGCAAAATGCCTTTGGAAGCATAAAAAGAACTGAGCAAGAATTCAGGTCCATTATCTGTTCTAATAGCTTTAGGAGTAATATGAAATTGAGTTTGTATGAGGGAAATAAAGTTCTTAACATGCTGAGAAACTTCAGACTTGGATTTTAGAAGAACAATCCAAACATATATGTTGTAATCATCTAACATGGTAAGAAAGTATATATGGTTGTGAACAGAAGTAATGAACAAGGGACCCCAAATATCAAAATGCAAAAGCTCAAATTTACTAGAAGCAACATAAGTGCTAGAATGGAATGGCAATTTCTTTTGTTTAGCAAAATGACAAATATCACATGTAGCATGGTGATCAAAAGTGAGAGTAGGATACAATTGAGACATATGAGAAAGCCTTTTGTGGGAAACATGTCCTAACCTAAAATGCCATAATGCAAAAGATGGAATGGTAAAGTTTTTATTGGTGGATATATGATTGACATAGAAACTATTGCACAAAGGAAAAGTAAAGGAATCTAAAGCTAATCTATAGAGACCTTCAATCTGATCACCCAAACCAATCATCTTCAAGGTAAAATTGAGGTGAAAAATGAATAGTTCCAACATATTGAATAAAAGAGAAGTACCATTTGGCAAATTAATAGGTTTAGGTGGAATTTTGTGAAATGAAGTGAACCAATGTGTGGAAGAAACTATGGTTCATTAGCTCCAGAATCTAAAAGCCAAATATCAGACTTAGAAGAAATGGAACAAGTGAAAATTGATGATATACCTGAAGATGAAGGTGAATTTATGAGAAGAGGAGTGTGTATATGATTGGCACTAGCACCAGAAGAAGAGGCCACAAATGTTGCAGGAAGCAAATTCACTTGTTGGAGAAAGCTGACAAGTTGATCATACTTGTCTTGAGAAATATTGGAACTAGGAGAAGCTGCATCAATGCAACTTCCTGGTTGAGCCTCATTTCCATCAATACTACTTGAGGCATTAACAGAAGAACTCTGCTTCTGAAAATTGGTATGTGCATGCTTTTGGTAGCAGAACTCAATAGTGTGATTATTTTTACCACAAAAAGTGCAATGTCTAGGAGGTCTGAAACCAGCAGAATACCCCATTCCTCTTCCTTGTGGCTCACGTGAATCAGCAGCATTCACAAGGGAAACATGTTCGTTAGTGGAAGAAGCTAAGGAGTGCTTGTTGCTTTCTTCTTGAATAACCAAGGAATAAACCTTGTTGATAGGGGAAGAGGATCCATTAGAAGCACTTGAGTCTTAACAACAACAAATTGATCATTCAAACCAGTCAAAAACTGAATGACATGATCTTCAAGCCTATAATTGCGAGCTTCTCGCATGGCAGCGCAACAACAAGGATGAGGACAAGTACAATGAGGCATAGGACGATGAGAATTCAACTCTTCCCACAAAGTTTTCATCTCAGTGAAGCAATCTAAAACAGATTTGGAACCTTGCTTCAAATTGTTAATATTGGATCGAAGTGTAGAAATGCGAATACGATCAGCTTTTGAAAAACGCTCTTTGAGATCTGACCAAGCATCAATGACGTTTTCATGGAAAACGAGAGTTTGAGCAATTTGAGACAAAACAGAGTTGATAATCCAAGATTGAATCAGATGATTACACTGTTCCCACATGCTTCGATTCAAATCATCCTCATCTGGAATCTCCATGGATCCATCAATAAACTTCAATTTGTTTTTCGCACCAAGAACACAAATCATAGAACGTCTCCATCCGAGATAATTCGAACCATCCAAAGGAGGAGCAACAAGCACAGAATTCGGTCCTTCACTTGGATGAACGTAGAAGATGGATTCAGTATCAAGTTGTGTTTGACGAGACATGATAATCACGATAATGAGGTAAGAAAATGCGAGAAAGTGCAACACAAGAAATTATGCGAAGAATCAATGGAAATGCAAGAAAATTTGTGAGAAAATGATGAAGATGCAAGAAGAAATGATGAAGAAAGGAGCTGTAACTAACTTCTAACTAACTTTCTCCATGGAAATGAGAGAAAAAAAGCTCTAGATACCATGTTATGGAAAGTGAAAGATAGAAAAGTATCTCATTTCTCATAGATGAAACTGATTGTACAATGTGTATTTATAGGAAAAGCATAGAGTACACAGTTTCTAATTACATGCCAAAGCACTAGATTAAGCTAAACAAGACTAGCTAGCTTGTGACTTAAGTAAGCTTGTTGAGGTAGAGTTCATTGTAGTAACTTGTGGAACAATCTTCTCTTCTTTCTCTAATAACTTTCATTACCTAAGAGCATAATGTCTAACACTCTTGATTCGACTCCCAGTGTCTCCGGTCAATCCAATAAGTCCCTTAGCTTGAGTGGTAAATATTGACTGAGAACCTCATCAAAAGGTCGAAGGTCGGCCATGACTTTTAACCAAAAATCCAAAGCGTGTTATGTACATTTGTTTTAAGGAGTTTGAGCTACTCATAAAAATAAAATATAAAAGTAGAAAGGTAAATGAATAAAAGTGCGTAAAATGGCCCGTTTAATTGATTTTGTGTGTCTAAATTTTTTACAAGTTCAATATTTATAGACCAACGCTTGTCCATACTTGCCAAAACGGATAATGCGTGAATCCTTCCGTTGTGGGGAATCATGACACCCTACGTTTTTCTCGATTCTTTAGTTTCACGACATTTTTCGTTGAGCTTATCCACATGTGCCTAGCTTCCTCAGAACATGACTCCTTACTCTTAACTTTCTTCAGTTAGTGGCGTTATAAACCATTAATTCCAACATCTCCACTATCTTCGTATACAGTTAAGTAGACTTGAGTAAATTTCAACTTACCCGCATTTTATTGTATTTGCACTCATCTAACGTGTCATCGGTTGAGGGAAATTGGTTTGATCATAAATTAACAAGTAATTTATCTTTAGGTGTATAGACAAGCACTTGTAACTTCACATTTAATCAATACAATCCAGTTCCTTCTTATTTATGCATTTCTCTATTATAGTTTTTTTGATGAGAGAATTTCTCTATTGTGAACTTTATTGATATTTTCTAACAATAATTAGTTGTCCATCATATTTTCAAGGCTAAAATGTGGTTTTGGTCCTTGCAAATACACGCAGTTTTGGTTTTCGTCCCTGGTAAAAAATTTTTTTGAAAAAAATCCTTGCAAAATATTTTGTTTTTTCAAATAGTCCCTGGACCCACCAAAGCGCTGAAGTGACATGGTTTTGCCCACGTGGCAGTTGCTGACTGTGCAACTTTTGCCATGTGGCGCTAATGTGGCAGTCCACGTAATAAAAAATTAAAAAAACATTTTTTAAATTTTGAAAATTGTTTTTTGAAATTATAAAATCTGAAAAAAATTCCAAAAAAATTTCGAAAATTTATTCTAAAAATTTCGAAAATTTATTTTAAAAAATTTCGAAAAATTATTAAAAAAATTTAAAATTTTTTTAAAAAAATTTCGAAAAATTTATTTTTATGATTTTTTAAAATCTATAAATAAATTTTAAAATCCTAAAATTAATATCCGAAATTAAAAACTGAAAAACTTTTCCGAAAAAAATATGAAAATAAAATTTATTTTAAAAAATTTCGAAAAATTATTAAAAACTGAAAAAAAATTAAAAGTTTTCGAAAATTTATTTTAAAAAATTTAGAAATTTTTTTTATGATTTTTTAATATCTGAAAATAAATTTTAAAATCATAAAATTAATTTCCGAAAATAAAAACTGTAAAACCTTTTCGAAAAAATCCGAAAATTTAAATTTTTTAATAATTTTTTGAAATTTTTTAAAGTAAATTTTTGAAATTTTTAGAATAATTTTTTTGGAATTTTTTATGATTTTTTAATTTTTTTTCAGATTTTTTAATTTTAAAAAACAATTTTCAGAATTTAAAAAATGTTTTTTTAATTTTTTATTACGTGGACTGCCACATGGCAAAAGTTGCACAGTCAGCAACTGCCACGTGGGCAAAACCATACCACTTCAGCGCTTTGGTGGGTCCAGAGACTATTTTAAAAAACAAAATATTTTACAAGGACCTTTTTCAAAAAACAATTTATCAGAGACGAAAACAAAAACTGGATATATTTTCAGGGATTAAAACCACGTTTTAACCTATTTTCTATATCATTTTGCGCCATTAAATGAAAAAACAAAAAAAAGATATGAACAGCCAGTAAGCCAAATATTTTTGTTTGGGGGTGGTCATTTCATTTTTGCATGGTGTGTAAGCCAAATATGTGGTTCTTGTTCCACAGGTAGCACGTGACAGATAGACTCTGATTTGATATATTCTAGAGATAAGGAATGAATATGCGTGCGTATCTCAGATTCAGACCTCAGGGATGCATTATTATAACAAAAGCTGACACATTAGACTTCATATTTACACCCTCACCAACAGCTAGACCTAATCTTTCTCAACCATACATCCTTGAACAGTGGATACGTTGCATGGTTCTTGATTGGGTCTCTTATTGCATAGTTGCATACTACTTGGTTTGCTGTTGGATTGGATCATCAATATTGTTTGGTCCATACGTACGTGCATGCTTAATCTCCTTGCTTATAATTGATTGTATTGTAGTCTACGAGATTTTAAATTTAAACTTATCAGTTATTATGCACTAAAAATAGAACATGGTTAATATTGTTATTTTTTAACAAGTTTAGAATAAATTTGGCTAACCTTTAAGGTGTGTTTGGATTGAGGGTTTGGGAGGGGAAGTGAGAGAAAAATTTGTTTTTTTTTTTTTAAATTACGGACGATATAACATGTTTTTCTAAAATAAATTAAGTGTGATTAAAATATTACATGACCATTTATCATGTTAATATGTTAACTTTTTAAAAAACACTGCATATTGTCTGTAATTTAAAAATGAAAAATAAACCCTTCCTTTCTCTCTTAAACCCTCCATCCAACGCAACCTTAGTTTCTTCACGACTTTTGTAATAAAAAATAATTTAATCAAGAACTTAAAAATGAGGACCTTTCTTCACATATTTAACAAGATATCTTCATTTAAATATGCGACAGTATAGTTTTCAATATCCTCTTCACAAATATCTAAATAAAATCATTTTTTTTATTAAAAGGAAAATAAACGACAAGAGAAACAAAGAAGTCCTCTGTCTAAATACCAATGAGTAATTTGATCGATCAATCAACACATTCGTTGTCTTCTTTTAAGATATGAGTAAAAGAGATTACCCACAAATGAGAGAAGAGAGCTTCCGTATTAGGGAAAGTAAATTTGCATGAGGATGAAAATCATTCTGTTAGTATCAACAATCAAATCATATTATATTTTCTATAACGTTTTTCCTCTATAAATGTATATAAATTAAATTCATTAATAAATTTGAATTCAATCTTTTGGTTTGAATTTCAAAACATCAAACTACAAATTTTCAAATGCAACAATAACCGATTTAACTTCTTTTTTGATGGTTAATATTTTTTTTTTGTTACTATTAACGTCCTAGACTCCTAGTGCACCGACAAGTTACCAAACAAGTATTTGGTAATTTGGCATGAAATAAGATTACATAAATTATTGTAACTTTCAATTGTGAATATGACCCTTGAACCCATACTCCAAAATTTTGTTTTTTGTGAGGCACCGCCATGTTTTTCTACTAGGCACTTTTTTCAAACGTGAAAAAGGTAATAAGGAGTCAAACTAGGTTGAGTTTAACCTGGGAAACCAGGATTGCTTCCCAGCATGGGAAAGTTGAAACAGCACCCTAGATATAATAATTGTATATTCAGACGGTGTAGATTCATCACCTGCTACTTGCTTTAACTTTTTTTCCGGTTGTGACGGGTTGGCCAGATTTATTTGGTGACGACCGTCAACAAAGAAAACGCACGGTCGTGTATTACAAAGCACGGACCGTGCGTTAATTTTTATTCTAGATTTTAATTGAAAAAACCGTGCGCATTAAAAAAACGGACCGTGCAAAAAAAGCACGGACCCGTGCTTTATTGTAGTTTTGTAAACGCACGGACCGTGCTCTTCAAATTGAAAACTAAAGTTTGTGTTTTAACTTTTTTTCCGGTTGTGACGGGTTGGCCAGATTTATTTGGTGACGACCGTCACCAAAGAAAAATAAACCGATACTAAAAAAATTGATAGAAAAAAACGCACGGTTTGAAGAACTGAACGTGCACTTTTCAGTTTAAAACCAGGAACATTAAAACGCACGGTCGTGTATTACAAAGCACGGACCGTGCGTTAATTTTTATTCTAGATTTTAATTGAAAAAACCGTGCATTAAAAGCACGGACCTTGCAATAAAAAAACGGACCGTGCAAAAAAAGCACGGACCGTGCTTTATTGTAGTTTTGTAAACGCACGGACCGTGCTCTTCAAATTTTAACAAAGTTTGGACCGTGCTCTTCAAATTGAAAACTAAAGTTTGTGTTTTTTTTAACAAAGTTTGTTTTCTTTTTTTAAAAAAAAGCAAAATTTGTTTCTTGTTATCTTCAAATTTAAACAAAATTTTGTTACCTATAATAATGGTCCCATAAAGAGTTAAAATTCTATAAATAAGATGAGTAGTAATTGTTAAAAATATAATTATAAATATAATTATGGTAAATTTTAAATATAATTATATATTAAATTTTAAATAAGAGGAAAAGCACGGACCGTGCGTTTACAAAACAACAAAAAAAGCACGATCCGTGCTTTTTTGCACAGTCCGTGCTTTTAATGCACGGTTTTTTATTAAAATCTAGAAAGAAAAAAAAAAGCACGGTCCGTGCTTTTTAATACACGACCGTGTTTTTTTTTTTTTTTTGGATTTACAGGTTTGGACTGCCACCTGTAGGTGCTGTTTCAACTTTCCCATGCTAGGAAGCAATCCTGGTTTCCGAGGTTAAACTCAGCCGTCAACGTCAAACTATGGTCCAAAATGATTTTTGAAGGTAGAATAAGATAAGGTGGCAGACAAGTCCTCATCAACGATGTCCATGAATTGAATCAAAACTTTATAGTAAGAAAAATTCATCAATCACGTGGTCGTTTTTTGTTACTTTGAAAATAGCCCATCATATGTTTACACGCTTATGGCCATGATTTACAAAAGATTCCAAAACTCATTCTGCAGCTATTTACAGAAGAAATTACTTTGCTGTTTCATTTTTTAACTTCAACCTCACCATAATGCCACGTTTCAGCTCTCTTTTTCTCTAAACCAAAAGTTACTGTTGGGGAAGACACAGAACATAACAAAAATTGCCTGTTAGGGCAATAGATTTTATGTAGCTCTTTTGACAAAATAGATTTAATGCAGTTAAAAAATGTTTTTAAGAAGGTTTTGATGATTTTGATTATTAATATAGTTTGTAAAATTTATGATAAGTCATTGAACTTGAGATGTGGCATAGGGTCAATTCAAACAATTTTTCTAAATTGACCCTCGTCACCCTTCTGTTTTTCAACGGATTAAATAGAGTCGGTCTACTAACATGAATGGTCGAGTTGAAAATTTCACCTTATCTAAAATAACTTGTTAAACAGATCGATCTAGCAAACTTGATTTGCTTTGTCAAAGACCACTTCACAAATTAAAACAAAGCAATTTTACTTAGTTGCAGCTACTTAACCAGCTTCTAGACATTGGGAGATCTTCTAAAAGAAGGTATGTATGTCCACCTAACAAAATTTTAGTTAGTAGCTTTAATGATATTTGAATTCTCACCTAGGTAAGGTAGAAGTTTGTTGAGTATGGGTCATACCGTGTGTAGCTCATATTTACTAAATTGTAAATTGTAGTACTAGTAGTATTTATTTAAACACTGTAAATGTAAATTTAAGACTTGAATAATTGGATAACTACAATATCCACTCTATCATTAAAGACATAGATACAAATATTGATCGTATTCTATAATCATTTCATTTATATTCTTTATGTACTTTATTTATCTATTTTCTTCAGAACCTTAGTATTGGTTTCAATTTGAATTCTCACCTAAGTGATGTTGAAGTTCAAATATAGATCATCATATCAAATGTGCTGTTAATCACATTGGCACTTTTTAGCTCTTCAAACCGTCCATTACGGCTTGAAACAATGCAAGACATTAGCAGTACTATCATTTTCTGTGGTACCTGTCAAATTAATAACTAATCTAATTTCATTATTATCATCAATATTCATGATCCAACCATGTTATGCTACATTAACAAACGGTGACAACTTGGGTACCCATCAATAAAAGGTGGGTAACATAACCCATGTTAAGTTGACACCAATCAAAGTTATTTGTTTGTTTTTTATTATTTTTAATGTTATATAAATACATTATTTTGATTGGTCCAACTCAACATGAGTAGTATTACCCACCTTTTATGGATGGGTAAACAAGAATTTCCATTAACAAACTACATGCTTTTAAGACATTAGGCACATTAAAACACATGAGCACACGTGCCAAAGCCAAAAACTTCGAATAATAAAGCTCTAAAATCGACCTAAGATTGAAGCCTAATATTATTAAATTATGATATTATTATGTACCATGAAAATTACTCACTGTGCAACTGCTCCTATGCAGTTCACATGCCTAGTGCTCAGAGGAGCCACGTTTAAAGGTCTAGTATCTTTTTTGTCCCAATTTTCAACAACAACACATCACCACTTTCTACTATGGGACCATTGGATCAGAACACAGATCTACAAATTCAAAAAAACAACACAGACCTATGCAAATTACAACTGGTTCTTTAGCACTTGCCATTATTAGCTAGCACACCCGAATAAAAATAGAAGCATTATTAATATCAATAGTGCTAGTCTCTTAAAAAAAATCAATAGTATATGTCAAATTATTATTGTTTTTATTATATGATATTATATGAGAATGTCTAAAATAAAATTAAAATTACAAATACATGACTTCACTTCTCAATATACACAACTCGATGGAACAATAGTGGCAATAAATAATGATAATGATATATGTCTAATACAAGGAAATATTAGATATGAAATTGTCTTGAATGCGTGACAACAATGTGACATGGTGTTGAAAGCATATAATATAAATGAGATAGCAAATAATACAAATAAAGTATCATTTCATATGATGAAAATTTATATGTCACGGTCTCTTTTGCATTCAGGTGGAATTTGAGGCAAACGTTTCCTATCAGTGCAATAGTTGTAAATGGTGTATTTTTGGCGCACCCATCTTAGCCTACGCCATTGAGCAGCATCAAGATCACGAAATTCAGGTTGATCCCACCATCTTTTGCCTTGTGTTGCACAGAATTTGGACTGAACAGATGATTCACAACCATCAATGTGGAAACTTTTGTAGCATGCTATGAATGGTGCTTTTGACCAATCAGTTTTCTCTAATCCACCTCTTGTTGCCCAATCATCAGCATTCCATAAACTATTGTATATCTTCATTGGTTGGTCAAATGGAAATTTCACTCCCAAGTCCTTGCTGTTCTTGAACACCCTGATTGGTACATCATCTACAAAAAACCTGCACAACCATCATGGTTAAAATAAATTAGTTACTGAAATTTGGACCGTAATATTAAGGTTTTTGATGACTTTGCACAATACAATTGCATTTGACTATGATAAGTTAGTTTATATTAGTTATTTAGTACACTAGTTGGTTCTTCTCATTGAAGTATTGTGTACCCTTTTATGTAATTCATTCTCTCCATAATAATATAATTTCAATTTTATAAAAAAACATTTTATCAAGAATAGTGATATTAAGCATTGCAAAAATACTCATTTAAGTACTAGTTCTTGCTTTCAACAAAATCAGGGTTAGAATAGTTTTTCATCAAACTCATGAGTAATTTTCAAGATGCACTTTATAAATCTAACAAGGAACTAGGTTTTAGAGGTGTGTAATGGAATGGTGAAAAGGGTATGCAAGATTGTTAAAGATTAGGTGACTATTGGCACAATAGTTGAGTGAAGTACTTACACAATCTGGTACATGTTCCATAGAATAGAGTATCTGTGAAACTCCTTTGTAGGATCAAACCAAAGAAAGATCCTTTGTTCTTTGTTACCTTGACCACCAGTGAACACATTTGTTTGTAAAATGTAAGGTTGTCCTGTTCTGTTTCCCAAGAACTCAAAATCTATTTCATCATGCTCAGCATTTTGTGAAGATAGCTGCAAAGTATCAACAAAAATTATTACAAAAATTACTAAAAATAGAAACAAAATTGAAAACCTTAATTGTTTTTGTACATACATAGAAAGCAGTTACTGTGCCAGCTGAATCACCAGGAACCATCTTTATGTTCATACTGAAATGACCAAACAAGTATGAACCTTTGGACTGAAAACCAGTACCTATACAAAAAGTAGTTAGAAAAATGAACAACATAGTAACTAGTTTAAGAGTAAGAAACATTATTTTCTTAACAATTTCAAGAACATTATTTTATCTTTTTGTTAAAAAAAATAGTGTGTACATGAGGGTTTACCATGATAAACACTTACATTATAAGCTACATATTAAGTTATTTATACAAACATGGCCTAAATAGGAAAATTTTGAAGTTTGTTAAACACTAACCAGTGTACTTATCAAGATGAAGCTGAATCTCAGAACCACCATTGAAGTATTTGATATGATCAAAAGCCCAAGTGGGGTAATAGTTTCTGCCAAATGGTACATCAACTGGCTTCCTTGGAGGAGCACAGAGTGAAGAAGAAACTAGTGATGCTAAAATCAAACACAAAGTCCAAAATGAAGAACTCATTTTGGTGTGTTGTTTTCAAGTTGTGAAAAGTTTGTGGCTAAGACTTGGGTATATATAAGCCTAAGACCTTTGAGTAAAAGGGTTATAGACCCATGTTCCTCTCTCTTTCTTTATACTTATCTTCTTCTTTTAATATTTTTTCTTGGAGGGTGGGAGGCATAAATCATGTATTAGGCTTTGTTACGATTTTAGTGTTGGAACCAACTGATATTGGGACCTTGTTTACGCGTTTATTATTCTTCAATCTTCACTGCTAATTAGCTAATCATCTACTATTTGCCAATTAGAGTACAATATTTTAATAATAAAAATGTTAATATGGAATTGGACTTGTATATGTTGATCGAATAAGGAACAAACGTTTATGTCTTGACAGACTTGATACTTGGTGCACTACGGACTTGACACAACATAATAATACTACCTAAACATCTTCATCCGACCGAATCAACATCTTAAGAATATCTTCAGGCGACCTCAGCAACGTAGCATCCATCTCGATGGGGATCATGCTGTGCTGAGCAAATATCGAGAACATGCTCCTCACGTCGTCGTCGTTCGTTAACTCCAGCCGAGTGAACGACAAATTCCCCTATGAGTCGAACGATGGACTATGGTACCAAACGTATTCCACCCTCCTTGTGTCTCCGTGGTTGAGTCGTTGGTTGATTTCATGAAGTTGATCATTCAATTTTTTTAACGTGACATCGTCGCGAACCTTAAAAAATGAGGGTTTCCACCGTTGAAGGATACTTGAGCGTATACATGAGCCATTTTTCAGATCTTCACCATAAGAAATTACAAACAATCAATGCAAAATTCATTCAAACATTTCATCAAACACTTGGAGTGCAAATTATACATAAACCCTAAAACTAAAAACTATAACATAAACATGCACTCCAAGTTTTTAGTTTGCATGTTTATGTTGTAGTTTTTAGTTTTAGGGTTTATGTATAATTTGCACTCCAAGTGTTTGATGAAATATTTGAATGACTTATGGTGTAGACTAAAAACTACAACATAAACATGCACTCCATGTTTATGCACTACAACATAAGCAACATAAGTCATTAACATGTAAACATTCCATCATTTCTTGCAAAAAAATCAAAATTTAAACAAACCCTAAAACTTAAAAATTTCTAATTTAAGAGGAAAAATGTAACATATAAACATAAAATGACAACGGTACTTGATTAAAAAAACTTATTTTGTTGTTGGAGTGGTGAGTGATTTGAAGTTGAAGAAATTTGAGGTTGAATGATTTGAGAGATTTTTTAGAGATTTGAGAAGTGAAATGAAGAAGTGAGGTTCTGTCTGGGCTATAAAAAAACGCAGTGTGACTTAAGTCACGCTGACATCTACCGAGCATGATTTAAGTCACGCAGGTTATACACCAGCGCGACTTAAGTCACGTTGATATATACCGAACGTGACTTAAGTCACGCTGGTGTATAACCTCTGAAATTATTTTCGTCAGTTTGTATGGGAGTGAACAATTTTCTTTGGGAGAAGAACAATTTTCTTTGGTTTAATGTTTTTGCAACAAGAAAAAAAAAACAAGTATTGGTAAATAGTAGTGTGGCTGAGGGTTCTGGTAGAAACTCATTGTGGTGAGAGAAATACTCAAAGGGTAGGGGATAAGTTTTGGATTGACCAAGTTAGTTGGTTTTAAAAAAAATGGAAACGTTTATTGGTAATGAAAGAGATTCATTATTTTGGTATGATTCTTGGGCAGGAGGTGCAGTGTTAAAGGATTAATTTTGAAGACGATGTTGTTTGACAAGTTAAAAAATGTTTATGTGCTTGATAAGGTATTGAATGATGAAAAAGGGGGAAGTTTAGGTGGAGTTGGAGTTGGAGGCGTAAGTCGTTTCAATGGATGATATAGTTGGTTGGGGAGTGTTTTTTGTTGGTTGATAGCATTGTTTTGTAGGAAAATTCATTGGATAGATGGACTATGGGAATTTTTATTTTATGGTGGATTTTCAGTCAAGAGCCTTATCAATCGATGAAGTTGGAATCCAACATTGAAAGATTATCTTTGTATGATTTTACGTGGAATAATAGTAGTTTCATTGATGGTCTCTCTCTGTGTGGAAGATGTTACAAAATAGAATCCCTACGAAGGATAATCTTCCAAGTAGCGGAGAAGCTTCTTCGAAGTTAAACTCTGTTGATGGTCGCATATTATTTGAATCTTCTCAACATTATTTTAGTGTGATTTTTTTTGGTAATGTTTGGAATTAGTTTTTTGGTAATGTAGTGTAATGCCAAATAGCATCCTGAAACATGTTGCATTTTTTGGTGGTCTATGTTTCTCTCGGTGGGTGCACTGTGATATGATGCATGCGGTTTGGATGATCACTAATCAATTACTTAAAATGTGTTCATTCACAAATCAAATAGTTAATAGAGAAATGTGAATTTGACTCTTAGTGTGTCTTTTTTGCGTTTTTAGATAAAAGTGATGAAATACACTAATTATAATTTTTTTCTTAAATGAAACTCTAGTTTAAGAAAAACCTCAAGATTGAATTATCTCTCAGCTAATTCGTGAATCATTTAGCTAGGAGATGGTCATTCACGAATCATTTAGATAAAAAACGTATTAAGAAAAACCTCAAAATTGAATTATCTTCTAGCCTAAGAAAAACCTCAAGATTGAACTCGAAACCTCCAGTCAAACTGGAAAAGACCTCTTGTCATCTCATCCAAGTCATTTTGAGTACTATACTAGTTTCGATGAGAAAAATATTAGAACAATAATCATCTTTTTCTAAATTTTAAAGAGCACTATTTTTGTCTTTAGTATTTGAAAATGTGCGATAATTAGTTATTATTGTTTTGTTTTAGTTCCTATAATTTTCTCATTCGAGTCACTATATAATATTAATATTGTGAAAAATATTGTATTAAAGACATTAATACGTAGTCGCCGTAATTATAATTCAGTTGTTAGAAACGTTTTAGTATGTAATGATTGGAGTTCGAATCTTGGATTCTCCATTTATTCATCTTTAAGAGTTGAAATTTTGGCCACTAACTACTACTTGAAAAAAAAGACATAAATATTGTGAAATTATTATTACTATTATTATTATTATTATAATATGAGAATGACTAAAATAAAATTACAAATACATAACACCATTTCTCAATTTACAGAACTCGATGGAACAATAGTTGCAATAAATAATGATACAATAAATGTGTAATACAAGTAGATGTGAAATTGTCTTGTATATGTGACAACAATGTGACATAGTAGTTAAAAGCATATAATGATGAACATCACATGATAGAGTATCATATATCACATGATGAACATTTAAATGTCACGGTCTCTTTTGCATTCAGGTGGAACTTGAGGTAAACGTTTTCTATCAGTGCAGTAGTTGTAAATTGTGTATTTCTCTCGCACCCATCTTAGCCTACGCCATTGAGCAGCATCAAGATCACGAAATTCAGGTTGATCCCACCATCTTTTGCCTTGTGTTGCACAGAATTTAGCTTGAACAGATGATTCACAACCATCAATGTGGAAGCCTTTGTAGCCTGCTATGAATGGTGCTTTGGACCAATCTGTTTTCTCCAAACCACCTCTTGTGGCCCAATCATCTGCATTCCATAAACTATTGTATATTTTCATTGGTTGGTCAAATGGGAATCTTACTCTTAAGTCCTTGCTGTTTTTGAACACTCTTATTGGAACATCATCCACAAAAAATCTGCAAATCCATCATAGTTTCAAAAAATTAATTAGTTATTGAAATTTGGACCACAATAGTTTTGAATGACACAATAGTTGAATCAAGTACTACTTACACAATCTGGTACATGTTCCATAGAATGGAGTATCTGTGAAACTCTTTTGTAGGATCAAACCAAAGAAAGATCCTTTGTTCTTTGTTACCTTGACCACCAGTGAACACATTTGTTTGTAAAATGTAAGGTTGTCCTGTTCTGTTCCCTAAGAACTCAAAATCTATCTCATCATGCTCAGCATTTTGCGAAGATAACTGTAAAGTAATCACAAAAAAGGCCATTACAACAAAATACTAAAAATAGAAACAAAATGAAAAAACTTTAATTTGTTAGGCACATACATAGAAAGCAGTTACTGTGCCAGCTGAATCACCAGGAACCATCTTAATGTTCATACTGAAATGACCAAACAAGTATGAACCTTTGGATTGAAAACCAGTACCTGTTAAAAAAGTAGTTAGAAAAATGAACAATGTGGTACAAGTTTAAAACTAAGGGCATTGATTGACTTATTATAGCATATCTACTGGCATAAGCATTTATGACATGTTCATATAGCTTATACACAAGCGCTTATCATAATAAATGTTCATGTTTATGACATGTAAATTAAGTTGTTTATCCGAGCACGAGCTAAATAGTGTGTTAAACACTAACCAGTGTATTTATCAAGATGAAGCTGAATCTCAGAACCACCATTGAAGTATTTGATATGATCAAAAGCTCAAGTGGGGTAATAGTTTCTTCCAAATGGTACATCCACTGGCTTCCTTGGAGGAGCACAGAATGAAGAACAAACTAGTGATGCTAAAATCAAACACAAAGTCCAAAATGAAGAGCTCATTTTGGTGTGTTGTTTTCAAGTTGTGAAAAGTTTATGGCTAACACATGGGTATATATAAGCCAAAGACCTTTGGTAAAAGGGTTATAGTATGTTATGTTCCTCTCTCTTTCTTTATATACTTATCTTCTTCATTTAATATTTTTTCTTGGGGGGTGGGAGGCAAGAATCATGTAGGGTTTTTTGTTACGATTTTAGTGTTGGAACAAATTATATTGGGACCCTATTGAGAGTTTATTATTATTCAATTATTTTACAGCTAAGTGCTAGTAACTAGCTAATCATTAATCATTTCCCAATTTGAGTTCAATATTTTTACAATAAAAATGTGAATATCTATCCGATATCTTGTAGAATATTTTTGAGTTATAATTTTTCTTTGGCAAATCATAATAAGTTTCTTTAGTTCACATGTTAATGAATTAAGAATAGAAAATTTATCTCAAAATTTGTGTTTAAAAAAATGATTTTTATACTTAAAAGATTTTCTTTAAGGAAACTTAAAAGAAGTAAAATACATAATATTAAGATAAATTTTTTTGTTTTTTTAGAGCAAGTATTAACATGATAACTTTCGGACAATTAAAATAATATATAACAAGATAACTCTTCCACCGGAGCTTGGTCCAATTGTAAAGAATTGATTTTTAAATTATAAATGTATAAATTTAACTCTTATTTAAAGAGTGTCTCAGATGCACTCGTTACCATTTCTTTGAAATACTAGAATTTTATATGGAATATGAATCCCCTTTCATTTTTCTTTATTTTCTCTCCTAACCAAGTGAAAATGACAAATCCACATACATCATGCATCTATATTCTATATTATATTTTGAAACTTAAAGTGCTCCTTTATTGTATCAAATGACATATTGCATCAATAACGAGGCTCATCAAACTTGCTTTCGAGTAGTTGCGTAATAGATGGAACAATCCTTTGATAAGGATAAAACCTGCAAAAATAAGTATAATAATCGCAAATAATTAATTTCAACTACAACTAACATGCATATTCCCTAAGACCATTTGCAATGGTATGGTTGAATGATAATTTCAACACTAAAAGCCTTTTCAATGGTATTTTTAGTGGGGTTGAGAGGTGATGTGGAGGTGAGAGGTGATGAATCCATTCAACACCCTGCAAGCAGACGCCATGATTGCTGGAAACTGGTGCGTGTGGTACACGCGCCGACAGACGCGAGTGGAGAAGAAAGTGCAGCAGAGAGAGAAATGTTTTTGTATAAAAGGTGACACGTGTTATATTCTGATTGGCTAGCTGGATTTTTATTATCTTAATAAATTGAACTCAATTATTTCATTGCAAATTAATTTTTTTAATTTTTTTTACCAAAATTCATGATTTTTTTTGCTCTATAAATAGAGACTTGGTTCATTTGATTTGGACACAGAAAAAAAACCAAGTTTTTCACTATCCTAATCTTATTATTATCCTTCTATTAGCTTTCCTTTTGAAGTTTTAAACTTGTTTTTAGTGAAATGGATCCCATAATAATAATTTCAACACCCAGAATTCTTCTAATTATCCATTTAGCTACCAAAATCCCAACAATTATGTGTGTTGTGTGCTTAGTTTGTTGTATTGCATTTTAAGTTATTTGTGTGCCGCGTGTTTAGTTTATTGTATTGCATTTTAAGTTAAGAAAATAAAAAAAAATTTAAATAATTTTGTTTTTACAAAAAGACTAAAAAATAAATTGTTAAGTGTTTATTATTTTAATTTAATTATAATTGATAATTGTAATTTTATGTAATTATAAAAACAAAATATAAAATTAAATAAGAACATGAAATAAAAAGTGGTGGGGTAGAGTGTTGAATGAAAAACCATTGGAGAGGGTATTTGTTAAATGAGTGTTGAATTATTATGTGGAAAAGAGAGAAAATAATGTGGAGTGTTGGGAATTGAAAAAGTGTGTGTTGAATGTTTGTTGAAGTAGTTTACCATTGTAAATGGTCTAAAAAAAACTAACATGCATATGTAAATGATGGGATCTCATAAATGATTAACTTAATTATGTACACAATTTACAAATCCAATGAATACACTATCGAGTCCCCTAGTGTCAATTTGAGTCTTCCCATCAAAAGGATCTTCTCATGTGTTATGTTATAAAGATGATACTAAGCTTGTAAATGTGGGTTACTAAGCTAGATGACTTTGCCTTTGGCTATGAAAATGGCAGTTGTAGTGGATGAAGATAGTTAAGAAGGATTCCCTACATGATCCACAACGACCTACCCCAACCATATAACCTCTGTACACAACCAATTTAGAAAGAAATATATTATAGAAATACCTTATGAAAAGAATAGAAATCATATGAAAATAGAGCAAGGCTTTAAGTATTTGGTACTCTAACAAATGGACAGCTGAATTGGGTCCCCTGGATGTTAGTTTTGAACTTGATGTTAAAGTCGTACAGTCGATGTATATACCATTCTTGATGATAACTCTGAATTTGGGTCCATTATCACATCTTGTAGACATCTTCTTTGATCTTTTAGCCAACCTAAATATATTACTAATTTTGTCCAATAGAAAAGCTAGTTATTTTGCATAGTACCTTCTTGCATTACCTGGTTGATTTTAAATGAAATGCAATAAATTTTGTGAAGTAAAAAAATAAAAATGTATGGGTTGTTATTTATAAGTGTGAAAGATGTTTGTTGTTCTGGATTCGTCAATGACTAAGAATTCGTCACATATCATGCACAAATGCGTTATGACCTGTACATGTTACTGGATTATTTCCAGTGTGCTTTGGATCTCTTTCACCTCATCATTGCTCAAACGGATAACTGAAGATCTTCCAGTCCTTAATGCCTCAACGACACATAACTGACGCGAGCTCAACATCGATGGTGTGCCATCTAAAACGGCTTCCATCAATCTTCCAACAACTCCATTCTCACGCCTGTAAAAGACACTCATCATCATCAATACAAGGTACTATACAACTTCCATCCCTTTTTACCTCTCACTCTTTTCTCTCATATTGACTTGAGGGTCGAAGTACTTACAGGTACACCTAACTCGCATCTTAACACACAAGCCAACATTAAGATCACCCTAGATAAGATATATGTTATCAAAACTCATTAATGTGCAAACACTGACTACAAGGATTTCAACAAGCGACGACGAGTAGAGCATATGATTCGAAAAGGATTTGTTAACTTTACTCTCGCACATATAGATTATAGTTTTGTTGATGGAATAATTATGTCCATGATCACTATGTGGATGTAAATACAAAAGGAGTGTGACATTTGAGGTTTACAAATTCTGGAAAGGATAAGTTATATAATCGCAATTCATTGACCAAAGATACTTAAACTCTATTTTCCCAAAACCAAAGTACATCATGTGTAATTAGTTTACATTAACAAGAACAAAATTTCAATAAAATTCCATGTATATGTTATTATTTTTTTAATATGAAGTGAAAAAACATTAGGCCCGTTGAGATTCAAATTTTTTGTTTTATTTTGCTTACATAGCTTGATAGTCGATACTCAATTAGCACTCGCCAGATAAATACGATTGGTATAAGATGTGTTATTTTTTTTTGTCAAGTAGCCTAGTGGCTAGAGCTCACACATTTTAAATGAGGAGAAGTGAGGTGTCCGGGGTTCGAACCTCAGCCCCTGTATATAATATGAAATATTTCTATCAACTAAGCTAAGCTCACGGGAATATATAAGATGTGTTGCTATGCATGAATAGTACATGTATTATTTATTTTTTTTGGGCAAATTTTACCCATCTCCCTTGAATCCATCTAAACATCATAAACAACTCTGATTTTTAGATCAACACTAACCTCCCTTAATTTTGCATGTAAGTGACAAAATCACCCCCTGAACATAACGTTGTTGATCCTCTGTTAAAAGTAAAACAGAATAATTCTCATGATTATCTCTCAAAAAAAATCTCATGATTAAAATGTAAAGTATGTCACATGCCGATGCTTCCCCTAATTTCCATAACCTGATTCGTTTCATCTATCTTGCTATGAAGGATATCATGGTGGCCACCAATCCATTAACAATTTTTTAAGGAGAAAACCATCAATTTGGTGCCTGTTTTTGTAAGTAACACTCAAATTAATCTTTGACTTTATTAATATTTTAAAATAGTCTCTGTCTTTGTAAAAATTTCTCAATTTGATCCCCGACTCTATGTTTTGTCATATGATGAAGAACTTAATTGAGAAACTTTTGACAAAGACAGAGACTATTTTGAAATATTAATAAAGTCAGAGTCTAATATAAGAGTTTACAAAGATAGCAATCAATTTAGTTGTTTACTCGTTTTTTAACCCTATGTATTCTTTTAGCTTTTTATTATGTTCCCCTTGTTATTCATTAACTTCGTTATGTGACCAAAAAAAAAGGTTCACTGGTATCAATTTTTAAATGCCCCTTTCTCTCTATATACAATGCATCTCATGGACTTGGACCACAATTTTCCTATTGTTCAACCTACCGATGACAGTGCTAATGTGCTGTACATCATTTAATTCTTTTATGTTTTAGTTATCTCGTGCCTATTGATTTTCTGGTGTTTTTTATTTCTTAAGTTTATTCTTCTATTGGTCAAGGGAGACGAAGACTTCTACAAATTGTTTCACTAGGTATGGAGTAGTAGATAATGAAAGAAAAATCAGTAGTATTTTTGCCCTTATTTTTAACACCCTTATAAATGGTCACTAAACTAAAAATAATACATACTATTATTTTTTATGAAATACCATTGCAAATACTTTGAATAAAACTTCACCCATGTTTTCTTTTATTAAAAGTTTGTTCTGCTATAAAGAAGTCTCAAGATCATAATTAATTCCTAAAATAACCAGGAAATGGCCTCGAGAGATCAGAAATGGATGTAACAAACTGTTGTTATTATCAATGAAATTGACAAATCAATATAGAATGAACCTCATCAATTCCTTATTACATAGTTCAAGTAATATACGGTGGCAATAAATAATGATACAAATAAATACAAGATAAAATTTACGGTAGAGCAATAATAAAATTACATACATAGTATATGGAGTATATAAAAAATTAAATGTCACGGTCTCTTCTACATTCAGGGGGTATCTGAGGGAAACGTTTTCTATCAGTACAGTAATTATAAATGGTGAATTTCTTACGAACCCACTTTATCCTTTTCCATTGAGCAGCATCAAGGTCACGAAACTCAGGTTGATTCCACCATTTTCTACCTTGTGTTGCACAGTACTTTGCATTAACTGAGGTTTCACAACCATCAATGTGAAAACTTTTGTAACCTGCTATGAATGGTGCTTTTGACCAATCTGTTTTCTCTAATCCACCCCTTGTTGCCCAATCATCTGCATTCCATAAACTGTTGTATACCTTCATTGGTTGATCAAATGGAAATTTTACTCCTAACTTCTTGCTGTTTTTGAACACCCTGATTGGGATATTGTCCACAAAGAACCTACACATACATATGTGAATTTTTCTTATTAAGATATTTAGTTTACTCATCATATAATATTAATATTAATTACTACTTAAATATGTAATTTTTTAAATATTTCTTTGTCCCTTTCTATTGAATTGCATTAAAATTTATAAGTGCATTAATTATCTTACAACTTGGTTTAGCAAACAACAAATACTATGATGGACCAGTAAAAAAATTATTATGATGGAAAGAAGATAAATTAATCATCTTTCATGAAGGTAAACAATGTAAATTACTAACAAAATTAATATTAGTATCAATTTTTTTAAATATCATGATTTAGTCAACACAATTGAAGCTGACACACGTTTCAACTTATCCATGTTGTGCACGTGACATCTCTAAATAAATAAATTTCAGTCTTATAGTATATATAAGTGTTGAGTATACTCTCAACTAGTTAATTAGATTGTATATATGGGTCACAATAATTCAATATTCACATAGCCATGCGATTTTAGTCATCCTATTAAGAAAGACTTCAAAACTCCAAGTCAAAGCATGGACCGTGTTAGTATCTTTCTATCTACAAAACTTATATTAATATATTCCCAAATTAAACAAAACTTATGGGTAAGTAACTTACACAATTTGATACATGTTCCAGAGAACGGAGTATCTATGGTAGGCTTTTGTAGGATCAAACCAGAGAAAAATTCTTTGTTCTCTATTACCTTGGCCTCCAGTGAACACATTTGTTTGTAAAATATAAGGTTGTCCTGTTCTGTTACCTAAAAACTCAAAATCTATTTCATCATGCTCCGCATTTTGGGAAGATAACTGCAACAATTAGTTCATATATAATTAGCAAATTTTACATTTACAAACACAGAAACTATAGAATTAATCTCACTACAAAATTGGATCAATTCAAACATCAAATTTAAAATCAAATAAAATATATTTTTCATAAAATAATTTTTGTTCATACATAAAAAGCGGTGACTGTGCCAGCTGAATCACCAGGAACCATCTTTATGTTCATGCTGAAGTGGCCAAACAAGTATGATCCTTTAGATTGGAAGCCAGTACCTATTCAAAAATTGTATAAATAAATTAAACATGAACAATAATTATATCAAGTTTGCAATTAAGTTAACCAATAAGCCATATATTAATTAATTGAACTTTGTTCTACATAGAAATTAATTAAGGAACATGTAGGATACACACCGGTGTATTTGTCAAGAAGAAGTTCAATCTCAGAACCTCCATTAAAGTATTTGATGTGATCAAAAGCCCAAGTGGGTACATAATTTCGACCAAAAGGTACATCTACTGGCCTTCGCGGGGTGGCGCTGAAAGCCGCGGATGTTAGAGACAACAAAATTAGAGACCAAATGCACAACGAAAACCCCATTTTTTTTGTTTCAAATACGTTTCAACGAGTAAAAGCTAATGCAACTCTACATGTGTTCATGGCTTCAACCAAATATATAGGCCGCAGGCAGATGACCCTGCCTTAATTAGGAGTTGAGACCTACACTTAATTATTTAATATTGGCCTAAGTAAGGATCTTGATAGTTTAGAAGCAACTGATATTGTGAATCTGTTACGTGTTTACTATAGTTTTGTGCTAACTAATCATCCATCACTTTCTATGTACCTAGAGTACTAATCATGCAATGTATAAAATTTTATTTTGCTAAAATTAGGAAGTGATCACGACTGGAATAATAACTTAACTGATACTAATTGGTTAAAACAATGAAAAATAGATATGTAGCTTGTATTGAACCGACATCATATTCAAGTGATTATTGTCTTGATCATAAAAACAATAAGAGTTATGAGTTGTTACTTCTGAAGAATATCATCGTCAAAATTTCTTATAGTTTTAAGTAATGACTTGCAGTGTAACACCCATACTAATTTTATCTAGAATATTAGCATGTGCATTAAACTGATACTGGATACATCAAAGTTTTCAATAATAAATAATACAACTGAATGAGTACAAATTGGCTCGTTTATACAATTATCCAAATACCATAAAATACATGTATAAGATTTCGGATAAACTTCTGGGCTGATACGCGACGAGCAACTGCACTCCATTCAGCGTCTCCATGATGCACTTCATCACGAACCTCGTGCTTACCTGTAAACCTGCATCAGAAGGATTGGGATGAGACATAATGTTTCAGTGAGCTCCACTCAACCTACTGTTGGCAATCTCGGGGAAACCTAGGGTCGCCATGCACTACTGTTGGCAATCTCGGGGAAACCTATGATCGGCAAGCCTTAACTTTACCTATATAGGGTTTATACCTGCTTGTTCCTGCTAAACTGTGTAGTCATAAAACTAGACCACAAACTGATAACTTGGTGATCGAGGGGAAACCTAAGATCACCGGCTGATATCTGCTACCTGTTACCTGATACCTGATACCTGATACCTGCCTGATAACTAATATCGGCCTGATACTAATTCCTTCCTGATAACATTAAAATGTTTTCCTGATAATTAACTGTTAGATGTTAGCGTGTAACAAACATTATTATCTAAGTTGATTTTACGGAATGCCTCCGAGTGGAGTAACCCCGGAGCCCATTCCCTTGATAACCGGTGAAAATTCCTATCTGTGGTTAATCACCGGACTCCTCTTGCCTGTGTGTGGTTATTCTCGCGGAAAGTTCCTCCCATTCCAGCTGTATCTGGAACCCCATGTGCTCTTTAACTGCGAGAACACAGAAGACACTAAGTTTATCCTGGTAAATAATTAAGTATTATTCCTGATATAATACATTATCCTGATATTCCTGACATTCTTCCTGAACTGATATACGTCCTCAATGTCACTCTGACGTGAACAACTGAGGCACGCCCTGGTATATAATCTTATCTGAACATATGTATATATGTGAGTCGTCATGTAGGTTCCCTAACGGGCTGACATATCCAGAATAAATCTGAAGCGTACCTGTGCCACGACTTGTCAGCATATATACATACATATAATCTGTATAATTCCTGATAACACCTGATACTATTCTTGTACCACTCCTAAGGTACATTCTATCCTGAACTGTTACGTGTACCCTCAGTGTCACTCTGACGTGAACAGTTGAGGCACGTCCTGATGTACATATAAATGTACCTGAACCTGGGGAAAAAACCTGGTACCACTGCCTAAGGTACACTATAACCTGCCTGGTTAAGGGTATCCTGAAACTAACCCTTAACTAACTTGAAATCCTGTGGATAATTTACCCATCACTCTGTATGATACATATGCATTTCCTAGATTAATCCTTGAAGGCTCAAAAACATCTATATTCCAAAGCATTTCAAAGATCAATGGCATGACACAACTATTAGTTAAGAAAAAGGCATCCTGGGTCTGAGTCTGAGACTGAAGGTTCTGAGTCTGAGGTTTCATAGTCTGAGGTTCAGAGTCTGAGGTTTCAGAGTCTGAGGTTCTGAGTCTGAGGTTTTGAGTCTAAGGTTTCAGAGTCTGAGGTTCTGAGTCTGAGGTTTCAGGGTCTGAGGTTCTGAGTCTGAGGTTTCAGATTCTGAGGTTCGGAGTCTGAGGTTTTGAGTCTGAGGTTTCTGCAGAGCAAAGTCCTGGTCGCTCTGCGTTCATAGCAGAACTCAGAGTTCAGAAATCGTGTTTTAACTTCAAAATCTTGGTACTCAATTGCTCAGTGATCTTTAAAACATGTCAGGAACTCAATTTAAACTATAAAAACATAATGGAATCAAATATTAAACAAGAATCAAGCATATGTATCAAAAAGGGGAAAACTATCATTTTTCCTATAATCTTAGAAATTGAGTTGTAATTCTCACACAATAACCCAAAAGGATTAAGTTACTCTAAGGAACTCACATAGCAATTGATGGTCTTGCCAAACTTCCTTCAATGAAAACCCTAGCTTGGAATTCCTCCTCTTTACTTGGTTTTCCTTAAGCTTCCTTTGCTCCAATCTTTCCCAAAAGCTTGCTTGCTTGCAATACAAGGGATTAGGAAGAAAATAGATGAATTAATGGCTGGTGGAGGTGATGGCCGAATTTCTAGAGAGAGAGGGAGAGAAAATTTGAGTTCTAGAGAGAGAAGGAAAACGAGGAAATGAAGGGAAATGGGGTTTTGCCCCTTTTATAAAAATCTTGACGCGGCAATTACCGAATTGCCCTTCCTTAAAATGTCTTTGATTCATCGCCTCAACACTGATAAATACCTGAGTCTGAAGCGGGATATTACACGCAGTGACTTATATGTGAAAATAATACACAAGTATACATATAAATTCTTTCAACAATAGAAAAACATCAGGTGAGGCAAGGGCTAGAATATTATATATCCATTAAATAACGTCCTAATCTGTCAGGAAAAATCATGTTCATGACCCACTATCTTAAAACAACCATAATTTTTTATTCTTTTCAAGATCCTGCTTGGGTTTACAAGGCAATGTGCCTGGAGATCAAATTTGGATGCAGCAAGCTCTTGTTATTAGCGTTGAGGAATAGAATTTGCACTAGATAGTTTTAAAAAAGAGAAATGATATTTGTACGATTATTTTATGATCATTTTTCGAATAATTTTTTCTCATACGTACTCTTATTGTGTTCCTTTCTCTTTATTGTTTTGATTTTAATTTATGTTAATACCTGTAATTCTTTGTATATATTTGATAGTCTCGTAAGTTGTCCAAAAAAAATTGTTCGAATAACATTGTTGTTTGAAAAATACCATATGGTAATAAGAGATTGGGACAAACTGTGTCTGTCGTCTTTGGTGCAAGGAGACGTCGGTTTTAGATCGGACGTTCAGGAGCATGTGTTAAATCTGAATCCCTCCATACGTGGCTCTTTTTTTTATTTTACTATTAGTTTTAGGTAGCTTTGGTTTCTCATATTTAATTTCCTTTGCTGGGTGGCCAACCAGTCTTGTATGTTCAATAACTTCATGTGTAGGGCAACCGACCACCAACCAGTCTTTCAAATTCTAAAAAGAAAATGCTCTATATGTACATGCAAATTCATTCTACATGTAGAGAAAGGAATATAACGAGAGACAGAGACAAATGAAGGGTTGGATGAGTGTTGAGAAAGTAGGAATATTCAAATATAATTGTTAGCATTTTTCAAATAATTAAGGGTGTGTTTCCAAAATCTTATTTATTCTCTCAATCCCTAATTGGCTAATTCTAATATTCACTTTAAAAAATCGTAATTTCCTTATCACTTAATTCCTTAATTCTTCCACCCAAATCAAATCATCATTGGCTTAATTGCACTTTTGCCCCCTATATTTTGTCAATTGTGCGATTTCGTACCCCATCCTTTTAATTGAGCGATTTTGCACCATCTCTTTTACCCCATTTCTGGTTTCATAGTCCCTCATGTATTTCAGTGCTGATGTGTCCCATTTTTCTGACATGTCTTCAATAAATGATTGTCATATATGTAAATTGAATTTTTTAAAAAATAAAAAATTAAATAATTGGTTTTTAAATTAAAAATAAATAAAACCGAGGATAAAAAAGTAATTTGCTTCACCGGGAAATACAAATTGAACATCGGAGAAGAGAAATATGGCGGAGAACATAAACTTGGGCGGCGTTAACTCACGAGGAAGATGGAGAAGGGAAAGGAAAAAAAAACAAAATTACATTTTTATTTAATTTTTGATTTTTTTAAAAATTCAATTTACACACATGACAATCATTTATTGAAGGCAGGTCAAAAAAATGTGACACATCAGCACTGAAACACATGAGGGGCTATGAAACCAAAAAGGGGGTAAAAGAGAGGGTGCAAAATCACTCAATTAAAAGGATGGGGTGCAAAATCGCACAATTGACAAAAAATAGGGGACAAAAGTGCAATTAAGTCATCATCCTTATACCAATTTATTTTGTTTATCTTAAAATTAAGACATAACAAAATCTTGTGTATTGTGACATGACATGTCTATGAACTATTCCCTCCGTCCCAAAATATAAACAAAAATTGGTCAACAAAAGTTAATGTATTTGGTTCAAAATTTGTACCAGATACATCAACTTATGTTGACTCATTTTTGCTTATATTTTGGGACGGGGTAGTATATTTAGTTCATTCTAATTAATAAACGTTATAAGGCAGCTTATGTAAATTAAATATTTACAATCTATGTGTTATATATTAGTCCTTATATCATACAAGCTTATTTAATAAGCACTTATCAAAGTCTGTACCCATATACAGTCTAAAAACTTATTTGGTTTTTTTCTTAATATTTTTGTTAATAATTGTAAGAGTAAATTATATTTTTGACCCCTTAGTTATTTCTAGATTTCACTTTAATTATTGAAGTTTTTTTTTTCATTTTGGTCTCTTAAACAACAAATATTAGACACTTAAATAGTCTAATGATTTTTTATTTCAATTTGGTCCCTCAAATTATAAATGTTACATACTTTCCCTGCAAAGAAAAACACCACTTATTACTCGCCAATTTAAATTGGCCGCCACGAGACCCTTAGTAATTACTAACAAAAACCCCTTATAGTCCTGTGTAAGTAGCTCGGTTGGTGAGATAAATGAGATTGAAGGAGTATGAAGGAGGATGTCTTAGGTTCGATCCCCTAAAACTAGCATTACCAACATTTGCCTATATAAAAAAAATCCTCATATAGTGTAATATCAAAATTTGTTGATATATTTTTGTAGAAAGCCCTCATAAATAGAAAATATTATTACGGTAGTTTACATCCTTTGAGACGACTTGAAACTGAAACAAAATATATGGAGGAAACTCAAATATAAATTTGTGACAGCATTGGTTGTCACAAACTTTGTCTTTTTTTTCCTTGGTGATTTGTGAGGGCTTAGGCCATCACAAAACTTATTATAGAGCTATTCGTTGAGGCTTAGTAAGGGATTATGCCGCCATAAATCCCCCCTCTCATTTTTCATTTATACCAAACTCCATTCTTCTCATCTTTCCTCATTTATCGCACTTATATTTTCTCTTTAAACTTGTCACTATTATCGTCTCATCTTTCTCACTACATTCTCTCTATTATTCTCTCACATTTCTCTCTACATTCTCTTTATTATTTTTCTGTCATCTTTCTCTCTATTATTATTCTCTCATTTTTTTCTCCATCTTCTCTCTTTTATTGATTGATTATGGCTTATTATCATTTATTTATTTTTGAATAATTTGTTAATTAAATAAAAATAAAAATAAATAGATTTCTCTATTTGTAGATATATTAGCCGCCAGTCCGCCACAAACTTGTGTCAGCTTAGGTCATCACAAGCTTGTGGCTGCTTTGATTGCCATAAAATTTGAAAGAAAAAAATTAACAATTTGTGGATGATTTGGTCGCCTAAACGCCACATTTGTGGCTGCCTTTGTCTATCACAAAAATTAAATTCTTGTGTATTTAGTCATTTCTAGCGGTTTTTCATTTGAGTTTGTCATATAGAAAGTCGATATGATATTATACTTCGGTGATTAGACACCTATTCTACAAGAAGAAAAGAACATAGAAAACATATGGCAAATTCTAATGAAAATTGACATAAATAACTTAAAAGTTCAAAATTTATAGCTTAAAGGACAAATATGGAACAAAAAATATTTGAAGGACCAAATGTAATTTCAGAGTGCAACCTAAGAGGGGGGGGGGGGGGGGGGTGAATTAGGTTGTATGACTTTTAATGGATAATTTTTCTGGTTTATTGTGTTCTTGTAAATTTTTCCGGAATTTTGTATGAATGTATCAACGAATGCTTGGAAAAATAAAGAGTGTAGGGAAGAAGAAGATGGACACAAGGAATTTATAGTGGTTCCCCTACTGGTACTCCACTCCCCCACAACCCTGTGAGGAATTCACTATGTTAGAATCTTTGTTACAAGCAATCTCTCCCCAAGACCCCCTAACAATCTTTCTAACATACACAAGATAGCACCCCACTATCTTTCAACAATTCTCACCAAAACTATGACAAGAATTCACAACAATGGTTTTTGAAGAATAATAAATTGTATGGCTGTTATCTTTCTCAATATCACTTTAACAGATTATAACTTAGTGCTCAGAAAACTTTTATAATGATATGAAAGTGTGTTCAAAGTTTTCTAACAAGGATAATGAAAGTTTGTAAGTATGTGATATTGAAAATAGCAATTTTAGATATTGAAAGAAAATGATTGTTGTTGTTAAAATGTTATAAGTTGTTGTAAAATGTTTCTAATCTCAAATGCATATATAGAGGCTAAAAAAATGTTTATGAAACAATACTATTTTTTGAAAAATGGTTACCAATGAATAGACACATATTTGAAATTGCACCTATTCATAAAAAATAGTTTGAAATATATTTAAGAAAATAACTAGCCGTAGCAATATAAAATCAAGTAGCCGTTGGACAAAAAAAAGATTAGCCATTGAATACACAGACCAATTAGGCAATATGTAATCCTTTTATGAATCAAAGTCATTCAATTGCAATGATATAAAAACTCGATTTCACTCCAACGGTACAAGTTTAATTGCCAACGGATAGAAAAGTTTATTGAATACAAAACTGATTTTACAATATATATAATCAAGTCTAAGAACAAATCATGCCAAATATATTTTTTTGATGTCAAAACCAATTATGCAATTTCTAAAATAAATTATGGCTTTTCATGCAAAAAAATGTTTTCATGTAAAATCACATTTAAATAAAAATTATTGTGAGTGTGTGATTTATTTTCAAGAGATTTTTAGGTATTGCTTCATATGGGGACTTAGAAAAATGTTTGTAATTATTTTCTGAGCATTCTAAGTCATAAACAATGCTAAGAATGATAGATCAAAAGATAAGGACCATACTTACAATGATTATAATTTAAAACCCTAAGTCCTTAAGCTTGTTCATCATCTTGATCCATGAGCCTCCATAAGCTTTCTTCTTTTTGTGATGTAGTCTTGTAATCATCAAAACCCAGCCAAGTCACAAGGAAGGAAATCTTCTTCACAATCTCCCCCTTTTTGATGATGACAAACCATATCATGTTGACATTGATGTGCAAAGAAAGCTCCCCCTGTCTTGTATATCTCCCCCTTTGATTTGCAATTGGATAACCTGTAAAATGTCAAAGTACAAGCACATACCTACACTTTCTCCCCCTTTTGACATCATCAAAAAGAAGAAAGATCGGCAAAACAGATATCCAACCAAAAATATGCATACAAGACAAGTAATAATAATATAAAACTTAAAACAAAGTTATCCGAATCCAAACTTATCATAAAAATGCATATAATCCTATATATAAAAAAATCATATAATTTGAAGAAATAGACACCTAAAATAAAAATAACATTTTTTGCATGTACATATGTTAAATATCATTCTCATCCAAGATTCCCAATTCTCTTCTTATTTTAAAAAATTGTTCTTTTGCCAAAGGTTTTGTAAAAATATCCGCTAATTGAGAATGAGTATCCACAAAAGTAACTTCAACATCTCCTTTGAGAACATGATCTCTTAGGAAATGATGTCTAATGTCTATGTGTTTGGTCCTGGAATGCATGACTGGATTTTTAGTTAAATTAATTGCACTGGTGTTGTCACATCTTAAGGGAATGCATTCTAAATTTAAACCAAAATCACGTAATTGTTGTTTCAACCAAAGAACTTGTGCACAACAATTTCCTGCAGCAATATATTCTGCTTCTGCAGTACTCAAGGCTACACAAGCTTGCTTTTTACAAGACCAAGAAACTAATGCATTTCCCAAAATGTGACATGTACCACTAGTACTTTTTCTATCAGTCTTACATCCAGCATAATCAGAATCAGAATAACCAACCAATTCACATAGACTCCCTTTGGGATACCACAAACCAACATTGGGAGTGCCTTTTAAATATTTCATAATTCCTTTAACAGAAGAGAGATGAGATTCTTTTGGACAAGATTGAAATCTAGCACATAAACAAACACTAAACATAATATCTGGTCTACTTGCAGTAAGATAAAGGAGAGAGCCAATCATACCTCTATATTTTGTAATGTCTATTGGCTTACCAGATTCATCTTGATCTACATAAGTGCTAGAACTCATAGGTGTTGCAATCTCCTTGCAATTATCCATATCAAATCTTTTAAGAAGTTCTTTGCAATATTTTGATTGATTGATGAATATTCCATCCTTTGATTGCTTTATTTGTAGACCAAGGAAGTAATTAAGTTTTCCCATCATAGACATTTCAAATTCTCCTTGCATCATGTTAGAAAATTCTTTACACAACGATTCATTAGTAGCACCAAAAATGATATCATCAACATAGATTTGCACAAGCAAGGTATGATGATTAATTCTTTTTATAAAAAGAGTAGTATCAACTTTTCCTTTTTCAAAACCTTTTTCCAACAAGTTTGATTTCATGTGATGCTACATCTTCAACAAAACAAGAATCTTTATTGAAATTTACTCTAAAGCCTTTATCACATAATTGACTAATACTTAGTAAATTATGTTTTAGACCTTCAACATATAGCACATTATCAATAGTAGTATAGGGAGGCATACCAACTTTACCGATACCAAGAATCTTTCCTTTATTGTTGTCTCCATAGGTGACATATCCTTTTGATTTTAGGGTCAAACTTGAGAATCTTGATTTGTCTCCCGTCATATGTTTTGAACAACCACTATCAAGGTACCACATGTTGGTTGAAGATTTCAACCCTCCCTACAAAACAGAAAGTTTAAGTCTTGTTAGGTACCCATTGTGATTTGGGTCCTTGTGGGTTAATACCTTTCCTTACCCAAATATATTCACCATAAGGAACACCAAAGTTTCTTATGTAGCATGTATTTGGAGTATGGCCTTTCATGTTGCAATAGAAACATGATAAATTTTGAACATGATATACACTAGAATTACTTCCATTGGAGACATTATTTCTAACCTTAGAATTTGTTTTCTTATAAGACTTGTTAGAATAATTTCTTCCATAAGAATTATTTCTAGTATTCATACTTTTAAGAGGAATTACAACATGCATTTTCTTTGGTTCCAAGTTGTTGGAAGTTGTGCCTGCTTTAACAAAGATTGTTTTACTTGTACTTGGTTTATCAAAATTTGAAAATCCAAGACCGGTTTTATTTTTTAAATCTCTTTGTTTGCTAAGAACATCTTCCAAACTATTGTGACCTTTTTCAAAATTTTTTATTACTTGATTTAATTTAATAATTTTTGTTTCATGTTCTTTACATTTATTACATGAAGAATTTTTGACCTTTTCTAAATCCACTTGTGCATCAAAAACTTTTCTTTCAAGTGAAACAATTAATTTCTTCTGTTTTACACAAGTTTTAGAAAGTTTACTACATTCTTCATATAATTCATCAAATGCATTTTGTAATTCATCATATGAAGGTTTAATATCAAGTTCAGAATCACTAACCTCTTGTTCATCATCAGAGTGATGAGATGCCATTAGTGCAAGATTTGCATACTCTTCATCCTCTGATTCAGAAGATGAACTTATGTCATTTTCTTCCCATGCAATGTAGGCCCTCCTTTGCTTGAATTCTTTCTTTCCTTTGTCACCATTTTTGTTTGTAAAAGATGGACAATTTGCTTTCATGTGACCTTCTTTCCCACATCCAAAACATGTAATGTTTTGGTTTGACGTAGAGCCCTCATTCTTCTTGAAAGATTTTCTTTTATTACCAAACTTGAAGGACTTGTCCTTTTTAAGAAATTTTTTAAAACTTTTTGCAAGAAGATTGATGGTCTCACCTTCATCAGAACTTTATCCTTCATTTTGTTGTTTTGACTCAACTCTTAGAGCAATGCTTTTGTTCTTCTTCTCTTGCCCTTCATGCTTTTCCAATCTTCCAAGTTCCATTTCATGTTCTTGGAGTTTACCAAACAAAGCGGCAGAAGTCATTTTAGAAAGACTTTTCTTTTCTGATATTGCAGTCACCTTTGGTTGCCAAGCCCTTGTTAATGATCTAAGGACTTTGAGATTTAATTCATCATTTGTGAAAGTCTTTCCAAGAGCCATCAAGTGGTTTGTTAAGTGAGAGAATCTCTTTTGTAAATCAAGAATTGATTCACCGGGCTGCATTCTGAACAATTCATATTCTTGTGATAAAGTGTTCAGTTTTGATCTCTTCACTTCTTCTGTGCCTTCATGGGTTACTTCTAGAGTGTCCCAAATTTCTTTTGCAGTTTTGCATTGAGAAATTCGGAAGAACTCATCCATGCCAAGGGCTGAATGAAGCATGTTGATTGCCTTCTTGTCAAACAACAATTTTTTCTTATCATCATCAGTCCAAGATGTTTTTATTTTTACTTGGACAACATCATTCACAACCGTTGTAGGAATGAATGGACCATTCTCAACGGCATTCCATATTTCTTCCCCTTGTGCTTCCAAGTATGCACGCATGCGAATTTTCCAGAAATCATAGTATTCACCAACAAAGCATGGAGGTTTGTTGCTACTACCACCATCTTTGAACACAATGTTTGAATTTGAAGCGGAAGCCATTTTTCTGGATCAAGGAGCAAATTACCTTAACTTGCTCTGATGCCAATTGTAATTTCAGAGTGCAACCTAAGAGGGGGGGTGAATTAGGTTGTATGACTTTTAATGGATAATTTTTCTGGTTTATTGTGTTCTTGTAAATTTTTCCGGAATTTTGTATGAATGTATGAACGAATGCTTGGAAAAATAAAGAGTGTAGGGAAGAAGAAGATGGACACAAGGAATTTATAGTGGTTCCCCTACTGGTACTCCACTCCCCCACAACCCTGTGAGGAATTCACTATGTTAGAATCTTTGTTACAAGCAATCTCTCCCCAAGACCCCCTAACAATCTTTCTAACATACACAAGATAGCACCCCACTATCTTTCAACAATTCTCACCAAAACTATGACAAGAATTCACAACAATGGTTTTTGAAGAATAATAAATTGTATGGCTGTTATCTTTCTCAATATCACTTTAACATATTATAACTTAGTGCTCAGAAAACTTTTATAATGATATGAAAGTGTGTTCAAAGTTTTCTAACAAGGATAATGAAAGTTTGTAAGTATGTGATATTGAAAATAGCAATTTTAGATATTGAAAGAAAATGATTGTTGTTGTTAAAATGTTATAAGTTGTTGTAAAATGTTTCTAATCTCAAATGCATATATAGAGGCTAAAAAAATGTTTATGAAACAATACTATTTTTTGAAAAATGGTTACCAATGAATAGACACATATTTGAAATTGCACCTATTCATAAAAAATAGTTTGAAATATATTTAAGAAAATAACTAGCCGTAGCAATATAAAATCAAGTAGCCGTTGGACAAAAAAAAGATTAGCCATTGAATACACAGACCAATTAGGCAATATGTAATCCTTTTATGAATCAAAGTCATTCAATTGCAATGATATAAAAACTCGATTTCACTCCAACGGTACAAGTTTAATTGCCAACGGATAGAAAAGTTTATTGAATACAAAACTGATTTTACAATATATATAATCAAGTCTAAGAACAAATCATGCCAAATATATTTTTTTGATGTCAAAACCAATTATGCAATTTCTAAAATAAATTATGGCTTTTCATGCAAAAAAATGTTTTCATGTAAAATCACATTTAAATAAAAATTATTGTGAGTGTGTGATTTATTTTCAAGAGATTTTTAGGTATTGCTTCATATGGGGACTTAGAAAAATGTTTGTAATTATTTTCTGAGCATTCTAAGTCATAAACAATGCTAAGAATGATAGATCAAAAGATAAGGACCATACTTACAATGATTATAATTTAAAACCCTAAGTCCTTAAGCTTGTTCATCATCTTGATCCATGAGCCTCCATAAGCTTTCTTCTTTTTGTGATGTAGTCTTGTAATCATCAAAACCCAGCCAAGTCACAAGGAAGGAAATCTTCTTCACACCAAATGTTTAATATTTTCAAATTTTTATGAGATTAAAAAAAAACAAAAAAAAAAACTTAAGAGAGCAAACTGAAATATAAAAATGACTTAAGGAATAAAAAATATAATCTATTCTAATTTTAAAAAAATTGTGTTATTCTCATTTTGTTTATTACTTCTATGACTTTGTGAAGAAAAAAAATACAGTTTGTCTGGTTTAAGAAAATATGTCTTTTGATAAAGATAAAGTTATTCAATATATGTGTTGCTTGCATTCTGAAATTAATTAAATAAGCCTCATATAATGCAAAAAGTTTTTTTTTGGTCATATAATGCAAAATGTTGAACAAATTCCACTACATATTTGAATTCCTTGCTGGTAAGTAATCTATAAATTTCTATATAAGTACTTTTTGATTCTTGGGTCTGTCTTAATCCTTGAGTATCCAAAACTCAACTCGCATGAACGGCCTTTACTCCATATAGAATAAACTTGTGCTTGGGATTATGGTGGGTGTGTCATAATCACGACGGTGGGAGAGAAGCTATGCTTTGTAGAGGTTGTCAATTGTGTGTTTAAATGTGTATCACCGTGAAGCCAAACTTATAAAGTGTAGTTTTTAGAAAATCACAGTGGGTCGTCATGATTCTAACACATCCACCGTGATATCAAACGTACGTTAAGTCTTTTATTATCCGAATAATGTGCAATTGTTGATATATACATATGCCATTATGGTGTTGAAACCTGATAGATAAATCTCAAGAAAATAAAAAAAGAATAGTAATGCATGTGGGATCATGCGTTGGGTGCAAAACTCTAGCTTTCATTTTAAAAAAATAAAATAAAATTCGAGTTGAGGAAACTCACAAAATCAGATCACATGATTTGGTGATTAAGATAAGCCATGTTTATGCGTATTCTTAACTGGATTGTTGAGCAATAATTATAGGAATTATTACTTGGTATAGAATAAAAGAACCTCCCATGATTTATTTTTCATGATCCTGAGATTACTCTGTTCTGATACCCTCTTGTGGTAGAAAGCCAGGAATCAAATCTATCTATATATACATTAATAAAGTGTTATTTACTTATTGTCAACGCTTTAGGAGATTCTTATGTACTAGTATTATTATCACATCAAATTAAGGGCCGGTCTGTTACAATTTTTCAAAAATAATTTTCTTAGTGTTTCATTTTTTTGTAATATTTAAACAAATAGATTTTCAAAAATTACTTTAATGTCTCAGTTTCGATTCTCCCTGTTATCAAATTCGATGGGTTAGCTTGACTTCTTCAAAAAAAACTTCAAATAAAAAATTGGTATAAATAACTTTTCATAAAAAAACTATTTTAGGTATTTTATCCTTTTGTTACATTTTTTTTGGATGATAAATTTTAAAAAATGCTTAAAATGATAAATCATTTAGAATAGCTTCTCATAAAAATCATTTCAAGAGATATATTTTGAATAATATGTAATTTTTATTATGTAATTTTCATAGTGTATTTTCATGTTTAGCTACTCCAATAATGTAGATTTAGCTACCTCAAATGAGTTTATTTGTAAAAATTATTAGTAGAAATATGAAAGACAAAAAATTATTACTTGTTAGATAAATTTATTTTTCAATTTTGGCACTTTGCTCAATAAAGTAAATACATAGAGAACTTTGTCAACACGAAAATTATCACAATAAGATTCGAAAAACATATTTAGTTTCTTTTGTATATTTAACCTTCTAGTAAAATTTCGGCTAACTTCGTTGTTGTGACCACATGTTTATGAAATTTAAGTTTCTTACCATTTAAATCAATCTATTATTGGTATCCAACTTATAATATGTAAAACACTCAATCACGAATTTACAGGTCCCAACTAAAGAAAGTCACACGGGTGAGCAATTTTTTTTGGTTCCACCACTTAAATTGTTGTTTCTAGTTTGATGACAACCGGCTCTAGCATGATCCAAAAATGTCATCCCACTCGATTAGAGATGTGTCTCCGTGAACTTAGTTTAGTTGACGGAAACAGTACATAATATATTTATGGGCCGAAATTCAAACCTTAGACATATCACTTTTTTATATTTAAAATGTGTGAGTTCAGATCAATAAATTACTTGATTAAAAAAAGACATGTAAAGGAAGAAAAAACGTGCTTTGTCTTGAATCTGACAATCACTAACACGTGGCCTTTCTTTCTTATCTGACAAAACATAGCACCAGAAAAACCTGTATACATTGGATATAGTTTATTGTTTATTATTGTCTTTTAATATAAATAAATTTTTGAAACAATTTTCTATGGACTATGGTCTATGGTTGCTGGAAAAATGAAAGAAATAAGCCAAGTTATTTGTTTGTTTTTATATAAGCAGGAATCCGAATCCGAATCCGAATCCGAATTGAATTGAAGCTGAACACGCCAATAATCGATTCCTGACTCCTGAGAACTGGAAGAGTGGGAAATTCAATAAAGTTCTCTCCCACCATTTGCCATAGGCTTATGGCAGTTCACCAAAGGAATACTCCATTCCTCATTTTTTTTATACGAGTAGTTTATAAAAAAAATCTTATTTTTAAATATAATATCATATACAAATTTTTAGATGCATTGATTATTCTTTTTTTAAATATATTATATATTAATACTACCAATTGGTCTTGATATATGAAAAGTTAACATTAAATATATACTCCATCCGGTCCTTAATATAAGAGAAAAACCAAAAAACATCAAAACCAACACAATCATTAATTGTTAGAACTTTTTAAATGTTTTTACAAATATACCCTCATAAAAATTTGTGAAGTATTAAATATACTAAGGATGACAATGGGTACCCCATGGGTAGGGTACTATAGTACCCCTCCCCATGCCCGCGTTTATAAAAAATGCCCGTACCCGAGCCCGTACCCTCGTAGGCAACAACTTTAGTGCCCTTCCCCATACCCTCTGGGCACCTAAGTGCTCATACCCGCATCCATTACCCGCACTTTAATTATGAAAAGACAATAAAAAACATCACAATTAACATAAAAATATGATCCAATAAATTTCAAATAAATTAAGCAGTTTCTAGGTTAAGATTTAGGCTTGAATAGCTAAATAAATTAATTAATTAATTGTACAGTAAAAAATAAATAAATTATTTATCATATTATATAAATATGTATATGCGGGTTGCAGGATTGGGTAGTATAGTGTCCATATCCGGACCCATACCCATTTAAATTTGCTGGTAATTGCCCGGACCCAACCCGAACCCATGAAAGCGGGGTTTTACCCTACCCATTGTGGGTATTTTTTGCTGGTGCCCATCGGGCCTGGGTCCAATTGCTTTTATAAAATATACACACTAACATTAAAAAGACAAGCATTAAATGAGGATTACAAAGGTCTTTTACGCAATAAATACACCTTAAAAATTGTGACATTTTCTTATAAATAAGTCCAAAGATTTTTTTTGAAAAGTTTCTTGTAATAAGAACCGGAGAAAGTATTTAATCAAGGGTAATTTAGTAGTAGTCATACACATTTGAGATAACTTTATTACTCCAACAACTTTTTTTAATACCCGTGATTTTTGTAAACTAATTCACTAAAAAGGGACGGAGGGAGTACTATTATAGAGTTTATATTTATATGAAATTTACGGGCTTCAGTTCTCTTGTTATCCCAAAAAAAGTAAAAAATTATGAGGAAAATCCTCGGAGCCAGGAATTATGTTTAGGAGAGATTAAAGAAAAAAATCAATTTTCAAATAGACAATATATATAAAAAAAAAATTATAAGATATATTTATTATTAAAATATATTTAAAACTATAAGAAATTTCAAAGATAAAAGAAAAATGAGTATTTTAAGACTTTTTTATGAATGACCAGACTGAAATGATTTTTTTTTTACAAACAGACTAAAATGATTTTTGATTAACACATAAAGAAAATATGAAACAAATAAAATTGTTTTTTAAAAAATGAAACAAATAAATTGCAAACATACGAATTTAAGATAAATCACGAGGAGTGAACCGTTGATAGTGGTCGAGAATGTGCAAACAAAACTACATACAATGAGTCAAAATTTCTAAGCAGAATTACAACAAGGAATGCTAAATCGAGATTCTAGTTATGGATTAGTTTCTTTTTGTAAATTGCGGACCATACCTCACTTTTTTTTTCTCTTTTAATAATTCGAGTTAAGAATTAGTGTCCCTTAACCTATAAACTTAAGTGTTTAAGACCTAATATATTGAGTTGAAAAAATGTCATTGGGTTTGTCTGGCAAAAATAGCGGATAGCTAATAAGCTAGCTGATAGCTTATAACTTATGACTAATGACTGATGGCTGATAGCTTATAGCTGATGACTGATAACTTATGACTGATAAGCTAATTGAAGTGTTTGGTAAAATTAGAGGTTCAACTAGCTGATAGATGTAAAATGACATAAAAGGACATTTTTATATTATTCAATTTTTTATGAAGACAAGAACAACATACATTAATAATAATAATAATAATAATAACAACAACAATGGACGAAGAAAGGAGAAGAAACAATGGAGGAATGGTGAAGAAGGAGAATGAAGAAGCAGTAGAACTCATTTTTATCTCTCTTTGCATGATCGTTGGTATCCCCTGTATTTAATACATTTATTTTTTATTTTAAATTATAATAAAACATAAGGGGTAAAACTGGTATTTAAATAAAATAGTAAGGGTAAAAGAGGAAGAAAAACACAATAAGCTATAAGCTATAAGCTCAAACGCTACTTGAAATAGCATCTGAAAAATAAACTATAAGCTCCTGAAATAAGCTATAAGCTCCTGAAGAAAAGACTGTTACCAAACATGTCTTTTTTTGTCAGACAAGCTTATAAGCTATAAGACATAAGCTTGTTTTTGTGTCATGCCAAACAGACTAATTATACAACCTCATATAAAAGTTCACAAAAAATAAATATAGACACAAAAAAAATACTTACTAATCAAATGAACCAAAAGATTTTAAACCAAACCAATTAAATTGTAATATTATTTGTTTTTAATTTGGATCTAAACCGAACTAATCCAATCAAATCTGATATTTATTGGTTTGAATGTTAATTTTACGTAATTCAAACTGATCACTTAAGAATCAAACCAAATCATTATATTTATCATGTTTTTTGTTTGGCACTATATTAATATTAATAATAGTGTTAAGTTAAAAATATGATGTGTTCATGTATTTTTTATTCATTAATTCAATTACTCCTAAAACATTTTTTCTCTTTCTCTCTTGTGAGTCGTCACTAAAACCCTAGTTTCTTCTCCTTCATCCATTAAAGATGGGTGATTTAGGGTCAATTGTTGACCCAAAATCACCCTCTAACTCGTTTTTCTCTTTCCCTTTTATTGAAATAAGAGATTTTCACATCTATTTTTTTTTTATTTTGTGATTTCGTCGTCTTAGTGCGACATTGGTTTGTTCGTCGTCTTTGTGCGATGTTGTTTATCTTTCTTGTTTTGTTCAAGTATTTGTTCGATTCAGATTGTCATATCAGTTTCGATCCAGTGCAGATCCAATCAATGACTTTGACGTCATCCACGTTGTAGATCCGGAGACATAGGTATTTCCGAGACTTGAATATAGTCATATGTGCAGACTTTTCTACTTTGCCATTTTATACTATTAACATTGATCATAGATTCATCATTTATTTTTGTCAAAAAAATATATTTTTTATTCATTAAACACTGAGATATTCATATTAGATGCACTATATTTTTGAGTAATAAATTTTATTTGACAAACCCATTTTATAAACAACAAATATACTTGGACACCTTATTTCTTAAAAAATAAAATACTTGGACACCATACGTCTATTTAAAAAAAAGGTATATTTGGACACTCAACTCTCCAACCTATCATTTCTCGTATTCTTTGTTGTTAGATTAATGTTATTTGAACAACCACTTTTTGAGACAACTTATTAGACAATCAAAATATACAAAGAAATGTCAGGATTGACACAAAAATCAAAACAATGGAGAGAGAAAGTAAGAATACAATGTGAATATGAGAGAGAAAATGTCACAAAAATTGTCACAAAATGGTTGTTCAAATATCATTTCTCTTGTTTCTATTATACCATCAATCTATTATTACATTAGTATTTCTATTTAATATTTTCAAACTGTTTAATGGATGTATCTATGTGAAAAATAAAATAAAAATTATATTATAAATTCTCAAAACAACTGGTTACAACTTGTGATCAACAAATGCAGTTCAATTTCAGCTGTCATGTCCTAGAGTACATTACTACAAAGCAGGCGTGAAGTGTGATAGTTGATTTCTAAATCTTTCTTTCTGGCACTGCCAATAATTGAGCTGGTTTATTTCATTTCATTTACTCATTTAGCAATTTTATGCTGCAACGTTTATTGAGCTGGGTATTAGCTTACCCCAACAAGCAACAACCATATAACAGCACATGTTATTTGTTCCCAACACACAATCACATCCTTTTACCCACAACACAGGATACCCCTACCGCCAAACGCTCTCTTCACAACTACGTGAATAACAATTAATTAATAGTTTACACGTGCACAAACCTCTTTGTAATCCAACTATATTTTTTTCGCGTAAACGAAGTGTTTAACACCACTAAAACTCAAATATACAACTCTGTTGAGTTTAAATTCAAATGAAAGTGTCTAGTTGAGTAATATTGATATTGTCAATTGAACTAGGTCTTTCAGACTGTATTCTTACTCTATTATTTTGATCATTTTGAAAATTTGGCCGAGTTTTACACTACAAACTAGTTTTCCAATGTATTTTACCCGTTTGATATTAGAGAAAGTGCAACAAAATAAAAGTTCTTTGATCTTAGGTATGGATCAGCTTGGTTCATTCTAACTTTATAACTGATTTCTCTACTTTTGATTGCAGGAACTTTCCTTGATTTTCAATGACATCGGCAAGCAGAGAATTGGCGCTACTAATACAAGTTGGAAGACAACTTTCATGACGGCATGTTGGTTCATGTGGACATGGAGAAACAAAGCTATTTTGAAGAGGATTTTTAGCAACTGAATAACCCTGTCTTGACGATCCAGAATTTTACTAGAGAGATAAACTTGTGTTCGACACAACCGCTTCATCGCAATCTTCAAAGAAAGGAGACGATCTACATAGGTTGGAAGAAATCCCCTGAAGGTTGGATAAAACTCAACAGTGATGGTGCTTGCAAAGGAGATGAAGATTATTCATGATGTGGTGGCCTCTTTCGTAACTTTGAAAGGAGATGGTTAAAAGTGTATGTTCGAAAGATTAGAGTGTGTAATGCACTTTATGCTGAATTATGGGGCACGTGTTTTGGTTCGGATATGGCTTGGAGAGAGCGCATTTTGCCACTCGTTGTGGAAAGTGATTCCAAAATTTTGATTGACAAGGTTACTGATAACTGCAAGTTTAGTGGACCGATTTCCACTTTGGTGCGGTGCATTCACAACCTCTTCAATTTGGACTGGCAAGTTCAATTTTGTCATACTTGGAGGGAAGGCAACTATTGTGTTGACTAACCGAGTAACTTTAGTTTTTCTCTATACTCTTTAAATTATGCTAGAATGGTGACTCCGTCTATTTAGCTTCGTAGACTTCTCTTTGATGACATATTGAGGCTTCTATGCATATTTATTAACAATTTCCATGGCTAATAATTTGTAATCAGGATGATATTTTTGTTTTTTATTTTGAAAATTAATAATTTCCAAAATATATTTTGGAAATTAATTTTGTTAGTCTAGAGCAGACCAAAATGTTTTTTTCCTAAAAATATCTCCTAATTATTTTTAAATAAAAACAAAACTAATATTTTTTCTAAAATACTGTATTCAGGATGTTTTTTTTCTTCTAAAAGTAATAGTATTCAAAATATTATTTTATTTTTATGGAAAAAGATTTATTTAAATACAATGTCCAAGTATAAGATACAATTACAAGATCTTACTTTTTAGACTCCATAAATATGCAAACCGTTTGAGAGATAACTTTTGAATGATATTTTTTTATATTTTTAAAGGTTTCGGATAATAACTCTTGAATATTGTTTTTCAAAAAAGGAGTAAATAGGAGACCAAAAGAGCAAGATCCAATCACAAAAGGAGTTGTTACAACCAAACTTTATTGGGTTAAGAAACAGACAAATCGACTAGCTAAGGAGCAACCCAATTTCATTTCCTATTCACGTGAAGCATAGAAGCAAAGGGAAGACAATAATCTAGACCCAGTTACTCTCGCAAAAATTGAAACTAGGGAAACTCTAATAGTGATAATACTTAATAGTGATAATTTTACAACAATTTTAGAGGAAATTTAAACTCAGTAGTTTGATCATTTGATGTTACAAAATGTTAAGCTCTTACAACCGAACTAACATTTCAAATGTATCAAAAGTCTAAATTAAAACAATCGCATTCAAAAATAAAAACAACTTGAAAGCAACAATATAATTAAAAAAAAATAAAGTCTAAAACTTATCAAGATTTTCAGAAATAATTCCGAAAAGGCAAATTAAAAATGAAACAATGAGTGTGGGAGCAAGGGTATTTGTAGTCATAGTGGGAGAGAAGATTTTGTTGTAGGATTGTAGCAAAATCGTGGGCAGTAACAGACTATTGAATGTGATTAAAAAAATAATCTTTTTTCATCCTCCTTCATACTTCTCACACACCCTTTAAAATTTAAAAATGCAATTGGATTATTTGATTATATAATCCAAAATGAGATTTCCCCATATCTTTTTGGTGGAAAAATGTTTTTTTTTCCCGCAACTCAGATTCTAAAATCCAAAAAAATAAGTAATTCAGATTTTATAATCTGAACACCCTTATACACGCTACTTTGAAGCATGTGAATTCAATTATAAAAACTGATAGTGTTTGTTTTTTCAAATTATAAAATCCGAACACTCAGTATATACCCTTTTATGCCAAAAAAAAAATCAATGAAAAAAACAGGTCCAGATTTGATAATTTGAACTGCATCAGCACAAAGACTAAACTCATTTGGGACATGGCTAGTCAGTTTAGAACTATACAAACCATTCTAACACGCTGCTCCAATGTGTTCCTTGTGTTTCATGTCATTGTTAGCCGTTCATGTTGTGTCAAGGCGAAAATTCGATTTTTAGGCGATTGTGTCAGTTTCCTTTGAAACTTTCAAGAAAATAAAAAAAAAATCAAGGAACAAGACTCCCTTAAAAGATACTTTTTACGGGACTCCGCCCCTCAAAATTTAAAATTCTATTTTTTAGACCCATTTTTCAATTTTGTTAAAAAAATTCATATTCTCAGAAAAATTCGAAAAATTTACATTTGCTTTATTTGATTTTTAAAATTTTTGGATGGTACTTTTTTTTCCAATTTATTTGGTAAGTTTTGTCATTTTTTACTTTGTTTTTTTGGTGGTTTTTAAAAGTTGAAATAAGAGGAGGTTCTGATCGTTGCTTATATTTAAGCATCTTTTGGATTATATAATTTTAGAGGGCACGCGAGAAGTAAGTAGGATGAGAAAAGAAATTTTCAAAGAAAAGCTATTGAATGTTGGCCCTAGAAGCCTGTCGTACTAAAGACAGACCTAGAAAACCTTATCCTTATTATACATAGTATTAAAAAGGCTTAATTGCAGTTTTGGTCCCCCTATTTTGACCATTTTGCGAAATTGGTCCCCCTATTTTAAAATTCAACAGTTTTAGTCCCTCTATCTAATAATATGTCTAAAATATGGTGATATAACATGTTTTAAATGAAGTTTTTAAGGGAATTTTCTTACGATTTCATCGATGTTGATATTTTTCTCAACTTCAGATCATATACCATGACATTTAAAACATATCACATCACCTTTTTTAGTTAAAAAAATATGATGGAGGGACCAAAACTGTCGAACTTTAAAATAGGGGGACCAATTTCACAAAAAGATGAAAATAGGGGGATCAAAACTGCAATTAAGCCTATTAAAAAGTACGAATAATTTCTTGATCCCCATCCACGTGCCTCTCTCACCACTTCAGGAAATCTAAAAAATACTCTTGATTTTCGAATTAAGGAAGTTGAATTTGGTTTTCCTGAATTTTACAAAAGAGAAAAAGTTTAGCCATGGTTGAATTGTGGTTAGCTATTTTTTCAGCATTTTCACATAATCAAGTTGAATAGAAACAAGTGTTCATACACATTCAGATTTTACGATTCGAATGACCCTTTTACATGTTTCAAACTCTTCTTCTGTCAAAATTAAATTATATATTTTTTTTTTGCACAAGTGAGGTTCGAAACATGTAAACGAGATGTTCAAATTCTAAAATACAAACATGTAAAAATCCTAAAGAAAAATTAAATAAACCTTTAACCATGGCTATTTTTTTCACTTTGAAAATAGCATGAAAATGCAGTCCATATTCTAGATTTTAAAAATTTGGGACATTTTTGGGTTTCGGGGGGTGGGGGAAGAAATCTCTAATTTCTTTAGTGATTTTTCAAATTCATAGCCCAACACAGATGTTGTCATTTGATAATTTTTTAGATAAATTAATCACCAAAAGAATCCTAGCTTACTTCATCTTCATATCATAACACTTTCTCCGATCATTATTGTCGCGGTGATTTTCGGAGATCAAGCTATTGATTAGCGTTGACTTACTAATTTTATTTCACGACTGAACTTTTAATTTTTCAAAAGAAAATGGGAAAAAGTTCTAAATTACCACAATTTTAAAGATTAGGGTTCGGGGGTTAGTTACGTTTAGGGAAGGTGTTAGCACCCTAAACGTTCGTAGTACTCTACGAGAACCTCTTGATTTTATTTATTTATTTTGGCTATAACTTGCTTATTTTTTAAAAGAAAAGAATGAGTAGTGAGAAAAAATAAAAATGTTTTTTTTGTATTTTTTATGATTTGGAAGGACAAGGTCCTTTGCCTACGTACCCGTGAGGGATCAAAACCTCGTAGTTCGGGGTAAAAATGACGGTTGATTTGTTTTGTATTTTTTATTGGTTTTTAAAAAAAGTTTTAAGGATAAAATAAAGGCCAAGTGGCAAAATGAGATTGGTTTGTGTTTTTTATTTTTGAAAATGATTCAAGTGTTATTAATGTAGATTAATGGTTATTTAAAGAAAATAAAGAGAAAAAGGACACTTGATTGAAAATCAAGGTTTGTTTAAAAAAAGATTTTTTTTGTGATTTTTGATTATTTGCATGTTTTTGTTTGTTTGTTTTTAATAATAACTAAATAAGACTAAAACGTAACAAAAGGTTAAATACGAGGAATTTCCGTGGTGACGTTGGATCACCACGAAATCCTTTTGAAAATAAACTAACCTAATATTTTTGTATTTTTTGTAAAGCGGAATAAAAAAATAAAAGACATAAAGTGGAATAAATAAAGTGTGGGTGTCAGTGCATATTCTCATTTATATCTTACATTGATCCTAAATACATTCTAATAAAATAAAATAAAAATGACAAAATGATAAACAAGAAAAAAAACAAAATTGCAAATGCATAAAAATAAATATGCTAAGAATAAAACTAAAATGAAAATGCATGAAATAAAAGGAAAATAAAAAAAATAAAAATGCATGATGTGCTAAAAATAAAGGCAATAAAATAAAATGCATGAACTTAAATAACAAAAAAAAAGTCTAAAAATAAAATGCAAGGAAAGAAAGAAAAAGGGAAAATAAAAAAGAAAAAAAAAGTAGAGAAAAAGGGGGTGTAGGGAGGAGGCCGTGTGGTGGTTTAAGGGGGAATGGTCGTGGGTTAGGCGGTGGTTCGGCCGTGTGGGTGGCTTTGTGTGGTTGTGGCCGTATGTGTGTGTGTGTGTGGTGATAGGTGGTTGTTTGTGTGGTGGTGGGATGATGGCCGTGTTTGTATGGCTTGTATAATGTTTATGTGGATTTGTGAATTTGTTTGTGTTTTGGGGACTGTGGATGGCCAGTTGTGGTTGTGACTGTGATTTTGTAGTTTAAGGTTTTGGGTGTATGATTCGGTTACTGATCACTTTTTCCTCCCCTTTGGTTGCCGGAGCGTGTGCCTTTATATACACATTGGGGTGGACTTTTGACAATAAGGAGACAAGGATTAAATCCCCATCAAATGAGATTAAAACCATTAAATCACATATGTCAAAGCCATTAAATCACATATGTCAAAGTCATTAAATCAAACATTTGACATTGACCTTTGACCTTGGACTTTGGATAGATTTGATTAGCAATAAAGACAAAAAAAATAACCATTAAGAGTAAAAATAAAAACAAAATAAAATAAAAATAGAAAAAAACCGAAAATTAAATAATTAAAAAAAGAAAAAAGATAAAAAAAAACTAAAGTAAAATAAAATAATAATAAAACTGAAAAAAGGTCGCCTTCGGAACCCTAAACGAGGTATTTTAAAATACCTCTCTGCCGAAATTTCGTCTGAAACGACGAAAAATTCCGAACCAAAAAGACGAGTAAAAAAAGAATTTTAGGTCAAAAACTGGGGTATGACAGATGCCCCTATTTAAGTCTCTACGTCCGGAGATTTGAAGATAAAATCTTCGAGTCGGCAGGTCGAAGGGACTTAAATACAGAGTACGCCAATTTTGGACCTAAAAAAATGTGAGATGCTCGTGATGCAAATGCAAATGCAAGACGGCGAAGATGACCTGACCGGGGGTAAAACAAAACCAAAGGATACCCGAGTTTGTTAAAGCAAGGGATCCGACTCCACTGGGGAATAACACGATTTCACTGGGGAAGGAGTTGTCTACTATCGCACTAATTCAGAATGATAGCCTAACAAAGACAAAGACCGATGTTACCTATTATCGTGTAAATGATAGCTTAAAAAAGGTAAAAGAAGGAGACACTGTCTACTATCAACAAAGATGATAGCTTAAAAAAGACAGATGACATGTATTACCTACTATCGTGTATTGATAGCTTAAAAAAGGTAACAGAAGGAGACATTGTCTACTATCAACAAAGATGATAGCTTAAAGAAGACAGATGACATGTATTACCTACTATCGTGCATTGATAGCTTAAAAAAGGTAATAGAAGGAGACACTGTCTACTATCAACAAAGATGATAGCTTAAAGAAGACAGATGACATGTATTACCTACTATCGTGTATTGATAGCTTAAAAAAGGTAATAGAAGGAGACATTGTCTACTATCAACAAAAATGATAGCTTAAAGAAGACAGATGACATGTATTACCTACTATCGTGTATTGATAGCTTAAAAAAGGTAATAGAAGGAGACACTGTCTACTATCAACAAAGATGATAGCTTAAAGAAGACAGATGACATGTATTACCTACTATCGTGTATTGATAGCTTAAAAAAGGTAATAGAAGGAGACATTGTCTACTATCAACAAAAATGATAGCTTAAAGAAGACAGATGACATGTATTACCTACTATCGTGTATTGATAGCTTAAAAAAGGTAATAGAAGGAGACATTGTCTACTATCAACAAAGATGATAGCTTAAAGAAGACAGATGACATGTATTACCTACTATCGTGTATTGATAGCTTAAAAAAGGTAATATAAAAAGAGAAGACCTTGCCTACTATCGGTGTGCGAATAGCTTAAAAAAGGCAGACAAAATATTTTACCTACTACCATTGTGAGGGTAGCTTAAAGAAGGTAAAATGTAAATGTCAGCTGTTCGGGATGTTGCCGAACTGCCACTGACGACAAGGAATAAAGGTAGATGTCAACTGTCCGGGTTGTTGCCAAACTGCCATTGACGACAAGAAATAAAGGGTAAATGCCAACTGTTCGGGTTGTTGCCGAACTGCCATTGACGACAAAGAAATAAAGGTAGATGCCAACTGTTCGGGTTGTTGCCGAACTGCCATTGACGACAAAGAAATAAAGGTAGATGCCAACTGTTCGGGTTGTTGCCGAACTGCCATTGACGACAAGAAATAAAGGTAAATGCCAACTGTTCGGGTTGTTGCCGAACTGCCATTGACGACCAGAAATAAAGGTAAATGTCAACTGTCCGGGTTGTTGCCAAACTGCCATTGACGACAAGAAATAAAGGTAAATGTCAACTGTCCGGGTTGTTGCCGAACTGCCATTGACGACAAAACGAAAGCAAAAAGGTATGCACAAGCTGTTCGTTAAAGAACTGCCACTCGGCATAAAGATGCACAAGTTGTTCGTTAAAGAGCTGCCACTCGGCGAAAAGACAAGATAAAAAGATGCACAAGCTGTTCATTAAAGAACTGTCACTTGGCATAAAGAGGGTGACATCTCTGGACCAGACACACTGGGGATGACACTTGGGGAAAAAGAGTCACAAATTGTTCATGATTGATTGACATGAAAAGCAAGACTCAGGGTAGTTAATGCAACCATGTATTGAATGATGTTATGTGCATGTTGTGTATGCATGAATGTATGAATGTATGTAAGACAATACGACTTTTAAGACTGTATGGAGGATTGACTTGTGGGATAGTATAACTGATGGACTTGATGAGACAAGACTGGACAGGTAAGATGGAAAGTGGACCGACGACGCAGTACAAATACTCAGCAATCTTCATTGGGGATGATGCCATTGGGGACATATCAAAACATTGACGGGGTAAAGTCCGATGTATGCAACAACCGGTGGGGAGCGAACACTTCCTGGGGGAGACGTGTTAATCCATAGACCTGGCAGAAGAACTAGTGTTTCTGTGGTCATGCTTATCTTTTGTTTTTTCTTTTTTGAATCCCTAACTTTTGCCTGGACTGCCCTTTCGGGTTTTCAGTCCACCGGGAATAGGTTCTTTTGTATGCCCCTAATTTTTGCCTGGACCGCCCTTTCAGGTTTTCGATCCATCGGGACGCTCATTTTTGCCTAAGCCGCCCTTTCGGGTTTTCGACTTACCGAGCTCTTTTCCTTTTTCTTTCTTTGTTTTTTTTTAGCAATTGACCATGTTCTGCCTGCAAAGTTTATCCGTTCTCAGGACAGATGTTGACGCACACTTCACCTATTCATGAGTTCAGAGAGAATGTGTTTGTTGTTTATGCTTTCCAAAAATATAAAAAGATTTATGATTTTTTTTTTTGAAAAATATTTTACTTCAAGTACTACCATCAAAAATAGAAGAAATTTTATAAACCGAATAAATGGAAATTCCAAATAAAAGGCACAAGCTCAAATTTATTTAACAGAGTGGTGGCCCGCCAATGGCGTGGCTCCACGGATCTCACAAAGTTTGGAAAAATGGTAAATATAAGGGGAAGGTACATTGAACACAATAATCGTTATTCTCCCTAACAAACTTTGAATTCCACCATTTAGATGCTTCAGATTCAGAGTCTCTTTGACCGCTAATGTGCCCCAAGTGAGCCATGGCTAACCTGATGCAGTTACTTTGTCTTTTGATCCTTAATTTTTGCATAGACCGCCCTTTCGGGTTTTCGATCTATCAGGATGATTATTTTCTGTTTCATGTCTCTAATTTTTGCCTGGACCGCCCTTTCGGGTTTTCAGTCCACCGAGACGCTCATTTTTGCCTAAGTCGCCCTTACGGGTTTTCGACTTACCGAGCTGTTCTTTTATTTTTTAGACAAAGTATTTCTTGACTGCATCGGCGTTCACAGGACAGGGAAGCTCATCACCATCCATAGTCGTAAGAGTCATTGCACCCCCGGAGAAAGCTCTCTTGACGACATATGGGCCTTCATAGTTAGGCGCCCACTTGCCCCTAGAATCGGGTTGAAAGGATAAAATCTTTTTGAGCACAAGGTCTCCTTCTTGAAATTCACGGGGACGAACCTTCTTGTCAAAGGCTTGTTTCATCCTCTCTTGATATAGTTGACCATGACACAAGGCGGCCATGCGTTTTTCTTCAATCAAGTTCAGCTGATCATACATACTTTGACACCATTCAGCCGGAGACAACTTGGCTTCCATCAGAACTCTCATTGATGGGATATCGACGTCCACAGGGAGCACTGCTTCCATGTCGTAAGCTAAAGAGAAGGGGGTTGCCCCTGTTGAAGTGCGCACTAAGGTACAGTACCCATTCAAAGCATGCGGTAACATGCCAGTCTTGTAAGTGGCTACCATCTTCTGCACTGTTTTCTTGATGTATTTTCCTTTTTCCATTTTGTTTCTTTTGTTGTTGTTGTTTTTTTGCAGCTTCAATGGCACCATTCATCTGAAATTTTATTAGGGATACTGTAGTGGCAGCTCCTCGGAACCCAAGTTAATCATTTCATATACTAATAACCGCGAGATCTCATCGGGAATCTCTTCGTCCTCTTCCTCTTCAGCTTCGTAGACAGGGAAATCAAAGTTGGGAGAGACAATAGGGTTACAGTGTTCAACGGGTTTATTGATGTTCAGTGTACATAAGATTGATGATTGATTTTAGAAAATGAGTGAAAAATGCAGACCTTTTGAAATTGATTGAAAATAAAATAAAATAAAATATATTTTTTTGGGTTTTTTGTATTACCATTTTTCCAGAAATGCAGTAAAATAAAAATAAAAGTCGCGAAAGAAACGACAATTTTTCATTGATAGTGGTAACTTGAAGACAAAAGTAGAGCCCTACATGATTTCACTTTCGTATCGGGCGAAACGAAAGGATTTTTGAAAAGACAAGACAACGAAAACACATTACTTGGACCCATGAGTAACTGAGGGAATGTCAACAACGACCCAATTGCGGCAAACCCCTCCTTGTGTTTGCACGACCAAATCCATTTTCTTTTTCTATTTGCACGAGTGTTGTAAGTGCGAGTGGGTTTGTAATGAATGCGCCGGGCCACTTTCTTTGACTGCGGCTGATTGACCTTTTTGTGATGAAACAAAGAATGAGACTCGATTTGGAAACTATGAATGCAGTATGATGCATGATTATGCTTATACAAAAAAGAAGGGTTTGTTATCGAAGGACTTTGTTGAAGTAATTGTAAACGTCATGGTTTGAACATTTCGTTTAAGCATCGAGACATTACAAAATAGTTCCTTTTTTAGAAACCAAGCCAAGGGACCACTTCAAAAGTCTTTAGTGGAAGCTAGATTTTAACAAGAATTTTTTTTTTTAAAGACTCCTAGCTTCCGTAAATTCAACAAATCAGGGCTCTTGAAGGTGTACTTCCTAGTACTCGTTATTGCAAAGTCCATATCCATGATGCTCACAAAAAAACTTGTTTAAATCCTTCGATAAATTGGATGAGAAAAATGTTTATGAATGAGTGCATGCATGCATGGTTATGCTAAAGAACAGAGAAAACATGGTGAGGTTAAGTCCAAAATGTTGAAGTCGAGGGTAAACACGTCATTTGGTAAGGACTATGGTTTCATATGTACCTGTATCACGGGTTCTACCAAGTTCCCAAAGTCATTGACCACTTCCGAATATTGTCGGATTACGGGACTACTCCCGGTCCAACAACGTTCGTAGGAAAGTCTCGTTTGAGTGTAGTATCGCGTATCAACCAATTCAAGACTACTCTTGATTAGCCACCGCACTACGTCCTAAAAGCCAAGGTGGGTTAAAGGTAACTCTAAAGGTCCTCAACTTCATAGGTCGCCTAAAAATAACAATGTCAAACACGACTACTCATGTCGACATGGTATTACCTTTAAGAGACCTCCATTGAGTGGGGTTATATCACATGTACCAACACCCAAGACTACTCCTGGTATGACACTTTGATTATACCACCATCCTATCTTATGTTTCTCTCAAGCCCGGGTGTAGGACTTATCTCACCACTCACGTAAAAATGAAAAAACACATATGCACATATTTACACTTTTATTTTTATTTTAAGCAAGCTATAGCACAAAATAATTAAATAAATTTAAGTTAGGCTCAACCCTCTTAGGGAATCCCCAGTGAAGTCGCCACTTCTGTCGCGGTGATTTTCGGAGATCAAGCTATTGATTAGCGTTGACTTACTAATTTTATTTCACGACTGAACTTTTAATTTTTCAAAAGAAAATGGGAAAAAGTTCTAAATTACCACAATTTTAAAGATTAGGGTTCGGGGGTTAGTTACGTTTAGGGAAGGTGTTAGCACCCTAAACGTTCGTAGTACTCTACGAGAACCTCTTGATTTTATTTATTTATTTTGGCTATAACTTGCTTATTTTTTAAAAGAAAAGAATGAGTAGTGAGAAAAAATAAAAATGTTTTTTTTGTATTTTTTATGATTTGGAAGGACAAAGTCCTTTGCCTACGTACCCGTGAGGGATCAAAATCTCGTAGTTCGGGGTAAAAATGACGGTTGATTTGTTTTGTATTTTTTATTGGTTTTTAAAAAAAGTTTTAAGGATAAAATAAAGGTCAAGTGGCAAAATGAGATTGGTTTGTGTTTTTTATTTTTGAAAATGATTCAAGTGTTATTAAAGTAGATTAATGGTTATTTAAAGAAAATAAAGAGAAAAAAGGACACTTGATTGAAAATCAAGGTTTGTTTAAAAAAAGATTTTTTTTGTGATTTTTGATTATTTGCATGTTTTTGTTTGTTTGTTTTTAATAATAACTAAATAAGACTAAAACGTAACAAAAGGTTAAATACGAGGAATTTCCGTGGTGACGTTGGATCACCACGAAATCCTTTTGAAAATAAACTAACCTAATATTTTTGTATTTTTTGTAAAGCGGAATAAAAAAATAAAAGACATAAAGTGGAATAAATAAAGTGTGGGTGTCAGTGCATATTCTTATTTATATCTTACATTGGTCCTAAATACATTATAATAAAATAAAATAAAAATGACAAAATGATAAACAAGAAAAAAAAACAAAATTGCAAATGCATAAAAATAAATATGCTAAGAATAAAACTAAAATGAAAATGCATGAAATAAAAGGAAAATAAAAAAAATAAAAATGCATGATGTGCTAAAAATAAAGGCAATAAAATAAAATGCATGAACTTAAATAACAAAAAAAAAGTCTAAAAATAAAATGCAAGGAAAGAAAGAAAAAGGGAAAATAAAAAAGAAAAAAAAAGTAGAGAAAAAGGGGGTGTAGGGAGGAGGCCGTGTGGTGGTTTAAGGGGGAATGGTCGTGGGTTAGGCGGTGGTTCGGCCGTGTGGGTGGCTTTGTGTGGTTGTGGCCGTATGTGTGTGTGTGTGTGTGTGGTGATAGGTGGTTGTTTGTGTGGTGGTGGGATGATGGCCGTGTTTGTATGGCTTGTATAATGTTTATGTGGGTTTGTGAATTTGTTTGTGTTTTGGGGACTGTGGATGGCCAGTTGTGAGGGTTGTGGTTGTGACTGTGATTTTGTAGTTTAAGGTTTTGGGTGTATGATTCGGTTACTGATCACTTTTTCCTCCCCTTTGGTTGCCGGAGCGTGTGCCTTTATATACACATTGGGGTGGACTTTTGACAATAAGGAGACAAGGATTAAATCCCCATCAAATGAGATTAAAACCATTAAATCACATATGTCAAAGCCATTAAATCACATATGTCAAAGTCATTAAATCAAACATTTGACCTTGACCTTTGACCTTGGACTTTGGATAGATTTGATTAGCAATAAAGACCAAAAAAAATAACCATTAAGAGTAAAAATAAAAACAAAATAAAATAAATGAAAAATAAAATAAAAATAGAAAAAAATCGAAAATTAAATAATTAAAAAAAGAAAAAAGATAAAAAAAAACTAAAGTAAAATAAAATAATAATAAAACTGAAAAAAGGTCGCCTTCGGAACCCTAAACGAGGTATTTTAAAATACCTCTCTGCCGAAATTTCGTCTGAAACGACGAAAAATTCCGAACCAAAAAGACGAGTAAAAAAAGAATTTTAGGTCAAAAATTGGGGTATGACAATTATTATAAACAAATATTTAACTTTGAAGTTCATTGATTGAAGAATTGATATATCTGATTTATAATACAATTTAGATACATCACTTTTCAATAAACTTAAAAAGGTTTCGCTAACGAGTGCCTCAGAGCACTCTTTAAGTAGTATCTCAAATTTAGAAATTATTTCTTTAAAAAGCCAACTATTGCAATTTTCAGTGCAATGAATACACAATTTTTTATAAAAACTTACCCTTTAAATTCTTTATAGAGTGTCATAAGAAAACTCGTTAGCATTCCCAACATAAAAAGGTATAACATGACTTTTGGGAGTATAATTAATTACGTGAATCTTCCCCACTAGGGATGAGAATAGGCCAGACCGGCCTACAGGGGCCTACGACAGGCCAGGCCAAACCAAACTTTTTTCTTAAATAGAGAAGGTCTAAGCTTTTTTAGAAGCCTATTTAGCTTAAAAGGTCAGACCACATGCCTTTCAAAAAGCCTCTTAAGCCTATTAGGTCGGCCTATTTAAGTAAATATGATTAATATTATTTATTATTATAATATATTTTGTACTTTGAATTAAAATATAAATTCGTTAGTAATTTAAGTTTATTAGTATACATTAATTTTTCGCATAAGCAAATGTATTATTATAAACTAGAATTGAAATATGATGCAATTATAGTTAAATTCTCTAAAAACTCACGTTGATTACTAAAAGAGAGTTTAATCTAATTGATCTATTAGTTCGCTACTATTTAAACTTAGATCACATTGCTTACTTAAATATGTTCATATGATATAGGCTTTTAAACAGGCTAGCAGGTCTTATCAGGCTTTCAGAAGGTCAGACTCAGGCCTCAAAAGTAAGTCTATGATAGGTCGCAGGTCAGACTTAGGCCTTAAAAAATTTGGCAGGCCAGACATAGGTCTTGCAAAGTCTAATTCGGTCTAACTTATTCCAACCCCTATTGCCCACGTAGTAATTGTGTGTCATGAACCTTTTCTCCATCCAAGACTTCTAGTAGTTACTTGGACTCTCCTTGATAGTTGTTTTTACATATAGTCACTTATAGCATTAGAATATTTTACAAGAACCACACTTATTTCATTGGATTCCACCGTTTTTGCCACTACTCCAACTCATCATCCAGAACCTCAACGTAGAGTAAGTCCAGCGTTCCAGTTGATCTAGAACAATTTTAAGTAGCTTATGACATGATTGTTGATAGGGGTGGGAATAGGCCAGACTGTCCGTCAGTGGCCTATGACCCAGCCTACTTAAAGTCCGGTTCGGCCTAACTCGTTTATTAAATAGGTTAGACTCAAACTTTTTAAAAAGCTCATTAATTTAAATAGGTCAAGTTAAGGCTTATAAAAAAGTCTACTAGGCCTATCAGGCCGGTCCATATATGAGCAATTATATATACTACATTATATAATACACGCGTATTGACCTCTACAAAATGGATGTGGTAGCTCTACAAAATTTTATTGGATATACTTGCAATATATATATATATATATATAGACACACACACATATATGCTAATAACGTTTGAGAAAATAGATGTACATGCTTTACAAAATTTTATTGACTTATTAACATTTTAAAAAATATATGTTTATTAGCCTTTTTATAAATAGGTCAAATGTTATATTTAAAATTGTTAGTACAAATTAGGCTTTTAGACAGACTAATAGGCTAGACCGAACTTTTAAAAAGGTCAGGCCAGACTTAAAACAAAGCCTTTGATAGGCTAATAAGCCATGTTTAGGCTTTAGTTTTTTCAACTAGGCCCGACCTATTTAACCAAAGCCTAGCTCGGACCGACCTATTCCCACCCTTAATTGTTGATCTCTTGAAGTTGCTTCATATTTTAGGAGTAAAGACTCAAATAAGTGTTGAGATACTCAACATACAGATAATACTTTGAAAAATTAAATTTTACTTAGTTAAATATAAATGCAGTAAGGTAGTAACATTAAGATTTATTTATAAAAAAATGGAAGTTTTTTAGATTTATTTAAATAAAAATTTGCAGTAATGTAGTTTTTAAGATTTATTTAAAAACCAGTGGGCATAATATTTACAAAACAGCAGAAGGTGGTAGGCACACAAAATTGGTCACTAATGTAACAGTGAATGCATATATATATATATATATATATATATATATATATATATATATATATATATATATATATATTCTTTTTTTAAAATTTTATTTTATTCTGAAGTTTTGTTGGATACCGATATCTTATTGACAAAATTAATACAAAATTTTATTTTATTTTAAAATAAAATAAAATTTTAAAAACAGCATAACACTAAATAATTGGGTACATTTTTTTTAAAAAAAAAGTCTAGAATTTGGGAGTGTTCATCTTCTTCTTTTCTTTTCCTGTTGAAAAAAATGATGTATGTATGATATTTACAAAACAACTGAAGGTGAGAGGCACACAAAATTTGTCACTAAAGTAACAATGAATGTATTTATTTTTAGAATATTTTATTTATTCTATAAAGTTTTGTTGGATATTTGTTTAAATGGTCAAAGTTCTTTTACAAGAATCAGGAATTGAACCTGTAACTACTTACTTACTACTTTAACTAATAAATTGTTTGTACCAAACAATCTTTATATCCCATAACAATGGACGTGTTTGATCAAATTTGAGTTAGAATATAATTGATCAATTTAAATAATTCATTTATAATCCATTATAAACTCATTAAAAGTCAAATTCAACCCTCATCCTTTTAATAAATATCATCAATCCATTGATAAACTTTAAAAGATTATTCAATGTACCCATATAATCAAATAAATATGAAATAAATTTTAAAAATAAATTTAAATTGGAGGTTTGGGTAGTTCAACTTGTTTGAATTAATGGATAAAGAGGTAACAAAAAAAAGAATTAATGGATAAAGAGTTGAAGGTCCTAAATTCAAACCGAGAGGAAATGAGAAAAACTAATATAACAATTAATCACTAACATTTTCCCATTTAAAAACAAAATTAAATTAAATCATTTCTTTCTTTCTTTTTTGTTAAAGGATTTTTAATTTAATCAAATAAAAATATATTAGGGATAAACACAGAGTTTTGGGGGTCGAAGAAAAGAAATTCTCGTAATATTTCTGCTTAGATAAAGCCCAAAGGCGAGCCTTACACAAAAAAAACTCAATAACAGATTTGACATCAACTCAGCAAAATTGGGATGCCCAAGAAACTACATGTTCGTTCATAGTTAACTTATTAGCTATTAATTTTTCCACTCTATGCGTTTCTCACGCGCCCTATTTTTAAAAAATACCCCTCGTATTTTATAATACGAAACCCCTTCGGATTTTAAAATCCAAACCCATGCAGTTTACTGTGTTTACAACAACACTGCATGTTTTGTGGATTCAACAATTTTTTGCAATATATAAAATAATCTGAAGGACAATGAGGTTACATTTATACCAAAAAACCATTATATATATATATATATACACACACACACACACACACACTTCATCCGTTCCTTTATAATTGTCAATTTTGCATGAAAATTTTGTTTCTAATTAACTGTCATTTTCAAAGTTCAATACATCATTAAATGTTGTTTTACCTATATTTCCCTTAAATATTTATTGTAGAGAGATAAATATATGAAATGTGATATTAAAGTATTAAGGTTATTATAGGAAAAAGATAAATTGTTGTATCAAAAGAAGTAAAAATATTTGTTGTCCTGGTTTATGTAAAAATTCAAAATGTGACAATTAAAAAGGAACAGATGGAGTATATATCATTATACCAAAAAAGTTGACTTTATATCTAATGATATACATTTCGACTAATGATATACATTTAATCTAATCTGCCTCAAGATCTATGCTAACATCATCAAGATTAAAGCTTTCATCCTTTTCAATCTTCACATCATCTTCAACCTTCTCCTCAGCAACAACATTCTCTTCAGGATCATGATTTTCAATAATGTACAAATCTTGGTCATCTCCTACTACCTCATAATCCGCCGCCTGACATAGTGCATTATACTCAACCATCCGATGGATATATCTATCAGGCCACTTTTTTGCATCATCTCGACAGTATTGTCTCCATAGATAGGAAGTGGGAGGAATTAGACAACCATCCTTTAAATATATCATCATAAAATGGTTGTTGTTCACATGTGTCAAACACATAAATCGGTCTCTATGTGACGGTTCACCGCATAGAGGGAAAAAGGTTTTTGATTGCATGGGGCTTAAATGAGAACGTTTCAGATTATAAAATACGAAATTCACATGATGTGTTTCAATTATAAAATCCGATGAATGTAAAAAAACTGGGCAGAATTAAACACAATTTTAAGGAGAAAGTACCTGAAGCAAATCTCATTATGGTAACAATGAGATGTCTTCCTTTCTAGCTTTGGGATCACATTCATACTCGAACCTCAACCTCTTATAGTGAGTGTGGATTTCATCCAAACGGATGGGGGTGTTCTTTGTGATCTTCAATGCAATCGTACACGTGTACGACAATCTATAAGTGATGAAAATTAAACAACCACACTTAGATTTGTCTGTACCAACCGCAACTGCTCGATCAGCCTCGTTTGCGAGATAATGCAAAACGTTCCTTGATATGTTTCTAATCACCATAGACCACATCATCTTTCCTTTGAACCTATGTTCAAGCATGATCATGGATGTCTGGAAGGATGTGTGTATCTGAGTATGTTGTGACTCTAGCATGTTGTGAACGGAGTTCCAATTTGTACTTAAATCACACATACTATTAGTCAAATACTTTTTCAACCGGTTGTGTGCAGATTTAGCTTTGTTTGTTATACTATTCCCCAAATGCATGACTTTATTGACCCAAAACTTGACAATCTTCTCCTTCACCGGACCCAAAATTGTATTTTCAACATATTCCAAAAACTTAGGAAACTTGTCGCATACAACTTTGAACCGGTTGCAATTATCAATATATGCTTGCTCTGTATCGGAATTCACAATATCCTCTCATGCAAGCATCACTGTCTTCACCACTTCACTTCACTTGATCTCTTTCCCATCCTTGCCTTTGAGATCCTTAACGTTGCAATCCGTCTTACACTTTGCTCTAACATTTCTTTCAATGTGATACGCGCACAACAAAGCAGTAGCCTCTGGGAAAACAGTACCCACAACATTCATCAAAGCCTGGTCCCGATCAGTGACAACTACTTTGGGTGAAATATTTTTGGAAAATGCAATAGACCACGACACTTCTCAAGAGCCCAAGTAACGTTATCTTCCTTCTCTGACATCATATAAGCAAATGCAATAGAGAACGTGCACTCGGTATAAGTGACACCAACAAACACAAACAACGGAAGACAATATTTGTTGTTTTTATAAGTGGAATCCAATACAAGCCCGGTAGAGAACATGTTAAACAACTTGATACCATTTGGATGCGCCCAGAAAATATCACTGATCACATCATCAAATCCAGGATACTTCCTACAATGATACACATACTCATTCTCAACCAATGATTTCAAGAGGTGCTGCATATCTGTTCTCGTACCTCTAATGGACTGCCTATACATGTGACAAGCATTATAAATATGCTTGATAGTAGTTGAAGTGGTACTATTCCTCTTCCTCAAGTTGGTAAGAATTTGCCTCGGAGGAACGTTTGATTCTGCCATCTCATGAAGGTGTATACGTTCATTTGGGTTTAGACGTCCAACAGTTTTATAACCTTTCAACACCTCTGCCATGTCATGATTGTGTCAACCGTCACTAACTTTGAGGCTCCAATCACCATCAATCAACAAATAACCTCTCAGCCGAAACAGATACTCACATTTAACCGAACTAGATATTTTGCACCTAGTCAACTTCTTGTACTCGGTATATGAACCTCCTCTTTCACATATCACAGTATCAAATGTATTTCTCACATTGCCACCTTTATCTGATTTATCGATAACAGTTGAAAATCCAAGTTTCCTTGCTTCCTCTCGAACCCACTCCAACAAATCGTTCCGTGTAGCAAACTTTTGTTTGATGGTAAAATGTTATCGATGATCAATAGAAACAACAACATCTTGAGGTACAACAACTGGAGGAGCATCATCTACTTTCGCATCACCGGAAGGAATGTCAACTTTCAGTGGAGGATCCTCGGGTTTGGCATTTCCGGAATCATCTATAACCTCAAGTGCAACAACCGGTAACACATTAGGTGGTTCAATCTCAGGTGGCAATTCATTGGAGGCATCAAAAGGAACATCCATTACTGAAACAATGCAAAAGCATGGTCAGAAAATGCAAGCAGTTTCTGTACTGGTGATATTCAGATTTTATAATATGAACCAGATTGTTGGGTTCCAGATTATAAATTCTGAACCGTACCAGTACAGATTCATTGAAGTGATCAAAAGGAAAGCGCCTAGAAATCGAATGAGGGAGATTTTATATAAACATTACCTTTGCATTCAGACAAAAATGATGTTGTAAACACCCCTTGATGACCAGATTGTTACTCCAAATCACGTTTTCGCCCAAAATGGTGTCTTTTTGGAGGTGTAGGGAGTGTTTGGTGATAAAGGTGGTGAAGTTCTGCTAGGTTCTGGGTGAACCTTGTATATCGGAACATTTCGGATTTTATAATCTGAAAACTTCCGATTTTTTTCCCGCTTTTTAAAAAGTTGATGTTTCGGATTATATTTACCGGAACATGTAAATATTATTTCAATTATAAAATCTGAAAGTTGTTTCACCATATTTTTGTCCAAAGATGGCTCTCAGTCATGCTGGTCTATAGTTTCCCTCCGTTTTTTTACGCATTTCGGATTTTATAACCTGAACTCAGTTCGGTTATAAAATCCAAAAAAAGGGTAATTTTAGAAGAAAAAAAAATAGGACGCACGAGAAGACCATATGATGAAAAAAGTAAAAGCCTAACTTATTTAATGTAGATTTCTATGGATTTTCTTCGGTAAACAAAAAGAAAATATTCCATAAAAAAAAGAAGGATAAGGTAAAAAGTTTACCTTAGACAAAAGGAAATATATAATATATAATTTTTTTGAAGGATATATAATTTATAAATATGAGGTTCAAAAAATTACCTAATGACAAAGCTGCTTCAGTTTAACCCTCAACTCACTGCGACAAGAATATTTTTTTTTTTGAAATAACCACAAGAATGATTTATAAAGAGCAGAATAAAGGAAGGATCTTTTCTTTTTTCACCTTTTTATTTTGGTATAGAGTTAAACTAAAGTTTTTTTTTTGGAAAGGAGAGTTAAACTAAAGTTAGATTTGTAAATTTTCAAAATAACTAATTAATTGATAGTGTATGTTTGATTCTACTTATAGAGGGGTCGAAATTGATTCTAGAGACATTTGAATTTGCTGCGGTAGAAAAGCACACAATTTTACATTGTAATTAATCATAGTCGTTGATATGAGATCAGACGATCAAGATTCAAATCAGGCATGTCCTAACTTGTTAAAGTGTCATGTAATAGTAGGAAATCCAACTCCATTTTAGATGTGTTGGACTGATTCTACATGTTTGATTATTTCAATAGAAATTAATATTGCTTACGCAGTCGATTTTACTTAAAATTAGAAATTGTAGTTTTTAATCCTAGAATTGATTTTTACACTTAATTTAAAATTCAACTCAGTTTTACAAGAATATATTCAAACACAAATATCTTTATTTTCAACTCACTTTTAATTAGAATCAATTTTACAATATCAATTGACTAATAAAAATCGATTGCCACAAAACCTAACATACTTATCCTAAAAGAGTAAAGATTATGCATTCAAGCATCCTTACTAATCCTATTTTGTTTCTTCTAATGGGCTAAATTAGGAACTCACTAAGACTGTGTTTGGGAGTTTGGAGGGGAGGGGATGGAAGGGCTTTGGGGGACAAAAATATAGAGGAAAATTGAGAATTTTTTCATATTTTTTGAAATAGTATTTTTTTAGAGAATGATAAATTAATGTTTATGATTAATATATTTTTAATTTTAAGAATATTATAGCAACATATATTAAATTTGAAGAATTCATATAAACCCTCCCAAACCTCCCTAAAACCTCATCCAATACAATTTTTTAGTTTCCCAAATGAGAAGAATTTTATATTTTAGAGAAAAAAATAAGCCCTCCAAAGCTCCTCCTCCTCCAATATCCTCTATTTCTTCCACTTACTCCTTCGTATTTTTCCAAACCCTCTCATTCCTTTCCTTGGAGACTCGCAAACAAGCCTAAGAAAACATAAATGAAATTTGAAAAGTGTTATACTTTTAGGAAGCTTCATAAAAGGAAACAGTTCATCAATTGACACTCCCAGCTAGATTATTGGTGCTGGCTTGCAATTCATACCTCACACCTTTTGATGCAAATATTCTCTCCTTTTATTTTGGTTCTTTTCAACATGTGATAGATGCATTCCTTGATTTAGTCATGTTTCTAGTAGCTAGCTGTTATGCCTTTCCTCCTTGTGGAGGATATGGAGCACCCACTTTTTCAACCTAAGAACAGCTTTTCTTTTTCCTCATTCCATTAATATTGAGAGTCCCAATTGTATGTGAGCAATAGTTATAAGTTATAGGTTTGACTAACCAGTGTCTTAAGGACAATCATTAAAAATTTAAAATAAAAAAAATTGATAACTTTTACGTAGAATACACAAATTTCAAAAAAAAAAATTATACTTTAAATTTTTTATCTCATAAGTTATTTGGGACATATAAGAATTAAGGAGTATTACGAATTAGAGGTACATTGATTTATGCTAACAAATTGATTTATGCTAACAAACCAACAACTAATATTTGTCTATAGAAAAAAATCAGAACTGAGCCATAATCCTTATCTTGGGATATTTGTATTAGACCCAAATGAAAAAAAATCCAATATAATATTAAATCCAAATATTTTATATCATTTGCGCACTTGCTGACATTTTGATCTTAAAACATTCAAAATGTCCGGTCTTTAAGTGTAAGGAAAATGAGATGAGTTGAATCTCACATTGTAATATAGTGATGTTAAAACAAATTTTGCGCTATAGATATTTAGTTTTAGACGTGGGGTGTGTCACAATAGTTAAAATAAGGACAATCATTTATCAGCTTGTTTTTTTGGTTTGTTTGATTTAGATCAAAACCTAATTTCTAAAGAATAACCGCAAACGCAATCATGCAGTTACAAAAGAAAGACAATGCAACACTATAAGAAATTTATGCATTATCATATATTATAATATTAATATACACAATGGTTGCAAATTTACAGAGTTGAAGCACCAACATCTGTTCTCTAATTAGCATTACAACATCTACAAACAACATATTCCATTTCTATTCCCTTTTATTTTATTTGATACAAAACTAGCGCAAAAAGAGAACATGGTGGAGTACTTTAATTTGACACACCACCATCTAAAAGCAAAATGGAATAAAAACAAAAATAAAAGAACAAAGAAATCACACCCTAGTTAATTAATTCTGGGTTGTGCTCGTCTTAATTAAACCAACCAACCATATATAATATAATATAGTAAAATAAACCAAGCTATTCCTTCTGAAATCTCCCTTATTCTTGAAAAAAAATGCAATATCAAAGGGAGAGAATGATGAGGTTGAGCTTTCGTGTATCAGGACGAGTTTGGATCCTGTGCAGCAGTGTAGAGCCATTGAATCAAGAACAAACTTGAAATTCAAGTACCCTTTTGCACCATTTCCCTCTTCCTCTTCAATGAATCTTGTTTCTGCAAGATTATATTCCTTTTAAACCTCCTAATAAAAAGATCAGCAACTTCATCAATATCATCCTCAAGTTTAAACTCTTTTCCTGCTTCTTCCTTACAATTCTTCACCTTATCAATGACTGACCCAGCAAAATCCAATCCTTCAGAATCAAAAAGTGTGTGAGTCAAATCAGGGTACTTGTCATCATCATCTCCATAACCATAGTAACTATCATATCCATCTTCTTGGTCTTGTTGTTCATCTACAACTTGTGTTTCACTTGGATTGTGCAATGCTTCATAAGTGTGATGATGAGCATTGTTTTTATACACAACTAGGGCTTTATTTTGATCATCACAATTGCCACCTTCTTCAATTAAACCATCTTCTTTGGAGTGATGATGAGAATGACTCCCCCAAACAGAATGAAACTTCTCAGAAATTGAACTCATAAGGAACTTTTTGTTCTTCATGAGTGAGAATATAATCAAACGAGCTTTAATGGCATTTGTTTTGGACTTCAAAGCCATAGTTTTTGACTTTGTCATTGCGGTTAAACCGGCAATGATTTGCTTCAACAATTTTGCTGTTTTGCTCTTCATGTTGCTCATTGTAGTAATAATTGATGACTCTAGAGACTTTGCAAAATAGCTAGTGAAAGTAAAAAAGTCCAGTGAACTAAATCAAATCAAAATTTAAAAAAACAATTTTGGTAATGTTTAGGTTTGAGATTGAGAGAGAGGTGATAGTTTGAAGAGAGGATTGTAATTGTACAAGCTTTGTACTTTGGCACGAAAGAGTACAAGGTGTGGACAAGGGTTTATATAGGAGATACAACATGGTATGATTAATAATAATGTAGTGTGACAATTAACATAATTTAAAAGATGTAGTGTTTTGTGTGAGAGGAACAAGTGCAACAAAAGAAAGAGTCGGGGTTAAGAAAAGAAAAGCAAAGTGAAAAAAGTTAAAGTTGGTTGATAAAGTTAGGGACACTTGGCATGTCATGATAGGGTCTTTGAGTTATGGCTGTTTAAGTGGTATACGAAGTTGAAAATTTTAGTGGGTAGATATTATCAGTGGGGTTGGGTTTTGGTTGGGAGCGGGGAACTCTATTACTTTTAACAAAACTATATGAATTTTAGATTTGATTTCTCTTCATAAAGTACATTAAAGTGTGACCTTCATCGGCTCTTCATGAGCCTTGGTGTTGTTATTGGTACCAAAGTATAATTTGGAGCTCTTTTGGTTCATCTCTGCTTAAACAATTTCAAGGAAATCAACTAGGGTTAGAATCAATTACACAAAGTTTATTTTTGAATAATTAATTTGCTTGAGCAGAGTGAAATCAGAAAACAGATACTGTAGTGTTAATTATCTGTTTGATTTCTCTGAAAACGAAAAGTATATGTTTTTATTCCATGGTAGAGTATAATAATTGATTTTTTTGTTTTAGTGAAAATAATTTATTTGGGTACCGTTACAAAAAGATAGTTTTATATTAGGTTAAAATATCACAAAATTTGGTCTCAAACTTTTGACTGGGAATTTTATCTCAAATTTGATTTTAGCATAAAAATACTCAAATAAAAATTACTTTAATTCAAATTCAATTGTAATTAAATTAATTAAATAAAATCAATTTCATTTAAAATTATGTTCATTAAATATTCATCTTAGTGTTGGTTCAGTTGCGCAGCATGAGGACGAAAAACAGTGGATAAAACGAAATCTGGAAGAAGAACGAAAAACATAGCACTAAATTTTGTAATGCGTAATTTCCATTGAGTTATGAAGGCACACTTTACAATGGTTTATATACACAAACTTATGTCACAAGTAAAGTAACAAACTCGTAACAACCTTCTAACAAACTATTAACGACCTCTAACAAACATTAACTGATTCAGAAGCTCCAGTTTCTGAAGTGCTTCTGAAGCATCAGAAGCTGAACCTTCAGACTCTGAAGTTCAGCTTCTGAACCTTCAGAACTTCAGCTTCTGATCCCTCTACGCTTCAGCTTCTGAACCCTCTACAGTTATGAATTAATTCTCAACACTTAAAAAGTTAGTAATTTTATGAGTAATTTTAATTAGTTTATAGGCTAAAAATTGTTTAAACTTGTATTTTTAAACAGTTTTTCTTTGAGGAGTTGTATTTTTAAACATTTAAAGAAATATGGTGAATCCATGAAATAAAACCACATAATAGAATTATTAAAGAAATTACAAAACCACGAAATCAGAAAACAAAGTCCCCTTGCTTTTGTAGTTTAGACGTTTTCATATGGCCCCTTTCAATAATTTGACCACTATTTTGGAGGACCTTTGAAGCTTTTGAGGAAATGATATGGGAACACTGGCAAACCAACCTAACCCACCAGATGCGATGGAATAATTACTACTCAATCCATTAACTTTATATATTTTTGGGGTAAATGACAAAAATAACCATCCACAATAGACCATTATTATACAGCCTCTAATCTTTTGTGATATGGAGGAGGGTGGTACCACTGTCTTTGCCTTTGATCTTTATTAAATTGTTTTTGTTAGAAATAGGAATCTCAATTGCTTAGTGTAGTCAAAATCATATTATCACAATCAACTTCACCAAGGTAAAGGCTTAGATTATAGAACTGTTCAAATATTCTGGGCCACTAATTTGACTATCGCAACGGATTTCAAGGCATGGCGTGAGGAAGTTTTTGAAGTGAGCTTGATTGAAGTGAGCTAGATTATTTATGAAAACTTAGCCCCTAAGGTTGCTTACAAGAGCCTTACGATTTTCATTTTAATCTTCTCTACTTTCTAGTGCCGTGTGCTTTGTTGTTTTTCATGACAATGGAACTAAAATAATGGCGGTCAAGAACATCAAATTCTTTATAGAGACTAGAGAGTAAACCATAAAACACATTTAACCCTAAAATAAAATTATATACATATATGTATGTGACTTGGGGATGATTTGGGGGGGATCCTTAGGAATTAGTGAGACAATTATTATATCAAATTGGATAATTGTACTAAATTACTGATAATATAACTTCTATTTTTTTCTCCAAAAAAATCTTTTATTTAAAATAATCTTTTAGTAAAAACCAGAAACTCGTCCAAAAATTTATATCAGTGAGGCAAGATTGTATATTATAGATGTTTATATTAAAAAACGATTATAATAACATCAGCAAAATTTTGGAAGTTACAAAATTATAGAATTATATATACTCAAAAATTTGAAGATGCATCAACATCTCTACAATTATTCTTTGTGTCTTCATATTTTAAAATTAATTTGTATATATGTGTGTGTGTGTGTGTGTATGTATGTATGTATGTATGTATGTATGTATGAAATAAACATTCAATAATTTATCTCTCACACTAGTTCTGATTTAATACTTCACAGATAAAATTATTCAATAATTTTTAGTGTAGACACTACTTAATTTTAGAGATGCGGAATTTTTAGTTTCTCATATTTTTAGAGATGGTAATTGTTGTGCATATAAGTTGCCTCTCTTTCCGTTTTGCTTCTCATCTTAATACTTGGTGGGATGATGTTACCTCATTTATTAGGATGAATTTTGATTGTAATCTATGCAATTTGTACACTTGTAGGCTAAAGTGATTGGGGGTGTGTTTCCATTGTTTTTTTTAATTCAGCAAAGAAGAATAATATTAGAAAAGAGTACAAGAGAACTCAACCCAAATACAACTCAGACCAAAAGGAAATGAGCAAGCTCAAACAACAAAAATAAAAACTTCCATCGTTACGAAGAAAGTTAAAACCTTAATAAACAATTCATATGATATACACTCCACTTATAGAATAAACAATACTTCATTTGTCTACATTCTTAGGGGTTTGAAGCTCCACTAAATCGGAATTCAGGACTCATTCAAATTCTCTCAAAATGATTTTGTTTTTAACTGATACTCATTAATCACTTGATTTCAATATTTTATTGTGCTTAAGAACAATTGGTTCCATTATTATTGTAAATAGAGAACCGTTGAGGGTAAGCAAGAGGTGTCAATTAATTAACCTCATAATTTTTTTTTTACAAAATCCATAGGAACGCCTCAACAATTATATTCATTGTCTCAAAGAAAATTAATGTGTGCTCTCTTATTTATTTCTTTCTGGTAAGTGTAATTCTCATCTAAGATTTTCACAGATTATCGCCAATTCTGATATGATATAAAAACTTTTTTTGGTAGGCATAATATATGAAAACTTGTTAACCTACTTCCACCCCTGCTAGCTAGATTTCATCGTCATTAATCTTAAAGTGGGTTGCTTTAATTAAACTTGGCAAGGTCAACTTTTTTTGACAGTCATTTTCTAAATGAAATATGTATGAAACATATGGACAATAGCATTGGTCCCACGCATTGGTACCAAATAAATCATCTATATGAAGAACCCCTTGTTTGTATGGAAACCAACCACACAAATATCTAGTTACGTAATCAAAATAGTACATATGATTGTAAACTTTTTCGTATATATTGTTTTTGCTTTCAGATTTTAGACCTCCTAGCTCGATCGCACTCGCACTTGTGCGATTTCAAATTTAGTTGCTTTGGTATAAATTAATTGTTGCCTTTTTTCTATATATTCATTTAAATTGATAGGCTAAATCGATCAAACAAAAATGTAAAATTGTTATAACTTAAAATGTTGAATCTACAAATAAATTTACAACATCTACATTAACAACAACAAATGCCCACAAGTATGACAAAAACTATAAATATGACGAAATTAAGATGTTGACGATGCTAAACCCATTTATTGAATATAGTTGATATGACAATCTGAATTAAACAAGCATCGCAATGAGACAAAAAAACAAAACAATATCACACCAAGATAACGAGCAAAACAACATTGCATTAAATTAAAACGTCAAAATCATGAAAGAAAAACTAATTATTTGTGTAAATCACTTATTTAAATAAAAAGAAAAAATAATTTAGGGGTTATTTCGGATCAAAAGTTAGCCCTAAACCACCCCTCCCCATCTCCTATGAAAAAAATATGAAAATAGGAGAAGAGGAAAAGAAAATGGAGGAGGCGGCTAGCTAATTTTGGGTATATGGTTTTGTTTTCGGTAGTGAATGCTTTTTGTGTTTGATTTTTCATATGAGTAATTTCAAAAGCAACAAGAAAATGCATGCATTACGCATATGTTGCTCCCAGGTCTCAACCATCTGATTTGACCTACGTATAAAGCTCGACAAAGTGGTCATAATTTAGGACAATCGTGCAGTCTGTGAGTGCTGCATTAATATAGTCTGTAAAGATTAACAAATTTAAAGTTTGATAATCAAATGCCAGTTTGGATTGGTTTTGGATATTTTGTACTAAAAATGTATTGCCAAAATTCAAAAAAAATCCAATTAAGCACTAATTAAGAAGATGCTTTATGAATATATGTCTAAAAATGATAGAGTATTTAATATCTAGTTGAACATGAACAGCTATATAATGCAAAGTTATAGTTTTAATAATCTTTTGATTATACTTTTGCAAATGTGGTCCCTATATAATTTTGAACTTTAGCATGATCTACCTTTATGATATCACAAAGCAGTATGTACGTTTTGCAAAATTTAGCTGAATATAGGCATGCATTTGAAGGTATTGCATTCTACGGGCTAAGTTTATTTTTATGTTGTTTTTATCAGGATATGTAAATACATATTTATTTATAAGCTAAATGAATTATACATATCAGTGCAATTGAGTTACTACAATAATATATGTCAACTGGTTGTTTAACCTTACATTTAATCAAAATTACGAAAAAATTACGAAAAAATATATATCAGTGCAATTAATATCAAACCACAATTAATATCAAACCACAGCCAAATTACGAAAAAATTAAGGTGCATGGATATGTATGTCATAACTTTTTCCAATCTACGTTGTGGGCCTTTCTTTGTAGCTTCTCAAACGGCTTCTTTTAATAGTGGAAAGGTAGGTTGAAGTCTAGATCGACAATAGCTTTGGCTATGGTTTTAGTTGCCTTGTTGGTCCAATATTCTCAGTAAAGTAAACTAATTTATTTATAGGAAATACATGCATGCATTTGTATTGTAGTTATATATATAAGTTATGTATCTCTGTTCCAATCGAAGCCAAAAGAGATGCACTTAGCTGCACGGACGAGATTTGATTGATTTTGCTTTTCATTTTTTTGGTGGGAAATTAACACGAGCTTAGGATCATTGTGCAATCTAGGCTGTAAAGATTAATCAATCGTTATAATTTAAATGAACATGTGTATATAAGTTGGATATTTTTGTAGCTTATGGAACATTATATAATTATTATATACTCTATTCTATCCGTCTCACAATAATAGTTTATTAAGGTTTGCGCACCATTATTAAGGAAATAATTAATTGTGTTGACTTCAATGATAAAATTAATATCATTTACTAAAATACTCTTATTAATTGTAGTTAGTGGAATAATTAAGTTTGATGAAATTTAATAAATAACGGTATAATAGTGGAAAAAAATAATAAATGTTGCATTTGTATTCTAAAATGACTATTATTTTGAGACAGAAAAATGTTAAAGAGACAATTATTTTGATACGGAGAAGGTATAAATTATTCGTGTTGTTGAAAGTCTCGCACAAGAAAATGACCATAACCAAGCAAGGACTGAATGTAGGTTCAAGCAATTGGGGGTACGTTAGTGTGCTCGCAGAGTAGTTTGGTTCGGTATTGATATTAAAAGTTATCTGAACTAAAAGCAAAAAAAAACATGCAGTTTGATTTGGTTCGGTTAGTTTAGTATTTTGCAAGATAACATTTACTTTTAAAAAACTGCCAACAATTTTGATTATATTTGCTGCAAAAATTAATTAACTAATTGGCAACGATTTACGATTAACTTCTAATACCATTATAAGGTGCATAAGCAAAAGGTGCAACCATTTCCTAAAATAAACGCAGCAATTAACGATTAACTTCAATTACAAATAGAAGAAAAAAGGGATAAATGAAAATAAGGTTAATACCGCTTTTGGTTCCCGGTAATATTAGCGAATTCTGGTTTTGATCCTTGTAAAAAAATAATTTAGATTTTGTCCCTGTCATTTCAGATTCTTCCACTTTAGGTCTCTCACTTAAACAAGTCAGCGGAATCTGCTGACGTGTCTTGATAACTGTGTAATTTTAATATTTTTTTAATCTACCAGCTGAAATTATAATTATTTTCATTATTAAAAATTCTAAAACAAATTTAAAAAGTAGATTAAAAAACAAAAACATTTTCAATCCCTCATTCATCTCCTCTCTCTCTGTGAGCTTCATCTTCTCCCTCTGTCTTTCTTCACCTCCGACCACCATCTCCCCTGCCGTCCATCACACCGTTCGTCATCGCAGCGCACCACCATCCACCACCCTTGTTCTCCCTCTCCTTCTACACCCTCCACTGCCATCTCTTTGTTCCTCTTCCCCATCTCTCCCCTCCACCGCCATCTTTCCCTCATCAATCAATCACCACTACACCCTTCCTCCCCGGTCACAACCACCATCCTCGTCGCCACCACCACACCCACAAACCATCTAAGTTTGACAATTTATGCTTTTAATCAAAAGCTCCAAACTTTGATTATGAACCTTAATTTTCTCCCCCTCCAAAATTCAGAATATAACCTTTTAAATTCAGATTAGATTTGATGGTGTTTTGATTTGAAAACCCCTAACCTTTTAAATTTGCACCAGATTCACATCAGATTTTCCTTTGTAGTGTGTTGAAGATTTTTCTGTATCTAATTGTTAAAGTGTTATGGTTTTGTTGTTTTGAAGATTTATGAATTTGTTGTTTGCTTTTAAAGTGTTTGTGGATTTGGGTTGAAGAGATATGAGTTTGAAGCTTGTTTTGATGGTGTTCTCTGATTCTCCTCCTTCTTTTTCTATTTTTCCATTTTCTTATGTTTTGGTCCATTACTCAATTTTTGGGCAGAGATGAACTGAGTTTGTGTTGAACCTAATGAACAAGATGAATTCAATAATAATTTTGGAATTTTGAACTTTTTTCTTATTTCAGATTTATTTTATTTAAAATTAATAAGAAAATAAAAAGCCATGTGGAAATAATTAATTACACAAAAAATGAAAAAATATCTAGTCAGCATGCCACGTTGACAAATTCTGCTGACAAGTTTAAATGAAGAACCAAAAGTGGAAGAATCTGAAATGACAGAGACATAATCTAAATTTTTTTTTACAAGGACCAAAACTAGAATTCGCTAATATTACAAGGACCAAAAGCGGTATTAACACATTAAAATATAACCAATATCATCGATATTTACAATTGTGTTTAATCTATATACATCGTTACTGTATAAAAGTTTTACACATGCATCCAATGATGTGTTGCTACATCACCTAACGAGTTAAAAATATATGACTTGTCAATTCTAATTAATTGATGTAGCAATAGATCATTTGATACATGTGTAAAAAAAATTGTACAATGACAATGTATATAAATTAAACTCTTTACAATTACCTCTCTGTTTATGCGATTTGTAAAGTTTATTTCCTATTTTTGAGGTTTTGGTGAATATTTTATGGATGATGTTGGCGTTGTTTATTTCATACGACTTGTATTGTATAATTTTTTAGGTTAATTGAGAAAAGAAGAAAGAAAGGGCTGAGAGAAAATATAGCCAAAAACTACTATTTTGAGGTGAGTGAGTGTATGAGCTAAGTGAGTGTTTGGATTGCTTGAGTGTTTCTCTAAGTCTGCGTTTTAGTTTGGTTTAGTTTGGATGACAAACAAAAACCGCAAAGCGAGCCATGCAATTGAGTGAAAAAGTTGCTTAAATAACTCCCAATCAAACACAGTTTTTTGCAGTTTTCAATTTAAATTGGTTTGGTTTGTGGTTTTCTATTGAGTTGGTTATGTTTGGAACACCTTAGTGTCACATGCCTCCACTTAGTCTTTTAATTTGGTAAAGGTTGTTGACTAATTTTATTAATTTTTAATTATAAATTAAGTGTTGTCCTCACAAAATATTATTGAATAATTTTATGCTTAAATACACTTTCGATCCCTCTATTTAAAAAAAAAATTGAAGTTTTGCTCCCCTTATTTTAAATATCAGCTTTTTGGTCCCCATTTATCTTTTTCCTAAATTTTGGTCCCTCATCTCATTTTTGTCTTTTTTATGATGTTACCCATTTATTTATGACATGAAAGTGTTCATTAGGTCATATTGAATATCCATATCAGCAAAAATATGTCTAATAGACGCTATCAAGTCATAAATAAAAATGCCACATCATCAAAAAGTAACAAAAAATGAGTTGATAAACTAAAATTTCAAAAATAAGTTAAATAAGGGGAAAAAATCGATTTTTAAAATTGAGGAACCGAAATTCATTTTCTTGAAAATAGGGAGACCTGATGCATTTTAGCCATAAATTTATTTGTGAAGAAAAACACAATAATATGGCCTTTGATTTACATATTCTACTATAGCAATCTGCCCCTTGATTTTGACAATTAAGCTATACCAATCTGGCCCTTGATTTTGACAATTAAGCTGATTATGTAACCAAACCCAAATTTTATGTCATTTGGATGCACATCTGAGACCTTGTTTTGCTTGGTGATTCGGTTCATGATATTTCTTAGCAGTTGGACTAATAATATCACAAGGAATCAAAATTCTATGGTAGTAAAGGTTATATGTTCTCAACAAGCATGGTGAGACTAATGGCTGCAATGTATATAGTCCAACAAAGACATCTTAGCTCTGTAAAAGCCAAATGATAACTGATGTCAAAATCATGAAAATTAATGGTAGTATATAGTTCAAGCAAAATATAATATTAAGCCTACAAAACTGAAGTATATAGGCATCTAAAACTCTTATTTTGATTGTGTGCGGTACTTGTGACTTCAAACAATCAACCACATCTGAATCGTCTAATCAATATTGACGGTCTAGATTTCAATGGGACGTTGAATCAAATATTTCGAGGAGTTTGGATCCTATACAACAGCTGCAGACGTTGAATTAAAATGAACTCAAAATTCAAGCAGCCTTTTGGATCATTTCCCTCTTCCTCTTAAATGAATCTTGTTTTTGCAAGATTATATTCCTTCTAAACCTTCTAATAAAAAGATCAGCAACTTCATCAATATCATCTTCAAGTTTAAACTCTTTCCCTGCTTCTTCCTTACAATTCTTCACCTTATCAATCACCGATCCATCAAAATCCAATCCATGAGAATCAAAAAGAGTGTGAGTCAAATCATAGTAACCACCATGTCCGTCTTCTTGATCGTGTTCATCCACAACTTGTGTTTCACTGGGATTTTGCAACGCTTCATAAGTATGAGCATTGTTGTTATACACAACTATGGCTCTATGATCGTAATAATTTCCACCTTCTTCAATTAAACGGTTTTCTTTGGAGTGATGATGTGAATGGTTCCCCAAAACAGAATGAAATTTCTTTGAAATTGAACTCATAAGGAACTTTTTATTCTTCATGAGTGAGAATATAATTAAACCAGCTTTGATGGCATTTGTTTTGGACTTCAATGCTATAGTTTTGGACTTTGTTAAACCAGCTATAATTTGTTTCTGCAATTTTGCTGTTTTGTTCATCATGTTGCTCATTGTAGTAATAATTGATAACTCAAGAGACTTTGCAAAATAGCTTATGAAAGTAAAAAAGTAGAATGAACTAAATCAAATCAAATCAAATTTGGATAACAATTTTGGGAATATTTAGGTTAGAGATTGATAGAGAGGTGAAAGTATGAAGAGAGGATTGTTATTGTACAAGCTTTGTACTTTGGCACGAAAGACTACAAGGTGTGGACAAGGGTTTATATAGAAGACACAACAATATATGATTAATAATAATAATAAATGATAATAATGCAGTGTGACATACTATAAAAAATAAATAAATTATAGTGTGACCTTTCGAAAAGGAAAATGATCTTTGTACCCTCATACATACACTTTTTTTTTTACACAATAAAAGAGTAATATAATAGTTGTGATATGTTGATGTTATGATAATAAGATAGAGATAAAGAAAAAATGACGTGTTAAATAGTTGTTAGAGAGATTATTTTTGTTTTTTTTACAAAGTGAGTTGGAGGTATCCAATATTATAAGGCTCATTAAAAAAAAGAGAGTGAGGGTTAAGAAAACAAAAGCAAAGTGAAAAAAAGAAGTTAAAGGCAGTACTAAAGTTGAGGGACACTTGGCAATTGATGACAGGGGCCTTTGAGTTATGGCTGTTTAATTGGTACTCTCTCCATTTTTTTTATGTTTTAGACTTCAACAATATTCTAAAATATTTGATGTTTTAGTATATTTAATATTTTTTTAAGTCTATCTTTGTTGGAAAACTCACCATAAAACTATTGAAGGTGTTGTGTCCTTTGGTTTATCACATGTGAATTTAATCTTAAATAAGGACAATTTAGTCCAAAACATACAAATATTTATACGTTTTATTACTTCTTAAGACTTGTGCCAAGAGCTAAAACATCAAAAGATAAAAAATAGAGGGAATATAAGAAGTTTGGAACTTTTAGTATGCTTAATTGGTTCATTGGTCCCCTAATTAATTTTCAGTTTTTATTTTGGTCTCACAACTCGTAAAATCCACAATTTGGTCCCTCAAGTTAATCTTGTTCCACACTTGAGACAGGAAGAAGCTTCATTGTTCCATCTTGAACTTTATCTCTTACAAAATGACAGTCAATCTCTAAATGCTTTGTTCTTTCATGAAACACTGGATTAGTTGCAATATGCAATGCACTCTTATTATCACAATATAGGACTGGAACTTTAATTGATTTCATTTTGAAATCATTCAATAAGTATATTAGCCATTGCATTTCACATGTTGCAGCTGAAAGTGCTCTATATTTTGCTTCACTTGAAGATCTAGATACAATGCTTTGCTTCTTGGTGTGCCATGATATTAAGGAAGAACCTAAAAAGAAACATAAACCAGTTATGGATCTTCTTGTATCTACACATCCTGTCCAATCAGCATCTGTGAATCCTTGCACATCTGAATTTTTGGAAAAAAAAACAATCCTTTTACAGGACAACTCTTCAAATATCTCAATACTCTACATGCAGCTTTGTAATGGAATTTTGTTGGAGCAGATAGAAATTGACTGAGTTGTTGAACAACAAAGCATATATCAGGTCTTGTATGTGTCAGATAAAGTAATCTGCCTACAAGTCTCATGTATTTATAGATGTCTTCATGCAATGGCCCCCCATCATGGTGCAGCTTGACAGAAGGATCCATGGGGGTAGAGATAGGTTTGGAGCCAAGTAAACCTGAATTATTAAGCAAGTCCAAACAATATTTTCTTTGACAAACTGAGATGCCAAGATGAGAATAAGCAACTTCAAGACCAAGAAAATATTTGAGCTTGCCCAGGTCTTTGATCTTGAATGTATTGTCAAGCATATTTTTGACTCTAGAAATTTCTGATAATGAGTTACCAGCCAGAATAATATCATCAACATACACAAGTAGAGCTGTGAATGAATCATTTGATTTATGAATGAAGAGAGTGTGATCAGCTGATGCTTGAGTGTAACCTTGCTTAATGAGAAAAAATGCAAGCTTTTCATACCATTTTCTGCTTGCTTGCTCTACTCCATATAAGGATTTCAACAATTTACATACTTGGTTAGGTTTATCAGAAGTGACTCCTTGAGGGATTTCCATGTATACATCTTTATAGAGATCACCTTGCAAAAATGCATTGTTGACATCTAATTGATGAACGAACTCGTTGTTGATGGATGCTAAAGCAAGTAACATTCTGACGGTTGTGATTTTGGCCACTAATGAGAATGTTTTAAAATAATCAATTCCTTATATTTGATTGTAGCCTTTAGCCACTAATCTTGCTTTGTATCTTTCTATAGATCCATTTGAAAGATACTTGATCTTATAGATCCATTTGCATCCTATAGGTTTGACCTTTGGAAGTAAATTAACAACTTTCCATGTACCATTCTTCACTAAAGCCAATATCTTAGTATTCATAGCTTGAATCCAATGTTCACATTGCAAGGCTTCTTCATAATTTTTGGGTTCAGTGTGTGTGAGAATAGAGAGTGAAAAATGTGAATGTGAAGGAGAAAGATTAGAGGAAGAAGTAAATTTAGACAAAGGATATAATGTACCTGAAGAAGATGATTTGTTATGATCTGTGAAGGAAGTACAAACATAGTCTTGAAGCTTGACAGAAGATTGTTTGACTCTATGAGACCTTCTTATATCATGTGGTACAGGAACGAGGTGGTTATCAGGAATTTGAGTAGGAATGGTTAAATTTGGAGGTGGAGGAATGTGAGTTGGTGGATTACTTATGTCAAAAGTAATTGTAGTGGGAAAATTGCATTCAGTGTTAAGTACAGAATTGTCATTAGCACAATGATGATCATGAAAATGAAAAGGAGTATTGGTAGAATCAATTTTATATGGAAAAATATGTTCATGAAAAACAACATTTCTAGAAATGAAAATTTGTCTGGTTTTTAAATCAAAAAGAATGTAACCTTTGACACCAGTTTTGTAGCCTAAGAACAAACATTTCTTAGCTCTGGGATCAAGTTTGGTTCTATGGGATGTGAGAGTGGATGCAAAGCATAAAGAACCAAACACCTTAAGAGAATTAAAATCAGGATTACAATAAAAAATAAGCTGATATGGTGACTTGTTCTGCAAGATATTTGAGGAAACTCTATTTATGATATAAGTTGCATGAACACATCATAAGACCAAACAAATTTGGGAAGTTTAGACTGAAAAAGAAGAGCTCTACCCACATTTAAAATGTGTTGATGTTTTCTTTCCACTCTCCCATTTTGTTGAGGAGTTTCAACACAAGACTTTTGATGTAAAATGCCTTGTGAGCTGTTAAACTGTTCTAATGATTTTTATTTTGCAATTAAATTGATTTTCAACATGCAAAATGAAGTTTTGAATATGATGTGGGACTTCAGCTTTGGATTTCAAAAGAATAATCCATACAAATCTACTATAATCATCAACAACAGTTAAGAAGTAACTATGAACATGAATTGATTTAACAGACAAAGGACCCCAAATATCACAATGTACCATATCAAATTTACTGGATGATCTTTGAGTACTTGTATAAAATGGTAACTTTTTCTGTTTAGCAAAGTGGCATGTGTCACACACTAAAGATTGATCAGAAGACAGAAAAGGGAATTATTTATGCATAATATCCATTCTAGAATGAGATAAATGGACTAGTCTAAAATGCCATAAACTACTTAGTGGAATATAGTGTGACTCTGAGATGTAGACAGACAGACCTTTGGAAATTTTATCTTCAAGTCTAAGTTTGTATAATCCTTCACTGAGATCAGCTAAACCAATCTTCTTCTGAGAGATCATATCCTGCAAAACACTGATTATCAAAAAATTGCAAGGTACACTTTGATGAGAAACACAGTTTTGAAACTGAGATCAAATTGAAGGAAAAATCTTTTAAAAATAGCACATGATGTAAAATAAGTTGAGATGTCAAAGTAACTGTGCCTGCTATATTGGTTTCAACAAAATTACCATTTGGAAGTTTGATAAGAATAGGTTTAATGTGATAATATGTAGTGTACCAGTTCAAAGAAGAACATATGTGGTCACTTGCTCCTGAATCTAATATCCAGAAGTCAGATTTAATGCAGGTCAAGCAGTGTGAGATTGGTAAAGAACAATGAGTTTTACCTGAGGATGAAGCTTCAAGTGGTGTATGACTAATTGAAACTGAGGTGCTAACCTGATTAGCAGTGGGATGAGAAGAAGATGCAATCTTTGAAGATTGAATTAAGGCAAGAATACTGTCATATTGTTCTTTAGTAAAGGAAGGTTGTAAATTGCTAGACAAAATCACATCTTGAGATCCTTTGCAACTTTCATCAGGATCTTGAGCTTCAACTTGCACAAAGTTGACATTTGAGTTGTAACTTTTTCCATAGTTGGGAGGGAAACCATGCTTTCGATAGCATATATCAATGGTATGACCAGAACGCCCACAAAAAGTGCAAGACACAGAAGAGTTTCTACCACCTCTACCACCATTAAATGTTGATCCTCTACCTCTACCATAAGGCTTTTTAGCTTCAGCAACATTGATCAAAACCTTACTATCATCAACAAAATCAATGGTATCATTTCTCTCTTCTTGTGAAGCCAAAGAATAAACTTTGTTGAGGGGGGTAATGGATCCATAATCAAGATTTGAGTTCTAACAATAGCAAATTGGTCATTTAAACCACTCAAAAACTGAATTACTTGATCTTCATGTCTAAAAGACTTAACAAAACGCATTGAAGCACAAACACATTTTTTAGGACAAGTGCAAGAAGGAATAGGTTGATGATTATCATATTCTTCCCACAATGATCTCAATTCAACATAGTAGTCATTGATAGAATTGGTACCTTGCTTCAAATTATTGATTTCTATTTTGAGTTTCCATACACGAATTCTATCTGCTTTGCTGAATCTTTCTTTCAATTCTCGCCAAACTTCTAAAACATTGTCAATGAAAACAATGCTTTGAGCAATTGAATCTGAAATGGAGTTCATGATCCAAGAATGGATGAGATTGTTACATCTTTCCCAAGCAGGGTAAAGGAGCTCATCAATTGCAGGAGGATCAATGGATCCATCTATAAACTGGAACTTGTTCTTTCGACCAAGACCTCTGCGCATAGCTCTTGCCCAAGCTTGATAGTTGGTGGTGCTGAGTTGAGGCTTGATAGCTACAGAATGAGGACCATCACTGGGATGTACATAATATGGTGATGAAGCATCTTGTGTTGGATCTTGATTATTATTGTTGTTTCGCACCATTGTTGATACTTTGAGAAGAATTTGATGCAAGAAACGCAAAAGAAGAAGAAGAATCATGGACCAACGAAGGAGCAAAAAAAAAGAAGAAAAGGATGAAGTAGAAAAATTGTAGAGCACACACAAAGAAAACTGAGAAATTAGAAAAAATGCAGAAGAAGAATTCTGCAAAATTTGTTGATGAAGCTTGATGAATGTGTGTTCATGGCGGAAGATTACAGTTGGATCGTAACAACCTCTCACTGTGAAAGGCGCTCTGATACCATGTTGAGAAAATAAACTGTGACTTGAGAAATAAGAAAAGTGATCATTGTGTAAAATTCACTTTATTTCTTAATGGTTAATTACAAGAGTGAAACACACTTATATAGAGAATATAGGGACTACAATAGTTACCATGATCCTTTATACTAGATTGTGCTCTACCTAACTAACTTTTAACAAGCTAAAAACAGAGAATTACAATTAGTTATCCTTTGATGAACAAACATTCGCCCAATTGTAAGAGAGGTAAACGCATGCAAGGTCAGAGAGCCATATTAAGGATTTACAATAGTATTTGCATATAACTTACCAATTGTAGAATTTTTTACGTGAACTCAAGTCACAACTATAATGTGAATGGAATGTCTAACTATCTATATCAGTAGTAATTTTTAAATTAATTATAATTCGAAACCTTAATTAAAAAAATACAGAATTGTAATTTAATTAATTTTACAAGATTAATTTGATTCCAAATCATGTTTATCATATTATAGGATTGTTCAAAATTTTGGGCCACTAATTTTACTATAGCAACAGATTTCAAGTCATAGCGTGAGGAAATTTTGAAGGGAGCATGTGATTGAATACGTCCCATTATTGAAGTTTTTAAAGGTATTTATAAAAACTTAGCCCCTAAGGTTGCTCACAAGAGCCTTACGATTTTCATTTTAATCTTCTCTACTTTCTAGTGCCGTGTGATTTGTTGTTTTTCATGTCAATGGAACTAAAATAATTGAATAAATAAAAAAAATATTAACGACATTCATTTTAAGACACTCTTTCTGCTACTAACTTTTTTATTGGTGAACTACGTATTTAGGAATAAGAATATGTCAGGTCGATATACAACGTCATACGGTCTAGCCTATGATAGGCGAGACCAAACTTGGCAAGGTTAACTTTTTTTTTGACACAAAGGTCATTTTCTAAATGACATTTTGTACAATAGCACTGGTTCCACTCATTTGTACCAAATAAATCATCTATATATGTATGGCTTTTTGAATAGAACGTACAATCCCTTGTTTGTATGGAAACCAACCACACAAATATCTAGTTACCTAATCAAAATAGTACATATGATTGTAAACTTTTTCGTATATATTGTTTTTGCTTTCAGATTTTAGCCCTCCTAGCTCGATCAATTTCAAATATAGTGGCTTTGGTGTAAATTAGTCGCAACTTTATCTATATAAAAACCAAAAATGTAAAAGCTAGCTAATTTCGGCTGTGTTTTTTTTTCCATATTAATTTCAAAAGCAACATGAAAATGCATGCATTACGCACATTTGTTGCTCCCAGATATCAACTTTCTGATTTGACCTATGTAAAGATTATGAAAAGTTTAATAATCAAATGCTTGTTTGGATTGGTATACATTGGATATTAATTGGAACAGAAGATGTATTGCCTAAATTTAAAAAAGTCCAAGCACTACTTAAGAACGGCTGCTTAAATTCAAATAACCTCATGACCAATTCTTGAACATTTCTTCTATTTGAATTTCTTTTTGCTATTATCGGCAACATGCTTTATGAATATATGTCTAAAAATGGTGGAGTATTTAATATCTAGTTGAACATGAACAGCTATATAATGCAAAGTTATATTTTTTTTTTTTTTTTGTAGGGATCTGAAAGGTATAGTTTTAAAAACCTTTTGATTATACTTTTGCAAATGTGGTCCCTGTATAATTTTGAACATTAGGATGCTCTACCTTTATGATATCACAAAGCAGTATGTATTGTCTTCTTCAGGGATAAGTTTATTTGTTGTATTTACCGGGAGATGTAAATATAAAAGTATGCTCTTAGTTATCGAAGAATTGTGGAGAACTCATCCAACAACCAATGAAAATTATTAAATTATTCACATAAACAACTTTGCAAGTAAAGTAAAAATTAGTTTGTGGACATCATTTACAAATTTACCCATGCGGCTCATTCTCATTTGGTTGTTGGTTAAGTTACTCCGTAATTTTTCAATGATAACATATGTCTCACCAAATCTATAAGCAAAATGAATTATTCAGAGTAAATTTGAGTTACTCCAACCTGATACAAATAGATAGTATTAACCACTTTACATAAATGCTAAAGGGTTACTTACAACATCAATTCGCAAACTATAAGTCAAGCAAGAATATATGTCATGTGTTTTCTTTACCTTACATTTGATCCAAATTATACTTAATGTATTGAGAGAAGAGATATTAAGGTGCATGGATGTATGTCAGAACTTTTTCCAATCTGCTTTGTGGGACTTTACTTTGTAGCTTCTCAAACGGCTTCATTTGTACAACAACTTGATGATATTTTTAATAGTGGGACGGTAGGTTGAAATCGAGATCGATAATAGCTCTGTGTTTGGTTTTTTAGTTGCCTTGTTGACCCAAATATATTCTCAGTAAAGTAAACTAATTTATTTATAGGAAATACATGCATGCATTTGTATTTTGTAGCTCGGTTGTCAATGCGGAAAAGCGGCGCGGCGCGGCCACCCCAAAAATTGACGCAGCGGGGGATGCGGGCGCGTATCGGACGTTATTCCCGTGATGCGGACACTAATATTTTAATACTAAAATACTATAATGTTGAAAAAGAAATACTAATAAAATTCATAATGTATTCATAATTTGAAATAAAACAAGTCTTAAACAAAACATAAGAACATACTTCTAAGAATAACTAATAAAATTCAAGGTAGCAAACACTTTAAGTCTATAAAAAAACAGAATTAAAAAACAAAATAAAAAAAACAGAATTATATAAAAAGAAAACAGAATTAAAAAATCAAATAAAAAAACAGAATTATAAAAATAAAACAGAATTAAAAAACAAAATAAATAAAAACAGAATTAGAAAGTAGAATAAAAATAAAAAAATAACCTATAAATCACAACATTAAACTAAGTTAATTAATAGTATTTTATCTTTTTTTTGTTACCATTATCTACTAGTAGTACTACGTTTTTTCTAAATAAAAGGTAAGGTATTTTTTTTGAATAAAAGGCAAGGTATTATTATTTATAATTTATAAAATCTTGTCCTGTGCATTAAGAGTAAGGTCACGTGTTTTGTTAAAAGAGCTTGATATTATTATTATTTTATTTTGTTGAGTTGAGAGAATAAAAGTACTACTATTATCTTTCTTTTTGAAAGACAAGATGGTTAAAAGAGTAAAATGTTTTATAAAAGGAAGATATTTGGTATTGGGCCTTAGGGCCCAGACAAGAGATAAGTCTTCTACAACTTTAACCTAACTTGACCTAGTCTTCTTCTTCTTCCACCATGGAGTGCCGCAGCAACAAAGGAAACATGAGTTTCAGATCTGACATTAACAGCAACCAAAATCCTTGTTTTCATCTTCATTCTTCATCGTCTCTCTCCTTCTCATTCTACTTCTCTGTTTATATCTCGTTTTATCCCTTTTGACCTGCCCCAACTTGGATTGCGCCCGCTCCAACCCAAAACCGGCCGCCCCGCGCCACCCAAAACCCGGCCGCCTTTGCCGCGAACGGCAAACGCTCCGCCCTGGAGCGTCGCAACGCGGGCCGTTGATTTTGGCCGCTCCGCGCCGCGATAGCGGCCGCTTTTAACAACAGAGTTTTGTAGTTAGTTATATAAGTTATGTACCAAAAGATGTGCACTTAGCTGCACGGACGAGATGTGATTGATTTTGCTTTTCATTTTTTGGTTAGAAATTAACATGAGTTTAAGATCGTTGTGCAATCTTGGCTGTAAAGATTAATTGGTCGCTATAACTTAAAAAGAACGTGTGTGTATATATGACTTGTATATTTTTCTGTGTTTCTAGAACTTGATATTATAACTATTATATATAATAAATATGTGTTATTTAAAGTCTCAAAGTTCAGCTTTTAGCTTTCTCTTTACTTTAACATGGTGCTTTTGTTGATTAAAAAAACATAGTGCTTTATTTGTCCATATATAAACTGTATTATTACACACACTATAGAACTAGTCACGCAATCATCCTTAAAAGAAAATTTACCATTAAAATAAATTTAGTTTATTAACTTACTTTATCTCTCATAATTTGGATCGTCCGAACCAAACCAATGACCCATAAGTGGAGATCCCATATGTTCACAAATTCTATCATGCATCACATTATATTGAATTTTTTTTCCTTTCTTCTCCCCTTGTTTAAGTCTCACTAACGTAAACATGTTAATTTGTATCCATAAGTGGGGGTTTCCGTTGGAATTGCCCTGATCTTAATATTTTCACCAGTCTATCTTCAAGTTCAAAAATCAATTATACTATTATTCCTTGCAGAACCAACAAGCATCATAAACAAACAGGCACAATTTATTGTCATTTCATCCAAATTTCGCGTCTCATTGAAACATAGTATTGTCTACTCCTAAATTGTATCTGTTCCCTCTACACTAAGCTCACAATCTTATCCCAAATGTTTTTGCATTCCATTCATTCTGTGATGTCAATCGGATTTTTTATTTATTTCCTTTTTCGAATTTTCAATTTCCCATAAAAACACAAATTTATTGTCCTTTGGATGCACATCTGAAACCTTCTTAGGAGTTGGACTAACAATATCACAAGAAATCCATTCTAGAGGTAAAGTTGTATGTTCCCAACAAGCATGGTGAGACTAATGGTTGCAATATAGTTCAAGAAAAGACTTCTTAGCTCTGTCAAACCAAATGATAAGTGATGTCAAAAAAATCAAGAAGATTCATGGTGGTAGATAGTTCAAACAAAATGTAATATTGAGCCTATCAAGATAAAGGTAAATAGGCATCTAATATTCGTATTTGGATTATGTGCAATACTTGGGACTGCACATAGTCGGTCACATTTGAATCATCCAATCAACATTGATGACTCGACAGTCTAGATTTCGAAGGGAAAGTAAGACGAGCTTGAGCTTTTGTGTATTTCGTGTAGTTTGGATCGTGTGTGCACATCAAAATTCAAGTACCCTTTTGCACGATTTCCCTCTTCCTCTTCAATGAATCTTGTTTCTGCAAGATTATATTCCTTTTAAACCTCCTAATAAAAAGATCAGCAACTTCATCAATATCATCTTCAAGTTTAAACTCTTTTCCTGCTTCTTCCTTACAATTCTTCACCTTATCAATCACTGATCCATCAAAATCCAATCCATGAGAATCAAAAAGAGTGTGAGTTAAGTCAGGGTACTTGTCATCATCATCATCTCCATAACCATAGCAATCTTCTTGATCTTCTTCGTTCACAACTTGAGTTTCACTTGGATTTTGCAACGCTCCATAACTGTGAGGGTGAACATTGTTGCTATACACAACTATGGCTCTATTATGATCTTCAATTAAACAATCTTCCTTGAAATGATGATGATGAGAATGATTCCCCCAAAGAGAATGAAACTTCTCAGAAATTGAACTCATAAGTAACTTTTTGTTCTTCATGAGTGAGAATATAATTAAACGAGCTTTGATGGCATTTGTTTTGGACTTTAAAGACATAGTTTTTGTCTTTGTCATTGAGGTTAAACCGGCAATGATTTGCTTTAACAATTTTGCTGTTTTGTTCTTCATGTTGCTCATTGTAGTAACTGTTGATGACTCTAGAGACTTTGCAAAATAGCTTGTGAAAGTACAAAAAGTAGAAAGAACGTAATTTAATGAAGATTGATTTTTTTTTTTGGGAATGTTTAGGTTTGAGATTGAGAGAGAGGTGGTAGTATGAAGAGAGGAATGTTATTTTACAAGCTTTGTACTTTGGCACGAAAGAGTGCAAGGTGTGGACAAGGGTTTATATAGGAGATACTATAAGGTAACAATGTAGTGTGACAATTAATTTAATAGACGTGTTTTGTGTGATTGAAACAAGTGCAAGAAAAGAAAGAGTGGGGGTTAAGAAAAGAAAAGCAAAGTGAAAAAAGATAAATGTGGCGATAAAGTTGAAGGACACTTGACACTTGAGTTTTTAAGTCGTATACGAAGTTTGGAAATTTAAGTGGGTAGAAATTATTAGTCTCAACCTTTTAGCCCCTAAGGTCACGGTGTTTACGATTTTTATTTTGATCTTCTCTACCTTGTAGTGTCGTGTGCTTGTTGTTTTTAATGCCAATGCAAGTGTTGATAATCTTCAATCCGCTGCATTTCAATTACAACTTTGGTATCATCGCCTTCTGACGATTCAGGTACAACTTATGTGTAATTAATTTGTTGTTATGGTTAATTGATCTAAAGAAATAAAAATATGTAAATAAGTTTTACTTACAAATTGATTGTCGCTTTATTCAAACGAAATACGTTACTTTTCATTATATATCCATGTCTGGTGTCTTTCGCTCGTAGCCATTTTTACCCGGGGAAGGGAGTTTAGGCATTTTTGAGCTTGAAATGTTTTGCCAGAACTTTTTATGGATCTATGATGTATCTTTGTAACCTATGTTTGATTGAATTTAGTAACTCTTAATTTATAAGTAATTTTTACCTACATAATATTTTACTATTAAGATCAATAAACCATAACACTTTTATAGTTTATCTTCATGGAAGATACCACATCTGTCAATAATGATGAATTGGTTAAAAACCAAGATCTAATTGATTATCCCCAAATTTGGATAAAATGAATAAATGGATTATGTCATCCATTCCTTATAGACAGATCTATAATTATGGAACATTTGATATAGCTTCAAGATTTGCTATAAAACAAATGGAACAAACTGTTCGTATTACTGATAATAATCAGACTATACATTTGTTAAACAAAATGATTTAAAAACTTTTTTAAAATATAACTATGTCCATATTGGAGTTATACAGGTATCATTCAGACCTCTAACCTTATTAGGTTTAGATGCTAGCATAATGGCCTATGTTAGAGATAGCAGATGCAATGATTTTAAACAATCTTTGACTGGTGTTATAGAAACTAGTCTTTGTCATGGACCTATTTGGTTTGATGTTAAACCTAATTTAACTTTATCTATGTCATATCAAAATCTGTATACTGCTATGGAACTTAAAGTTCACACTCACGGTTATAATTATAAACAAGGAAGTGAGATAATGGTTGTTTGCTATAGAATCTTTTATAAAGTCATGAACACTTTAAATCCTAAAGCTAAGCAGATAAGCTTACCAGGAACTACTACGTTAGTTAATACTAATTTGTTAACTACTAACGTGGCTACTAACAGGTTAATAAGATGGGATGAGATAAACTTTCCTGAAACCTGGAATCTGCATAATGAAACAGATCCTGAACCAATTATTAATCATAATATTGACCAAATTGTTCAGACTACTGAAGGGGATATAGAAGTCAAATTTGCTTCTTCTAGATCCTTTCGTATTCCCAGAAGCGTATCTTCTACTTCTAGTAGATATACTGCTAATGAAGGATTTTATACTCCTAATATGGCGTCTAGAGCCTCAACTTCTCAAATAAAAGAAGATTTCGAAACTGTTGAAAATATTGTCATCAGTGATAATAATATTCCTCAGGGAATATATAGTAGGAAATCTCCTACCCAATCTGAGATGAGTTTTCATCTAAATCAATGATTTTTTTTATGGATTGTTCACCCAATAGTGATTTTAGAAACTTTGTCAATGACGAGTTTAAAATGCCTAGATATAAGGAATTTAGAAAATGGTTTTTCAAAAAAGTTGATGAAAACAAAAGAACTATGTTCAAAGAAAAGTTTTATAAAGAACTTGACAAAAATAGGGAATTTATTCCTTTTGTAACTTGGTTTTACCAATATTTGATAAAAAAAACCGAAAAAAAGGTTTTAGTTTTGAAATCTAAAACCTGGACTATGGCATCCAATGGTGATATTATACAATCTCATTTTCCTCCTGAGCAGGAATTAAATTTAGGAAAAAATATTGGAGCTAATGCTTACAATCCTTTGATGAAGACTACTAGTGCTCTTCAAGAATTAAATTCTATAATAAAAGCGCAGAATTATACTAATGCTTTTTTAACTAGCTTAGAAGATCAATATATCAATCTTAAAAAAGATTTGTTTTATATAAGAACTCTCCTAGAAAATCAAGCTAATCAACAGAAAGCTGTTCTAGAAAAAATTGAGAATTCTAGTAATCAACAAAAAATAATTTTGGAAAAATTAGAAAAATCTGAAGGTTCTATTTCGACTTCTGCTCCTACTTCTAGCAGTAAAGAGATAGAAAAACCTTTTATCCAACCCCCAACCAATTTAAAGGGTTATAAGTTAGAAAAAGATACTAACGAATTTGTTACTATATTAGAAGAAAAACTTAAGCATATGCGTCTTAATGTTTTAAATGAAAAAGAAGCTTCAGAAATATCTGAAAATTCTGACATCGATAATATTGATGAGATATCTGCCATGTTTAAAAATCATGAAGAGCCAGAAATAAATCCTATTTATTCTCCTAAACCGGTAGAAAAATATTATTATAAAAGACCTTCTCCGCAAGATTTGCTTATAGAAGAGGATGATAATTATCAAAATGCCTATAATGGAAAATCCATTTATGAATGGAATATTGATGGTTTAAATGACACTCAAATTGTCAGAATCATACATAGAATGTTTTTGTATGCTACTGTTAGTAGATAGCAAGGCAATAATGATAGTGTTATAGCTACTTTTATAGCTGCTGGATTTGTTGGACAGCTGAGAGGATGGTGGGATTATTATCTCACTACTGAACAACGTAAAGATATTCTTGAGCATAAAAAAATTATAGAAGATACGAATGATCCTCTTAATAGAACCTATAATAGAGGTACTGCTGGTCTTATGATCGGAGAAGAGGATGGAGTTTATACTCTTTGTCTTGCTATTCTTCAGCATTTTGTTGGAACTATTGCTCCAATCACAGAGAAGATCAATACCCTTCTCCATAATCTTAGGTGCCCTTCTCTAACCCATTTTAGATGGTATAAGGACACATTCCTTTCAAGAGTTTATATGCTCAATAATTCTAATTCTGAACATTGGAAATCTAAATTTGTAGATGGCTTACCGCATTTATTTGCTGAAAGAGTTAGACAAACTCTTAGAAATAAACAGGATGGGGTTAAGATAAATTATAATAACATGACATATGGTCACATAATTAGCACTTGTGTTAATGAAGGTTTAAGTTTATGTAATGACATAAAACTTAGAAACCAAATCAAAGAGCAAAAATTAACAGAAAAACACCAATTAGGTGAGTTCTGTGACCAATTTGCCTTTGACATAGGAAAATCCTCCCATGATAAGAAGAAGGGTAAAAAACCCTTAGAAAAACCCTATAGGAAACCTTATAGGAAGAAGAATTTTAGAAAAAGATTTCACAAAGAAGAGAAGGATATCACCTTCAAGAATAATAGGAAAAGAAAATCTAAAGTTATAAAAAAAGATATTACTTGTCACAGTGTGGTAAAACTGGTCACTATGCAAACCAGTGTTGGACTAAGAATGCTCTTAAAAATATTGAAGATAATAATCTTCGTTCTCAACTTGAGAAAGTCCTTTTAATTAATTTTGAAGATGATTATAGCTCATCTGATAATGATATTGAGATGGTTAATGAATCATCCTCCGATACTAATGAAGAAATATCTTCTGATGACAACAATGATTGTCAGTGTAATTATTGGAAATCCATTGTTGAAATGAATGGTCTTAATGTTCTCACTAAAGAACATGATGAAGCCCTCAAGGCTTTAGAGGCCATAACAGATAATAATCTGAAAAGAGAAATGATAGAATTTCTTATAAAAAGACATTCTAAAGAGGATGCTCCCAGGGAGAATGCTCCCAAGGTCATTGATATACCTTATAAGATGAGTGAAGTCATATCTAGACTTCAAAAATCTAATGCTACGGAAACTCCTGTTTCTATTAGTGATCTTAAAAGAGAAATGAACTCTTTAAAAGCTGATATAGCTAAAATTAAAAAAGATAATCATATTCTATCTCAAAGGGTTGTTTATTTAGAAAAAGGAAAAACCCCTTCGAAAGATATAGCACATCTTCTCATAATTCAGATAATTCTGATGAGGAAGATTATTTAAACACTCTTGAGAGAATTACTTCTCAAAAATGGTTTATAAAAATAAATCTTGTTATTAATAAAAAATTTATCCTTCATAATGAGACTGTTCTTGTGGATAGTGGTGCAGATCTCAATTGTATTCAAGAAGGAATTATTCCTACCAAATATTTTGTTAAAACCACCCAATCTCTTACCCAAGCTGGGGGGGGTAAACTTCAGGTTAATTATAAATTACCTAATACCTATATATGTAATCAGAATATTTGTTTACCTACCCATTTTATTTTAGTAAAAGGATTAACCCATAGAATTATTCTTGGAACTCCTTTTTTGCATAATATAATGCCTATTACTAATATTGATCAAAAGGGTATTACAACCTTTATTGATAATCAAAAAATTACTTTTGATTTTATTACTGACCCTCAAACTAAAATAATTAATGAGGTTAAAAACTTACTTATTAATAAAAAGAAACAATTATGTTTTCTTAAAGATGAAGTTAGAATCCTTAACATTGAGAAACATCTTAACAAAGATGAGATTAAAAGACAAATAAGGTCTTTAGAAAAAAAATTTCAAATTGAGATTTGTAATGATGTCCCTAATGCTTTTTGGGATAGGAAGAAACATGTTGTTACTCTTCCTTATCTTGATGATTTTAATGAAAATTCCTACTAAAGCCAGGCCGGCTCAAATGAATCAAGAATACCTTGATCTTTGTAAAAAAGAAATCCAAACTCTTCTTGATAAAAGACTTATTAGAAATTCTAAATCTCCTTGGAGTTGTACAGCTTTTTATGTTAATAAAGCTGCTGAAAAGGAACATGGTGTTCCTAGATTAGTTATTAACTACAAACCCCTTAATCAGGTGTTAAAATGGATTAGATATCCTATTCCTAATAAAAAAGATCTTCTTGACAGGCTTAATACTTCTGTTATTTTTTCAAAATTTGATCTTAAGTCTGGATATTGGCAAATCCAGATAGCTGAAGCGGATAAATATAAAACTGCTTTTACTGTCCCCTTTGGACATTTTGAGTGGAACGTTTTACCTTTTGGTTTAAAAAATGCTCTTTCTGAATTTCAGAATATTATGAATGATATATTCAACTTTTATTCTGATTTTATAATTGTCTATATTGACGATGTCTTGGTCTTTTCTGACAACATTGACCAACATTTTAAGCATTTGAAAATATTCAAAGCTGTTGTCAAAAGAAATGGTTTGGTGATATCCGAACCTAAAATGAAAATCTTTCAAACTAAAGTCAGATTTTTAGGTCATGAAATTTATCAAGGAACTATTATTCCTATTAATAGAAGTATTGAATTTGCTTCGAAATTTCCTGATATTATTTTGGATAAGACTCAACTTCAAAGATTTTTGGGTAGTTTGAACTATGTTTCTGATTATTATAAAGACCTAGCAAATGATACTGCTATTCTTTATAATAGATTAAAAACCAAACCTAATCCTTGGACAAAAGAGCATACTCAAGCTGTTCAAAGGATTAAGTCTAAAGTTAAATGTTTACCTTGTTTATCTTTAGCTAATTCTAAGTATTTCAAAATTGTTGAAACTGATGCCTCTAATATTGGTTATGGAGGTATTTTAAAACAAATTAATCCTAACAATTCTAAAGAATAATTAGTCAGGTTTAACTCGGGTAAATGGAACCCTACTCAAGCCAAGTATTCTACTATAAAGAAAGAAATGCTTTCTATCATTAAATGTATCTCTAAATTTCAGAGTGACTTATTAAATAAAAAATTTCTTCTCAGAATAGATTGCAGCTCTGCTACATCTATTATTGAAAAGGATGTTAAAAATCTTGTGGCAAAACAAATTTTTGCAGGATGGCAAGCTCAATTATCTGCCTTTGAATTTGATATCCAATATATAAAAGGAGAAAATAATTCTCTTGCTGACTATTTAACCCGTGAATTTTTGCAGGGATATGACAACCCCCTATAGGGGGAGAGGTCGTGGCAGAGGCCGCGGCAGAGGAGGGGATGACAGATTGTCACCTCAAAACAACATTCCTCTAATAGGGGATTGGACAACTGTTTCTAGAAAAGGAAAATTTCCTACTCAATCTAAAAAAGAAGAATCTTCTTCATCATCCAGTAAGACAACTTCTTATAAGGATATAGCGGTCAATGACCCATCTGTTGAGAAGGTTTCCGAATATTTCGAAAACCCTGTTACTGAAGACATCATGTATATTGATGATGAAGATCTTAAGCTAACCAACAATGATGGTTGGTCTCTTAAAACAAGATATCTTGAAGATAGAGGATATCCTGGGCTTTATGGCAAGTCTAGACCAAACCTTGAAATTCTCTTAACAGTTACTGAATCAGTAACCATTACCCATCATTATCAGAATAATAATCCACAAAGTTTTATAAACTTTTCCAAATGCCATATTAACAAAATATTGTTACCCAGAGAATGGGGTCTTAATCCAAATGGAGAAAAAGCTATAAAAATAGCTGAAGGTAAATATATGTACTTCAACTATTGGGATTATATCCAGTCCTTTTCATTGACATTCTATTACCAAAATCCTAAGAACAAACATTCTTGGTTCTTTTCTATAAATCCAGAGATAGTTAATAAAACTATTCCAAACTGGTTTTATAATTGGTGGCTAAAATCTGGCCCTTCTTTTGAAATTCTACCAGAAAGTATTTCAAATAAATACAATGACTGGTGTGATTATAGTCTTTTAATAAAAAAGATTATATCAAAAAATTTGATTACTGGACAATGTCCGTTCTACTTTTTTGCTGAATTCCAGATTCCTTGGATTTGGAGTTGGACAATCTCCGTATGCAGAGACAAATATAATATTCCTGTCCTGCAAAGAAATTTCTTTACTAAATGGTGGACTAATATGTCACATGAAGATATTAAGGAAATAAGCCTTAAAATTAATCAAAGTATTGCTGTTGATAAGGCTAATAGTCTTAAAGAGCAAAAGTCTCAAACAACTCCATTGACTCATATGAGAGATTATTTTCAGAGGAAATATCCCAAAGAATCCGAAGAAGAAATTATGACAAGAACTTTGAAATATATGAAGGAACAATTTCTGAATACTTTTCCTTCCAAAAAAGAAGACTCAATGTCTACCTCCTCTCAAGGAACTATGGATGTCCTTGCAGGAGAATCACAAGCTGAAGAAGAAGCTACTACAGAAGATATATGGGATGCTTTAATTGTATCCATTGTTCCTCCTCAAGACAAAGGAAAAAGAATCCAATAATGCTGCCATAATAATCCAAGTATAGTGCTAAGCATTATTGCTAGGTTGCTGCAATTATTTTTGCTTTAGTCGTTATCGACTTTTTCTTTTTTAAAAGTTGTTTGTCAGCTTTCGCTTATTGTTAGTGTCGATGGGGCCCATTGAGCACCTGGCTTCAATATCGTCGGCAGACTGGCTAGTGTCGGTTTATTTTTCTTTTACCGGCTTAAATAGTAAGCCCATTTTTCCTATATAAGGGAACTTTGTTGCCTCATTTTAGGCACGCTTTTCTTTTCCATCTTTTGTAATACACTTCATCTTTATAATATTCAACAATCTTTCCACATATATTTTGATAATCTTCAATCCGCATATATATATATATATATATATATATATATATATATATATATATATATATATATATAATCAGGATCCATTGACACCAGTTGTAAGTCAAAAGACTTACACTAAATCTCAACCGTTAAATTTAATTAATCGCACGACTCAAATTATATCAACATAATAACAAATAAAACACAATACACTGGATCTTGTTCCTTCTTTCTTCTTACTACTGCTTTTATTTGCCACCATAAAACTGATCAGAAAGAAATTCCAATCGGTGCCATGATAATAAATCAGGATTTTGTCATAGTCAAAAAACTACTACAACATTTGGACACCTCAATTATTTTAGGATTATTTTAGGTTTGTCACCTCAATTAAATGTGTGTTGGCCTAAATCTCAAAGAACAATGAAGTGGCACTCAATATTATAGAAAATCAAAATTGACGATGATTGTTTGATTATCGGTGCCAGTTATCTATGTGGAATTTGAAGGCTTCTTCCTTGTTATTATGTTGATATGATTTGAGCCGCGCAATCAATTTAATTTAATGGTTGAGATTTGGTGTAAGTCTTTTGACTTACACCTGATGTCAACGGATGTTGACTCATATATATATATATATATATATATATATATATTGAATAAGTTTCATATTGTTCAAAATTGTAGAGGAAGAGAGAGATCAAAGTTATATATAATAGTGCTTCTTTTATTTTAAGTAAGAGGTGAGAGTGAGACAAACTTAGGTTTATCAAAAGAGAAGATCTTTAGAAAATCAAAGACTAGGAGTTAGGCTAAGGGTTGGTTCCTTTTAGGAAATAGATTCTAGGATTGAAAAACACCTTAGTAGGTTGATTTGGATTAAATTGCGTAAATAAATATTGTTGTTTGGTTACTAGTCGCTGCTAATTTTGCTTAAAACATCAAAGTATTGATGTGAATTTTGATCCAAATTCACAACAAAAAATAAAAAAAAAATAATAAAAAGATACAAGCTCAAGACAAATACTTGTGTGGTCACAATATCAAATGATCCAAAAAAAACTTGTTTTTGATGGGGAGCATACTCATGTGAATGGATGAGTTCACACTTAAGTGAGGCGGAGATTGTCAATATATCAAATGTGAATAAAAAATCTCACATTAAGTGAAAAAATGGATTTGAGGGTACCTTTAAGGCAATTGTTAAGAACCAAAAAAAGGGAAGTTTGTATTAAAAAAATAATTTTAAGGTTTAAAATTGACTACTCACCCTTCAAAACATAATTACTATATATGATTCTTTAACAAATGCCCTAAGATTTTTGATTAGTTAGCATTTTTCTCATATATAAATAGAATGATCATAAATCTAATGTCTTTAGGTTTTAGATTACGATTTACGATGTGGTGTCTAAGGCAATTATGTGATTTCTCAAAAGCCAATATAGTGATCTTCGAACCCCTCATGACTCGACACAATTTTGGTGTCTGACACACGCTTCTCTCTTGTTTTTTTTACAGACTCATAAAAACACCTCAACATGATTTTGGTGTCTGACCTCTCAAAATAAAATTGATTTGGGTGTCTGATACACACTTCTCATTTTTTATTTTACAAACTCATAAAAACTCCTCAAAAAAATTATATTCACCATGTCAACTAAAGAGTGCTCTCTTATTTATCTGTCTATGGTGTACGTGTGTTTATGTTTAAGATTTGCAAAGATTTTCTTTAATATTTATAAGATAAACTCCATTTAGTCTCAAACATAAGTAAATGTTTATTTTTAGGTTTATTAAATAATTAATATATCTAATATACTCCATTCACTCTCAAATATAAGTAAATATTTTTTATTTAAGTTTATTAAATAACTAATATATCTGATATATATTATAAACTAAATATATCAATTATTTAATGAATAATCTTTATTTATATATGAGACTGAAACTAGAGGGAGCAATGTTTTTTAAGCATATAATGTATGTGTTGGTTATTTGAGTGTTGGCTACATGTTTTGCAAAAATCAAATATACAAGCAGTATGTCTTCAGAAGCTGAAAATCTCATTTTGTGCATTTCAGAAGCTACAGTTCTTCAGAAGCTGATAACTTTGCTCTGCGAAGGTCTTCAGACGCTGGTACTGTTCATCAGAAGCTGAACTGGTCATCAGACGCACTGTTCAGACGTTGACTTTTGTTGACCTTCAGAAGCTGCCTTCAGACGCTGACTTTTGTTGACCTTCAGAAGCTGCATTTCAGAAGCTGAATTTCTGCGTTTGTTCTGTTAATTCTTTCAGTATCTTTTGAAGATTTGTTTGAAGATTTATCCAGGCTGATGTTTCTAGAAGGCTGCTTATTTTGCGTGAAGATCTTGTTGAAGATTGGCTTCGTTTATTTATGAATATATTTTCAAAGGAATCTTTGCAAAATATATTTCAGAAATATATTTCCTTCTATGAGCTTCTAAAGTTTTTCAAAATTATATCTTTGAAGATTATATTGTTCAGAATTATGTGTGCTGCTGAAGACTATATAAGGAGGATGTGCTGCTATTTAAGAATTAACTGAAAAACCAGAAGTTTTCATTATAAGAGTCTTGGTGTTTTTGAGTCTGTGAGTTGTTGCTCTGTTTTTGTGTACCACTCATCTGTTAGAGTTGGTTGTTTTTGTTATAGAGTTGTAATTCACTTAAAGCTTTTAAGCACAAGTGACTTTGTTGTTTTGAAGAGTGTCTTCGTTTTTGTTTGTTTAAGTGTCTGATAATCACTGGGCTGTGATTACTTGATTGGGAAGTAAGTGAGTTCTTATATCTAGGAGTTCCTAGGTAGAAGTCTATACGGGTAGTGATTAAGTGATAAGGCTGGAAAAACAGGGGTTGTGTCTTGAGTCTTAGAATTAATACTACTTAGTGGATTTCCTTCCTGAATTGGTATCCTCCAGATGTAGGTGAAGTTTGCACCGAACTGGGTTAACAAATAACTGTGTTCTTTTTTTCTGTCTTTTATTTTTTCTGCTTCTGAACCATTGTTTGTGCACTCTGTTTTACGAATTCTGAACCAGTCCTGCCAGAATTTCAGTATGTATTTTTTAAGCATATAATGCATGTATAAAAACTTAATTATCTTGTGTACCAACTTTGTTAACTGAACCCCTCAAAAAAACTTTGCTAACTGAATTTTATCATCATTGATATTTAAGTACATCTTCGAGTGTTTTATAAATGCACTTCAGTTGATAGCTCCATAGATATTTAAGATTTGAATCTTGGATTTTTCACTACTCCACACTTATAATGTGTGAATTTATCCATCACCTCCACACTTATAATGTGTGAGTTTGACAAAAAAAAAAACTTTGAGTTGCTTTAAACCTGGAGAGGTCAATTTTTTTTGTCACGAAGGTCATTTTCTGAATGAAACATATGATATGGACTATAGCATTGGTCCCACGTCGTAAAAAAAATTAAAGGATTGGTCCCACGCATTGGAACCAAAAAAAGCATATATATTACATTTTGAAATAAAACACAGCTCCTTGTTTGTATGGAAACCAACCACACAAATATCTAGTTACCTAATCAAAATGTGTATAGTACACATGATTATATAAACTTTTTTTTCCGTAATATTATTTTGACTTTAGAGTTTAACCTTTCTAACTTGATCGCACTCTTGCAGTTTCAAATATAGTGGCTTTAGTATAATTAATTATTGCAACTTGATCTTTATAAAACCCAAAATTGAAAAAGCTAGCTAATTTCGGCCGTTGATGTTTTTTTTTTATATTAATTTCAAAAGCAACTAGAAAATGCATGCATTACCCATATATATTGTTCCCATATCTCAACCATCTGATTTGACCTACGTATAAAGCTCGACAACATGGTCATAATTTAGGACAATCGTACAGTTTGTGATCATAGTTTAGGACACAGAAAATGTATTTCCAAAATTCAAAAAAAGTTCATGCACTAATTAAGAACGGCTACTTAAATTCAAATTAGGTCATGACCTAAGGTACTTTTGCGTTTCGTTGGAATTTCTTTTTGGGAGAGAAAAAAATAGAGTCAATATAAAATAACAAGTTTGGTTTTATTCAGTTTTATAAGATTTATTCTTGGAATTTAAACCAAACCGATGAAGAACAAGTTGGTTTGAAATTGGTTCAGTTTGGTTGACATTTTTATAAATTTAAGAAATGTATTTTAAAAAATCTAATAAAAGTAACCTTTTTATAAATAATATAGATTTTTATTCTATTAAAACAAGTACATAAGCTAAAATGAGGATGATTAAAAAATAAAGGATATAACATATTTTTGTCTCACTAGAAATAATCTAAGTTGATAGTCGAAACGGTCAGCAACCGAATTAGGTTTAGTTGATGCCCAAGTGGACGAATAGGGATTGGTTGAATTAATAACAACTAAAAATGAGTTTGGCAAATCTTTGTCAAGTCTACTAAGTCTCACGAATTTTATTTGGGTGTAATTTGTGCGTTAAAGGCACGCGTGGATCAACAAAGATTCGTGTTTCATGTTTTTAGCTCCACAAACTTAATACAACAATTTATTTGTAACATGTTCAGAAGTGCGGAAGAAAACGTGGATCAAGAATATGGATATGTCGAGAAATAGGGGAATCAATGTCAAAGGCGAGGTGCATATACACTTTTCAACGAGCACTAACACGTATGTCAACCACGAGAATAGCTGAGCACGACGACAATTTTGTAGGTCACGCATAGGGTTGGGAATAGGCTAGGCCCGCCTACAAGGGCCTACAGTCTGGCATGTTTAGTAGAGAGCCTAGGCTTAGGCTTTTTATAAAGCTTGTTTAGTTAAATTGGTCAGGCTTAGGCTTCCAGAAAAGCCTGTTAAGCCTGATAGACTGGCCTATTAATACATATCTATTAAAAAGTGTTTTTTATATAAAAATAATGACATACATTAAAATTCACTGTGATTTGTTGTTATAGGCTTTTAAATAGGCTTTTATGTTGTTAAAATTTGCTTGCAGTGAAATAGACTTTTAAGTAGGCTTTAAGGTCTGTTTAGTTTATTCAGTATGTCAAATGAACTATTTGATGACCTTAATGTAATGTAGGCCAAAAAGTAGGCTTTTAGGCCAGTCCAAGCTTTTAAACAGGCCAGGCCAGACCAAGAAAAACGGCCTATGATAGGCCATAGGCCAGGCTCAGGCTTGTAAATTTTTCGTAGGCCAGGCTCAGCCGCTCAGGCCTTTCAAAGTCTGACTTGGTCTGACCTATTCTCACCCCTAGTCACGCACGATATTTGGCTAGTAGGATACAAGATCTGCTTATAAATACACGTTGTACATATATCATTCTAGACACACGACACAACCAATCAAACATATCACTTTTCTCACAATTTACTTTTATCTTCTTGCTTTGACTTTACTACTAGAAACTAGAAATTTGTATTTTAGGGACCAATTTAGAGATGAAATTAAAACAGTGAAGGACATTCCAGCCATCAACTAACGGAAGTCAATTAACGTTTTGAAATGGAGGTTGTGATGCTTGTGAGTTTGTACCACTAGAAAGGTTTGTAGAGATCCAATGTGGATCTCCACACATTCCAAACGCTCCAAATATGTGGAACGATTATGCAAAAATTCAACATGACATTTTTTACTATCCTCAGCAAGTTTTTTTCATGGTGGCTTTCATAGTGGCTAAAGTGATTTGCATCTCATTCATGTGAGTGTTATCAGCCACAGTAGCATAGATCATGAAAACTCAAATGTAAGAGTTATGCAATTGGATCCTAGGGATTTGAAATTAATGAGACTAAATAGTAACTCTGTATTGACGTAAATGAAAAGTATAGAGGTCCAGAGGGAAATATGAAATTACTACTCCGTTTCCGAATATTGGGAGAAATGCGGGGGGGGGGGGGGGGGGGGGGGGGGGGGGTGTGTGTAAAATTCTTATAATACTTAGGGGCAAAGAGGGAAAATGTGGGATTCAATAGAAAGAAGAACAACGATGGACCTGGACCTTGAGTCCAGTCCGAGAAGAAATTATTAATAATTTTTCGGGAGTAATAGTCATTTTGGTCTCTGTATGTGTAACAAACAACCACAATGGTCCCACAATATATCGAAATTTCAAAATATTCCTTGATTGTGCACTATGTTAGTCAAAATAGACATTTACGTTTAAATATCTTGTTAATATTGTCATATTAGTCTATCAATATACTTACTTATTGTCATATAAATTTATATAAGTACTTATTTGCTGTCATATTATCCATTTATAAAAAAAAAAGTTAATGTCATCACTAAAGGAAAATTGCTCTTCTCCCTTGACCTCAGTGGGAGTTAACTCGCGCTCGACATTTTTCAGCGGTAGTTAACTCACGCTGACACTTTTTAGATCCGTTCAATCACTTTTTAAGTCTGGTCAACCGATCTTAAAAGTGCCAACGTGAGTTAACTACCGCTGAAAAATGCCGAGCGTGAGTTAACACTCGTTGGGTCAACAAAATGAGCAATTTTGAAAGGGCGAAAGTAATTTTCGCATTGAAGAACTATTTTAATGTCATATACTATTTTGACTTACGAAGTGCACATTTAAAAACTATTGTCGCTATTCGTTACACATTCAAAAACCAAAATGATTATTACTCCATTCTGTCCTTGATACCCCAATTACTCCCATACCCCCACAAGTTCATTGAAACCATTAAAAAAAATATTTCACTTTTTGAAAGATTCGGAACATAATTGAGTTTCAAATATTTCATTTTTTTTAAACGAGGCAAAATGAGATATATTAATATGAAATAAACATTCTGAAAAACATAAGGAGTGCAAAATCAGAACACAACAAGTTCATAATAATTATAAGACCCCAACCCTAACAATGGGGAGGGGAAAATTACATACCAAAACTCTAACAATTAAAGGATTAAGCCACCGTTTATGAAAATCAAACGCACAAATAACGTTATTTGCCTTCAACCAACAAAAAGAAAATAGATTGACTCTATCCAAAATATGTTGTAACGATTCCTCCTTATTATTAAAAATTGTATTGTTTCTTTATTTCCATACCATCTAATACAAACAAACCAAATTAAATCTAAAACAGATCGAAGAGATTTTGAGTTACCACTAATCTGCCAAAATAAATAAAATGATCAAGCATCCGGTGTGGATCAGCTGCGCAAATATCAAGCCAATGTCTAATTAGCTGCCAACTCAAACCAAAAAAGGACAATCCAAAAGAGGCGATCCACATACTCCATCACTCCACACCTAGCTGCACATAATTGAGAATTTTGTTGAGGTATGTCATGCTTTAATATTTGTTTCTTAAAAAAAATCTAGAATACAATTATGTTTTGGATTTTTTAAAAAACACAAAATTTGTATACCGGATTTTTCAAAAGCTAAAGGAATGTGGAATTTTTTATCGTTACTAGAGTTTAGACGTCAGTCCAATTTTTTTATTGTGTTAATGCGTATAAATTATGAATAGTAGTTTGTATGAAATTTTTATTTTGATTTTGATTAATAGTATAGGTATAGATATTTTTAACTTTCATATTGTAATAAATTATACTTATATTTTTCAATCACACCAACAATATAGCAAATATAATATAAGTTCATATTTTTTGAATGACACCAAGAATATAACATTCATATAGACAACTTTGTTTAAGTATATAATTGGAAGTGAAAAAATTATCTCAAAACCATGTATTCCCTCTATATATAACTCGCGTCAAGACGGGAACTAAAGTGTCCCTCTTTCCACTTTTATGCAATGGTCGATAAAACGGTAAAATATTAATGAAGTGAATGTTTAAATTGGGAGAAAAATTAATGTTACAACAAAACACAATAATTTTTGAGGTCAAAATAAGATTTTCCACACTATACAATATTGTTTCAATTATTATGGATTCTTCCTGCTATTGTTTCCATGTTCTGGATTATTATGGTTTCTTCCTACTATTTTTAGGTTGTAGATTCTATTATCCCTGTTACCCTTCTCTTACCCGTGTTTTGAAATCGAGGAAAAATCAAATTCATATCCAAACCCAGTCAAAGCGGGGAAAACTCGTCAAATTGGGTTTGGTTCGTGTAGGTACCTACGAGTATGGGTTTTGTTGCCATGCCTATCTATTTTAATGAGAATTACTTAATTTTTTAACTAATTATTTAAATAAAAATGATAAAAAAATTTAAATGAAGGGGTAAAACTGAAAAGAAAAAATCGAACCCAAAATTGGATGTATCCCCTTTATAGATTGATATAGATTCATCCTATTGTTATGAATTGCATCAATTTTAATGAGAATAACTTAATTTTTTAACTGATTATTTAAATAAAAATGATAAAATAGTTTAAATGAAGGGGTAAAGCTGAAAAGGAAAATCCAGCCTAAAAATTGGATATATCCCCTTTATAGATTGACTAACGTTCAGACGGGTACTCCGTGTCCCTCTGTCTGCTCTTTTTATTGAACTAATGCGTTAAATTATGAACAATAGTTTTTATAAAATTTTGAATTTGATTAAAATCATATGTATAGACATTTTGCACATTTATATTGTAACAAACTATACTTACCTTTTACAGAGAGAAACTTCATGTGGTTGATGAGCTCTACAAATGACGAATTGTTCAGAAGAATTTAAGTTCGATTCATGGGTGAAACAATTTTTGGTCAGGTTTTATTTATCTTTCGGTCAAACTCTGGATTATCATGGTTTTTTCTCCATGGATAAATTAAATATACTAATGAATGTGTGTGGTAGCAACACATAAACATAAAAACTTTGTTTTATTGTTTTTTTCAAAAAGGAACTTTATTTTTTTGTTATTGATACCTGACATTTTTTCTTTTTGGCAAAAAATACCTTTGTTGGTGGAATAAAATGAAACAAATTAGAATGTTGGTGTACATACCCATCGTGAGAGAATTGTTTTTGTTATTTAAGTACATAATTATTAGTAAATTGTTGAAAACAAACAAATTATATTATCCTTGAATTTGCAATGTTTATTCCAAGCTTCTTCGTGGCAGCAGCATATTTTAGCTGAAAAAGGAAAGTGCAAGAACCACTTTAAGAATTCATAAATTAGTCTTAATCCATAAGGAAGGGTTGTAGGGGAACATAATATTATTGGATAAACAAAGGTGACTGGTGTTAAAATAGATGGCTCGTGTATAGTTTCTTTGATTATTATTTCTTAATTAAATGTACTAATGAAGCTTCTATCTAATTTTCTTGTCCATGACTAGAAAAATGACAGAAACAAATGGGTCCCTTGTTGGCTGTTCACTATTTTTGCCAGTTCATATTTTAGCCGTTGAACTATTCTTTTATAACAAGTCTTGTACATATACACGTTGTGTTGTCGCTGTACTTGAATTCAACACATCAACCACTACTCCTACATTTTAACACATTGTAACGTTAGCATGAATTTAATTCTATTAAAACCCCTCATTAATTATTTAATGTTTGATTTATAATTTTTAAAACGGATACAAATGGAATGCCTAGGAGCGTTTCTTGGGTCAAATTTGAAAAGCATGCCCTTTTTCTTCATTTATGCTTTAAACAATAAATAAAAGTGTGACAAAGATAGGGAAAATACATTAATGAACCCCTATATATAATCCCTCTAGTCTTCATCTTTCACATTCTCACATATTGGTTCTTGATCTTCTGCGAGGTCTAGCTAGTAACCTCGTAGAGACAAGAATTCCACCATTCAATTCTTCAGAAAAAGAAAAAAAAACTTTTTTCAATTTTATAAGTAGTACTTTTTATCCATAGGAACTTAAATTGATCTATATAAATCCTTCACCTGCTTCACTATTTTGTATAGTTATTATTTTTATTATATAGTTTTGAGAAATGGAGGTACATTCATCAGTTGTAGCCAAAAGACTATGGAATGTGTTGAGGATCACATTCTTTATGATGAGGAAGAGTCTTGTATCAAAGAGAAAGATGATTATGGACATGAATTTGATGATGAAGAAAGGGAAAGTGCTAAGAAAATCTTTGAGCAATCTCATGTCATCCCATAATCGTCACCACCATCATTCATCAAAAAATGGTGGTGGTTTTATGGTACATGATTATGAATTCTCTTGTAGTAATAGTCCAAATCCTGCTTTTTTCAACATGTCAAAACGTAAGCACCATTTCAATTTTCCTTGTATTAATGCTCCTAATGTCATTGATGAGGAACCTTTACCTTGTCAATATCAATTGTCACCAATTGAATTTGACATTGAAAATGTGTCTAAGGGTGGTAAGGTTATGGTGCCTAAGACCCCTGAATACACATTCAATTTTAAGATTGATTCATCTGAAGAGAGAAAAAGCCCACTTCTCTCACCTTTTTCTGTGAGGATCTCTAATTACTCTGCATTGGGGGATAATGATGAAATTGGAAATTGTCAAGTTGATGATGAGGCTGAGGATTTCATTAGAAGGTTTTATGAACAGCTAAGGACGCAAGGCCGTGTGCAATTGCCTGGGTTTTAAAAAAAGTGTGCGGCCACAGTTTGGACGCGGCCACAGTTTAGACGGTAATACCAAGGATCCCAACATTAGACGCGCTACATTTCATCGGGACTCTACAATATAAAGGATTACAACTTCTCCGTAATTATTATTATGATCTCGATTTAAAATCTTGTAAAATTGGTAATTACTACAAATGCCTATAGAAGAGATGTAAAGACAAATTAAATAAAGGTATATAAACTCCCTATTTGTATTTCTGAATGCTGTTAAATATTGATCAACTAGTTCTTGTATAGCCATCTAAGAACATGCTCTCTAAAATTTTACATTTTATTTTGTGCATTTTTAAATTGGGTTGTATTGATTATGATGTTTGTGATGTATAGTCGTCGTCGATATTGTATTCAATTCAATCTATATATCACCAGAGCTAGCGCAAGTGGTTGGTACATTAAATTTTGGAGTATAGTATAACCCGAAGTACCGGTGATTCGGTTTTTAAACTAAACCAATATATTTGTATTCAAGTAAATTCTCAAATAAGTGTTTGAAATTGTATGGTGTATCATCCTAAGTTCCTTCATTATCAATATCTCAAAATGAATCCATAAATTTCAAAATGTTACATAAGTTTGTCTCTCTTGCGCGTGTGGATCTATTATCAAATCCATCATCGACATTATTTATTTAATTACAAATTTATTGTCGATATTAACAACTTAATGTAAATTCTAGTCTTTACAAAATCAGGGACGAATTTGATTAAACTCATACGATTTCATAATTCATTTTGAAATATCAATAATGCAATGGAATAGATTGATGTATCCTACAATTTCTATCAACAATTTGTGTATTTACCCATTTGTTTTCAGTAACACATGATTATTCATTATAATGAAGGATATGCAGAATGTTCTTTGTCCATCACTAGTGCACGTTTGGTGTTCTAAGTTTTATTCCATTAACAAGTTCATCTGTTTTCTTGTTTTGCCTAATTATCAAAAAGTGTTTTGGGGATTTAAGACCCCACCCACCAGCTCTTGTATGTGAAAATTCCAGCCAGCTACCATAAGTACTTTTCACGTGTTGGTAACTGCCGGTCTTCACTTTTTTTTTAATGAGAATGTTAGTCTTCAACTATTAGGCATGTGAAGTTCATCTGCTACAATGGCAGCAGATCCGTGACAGCAACTCTCGTACAGCAGGGGACGGACGGAACAAAAACTCGATAGCCAACCAAGGTCTCACCCTGTGGAGAAAGCCGATAGCGGTCGATGTTAAGTGCAATGTGGACACGACTATTTTTAAGGAACAGGGTTGGTACAGTATGAGAATGTGTCTACGAGAGGAAAAGGGAAAATATTTAGCGGCAAAAACCGCATGGTTTAAGGGTCTTCCACAACCTTATGAGGCGGAAGCTTTGGGCTTAAGGAAAGCGATAACGTGGTTTGTGACATGAGTTTAACTTCATTGTCCATAGAACTTGACGGGAAACAAGTGGTTGAGACTAAAAAGCAAGTGGTTGAGACCATTATTACATACGATTCAGTTGTTCAAATTGGACGATCACAGTTTCCTCTTAAATTGAACAAGATTTAATTTCCAGTTCGATTTTTAAAACTTGAAACAACAGTTGGAAGCTAGAGCAGCTGCCAATTTAATTCAGTGATTGTGTAGTTGATGCAGGAGTGTGGGGAAATTGTACATCAAAGACACATAATGCAGGGAAATTGTTTTTCCGTTTGTTGGATATCACATTACAAATTTACAAGGTGCAAGCATAATTAACAGCTGATATGGTCTCGGTCATCAGTCATCACAATCACTAACACACTGCCTTTTTTTTTTATCACATACTTTTCTACCTATAGATCGAGACACACAAAATGAAAGTATTTTTTTAGTGGACATTCAAAACTTAGTCCCATTATAAGAACTGGTCACTTCTATTAGACACTAAACACACGCTTCAGATGCAAAATTCTTGGAGTTTTGTAAAGTACAACAAGGTTACTTGATTAGTTAAATCATGGAGCATATATTAGCTTCACACCCAAATATACAAAAGCAAACAAAATGTGAAGAAACTGTAAACTCATCTCACCCTCAAGGGAAAAACCACATACAATGAAGAAATATCCTCAATTACCAAAAATTGTTCACAAGAAAATTTCCTTGAATACAATACAACATAATATGTGCTTCCTACTTAAAAAACAAAGAGAATTGCTCTACAGAGTCCCTTGGTTTTGCTCAAAAGTTCATCAATTTATCATATCGTATCTCTCGATTGACTTATTTCAATGTTTAGGCAATCCAAGCGCGCATAGTCATCTACATTTTGGCCCAAAAGATATCCAGCCCACTATACTATTGATGAGCCCATTACCACCTATGTTCAAAATACGGGCCTGACTGCCAATGATGGGCCTCCGGCTCAACAGGCGGATATAGCCGCTGCATCGGAGGAGGCGGAGGAGGATACGGATATACAGAGGGTTGCGGCGATGGATATAAATTATATTCATAATTACATCCTCCGATCGACGGATACGAAACAGACGGAGGCGGAGGCGGAGGCGGAGGCGGAGGCGGAGGCGCCACCGCAAACGGTCCCTCACAAACCGGTGGGTAACAACACGGTCGTTCAATTTCCGACACAGGATATTGCACCGGAGCACAATCCTCCGGTGTCAGAACAGGATACCCATATATTCTCCCATCGAGAATCTGAGACGAGTTTTGTCCATTCGCAATTCCAATTCCTGTTAACCTATACGAAAAATTGAAAATCCCGTTCGATTTAGCATCAGCAGAACGAATCTCGTAGCTAACAAACCTGTCAACACCGTGGATATCACGAATCAGATCGGTTAACGGAACACGGCATTCTCCGAGGAACTTGTCACCGAGGATGACTCCGTCGTGGCGAAACGTGAAGGATAAGAAGAATTCGGATGGATCTGGGTGATTGGAGAGGAATGAGAGGTTGAAGCGAGTTTGGTGGTTCCATTCGGGGTTGGTTCCGTCGTCATCGGTGTCTCTGTGAGTTGGTGTTCGTTGTTGTTGTTTTTGTTCATTGGTGAGTTTGGTTTTGGGGTTGGTGGTGGAGATTGAAACTTGTGCGTAGAGGGTTAGTTTTTGGAAGAAGTTGAATGCGTTTATGTCTTTGCATGAGATTATTTTTAGGTCTATGAAACTGTTGTTGTTGGGTTCCATTTTGATTGATAGGTTCTTTTTTTCTTTTTTTTTATTGTGAATATGTATGTATAATCTGTTTTTGTAGGACGAAGAGAAATAACATAACACAGAAGAGGAAACTAAATAGTTGAATGAATTGAATTGGTAAGGAATTAATGGGTCATTCTTCTACGACGTATACTATACTTCAGGGTTAAGGAATTTGCATTTGAATGGAAGGTTCGTTTCCTTATTGATATTGCCGTGAAATAGCCGTCGTGTCGTATCGTATCGTAGAGATGAGAGTGATTCACAGCCGTCAATTACGAAGGTTGTATTACGACCGGTATCTGTACGTGGCTCAGTCTTACGATTGCTGTCCACAAAAATAATAAAAATTATCCTCTTCAAAACAAAAAAAATAAAAAATAGGCTCCTCACGCAATGGGAAAAACGGTAAGATTACAATTTGGGTTTAGCATAATGATTTTTTGATTGAGAGAGGATATCATAATTACAGTTTGACGGCGCCGTTTAGGGTGGGAGACTGCATTAGGTCTCCTACCGTAAGACTACTGAATTTTTTTTTACAGCTAAAGTTAACGTGTGTTTTGGTTTAGTTGCAAGAAGAGTGTTCGTGTGTTTTTCTGCCTAAAAAACTGAAAAGTGCACGGTCTGACATCAGATCGTGCATTTTTTCTGTCAGTTTTTATTTTATTTTTATCAAAAATATTATTGTCTTCCTAAGTGATGTGACTATATTATTTTCTCTTTTAAATTTTATCATTTTTGTGTGTGTCCGATTTTTTTATATCCGAAGTTGTTTCTAACTAAGAATTTCTCTTCTATATAATTAATTCGACCGTTGAATAAAATCTTAGTGGACTAAGGACGTAGTACAAACTCAATGTTCGACGATCGAAATTTTTGTTTGTTGTTGTTTGGGTAAGTTTCGGTAAACATATGTAGTATTTTTTTTTTGTAAATTAAAGACGTAGTAAATAATAATTTCCAATTTATTTTTTATTCTATCAAGTTAGTAACTTAATATTGAACAATTATTTTCTCTTCTATTTTAAAAGTAAGTGAATAACAACCCATGCTGAGTAGTATAAAAACATTATTTTCTAAGTTTGTGAATAACTGAATAACAACCCAATCAAAGTTATTTGTTTGTTTTCTATTATTTTTATTATTATATAAATACATTGTTTTGATTAGACCAACTCAACATGGGTAGTATTACCCACCTTTTATTGATGGATAAACAAGAATTTCCCATTTCATAATTCAGACACTAAAAAGTAGAAAAATTTGTAAAAAAAAAAAAAAGTATTGTAGTTGAAAAAGTAGTATAAAAAAGGGAATCGAAAAAAAAATCGTTAATCTTCCTTCCCGCTGGTTCATTTAAAAAACCAAATCGCATTTCAACTTTCAATGCATTTCGCGCCGGTACCAAAACGATGTCGTTTCCCACCGCCGCCTCATTTCCACCGGCTTTAGAAGCCGGAACCTTACATCACGACGACGGTGACTCTTACAACGTCAACGACGATGACGCATTCGTTCGATGCTATTCCACTCGACGACGAAGGTTTCCCCTCACAACAACTCCCAATCGAATCACCTTCACCAAACGAATCGGTGAAAAGCAGCTTCGCCGCCGATTTCTACCGCTGCGGATCCGATTGCTCCTCTCTGTTGACGCCAGAACGAGATTTGTTATCTTCGGGGAAGAAACTGAAGCAGGCGAATTTGTTTCAGATTTGGGGATTCAAAAGAAATGTTGAATTTGAATCCCCAAATCAAGGTGGTTACTGTGATGAAGTAGGTGAGGGAAGTACTTCATCTGAGAAGAAGATTGTTAAAAGTGGAAATTGGGGTTCGATTTTGCGTGATAAAGGGAAAGTTGTTGAGAATTCAAAATCTGCTGGGAAGAGAAAGAATTTTGATAGAGAGAATAGGGTTACTCGTTCTTGTCCCTTTTATAAGAAAATGCCAGGTGAAATGGAATTTCTTCTATTTTATTGATGCATTTTAGTTACTTTTTAGATGAAAATTTGTTTGAATGCATATTTTCTGTTTTTGTAAGTTCGTAAAATTCAAAATTTAGGAATTAATCAAAAAGGGAATATCAATGTGTTCGAAAAGACTTTTCTTTTATAATTTCATCATAAAGAGACACAAACATCAGACACGATGATATGTAGACATTAGAAAATAGAAGTGATTGGATGTAATCACACATGTCAGAGTAGTACAAGTATCGAGACGGACACATGTAGGACACTCAGACACACGCCTTCATCCTACGGTGTTGATGCTGTTTAATTTGAAACAAAATTTAATCGAGTAGCCGATATTGGATTAGACGTGTGTGAATGCAGAAAATCCAAATTCAAATAGTGATGAAATAAATTGAGTTGAAAAATCAGTTTGTCAATATTTATATGTTGATTTTTCCTTTTCTTTTTCTGGTTTGTTTTGATAAGAAAAAAAATCGTGTTGTTTCTGAAGTTTCTAAGTTTAGTCTATTTGCTAATGCAGGGACAAACTTCACAGTTGATGCTTTTCGTTATGGATGTGTTGAGGAGTGCTCAGCGTACTTTCTTACTCATTTCCATGCCGATCACTATGGTGGTCTTAGCAAAAAATGGTCACATGGACCTATTTATTGCTCTCCTCTTACTGGACGGCTAGTTCAAATGTGTCTCTATGTAAATCCTTCGTAAGAACTTAGAAGCTCTTTTATCTTTTATGCCTTCTCTTTAGATTACTCACTTACACAAATAGAAAATTCAGAGTGCACTTGAACATTTTGTCTTTTCCATTTCAATGAAGTGATTAGCTTTTTATAATATAATATTTTTTTGTATAGGTACATCTGCCCTTTGGAATTTGACACTGAATATGTGATCGATGGTATCAAAGTGACTTTGATAGATGCTAATCATTGCCCTGGTGCAGCTTTGATTCACTTTGAGCTCCTAAATGGACAATGTTATTTGCACACTGGGGACTTTAGAGCTTGTAAACTAATGCAAGACTATCATCTTTTTGTAAACAAACGTGTGAATGTACTTTATTTGGATACTACATATTGCAACCCAAAGTACAAGTAAGACACTCACCGATGTGTTACTAAATTTTCATAGATTTGTCATCTGGTTACCATATATGTGATCATTGGTTCTTTTAGCATAAATTGATGGTTCTTAGTAACAATTTTCTGCTTCAGGTTTCCTTCTAAGGAAGATGTACTCAACTATGTTGTCAAAATTACAAAGAATCACCTCAAAAAGTACCCCAGAACTTTAGTGGTTGTTGGAGCATACAGTATTGGTAAAGAATGTGTATATCTTGCAATTTCTAAGGCACTTGGGGTATGTGTGGTTTTTTCCTCTAGCAAATTTCTGTGTAAATAGTTACTACGCCTCTTCATGGGCTTTAGATTGTTTTTTCCCCAATTTATATCAAAAGCGGCTTTCAGATTTTAGGTTTTCTTCTCCTAGACTGTTTGATTCATTCACAAATATCCGTGGTACTTTTCTGATTCAGGTAAAAATCTATGTGAATGCTTCAAGAAGAAGGATACTGCTAGCTTATGATTGCCCTGACTATTCGGATAGACTCTGTACAAATGGAAATGACACACTTCTCCATGTTTTGCCCATGTCATCACTGAGAATTGAGGTTAAATTTTGTGCCGATACATTTTCCTCTCAAAAGTCTCTTTTTTTCTTACACTTCTATTCAGTCATCTCATAAATCACCATCCATGTTTTTCTTGTTACATTAGACTTTGAAGGAATACTTGAAGACCTACAAGGAACAATTCACATCAGTATTAGCATTTCGTCCAACAGGTATTTTACCGGACTTACTTTTTGATCATCTTTGTATATTTTAAAGATGTCTACGGAGAAGTTATTTGTACTGATAGAATAGTTATAATGTCAATGCTATATATTTTGTATTATCAGGTTGGACTTTCAGCGAGAAGATAGGCAATGATCTGGAACTAATTAAACCTGTTTCCAACGGAAATATCACAACGTATGGTAAGATTAGCTGCAGTTCAACTGCCATACTTGATATAAAATATGAACTTAGATTTAGTGCTTAGCTATATATCGACAATGCATAATTACTGAAATGCTTAGTAGTCATGTTTCTGACCGAAAAAAGCTTCTCTGTTGTTTATTCTCTGCTAAACATTCAGTACGTATTTATCTAGCTAGAAGACTACTAGTAATGCTTACAAGTCCCTTTTCTCCCTTCTTCTAGGGGTTCCCTACAGTGAGCACTCCAGCTTTACAGAACTGCGAGATTTTGTTCAGGTCCATAACTGAATATTATGATTACTTTTTGATGCACATTTGATAATTTTTTTTTATGGTATTCGTATATTTGCATTATTTTGTTAGTGAATTCATCTTTATCTTCCAACAGTTTTTTAGGCCTGATAAGATAATTCCTACTGTGAATGTTGGAAATGCTGCTAATCGAGAAAAGATGCAATCTTACTTTCGAGACTGGTTGAAGGGCTGAAATCCTCAACTGTTCTTTAAAAAGATCGAGTTTGTAATATGAGATTTTCATTGTAAAACCAATTTGTGGGGACTTCACGTTTAGTGCAATTGAAGGTGATACTGACAAGAAATCCTATTCCCATACTTCATCAAATGGCTGCGGTTTTCCTAAACTTTTCTGGTTGAACTTCTGTATTCTCCCCAATTGTTCTATCTGCTAAAAAATTTCTTGGAACATCCTACTCTACAAGGTATGCATCAATTTTTCGTCAACCAAGGAAAATATGAAATGAAATGTTGTACTTAGGCAGTTAGGCAACTTGTCCATTTTGAACAAATTTTTCTTCTTTTCGCCATTTTATATCAAAGAAATGACAGCGTGGTGAAAAAGCTTAGGTAGTATTTATTGGAGTTACAACACGATTTCAATTATTTAATCCCAAATGAAGCCCAAATAGTAAATGTACGAGTTGTATTATGTAGAACCTTATAATATGTATCCGTGGGAGCTTTTGCTAAAGTTATTGGTATGGTGGTGGGTTTTTATTTTATAGAATTTTGAGAAATACATACACCATCGTAATTGTATGATTTATATTGGATATGATGATGATTCACTATTTTTATGTCGTGTATTAATATTTATCAAGTCAGTGAAGTAGTTCATCTTTTGCACATGTGAGGAAAACATCACCCAAATACAATGCAAATTTTGTTATTATTGATTTGCATCTTGTGAAATCTCCTTCGAAGGATTATCACGATCAACTCTCCCTTACCAATTTTTATAATGTTTGTGAAGTTCTGTCAGTAGGAATATAGAAGGTTGGAACATTTTAGAAAGCTAAATAAGGAGATTGCGTGTCTTTCACTCAGCAGATTGTCATGATTTTTCAGGGTAATTATAGTACTCTCTTGTGATTTGATCCTCTATTGTAAAATTCTATCGGTAACATATATACTTGTTATATAACATTGAGCCTTCAATTACTGTTGGAACACTAGTAAATTTGAGTGGAAGTTGGAAGGAATAAACACATGTCCCTTAGTAAAGAACTAGTGTTGGTATGAATTGAAAAATGTCCCACATTGAATAGGACATACCCACTAGTAGTGTTTATATAAGTGGGGGTGACCTCCAAGGGTGTGCCCTTGGGGTACCCACTTTTGCGAACGGTTGAGCGCTTACAAAAATATATATATATATATATATCACACGCGCGACGACGCCGCCGGCTGGGCTTGAGCTTGGGCCCGGGTCAAAAATGAATATATTTTTTATCACCTGAAATTGTTAAATTAATTTTTGTTAATTTAATAATTATCTGAAAGCGCTCTACGGATAAGGATAAGCTCCAATCTGATCCGATCCGATCCAACAGAATATCCAGAAGTCTTCCACTCGTTGATCTAATCCGTGTGTGCTTAAAGATTAAGTTAATCTGCTTAACTTAATCCCAAAAATCACTTATTCCTCACTCCGAATATCACAGTTGATGCTTCCTGTGCTTTTCCTCTCTTCTCTATCCTTCGACTTGTGTTGACGAGTTCTTCTTCTTTTTCTACTCATTTCTGTCCCTTCGGTTTCGAGTGGTCTTCGTACCATACAAAGTGGTTTAATACCATATTGAGGGTGTAAATTCTCGAACAATTACTTACGATGCAGTACGTAATCGAACAGGTGAACTGGGCTGTTTTATCCTGGAGGCGGCGCAGTTGTTAGTCTACCTTGCACAAACTCGGGTAGTGCCGCGAAACGTCAGCGACCTGGTCGTGACTCAACTCGGTAATATCTTCGGTGGTGATTTCTGAATTTTTAAAGGTACTTTTTCAAACTCGAAAACAACAATTACCCAGCAAGAGAGGAAACGAATCAAACCGTAGATAACAAAAATATTAGTAAACTATTAACGGATTTATGAAGTTATGAAACAACCTTTAACTTTGTTGTAAAACAGAAAAAGTGGCATGCTTAATTACTTCAATGGCGATTTGACTGGTAAGAGATTCAGACTCCACCATGTTCATTCTAGAAAACAGATGAAAATAAATATGAAGTGACATGGAACAATCCATAAAATGATTGAGTCAAACCATGTGAGTAAACTTTAGTTTATGATTAATTATTGTATCTATAATCTATATCTATAATAATATTATTTTAAGCTATCGCTTGATGAAAGTATTCTGCGAAAAGTATCTTCTCCTCGAGAGAAAGTCCAGGTATTAACATATGGTGCATTTGCTTCTTCTTCTTTTTTTTTTTTTTGTTTTTGTTTTTATAGAAGGTGTGTTTGCTTCTTCCACAATTCTATGTGAAAGAAGTGCATTGTCTAAACATCTCTGAGAAATGGGAGGAATGTTTGAAACTGCAAAAAGGGTGGATTGCATTCGCACGAGGCCTTGGATTGATAATAAACATCTCAGAGAAAAACTACAGTTTTGATTCATTGATCTAAAGAGAATGTTAGTTACATTGAAGCTATTTATAGAATAAGCTAGATAACTAGATTAGTTGAATAGGTAACCGGTTATAACTAACTTCTAGTAAGGCTAAATTGTATTCTCTATGCTTGATGAGTTGGCTGGGTGACTTGCTATATCCGGACTCCGGTGGAAGCTTGTCGTGAGTTTAATCAATAGTATCCTCTAATAGGTTTCAATCACATCTTGCTTCTGCTAGTGGGAAGGTATTTCTTATAATGTTTTTACTTTGATCTTATGAGTCATACAATGAAGTTATAGAAAAAAGTGATTGAACGACTATTAAGAAAAAAGACTCAAGATACTCATATCTAATTTGGTTTTATGTTTGGATGATTGACCATGAAAGTAATCTAAGCGGTATCAGATGATCATAAAGACTTTCACTTAATTTTCATTGATTTGGAGAAGGTGTATGATAAACTGTCTAGAGAGATTTTAAAAACCTTAGAGAAGAAAGGATTTAGGATTGACTATATTCGAGCTATCAAGGATATGTATGAGACTGTCACAACTAGTGTGAGGACACAAGGTGAAGACACCGACGATTTTCCCATAACAATAGGGTTGCACCAAGGTTCAACATTAAGTCCTTCTCTTTTTACATAGTTTTGGATATACTTACGAGCACATTCAAAAGCTAGACCCGAGATGCATGTTTTTTTGCATATGATATAGTCCTACTTGGAGAGTCGAGAGAGGAATTAAATGAAAAGTTGAAGACTAGAAGACGAACCTTTGAAGGGTATGACATAAATCTAAACATAAACCAGACAATATCATATGAAAATTGCTCTTCCCCCAACCAATATTGCTCACTCCCAAAGAAAAAGACGAAACTACCCTTGCGTGAGTTAACTCACGCTCGGTAATATCTGTTTTCATTTTAATTTTGTTAAAAAACACAATATTTTCCAAAAAATCTATCAACTAATTTAAAATTTATTAATAAAAAATATTTAAATAAGTAAACTTAATAAAAATGGATAAAATTAACTCCAAGTTTTAAAATTCTAAAGTATAAAAATTAATTGAAGGAATAAATCTAGAGTTTAATTAATATTCAATGTTAATGTATAAATTATTTACACTTCTATGTCCATCCAATCATATTTTAGCAAAAAGATAGTTGTGAGTAACCAATATATCAAATATACATAAAAAAGAGTGAATAAATAAATAAAAAAACTAAAACAGACCGAGCCGGGCTGGCCCATGGCCCACACGAATCGGGCCGAGCTCTAGAATATGTGGCCTAAATAGATTGAGCTGAGCCGACCCATTTATATAGTCGGGCCTCCTGAGCCAGATCGGACTGGGCCGAGCCAGTCCATTTGACACATCTACTACTCATGTTATTATTGTGATTGTGCAAGAAAAAAAATGTTATTATTGTGATTAAATGATTTTTTTATAATACTTGAAAAATTATAATTCATATAATATTGTAAGTTGAGTTCATGTCATATTTTTGCGTTCAACTAAAGGTAAAAAAGGATTACAAAAGTTTGTTTTCATCTCAGTATTACAAAAGTTATAATACATTATATTTTTTTAGAACAAGAACGTTACATTTTTTTTATGTAAAGACATGATATATTTTCTATCTTTGTTTTTTCTTTTTTAATGTGAAAGATATTTCATTAAGCAACCATATCGGCTGTAACATAAGAAGCAATACATTGATGACAATCCTCAATTCAAATTGTGTCTACAGAAGATAAAGCAAACTTAGCTAGATGGTGAACAGAAACATTAGAAGTTCGGTTCACATGCTCAACTAAACAATTAGAAAATGGAGATCTAATGTTACGACGATCATCTATAAGTAAACCAATATAAGAGTAATTAACAACGTAGTTATTCAATGTTCGAACCAGGGAGTCACCTTCCATCACAATATTACAAAATCCTATCCAGAACAAACTGAAGTGATAGTAGAAAGCCATTAGCCTCAACCACATATTCGGTTGGTCCCCACTCAACCGCAATAAACGTTGGCCTTACCCTTCATTGTTACTTACGGCAGTGTCTTGTGTGGTGTGGCAACTGCATTCCATTTCTTAATCTTAATTATGGCAACGAAAGGAATCCTTCGCATGAAGGGTGGTGTGGGAGAAACAAGCTATGTAAATAACTCCTCACTCCAGGTATATAATTTTTTTCTTTTGTACCTCAACCTAGTTATGTACCAATACAGTAGAAATTATATTTTTTTGGGTAACCAAATTTGACATAAAATTCTCAAATATTATAGTAGTCATTTGGAGACATAACTGGATACTAAGGGGTGTTATTAGACAAAATCTTTCTCATTGGAGCAGATTAATCTAAAATTCAAAACAAAGGATCACATTCACATTCTTCTGGTTCTTTTCTCATTTCAATGGAGCAAATGCATACTCCCTTTGGTTACTATTGTAAACAAACATTTATTTTCAAGATTTATTGAATAATTGATGTATTTGATTTATAATATAGATATGATCAGATACGTCGATTATTCAATAATGTTTTTTTTATAATAGTCATTGATAGAATGTCTCAACCAATTTAGCAAATAATTTATAGGCTTAATTGCAGTTCTCGCCCCTTAAGTATCACAATCTTGCGATTTTAACCCCCTATAAAAAACAATAACAAACCAGCCCCTTAAGTTTACCCCCTTTTGCACTTTTGGCCCCTGGTTCAATTTTGACCTAGTCATCGCACACGTGGCACCTCACTTAAGTGAGTAGGATGCCACGTGTGTAATTTTTGAATTAAAAAAAATAAAATTGCCACATAATCATTTATGGAATTAAATAAATAAAAAAGAAAAAGAAAAATGAAAAGGCATGCGAGTTCATCAACAAGAAGAGATAGGATGATGATGAACTTTGTTTTGGCCTTCTATCACGTTGGGATCAAATGAGTAAAAATTGGCCTTGTAGATTAAACAAAAACAAAAGGGACAAGAGTTGGTGTTAAAGTAAAAAATTGACACAAGATGCTAATAGATCCTGACTTCCCAAAAAATATTATCTTCTTTTGATTATCGTGCTTATTATTAATAGGCTAAATAACAGTCTCATGAAAAACTTAAATTACATTATCATCCTCTATTAAGTTAAAATATACATTCTCTTTCTTGAAAAGTAAATATATAGAATAAATTACACTCTTTTTTCTATAAAATGCTTGAATTACATTCTTCTATCTTAAAAATTCAATATATATTACACATTTACACTTCAATTGATTTTAACATAAAAAAATATTTTTATGATTAAATAAGAGGGGAGGAAGTGTATATTTAAGCATCTTTTAGGAATGGAAAATGTATATTTTAATATAAAAGAGGATGAGACTTGAGAGTGTAATTCATGTATTTACTCTTACTAATATTAGGTATGTGATATTCAAATAAAACTGATTATTAATTTTGTGTAGAGAAAAGTGATAATGGAAGTGAAAACCATACTCGAAGAAAATATGATATTGATGGTGTCCAACAAAAGTGTAATTAAGAGTTGTTGGAAAATAGCCGATTTAGGTTGCTCTTCAGGACCAAATACACTAATGGCCATCTCTAATATCTTGAACATCATCAATAAGACTAGCTTGAAGTTACACAATGGGATATCACCTGTATTTCAAATTTATCTCAATGATCTATTTGAAAATGATTTCAATACCATCTTCAAGTTACTTCCTGATTTCTACCAACAACAAAAAGGAGAGAATGTTGGAGAATGCTTCATAAGTGCAACACCAGGAAACTTTTATGGAAGGCTCTTTCCAAGTAATTACATCGACTTTTTTCATTCCTCCTACAGTCTTCATTGGCTTTCTCAGGTTAGTCGCCCCAAACTCAATTTTAACTTGTAAATCATATTTCTATATGTTAAGAAACATGACACCCATGGAAACAAGAGAGAAAATATTAAAAACTTATTGTATTAATGATTGTAGAAATGACATACAAATGAAAATAGTACAAATGAGTCAACTCGGTGATTTATATACTCACCGACCTAATATACTAACCAACTAGAAACTCTATATTTTCAATTGCCCCTTGCAAGCTAGAAATGCATATTAGCATTTTCACCTTGGAAGTAGTACAATCGTAGTAAAAATGAAAAACAATCTCTAATGAAGAGTATAGAAGTATATGGACCAAATTGGGTAGTAGTTAAGGTGCACAGCTCCTAGAAGTCTTCGACCAACTTTATGCCCATTTAAGTTTCTTCCAGCGTCTCCACAACATTCACTCCCAAAGAATTGAGAAACCCAAATCTCGTGTAACCATCCAAATGCCAAAGAAGTCAACAAAAGCTTAAAGAAAAAATATAGAGTTAGTTATAGTTGTTTTGTGAAAAGGTTTGTTTTGTGTCTCTGTTTCATAGAGTTATACACCGAGACACATCTAATATGAAGAGTGTCTCTATTTCATAGAGTTAGACAAAGGGATTAGGGACAAATCCTTAAACCAAGGATAAAGGTCTTTGAACTCATAAACGTTATTCACAGACGTAGGACCATTTTAATTTATTATTTAAGCTATTTAGTTAACTTTGCTCGTCAACAAGCCAATATGGTTGTGCATTTGGTAGCACAAGCAGCCATATTTATGTCTAGTCGTATTTTTGGAGTGTATGCCTCTTTGTATTGCTAGTCCTATTTCTAATAATATGCTATGAGTTTTGTCAAAATAATAATAATAATAATATGCAATGATTTGATTCTCTTAAAAAAACAATATACAACATGTGATTTTACATGTACGAACAGTTTAATTATATTTAAGTTAATTCTTTTATGGCATTAATTAGGCCCCGAAAGATTTGGCCAAGAATGGGGAACCACTAAACAAGGGAAATATTTACATATCAAGAACAAGTCCTCCATCAGTTTATGAAGCATATTTGAAGCAATTTGAAAGAGATTTCAAGTGTTTTCTAAAGTCACGCTTCGAGGAATTAACATCGAATGGGATGATGGCCCTAACATTTATTGGCAGAGAAACAACTCATGCAGTTATTTCTGCTCAAGGGGTAATCGGCATGGTACTCAATGAAATGGTCCAAGAGGTAATGGTTGGTGGAGTTGATAATCAATCAATAAGAAACAATTATATTGAAGAACCCAAAATAAAAAATCTTACCGGTCTCAAAATGTCTATCAATATTTCACACACTTTAGGTACTTCCTTTTACGTGATAGAAACTAAAAAAGTCTGGTACACTAGAGTTTCCGTATAAGGATTTGGGAAAGTGTCCCATCATTTAACATATTGTATACAGTCTTACATTGTTTTTACACAAAGTTGTTTCTAAGATTTGAATCTAAGACTTTTCAATCATGTGACAACGACTTTACCGTTACGTCAAAACTCCTGCTTTCTTTTATAGGATATAAACTATAACTAAATAAATCATAGTTTTAATTAATTATTATTTAAGTTCTATAGTATTTTATAATGACTATAATAACTTATCCTAACTTTTAAAGCAATAGTTATCCTTTTTAAGTTTATTATTTGCTTTTGATAATTACTATAATAAACTTATGTCGCCATATTTGCAATTTTTTGTTATTAATAACTTTTTTAGAGTCATGGCAAATGATCGAGTTAGATATAGATGTCAAACTAATTGGGATGTTATGATTATTGCATGATGCTTTGCACTCTATTGTTTTATATAAAAAATATAAAAAAAAAACTTGTGTCATTTCTATCTTTTTGATACAATATTTTATTTATTTATTGATCAACATATTACGAGTCTCTGTATAACAAATAAAAAATAGGTATTGGCTTTAACTTGTGATTTGCCTTTTGTATTAAGATTCCTTATAATTTGTAGGGTTTGGTTGAAGAGGAGAAATTGGACTTGTTTGATTTTCCTGCATACCATCCTACTATAGAGGAAGTAAGTCAACTGATTGAGGAAGAAGGATCTTTTACCCTTCAAACAATTAAGACTTTTAAAATGGGTTGGGATGCAAACCTTGAGAAAGATAATGTTGATTATGTTGTAGATAGCAAAACGAGAGGGGAATTCATAGCCAGGTATCACAGAGCTGTTTATGAACCTCTTTTAATAGTCGGGTTTGGAGAAAACATCATGGATGAATTGTTCTCAAGGTTTGCAAAGCTGATAGCACAATTCATTGAGATAGAGACATTGGAGTTTACTAATATTGTATTGTTCATGACCAAGAATCCTTAAATATGGTAAGATGAAGGTTGTACTTTATCCAAGAAGAATATCATTAATATGAATAAAATTTAGAATAAGATGGTAAAATAAGGCTGTCATAGTTTGATGTTTGTCCTTTTGATTCTCGTATTGTCTTATTACATGGTTTGATTGTTTTCTCTATCTTATTTTGTATTATTTGGCTTCTGTTATGCTGTACTGATAGACATTTCTTTGACTACATCCTACTCTTACCTTGTGTTTGGAGTTCAACCCATCACTAATACATGCTTTAAACGGGGTTAGATTAAATATAGGGATACAAATACTTGGTTAGTAACACTGCCAAAATTAACGTGTGTATGCGTGGCGTCAATAGCGGATCCAGTACACTGGATCAAGAGGTTCGAACTTTATAAGGTCAACTTATAATTATAGTCATATATACAATAAAACAACAAAAACAACAATTAAGCATCACAAAATATCAACAAACAGCTAACAATCAAGAATCAATAGCAAAAACAACTAGCAATAGAGAATCACAATTTTGAAAAGGCAAATCAGAAGCACGTTTTATTCTCGTAAATGATTAAATATTTTTTGTAAGGTGGCAAATAATAAACATAGGCTTTGTCTAACATGCAAAAGTAAAATGGTCTTCCACCATACACAAGTGTCTTTTTCAACATTGCATCAATAAATTACAACATATCTCATTTGATTTAATCGAGAACTTTATTGATCCAATGGTGAAAACTAACTTGTGTCAGAAGCAAGACTTGTCTGCTTTGTGCATCATAGAAATGACGAGAAATATAAGCACTATAACATAAAGTAACATAATAGAATTCAACTATCATAAGTACTTATGGCTGAAACATGCAGTGACTATTCCAAAGATAGGCAAGGCAAGACCATTCCAAAATTTGAGTGCTTGCACCAATTCTGAAGATACAATGATGCCCCTATACGCGAGTGAATTTATGATGTTTTATTACAAAATCACAAATCAAGGTTTTAAAAAAATCTAACAATAAAGAATGTGAACAGAAAAGTGAAAATGGAGATTCAAAATAGGAGAGAGAAAGAGGTGCAAAAGTGATGAGAGTGAAAAGGTGAGAAAGAAAGTGAAAGTATTTTGGGTGAGGAAAATGGTTGTCACAAAATGGTTGTACAAATATCATTACTCTTCTCATAACAACCCTTTTTTCTTGTTTTAGAATTTCAATAATTGAGTTTTTTAAAATAACTCTAATCTAGAAGAATCCTTACATAGCAGACACAAATAGTTGCACAGACAAGTACACCATCCATAGTTATAACCCAGATCTTTCTCAAAGTAAGGAAAACGTTCTAAATATTCAGAGACAAAGCGTGCTTGTTTCCTATATTGTAGTTGTTATTTCCAGGTGCAGAATAGCAAGAAAAACTAAATTCTTATGTTGTGTGTGCGTTGTTCAACCGTTGTACATCATTATTAATGAGCATAAACAAGTTTCTTCGACATATTGAAGTTTGATTATGCCACTTTGCATCACATGTGTTGTGATAATGCAACTGCCTCAAAGTCACAGCTTCATCAGGGAAAAAAATGTTGATAGTCTTGTGTCCAAAACACAGGTTAGTTGACATTTGTTATGGACATGGATACCAGAAATCCACAACTATTATCCAAGTATCCGGATTGATACATCTTGTGTCTTATTCTGGTGATTTAACAATAAAATAAATCTTACTTTAAAAAAAATGAGAACTAGGTGAATTTACATGTTGTCTCCTAGTTCAGCATATCTGACAATAGACTCATATATTTATTTAAATTTGTATTATGCTCTCTTGTCTCGGTTCACTGGCATCAAGGCTTAAACTACATCTGTTTTACGTCCATCAAATCTAGTAAAAATAAATAATAAACCATCAAATTAGTTGGATAAAAATGCACACAACATAGCATTCAGTGGAACAGATGTATCAGGCAGTCTAGTGCATTCCAAATTTATCATATGGATCTAGACAGAAATAACAGGACGTGATGATGTGGCAACAAGAAAATGTAATCTATAGCAATTTCATTTCTCAAACAAGCACCCAATTGCTCGGAAGAATCCATGTTTTGTGAAGGATAAACAATTTCCACGCCAAGAATCTATATTCTAAAATCTTAGATCATGCTCTACAGGTCAGTTAAACAATCTAGTACCCTAACACTAGGTGCATAGTGCCATATATCCCTCAAAAAAGGCATTTCATGTCATGAGACTCATGACAGTGGATCAAAAATGAGATATTGAACACATGGCCTCACATGGAACAGAGGCAGAATAATTGCATGTCTTTGTTCCATGTGATGCTAGCTTATACCATCAGAAATACAAAAAACAAGTAGGCTGGTCAACGTTGCACATCTACTGGAACGTTAAAACAAACACCGACATAACATTAAATTTGTCTCTCTATCATAAATTTGTCTCATAATCATGTAAAGCATATACATAATCAAATAATTCAAACTCGTTATCTTTTGAGACCCTTTACTACCTATGATATTCGGTAACACATAAAGTTGAGACATTGACATGCCATCACATTAATAAACAAATTCAAGTAACTTACAAGCTAGGACTCCAAAACAACATTAGACCAAAGGGAAAACAGTGGCAGAAAGGATATTAACATCAATATATTATCACTAAGAGTATATTTGTTTTGGAAAAATTAAAACTACAATAGACAAACTTTTTCCCAAATCCGTGTACCGATTTCACGTCTCCAACTTAACTTGAGAATCAATCAAAGAAAGAATAGGCTGAATTGTCTACATTGTACACTAATCAACTGGAAAATAGAGGACAAAGTACAAACATTGAACATAGCTATAAACTTAGGCCCAGCAGTCGTCTACAACTCTAGGTACCTCCATGCTCAACAACTGAAGGCAAAATATCTTTAAGCTATAATGAAAAATTATATGGTGTGAACTTATCTTACTATCATCTAATGAGTACATAATCAAATTTTTTATATATTTTTTTTCGACCCTTCACTAGCTATCGTACCCAGTACTACATAAAACTTATGAGAGATTGTCATGCTATCAAATAAATAACTTGGAGTGTATAAAAAGACTTCAAGCTAGGACTCCAAAACAAGACCAAATTGAAAACAATGGCAGAAATGACTTTAACCTGGATAAATCACTAATGTATTTGGTCCGACATTTCGAATTCCAAACCATAGCTTGGGATATTTGAAATGCAAAACTAAACATGTACTGATTTCATGCCCTCAATTTGACTTGAAAGTCCATGAAAGAATTGCCAGAGTTATTCATCTGAAAATGTAGTCAAAGAACACAGCCCATGAACTTCGATTATGTTCATTTACTATCAACATTATATGTGCTGTTTATCAATATTTGTTGTCTATGAAGCAGTCATATACCAAGCTGGCCCAACCTAGATTCTAGAGCATGAGCTTTTCAAACACTACTGGATTGTACTTTTTTATCTTCACCCACATCACACATCATATATTTTCTTCCAACAAAAGCAGAAATAGATTGGACGCAATCACACATTTACGCTATTGTGAGTCTTAACCGTCCGGTCTTTATCAAGCAGTGAACATTTTAACTACGTGTTTTGAACCCATTTTGTCAAGTCAAAATATGAACCATCCAATTAAGAGTGAACAGCCTAGACAGCATGACTGTGAGAATGTGGGATAATCCCAACTACAAGGAATCCAAGTCCCACAAATACATTAAATCTTAACTCTAATGGCAAGATTAGTGAGACACTGGAAATTAGCCATTTCAGAAATGCACAGTTGATTGAATTCAAAAGCATCAATGCAAAACTGGTAAGCCATAATACACGAATGCAAAACAAATAATCCAGCAAATGAACTATCCAATCCAAGTTCATCGAGAAAAAGAGAGGAGCAACACAGTATAACTGGTGAAACTATATCTCACTACACTATATCAAGTACAGTCAAGCTAATCGGCTCCATATCAATCAATCAAATCTTTAGTAAAATTCAACAGCAGTAACCAACGAAAATGTTAAAAGTAACAAGCAACTAGACTGTGATCTCATTGATTAATTATCATGAAATGAAATAAGCATTGGATGTGTATTCACAAAGTCCCTACATTTTCTGATGATGATAACACAAATACAATTAAAAATAAATTGTAAGTAACTCCGTTCACAGTCACAGATCATAACCTAATACAAAAATAGGCACCAAATAAAACTCAAAATAACAAAAACTAACAGAAGAAAAAAAAAAAAAAAGAACCTCCTACTCAAGCCTGTGTACCAGCCAAAGCTTTCATCTGAATATGATTAGAATCCGTAGGCGAAGAAGAACCAGCAGTAGGCAAAGCCTCATAAGATCCCACTCTTCTAACACCACCAACCGCAGCCGCAACAACAGCATAAACAACCAACACAACAATCATAACCAACATAACATGAACCAGAAAAGCAAGATCAAGAATAGCAAGTGCTCTAAACTTGGACTCATCAAGATCACATTTGGTGGAACCTTCAACACCATTAACAACATCAAGAAGTCTATGACAGCCTTCGGGGATAAAAGGCTCTGCATAAAGCGTTAAGCCAGTCTGCAGAGCCCATAATCCCCGCAGACAAAGGGAGCCAGCGAGTCCCACGTCTGCGGGGAAAAGACGAGGAAAGAGTGTAAGAAGCAAACACATAAACGAAGCAAGAGCGGAGAGATTGGATGAAACGGAGTCAAATTTGGCTTCAAGGGAGGATGTTTGAAGAGAGGAGAGATTTGTTTGGAGGGAGGAGTGGAGAAGGAAGAGAAGAGAGAGAAGAGAGAAGGAGAATTCATGAGGGAGACGGAGGGGGAGGAGGAGAGAGAGGGAGAGGAGGAGGAAGAGGAAGAGAAGGGATGCGGATTGGAGAGAAGTGAGACGGTGGACAGGGGTTGAGCCTTTGATTAAGGGATCGGAGTCGGTGGCGAGGATGAGGTGGTGGAAGATAGCGATGGAGAGGGAGAAGATGATGAAGTAGAGTTGAATAGGGCGGAGACGAGGGTGGGAGGTGGTTGGGAGTGGGTGGTAGGGTTTGGATGTGTAGGTGTGTGGGGATTTGAGGTAGTTTAGGGTTGTGAAGATTAGGTGGTAAAGACCTAATAGAATGAGTGATGAGGATGTTAGTGCTTGGTATAATAAGCTACCCATTTTCTGATTTTGATTCTGAGAATAATCTGAAATGGGTTTGAAGTGGTAATGAGGAGAAGTGATTATGATTGGTGGATATTGATTATATGTTCATACTTTCTTTTTCAACAATTGGAGTGTGGTCAAGAGAACATGGGAAAGGGATGGATCATTCTTTCGTGATTCCGATCTTCATTTCTTTCCGTCTCAATTTTTTGTTCTCGTTTTAGGTTTTTCACAGAATGAAAAGTAGTACAGACAAAGTGGACAATATTTACGAATCTCAGTACTCCTTAGGAATTTGTTAGGAATTTTTTTTTTTTTGACAAATTTTTCTTACGAAAAATATTTATTACAAAATATACAAATAAAGAAAGAGTGGGATTTGACAAAAAAAAAAAAAGAAAGAGTGATATAACTAATTAATTTTTTTGATTAGTCTTTAAAAAAAACTAATTAAATTTTAATTAAGAAAAATCATTTTGTTATAACTTTTATTGTGTTATTAATATCCTCTTCCTTTTTCCTTTCTATTCTTTTTGACCAATAAAAAATGAAAATAATAAGTTTGTCTAAAAAATTATCACAAAATGATTGTACAAATATGATTATTGTTTGATCAGTGGAATAACAATTTTCCAAGTTGTCGGAGAAAGGGGACCCGTAATCCAGAATTCCAATGTTACGTAAGTATAACCGTTTGTGGTACTCATTAACCATCTAAGTTCAATCACTTTTTGAAATAACAATCTATTTGAAACTAATTCATTACTTACCTAATTCATTACTTTATAACCATATTCATAAGTGATTAGTAAAAGATGAATAATGGTTTGCAGTGGGCTTTTGTGCTGCTCTAAGCACAATATCATCTCATTCAAAGTATATACGTAGGTATGACTCATTCAATACTTTATTTAAAACCCCGATCATCCACCTCAATCGCTGTCCTGACTCAAACGTTAGTGCTTGTACATACACTACTAATTAGCATCATCTTCATTATGGATTTCGGCCAAACGTTACGATTCACATATCATTTTTCCATCGATCTACCATCATTTTGAGTATCTCTATCTTTTTTATTTTTACATAACCTTCATGTTTTGTTTCAAGACAAACTAGTCGAGATACCCGTGCTATAGCACGGGTAGCGTGGCTTCGCCGCGCGTCGCATAGCGGCTGCGCTAGGCATAGTGAATTTTTTTTTGTCTATGGTGAAAATATCTAAAGTATTTAAAGCATGCTAATATAAGGTGGGATAATGAGAGTTTACAATGAAATAAAAGAAGAGAGGAGATTTAAAGATGATGATTTGCAAATATCATATGAGAAAAATGAGAGTTTATTACTCTATATTACAAATATATATACTAAAATACAGTGCAGGACAACTTTCCCTAAATTCGCTTTACATAAAGTCACTTCTTCCAACTTCCACCTGCTAATGCTCACTTAAGACATAAAACGGCTGGCTACTGGATGTGGAGAGCCACAATACACTCTTTTAACACATTTCTTTTGGTCCAAACACTCTTCACACCACAAAACACTTGCACACCAACGGAATATGAGAAGATTCGTCGATTTAAATCAATCTTGAAAATGTAATAACAAGGGAGTAAAAAAATGTGTCGAACTTATACGACATTCCAAACTAAATAAGTAGTACAATGAGGAAGATGACCAGCACAGCCACAAAAATCAAAAGTACCCACCAACACTGCAATGTAAGAAAAGTTCAATTTCAGTTATATATTGCTAGTGTTTATAATATTACAACAGAAAAAAATAGTGTCATTCGATATTAGATAATTATAAAACAATCATATTCTGGAAATAATTTGCAATATCAAGCATGACATTGACAGCATTATATTCCAATCTTTATGACTCACCCATTTATTTTTGGATTTCACACTTTTGTTAGCTTTGGCTAGCTGGGCTTTAGCTTGAACTGTGGCACCAGCAGAAGTATCTATATTTGATTGAATGTCATCTGCCAGAATGACGAAAACAATATAAACAAAAGGAATAGCTAAATTTTGTAGCAAAGTGAATCAATCTATATATGTTTCTATTCTGTACATTGATAATTTTACTTACCAATAACAATCCCCTGATCATGAACCAAAACAGCAAGGTCCTTGAATATTTCATTTGCTTCTCCAATTTGCTCTTCTATCTCTCTAAGACCTTGATCTCTTTCTTCAATCATGGCCTCATTGAAGGATATTTCATTATCCAATAGATGTAACTCTTGCCTGCAGTTTATTTCACTGATCAAACAAATCGAAACCATACAAAAACATTCCACAAATCTTTCTAAAATCAAGAGTTAACTAAGACCTAAGCCAATAATAAGCTATGCATCTCTGCATTACAAAGATACAAAATTTACAATAATAAGGAGAATATTGAATATAATTCAATTTGTCCAGGGAAATAGCTGAAATGTTGTAGACTAACCTCATCTGCCCTCTGATCAAAGGTTGGCTTTCGGGGTCTATCTCAATCGATTCTTCACCAGGGCCAGAGCTGTTTACAAACACACAAATGATAGAGGAGAGCTCAATATTTGTTAATGAAGATAATTAAGGTAATCCGAAGCAAATACGGATAACAAAAGTACGTATAATTTGATGTTTTTAGTCCTTATAAAATCACACTTGTCAACATTAGTCTCTATATATCGAGTCGCAACTAAAGTCTCCACCGGCGATTAAAACATACAGAAATTAAAAATGAATAAAGATTTTATAGTAATCAAAGTTGAACAATTGTGATTCTTATGGACTAAAAACATAATTTTCTCAATTCTTCTTTTTACTAATATACAAAGAATAGTTTACCTTGTTGGTAAAGAAGAAGCAGGGGAAGCAGGAGTATAAGTTGATTCACGCTCAGAAGCAAGCTGCTGAATTTTCTGAAATTCTTGCAATGTGGTTTGGAAATCTCTTGCCAACTTAGCATCTTCAATTTTCTTATTTGCCTGCTTAAACAAAGCAGAACAAATTCAAGTTTAGTTAGCAATCTTAATTTTCAATCATGAAAACGAAACAACAAATTGGACTACAAAACACGAACACATAGCTAAAACCCAAATCTCAATTGCAGGAGCCGAAAAACAACACAAAAGGTATCATCAATTGATTATGGTGCATAACTTGCTATAATTCACTAGCTTCCTATGTTTTGGAATTTTCCAAATACAAACTAGGGCCAAATTCTTTTCTTATATTTTATAAGTAATGATATGATCAATTGTCCGTAATCAAAATTCAGAGTTATTCGTGAAACATAAAAAAGAGCTCTGTAACATCGGCAGCTTTGATTGAAGGCGCGTGTTGGATGTCTAACATGTGCAGTACCTGACATCGACACATGTGATTACATTCAATTAATACAGGTGTCTACATGAGTGTTGGTGTTGTGTTTGATGTCCATGTCTGTGTTGTGTCGGTGCTTCATAGAAAAAGACAAATTAATGAAATAAACCAATGAAGCACAAACACTCATCGGATTAGGTGTCAGATGCGTGTCTGACACCGACACATATGATTAGATTAAATTAAGTCATTTTCTCAAATTATTATCGGTTTCTACGTGTTAATATCGTGTCTGGTGTCAAGTGTCTTTATCCGTGCTTTATAGAAATAAACAAATATGCACAAATTAATAATAAGTGAAGCATAGCATAACATACATTGGCATTAGCATCACGATTAGATTCAGACAAAGATTTAAGCTTAGCAGAAGTATCCTTCACAAGCTGCAATATCCTCTGTCTTGTATTATGCCTACCAAACCAAACACAGCAATAAAAACAAAATCAAGCAAACCACATTAAAAAAACAAAAATAAAAACAAATTAAACTAAAACAAAAAACGTAAATTTACAATTTCTGACGATGTTCTGGAGTATCTTTAACGGTTCCAACGGAATCAACGAGTCGTCGGAAAGTACCAACGGCGGTATTGATCTGGAAAATTCCGGCAGCGACGGCTTGCGACGGGGACTGAGTTCGGCGAGAAGGAGGATTGGAGCCATGTTGAATATCTTGAAAACTCATGGCTGAAGTGAAGTGATCGTGTGAAACAATGAAGTTGAAGAAGTATATGAAATGAAAAGTGAATTATTATTTGAGCGAATTGTGTAGTGGCATTTAACTCAAAGGTGACGACTGAACAATCTATACAGTCCCCACACCCACCTGTCTTTGGAAACTAATAAACTATCCAAATTATTAACTAGAGCCTCCGGACACTCTTTTAAGGACTTAAAGTTTATATATTTACTGTATTGAAAATTGATGTTTTTATTTTTTTTTTAAATAATTTTTTCATTATGAATGTTAAAGAGTATCCTGGAGCACTCATTAATAAGACACATAAGCTAAAAATGATTTAAACTTTTGGATTGAAAAAAATCATTTTTTATTTTAAATTACTCATTTTATTTTATATTTCTTATATTTGAAAAAAAATTGACCAAATATTTGAAATTGTTAAGTGTTTACTTTGACCCAAATTAATGCTTATTTTATTTTTTTAATATATCATTAATTGCATTACAATTTTTAAAATTCTCTTTTTTGTTAAAGATATACTTCCTTTGTCCCATTTTTATAAGAATTTCTGACTTTTTAATATGATTAGTGAATTTGATTTGTTTATTTTGTACGGTGATCTTCCTAAAATATATCTTGTGTATTTATGTTTAATTTTAACTTTTTATTTTCTATGATAAATTAGTAATGTTAATAAGGAGTAGATTTGAGAAAAAATATAATAAATTTATCTTGTAAATTGTATAGAGATTTATATATAAGGACAAAAAAATTCTTCAAAAGTGGTTTATAATTATGGATGGAAAGGAAAGGTAAAGAAAAGATATAGTTAAGAAAAAAAATTACTCAACTGAAGAAAAAAGTTTAATTGTGAGTTTTCATCATTTTTCTACGGACAGAAAAAATAAATATTACCACAATTTAATAGCTAAAGTATCAATATAAATTTTTAATCTGATTTTATTTATGTCGAGCTTCAAACGTAACTGGTTGTCTTTTTCTTTCTTTTTTATGCTAAGAGGGGGTTGTTGTCATCTATTTTGTCTTTTTTGAGTAAATAAAAGAAATGTCTAAAAGTTTTGACAGAGGTTGTGCTTATTTTTCAGTTAATTTTTGCAATGCCGTAAGAGAGGGAATGATGTTCTTTCCTTTGTGCTGTGTAAGTATTTAAGTTTCTTATGTTGGTCCTCCTCCTACTGCTTGTCACGTGTTCCTCGCGGGAGTGTTCTTGAGTTTCAATTTTTTATGTCAAATTCTTTTTTACCCATTTTGAGTTGTCTCAATTAAAACAATATATTTATATAATATTTTGTTGATGGGTACCTAAGTTGTCACATTTCCTTATATTTTTCTCTCATAATTAGAGCTGGACAAAAATGGGCTAACCGACCCAAACTGAGCTAATCGGTCCAGTGTAAACCGAATCAGGCGGGTTAAACGGGTTTAACGGGTACACGGGTTAACAAAAATGGATGTGGGTGGATAGGAATGGGCCGGTTCGGTTGAGATATTGGCCCAGCGGTAATCCAAACCGACCGGCCCAATACGTATATTAATACCCCTAAATAATAGTACTTGTTTTGCCAGCCGTAACACACAATAACACAATATGTCTAAAAAAAAAAAAACTAAAATCAGAGAAAGGGAGACTCATAAACGGTGTCGTTTTCACCCCAGTATATATGCTTTTGATTCTCTCTTCACACATAGAAAACCCTAGATCTATTCAGCAACTGCTGCGTCGTTCCCACACTCAATACTCACTCAGCCCACACCGATGTTCACTCATCACGCTGCCATTCACTCATCACGTTGCCGTTCGACTTCTCTTTTCACTCCGACGAAGATCCACCGTCTTACACCGTATGTTTCAGTTCTGCATTTATTTATGTTCTTCATTTTCTTTGTTTTCACTTCCTTTTAACTTTGTTTCACACTATGTTTTGTGTTTAACTTCGTTTCACACTCTTCTATTTCTTAGATTAGGGTTTTTATTAAGCAATATTGTTATTTCCTCTGATTTTGCAACTGATAAACAAAACAAACAACACATTTAAAAGTATGTTCGGTTTATTTTGGGCCTATGGATATTGTTATTTCTTTTGGTTAATTATTTTGCAGCTGATAAAAAAATATTTTGAACTAGCTTCTAGTTTACTTCTTTTATCAATTTTTTTAGATGATGAACAACAAATATACTCATTATCTAGTTCTTTGTATTTGTTTCTGTGTATGTTTGCTGGTTATTACTTGGAAAGACCAAGGATGGATACTCTAATTTTTTATTCTCTGCACATATGTGTCTTTTTTTAGTTTGATTCTCTACATATATGTGTATGTTTTGAGTTAACATGAGTGATGTTTGTATTATGAATATGTGTATACCTTTAAATGTGTTTTCTCTAATTGTGTTTTCTTGTTCCGTAATCTGTTTTCTGAATATGTATGCTTCGTATGTCTGCTGAATATGATTATGGTGCAGCTGCAATTGTTGAAACTGGAGCAACTGCTGCCCTCTTGCCAAATGATGCTTGTAGGAAGGCAATTGCTAGATTTGTTATCCTTTCTAAGCTGCCCTTTGGAGTAGTTGAGTCTGATAGCTTCAAGCGCTTATATAAGTATTTGCAGCCCCATTTGAATATCCCGACTAGAAGGATCGTGGCTAGGGATTGTTTTAGGATGTATCGAGATGAAAAATTGAAGCTCAAAGCTTATTTTAAATCTAACTGTAGTAGGCTAGCACTTACTCCCGAAGTATGGACTTCTATTCAAAACTTTAGCTATATTCCCTAACTGCCCACTTCATTGATAATGAATTGAAATACCAAAAAAGGCTCATTAGCTTTAGTTTGGTTCCAAACCACACAAGTGACATAATAGTTCGGAAAGTTGAAGAGTCATCGAGGGATTGAGGTCTTAGAAATGTGTCTGCAGTCACCATTGACAATGCATCATCCAATGATGTGGCTGCAATGGTTAGAGATATTTTGGCCATTCCAACTACAACATCTTTAGAGAACATTTTCAGCAAGAGAGTTAGGATGTTAGACAGTTATAGAAGTTCCTTGAGTCCGAGAATTACAGAAGCTTTGATATGCTCCAAAATTGGTTGAAGCCAACATAAGAGTTCAAGGTTAATGAGGGTGTTGTTTCAAGTGCTTTAAATTTCTTTCTCTATCATTTTTTATTTATTATTGTTGTTGATTGGTATTTAATATTTTTTTAGTTTTGATTTGATAACAGAAGTTAATCAAGGATCGACCATTTGGTGTTGGGAAGCAGGTGTAGGTGGAGCACCAGCATCAACTGTGTCGGCTGTATGATTGCTTTTATGGTATAGATTTGAATAATTTATTTGGATATCTCATTTTGTTTAAGTATTTTAATATACACAAATTTAGTTTTATTTAATTTGCATGCATCAATCAAGTTTTTTTATTTTTTGAAGTCACATATGGCTCAAACTACACAACACAACATATATGTTTGAAGACATTTTGAAATGTAGATGCTTGCTTGTTTGGCTCCATGGTCTCTCACATTGCTGCTTGATTGCTAGGCCTATACACTATTGTTTAAACTATGTTTAATGCTTATGCTAAGGTATGTTAGGCTCAATAAGTACTGTTTGATAGTGCTTGTAGTTATTGTGCTTTTAAATCCCTTACTGTTTGTTTTATTCTTCTTTTTTCAAGTCAGTGATGCAGTTATAAATCTAGAGGTCGGCTCTAGTGATAGCAGTGTATGAGAGCTCACTGTTTTTATCCCAAACTGTTGCATAGAGAATGTAGGATGCATAATATGTTTATTGTTGATGATTTTACTGTGATGAAATGTGTTGGTAACACATTGCTTTTGATTTCAATTATTCAAGCAGATTATTGATATTAATTTGGGTGTGGCTACTCCTGTACTTGCTGAAATGATGGGCTGTGATATTACTTTGAACTCAATCAAGGTTAGTTTTAGTTTATTTATTGAATTCAGTCTTGATTTGAACTCAATCTATAAAAAATACAAAATTTATATCTGATGTTATATTGTCTCTCTTGTTGTGCAGCTACAGTATTTGTGTGACCATGTTGTAGCATCAGCAACTGCAAGCATCTCCTGCCATTGTAAATTATGTAGAATTCTATATGACTGTAATTATGGCATTGTAAAGTTTAAATTGTTGGTTGTCTTGTGCTAGTCTATGCTTTGCCTGGTGCAATGACAATTATGGTTATGATTTGTATTTGTAAACTACTAAACTTAATTCTGCCAGTATGCACTATGTAGAGCCTTTACCATGAGTCGAAAGGTTTCTTATTTATGGTTATGGTTTCTTGAATTATATTGAATGGCCTAATGAAAAATGGGCATAGGTACTTTAAATGACCTTGTCATGAGTGGCCATAAGATTATATTTATTTAATGACTGGATTTTATATTAAAAATGGACTCTCAAGTCTCTTCACAGAGAAAAATCATGGCTATGGTTTCTTAAAATATCAGCAGGTCTAAATAAAAAATGTAATGTTTTTTTTAAATTTTATGTAATTTTAAGTATTATGGGCCACATGGTTAACCGAGTCAACCCACATGTTAATCCGTCTTAACCGAATAAACTGAAACCGAACAAACCGACAGTTATAACAGTCGAAATTGGGCCACATGATCTCAACTGTGGGCTTAGCTGGATTGAGGTTTTGGGCCCGACTACCGACCTAAATCGACCGATGTCCAACCCTACTCATAATGGAATGGGGGAATGTGACGTACTAACATTTGTTTTTTTATTTAGGGGAGAACGACATTTGTTTAGAACCTGGTAAAAATATGGATTGACCTCTAAATTTAAATCCGAATTTAAATCGGGTTATGGAGCCAATTTAATGAAGTTTGAATCAATTTTGAGTTCAAATTTACTCTATTTATCTGTTTTATTTATTATCGATTTATGGGAAAGATAAAGACAAATGAAAGATGAGTCTTGTTAACGAGTGCCCCCGCACACTCTTTAAGGATTCCAAAAGAAGAAATTATTTTATACAAAAGTCAAATATTTCAATTTTCAATGCATTGATTACACATGTTTTAATAAAAAGTTACAATTTAAAGGTCTTAAAAAGTGTTCGGGGGCACTCGTTAACATTTGCCATGAAAGATTAATGAAATGTATTATTAAAAGTCATTTATTAAATGGGTCTCACTACTAATATATTATTTGTATTTATTTTTATTTTTCGTAAATGGACAATGAATGAACAGTGGACAATAGAGCAAATTTCAACTAAATTCGTCTTCAAGCTACCCACATACCCACAAAACATGATAAATTAGAGGTTAACGATGGGATCAAAGATCTCTCCAATGTGTTATGTGATTCATTAAGTTTACAATCATTTCTCATACTCACAACCTCCCAATCAAATGTTGGAATCTTCAAAATTTTAAAACCTTGTGTTATGGACCTTGTTGCACACCCTTAAGGCCGACTCTGCCCATAAGATCTACCTACTATGCCACAATATGTCATATATTTTCTTCTTTTTCTTGGGTAAGAATTGAACACCACAGTACAAATTCCATGCAAGTGGTTGATGTGTAGTGTATAAATGTTGTGAACTATGAAGTATTGAAATGAATGGAATCGTTAAAAACTTGAATTGAACTAGTTAATCCAAAATTTAGAATACTCACACACGATGTCTACTAATTGTTAGTTTGTTAATTCAAGTTTGTTAGTGATGTAATCATGTTTAGTTGGTTAATCACATTAGATTTTGTTTGTTATTGATTAGTTACAAGTTCTCTAGAATTTAGTCAGAGTCTGAAGGTTCAGGTTCTGAGGTCCAGAGTCTGAAGTTTCAGAGTCTGAAGGTTCAGAGTCTGAGGTTTCAGAGTCTGAGGTTGTTAGAGTTTGTTACTTAGCTTGTGCTTCAAGCAATCTAGCATAGCTTTTGTATATAAGTCAATTCACTTGTACATTCTAATCAATCAACGAAAAAAATCAATAACAGAATTTCCTTTTCTCATTCTTCTCTTTTCATTCTCTCTAAATTCACCAAAACCAGAAAAACCCTAAGATCAAAATAGTTGCTTAAGAAAGTTAAGCTTCATAGCTGCGCTAACAAATTGGTATCAGAGCCTTTGGTTTCGTTCTAAGGGGTAATCAAGATCTTCAATCACGTAAGTACATAGAAGAAACACTGAAGGAAGTACCATGAATGGTAGCAGCAGCTTCAACACTCATCTTCCAATTCTTGAAGCACGCAATTGGGAAAGATGGAGTGCAATGATGAAGAATCTGTTTGGAGCACAAGATTTGCTTGAAATTGTGCATAATGGAGTTGGTGAGTTAGCTGTGAATGCAACAGAAGTGCAAAGGAACGCACACAAAGAATTGAGGAAGAAAGATTGCAAAGCTCTGTTCTTGATTCAACAGAGTCTTGATGAAGCAAATTTTGAAAGAATCTAAAAAACAGTTAGTTCAAAGGAAGCATGGGATCTTCTTTCAAAGTATCATGAAGGGAATGATAAGGTGAAGTTGATTAAGCTTTAATCACTGAGGAGGAAATTCGAATTGACGCAGATGGAAGATGAGCAAAAGATTGAAGGGTACATCTCCAAACTCATCAGTGTTGTGAATCAGATGAAGGCTTGTGGAGAGACTATGACTGATCAACAAATTGTTGAGAAGATCATGAGGACTCTATCATCAAGGTTTGATTTCATTGTTGTGGCAATTCAGGAATCAAAAGATGTAAAAACCTTGAAGATTGAGGAGCTGCAGAGTTCACTTTTGTCAGTTTCTTTGTTCTTGCCTTTAGACCAGTTTCCTCCCTTAGTGTTATTCTTCTCTTTCTTCCCTTAGTGTTATTCTTCCCTTTCTTAGTGTTATTCTTCCCTTTCACTGGTCTAAAGGCAAGAACAAAGAAACTGACAAAAGTGAATCTTCAAAAGAAAGAAACTCTAATCAAAAGAAGAGAATTTTTTATAAGAAGAAGATTCAGTGTTTCAAATGTGAGAAATTTGGACACTTTGCTTCTGAATGTTGGTCTGGTAAAGGAAAACAAGGTCAGAATGATGAGGAACAAGCTATGATTGCACAAGATGATTCAGATGATTCATTATTATTGATGGTTACAACAACTAGTACTGGGAGCTGCAATTCAGAAAGTTGGTTCTTGGATACTGGTTGTTCTAATCACATGACTGGAAACAAAGCATGGTTGAGGGAAGTTGATCATTGAAGGAACACAAAGGTGAAACTTGCAGATTATAGTACAGTAACTTCAGAAGGTATGGGGAAGATTGCTATTGAAGGAAAGAATGGAAAAGTAGCAATAATTAAAGAAGTTATGTATGTCCCTAGAATGCAGTGCAATTTACTTAGTGTTGGTCAACTCATTCAGAAAGGATACTCAGTTACTATGAAGGATAATGTTCTGAAGTTGTTTGATAAACATCAAAGGTTAGTCTTGAAAACTTCCCTTGCAAAAAATAGAACATTTCAAACCAATATGAAAGTTGTAGAGTTGAACTGCTTATCTACAATGGTAAAAGATGAAGATAGCTGGTTATGGCATTATAGGTTTTGTCATCTTAATTTTAGAGGTCTTAATCAACTGGTTGATAAGGAAATGATTCTTGGTGTACCTAAAATTGAGATACCTAACACAACCTGTGATACTTGTTTGTTGGGCAAGCAACCTAGAAATGCATTCAGTTCAAGTACTGCTAGTAGATCAAAGGAGCTACTCAATGTTGTGTACTCAGATGTATGTGGTCCTTTAGAGGTTCCTTCATTAGGGGGCAACAGATATTTCATAAGTCTTGTTGATGAGTTCAGCAGAAAACTCTGGTTATATTTGATTAAGACCAAAAGTGAAGCATTTGATATGTTTCAGAAGTTTAAAATCTTAGTAGAAAAGCAAAGTGGAAAATCTATTAAGGTTTTAAGAACTGATGGTGGTGGTGAGTATACCTCAAAAGTGTTTGAGAAATTTTGTGAAGACAATGGTATCATACATGAAGTAACTGCTCCTTATACTCCACAACACAATGGTTTGGCTGAAAGAAGAAATAGAAGTCTGCTTGACATGACCAGAAGTATGTTGAAATTGAAGAAGATGCCTAATACTTTTTGGGGGAAGCTGTAAGAACTGCAGCCTACATCTTGAATAGATCCCCCACTAAGAAACTGAATCAAATCCCTTAAGAAATTTGGCTAGGATGCAAGCAGTCAGCTAAACACTTAAGAGTTTTTGGCTTCTTATGTTACAAACATATCCCTGATGCAAAGAGAAGAAAGTTAGGGGATAAGAGTGAGCCTATGATAATGGTTGGTTATCATGAAACAGGTGCATACAGGTTATATCATCCTCTAACTCATTCAATAGTGATTAGTAGGGATGTTAAAATCTGTGAGAATGAAGCTTGGGATTGGAACAAGAAAGAGAAGAGTTCCAATCACACAGTTCCCACAATAATTGAAGAAAATGATCAAGTTGAACAAGTTCAACTTGATACTGAAGTTCAAACTGAAGTACATGTTGAAGAGAATCAAGCTACTAGAACTTCAGGGAGACAGAGATTTGCTTCCACAAGGTTAGCTGGACATGAAGTTATTCCAGATAATCTTGTTAATGAAGAAGGGGAATTTGTTCACTTTGCCTTATTAGCAGATGCAGAACCAATCAACCATGAAATAGCATTGAATGAAGAAGTGTGGAAGAATGCTATGATTGAAGAGTTGAATTCAATCATTAGAAACAACACATGGGAACTGACTGAACTACCTGTTAGCAAGAAACCTATAGTTGTGAAATGGATTTTCAAGTTGAAACTGAAGCCAAATGGTGAAGTAGCCAAACACAAAGCTAGATTAGTTGCTAGGGGATTCATGCAGAAGGCTGGTATGGATTACTTTGAAGTATATGCCCCAGTAGCAAGATTAGAGACTGTGAGACTGATAGTTGCTATAACTTGTTGAAGAAACTGGCCAATGTATCATTTGGATGTAAAATCTGCTTTTCTAAATGGTCCTTTAGATGAAGAAGTGTATGTAACACAACCACCAGGTTTCAAAATCAAAGGGAAAGAAGATATGGTGTATAGATTACACAAAACACTCTATGGATTGAAGCAGGCACCAAGAGCTTGGAACAAAAGAATTGACAGTTTTCTTGTGCAGCAAGAATTTGTTAAATGCAAGTCTGAATATGGTGTATATGTGAAGAAAGGAACATTGCAGTTTGGCATTCTATTTCCTAAGTGTCTGAATGAAACCTCTGGAGAATTGATAGCTTACTCTGATGCAGACTAGTGTGGAGATAAGCATGACAGAAAGAGCACCTCAGGTTCCCTATTCAAGTTTCTGAATGCCCCAATTTCATGGTGTGCTAAGAAGCAACCAGTTGTGGTATTGTCAACCTGTGAATCTGAGTATATTGCAGGGTGTATGGCAGCATGTCAGACAGTTTGGCTTGAAAATATACTCAAGGAGATAGAGATAGAGGTTAGCAGACCTATAACATTGTTCATAGATAACAAATCTGCTATAAACTTAGCCAGAAATCCAGTTTTACATGGAAGAAGCAAGCATATAGAAGCTAAGTTTCATTTTCTGAGGGAGCAAGTGAACAAAGGAGCATTGCAGGTTGTTCATTGTTCCACTGAGCTGCAGCTTGCAGACATATTCACTAAGTCATTAAAGGTTGACAAGTTCATCAAGCTAAGGAGTTTGATTGGCATGAAGGAAGTGGAAACTTGAATTAAGGGAGGATGTTAGTTTGTTAATTCAAGTTTGTTAGTGATGTAATCATGTTTAGTTGGTTAATCACATTAGATTTTGTTTGTTATTGATTAGTTACAAGTTCTCTATAATTTAGCTAGAGTCTGAAGGTTCAGGTTCTGAGGTCCAGAGTATGAGGTTTCAGAGTCTGAGGTTGTTAGAGTTTGTTACTTAGCTTGTGCTTCAAGCAATCTAGCATAGCTTTTGTATATAAGTCAATTCACTTGTACATTATAATCAATCAGAGAAAAAAAATCAATAACACAATTTTCTTTTCTCATTCTTCTCTTCTCATTCTCTCTAAATTCACCAAAACCAGAAAAACCCTAAGATCAAAATAGTTTCTTAAGAAAGTTAAGTTTCATAGCTGCGCTAACACTAATCAGCTACATTAGATATGGTGGTTCATGTTCTCTTATTTGCAAGTATAAATAACATTAGTTTTAATTTCATTTATTTATGCATGCTCACATTCATGCTTAACGTGATATCACGTTTAACTAAACATATTTTAAGCATTAATATTCAATTAGAATTAGACGTGGGAAGCGACCTCTCTGCACTATCTAATTTGATTTGCACAACATACAACAACTATTTCACTTATTCACCCTACAGTCTACATAGTCCATCTCCCTTATGATTAAAACTTTTAAATATTTCATTTCTTATTCAAATATTTGAGAGTTTATGATAAATTTGAGATCTTAGATAGTTTTAAAAAATTAGTCGAGATTTTTTTTCTAAATTTTTTGGATGAAATTTATATTTTGGTTGAAAAGTTTCGAGCATAATAAAGTTTCAAACAACTTATGTTGTGTTTGGTTTGGCGTTGGTGTATCAATTCTCACGTCCCAAGGCTTAAAAACGTGAAAACATAGAGAACATTTCATTATCGGGGTGGATTCTAGGGTGATGGGTCGATTAAGTCTCTCACCAGTGGAGCACATAAAAAATATCATTTGATCGAATCAATGGTCCATATTAATTGAAAATAAAAGTAAGAACATATACATCTTTCCAAACACATTATGTCCATGTCTCTATCTTCTCCAACTTGAGAATATGCATATAGTGTGTGGTTTTGTCTTCTGGGCAAGACCAAATAAATATCCATTAATTTTCATCAAATCAATAAATTAGCTAGCAATTAACAACCGTCAACAAAGAAGAAAAAGTAGCCATTAACAAACAATAACACTATTATAATTGAATCGAGGGTGGTGGGACATAACCAATCCAAACGGAAAGCCCGGTTGTAATGGTCGCTGATCATATGGTAACAGAAATGAAAATTTAAACCTCTTTTCCACCTTTGCTACTAAACCCAATAAATCAAGAGGAACCATCATTTTCATTCAATTTCACCATGGTGTGACCAATGTCTATATATTGACCCTAATTATCATCACGGGTTCCATTTTATTTTCAACAATCATCTAAATATTTGTGGTGAATTGGAAAGGATGCAAATGAAAATGGTAGGATTGCAAGACATAGATATTCTCATTTTTATTTTTAAAAAATCTATATCATTCATTCAATCTAATGGTGTTTTTTTAATGCTTCATCGGTGAGTGACTTAATTTAGCCTTCACACTAGAATCCACCCATTATCGGCCCCCCAAAATCTTTTATGCCCCCCAAATTTCTTAATTTGCCCTTAATTTGAGCATCCTGGTATATATCTACCAGATTGGTTAGGTACTTATATACCGGATTCGTATTTTTAAGTACAGGAGTACACAATCTTATTTCTTCTTTCTTTCTGTGAGTCCTAAATCGACTCATAGCTCTCCAAACCATTTTTCATCCATTTTTTTATCCTTCTCTGCGTATCAAAGGAAAGGCAAAATCGACCCATAGTTGAATCTTGTTCCTAATTTGTTCTTGTAAGAGCTACGTTAGAGTTATCTCCAAAGTTAAGGTAAAATATCCACTTAATTTTTAAGTTTCAGTTTCTAGTTATATGACTATTGATTGACAATATTATGGCTACAATTCTTTTGTATTTGATACTCAATTTTTGCTATTGATAGATTCAATATAGTTATCCAACATTAAGAACATAGGTTGAATTCAAAGATATGAGAAACTCAATTTTGATACTCTTTTCTCTCCATTTATTTACTGTATTTGATCTTTGGCTTTTAGGGTATATGCATGTCTGATTTTCAGTATGCACAGGTTATGGTATCTATCTTAACTGTGTATAACTACCGTAACAAGGCGTTCTGTAGATATCTCCCTAACCCATCTCGTATATATCTACCTGAGCTTGTAGCGTATGGTAGTTATCTACCTATCCAATCCATTATATTATATATCTACCTTCAAATTTGGTATTTTAGGGGGCCTTGGGAGATTTTTTGGGGGGGGGCTTAAAAAGAAATGTTCAAACATAGAAGCTCCAATTTGGAGCATTAGCCAAACCCATGGTGGGTGGGGATCCACCGTGATTCCAAACGAGTACTTAGTCAATTCAATTTAGGGACTTATTTTTCCACTCTATCTACTTCTCACGCGCCCTATAACTTTTACTAAAATGCCCAATGGGATTTCGATTATAAAATCCGAATACATCCAAACTATGTTCGGATTTTATAATCCGAAGTATGCTTATGTATAATCAGTAATCATAATCTCTCTCATTTCAGCAGTTTTGAATTTTGCTTTTAAAAACAACAAAAAAACAAAGTAAAAAAATGATAAAAACTTGTCAAATAAAATCATAAAAATATAAAAATACCACCAAAAAATTCAAAAAATCAAAGAAAACTAATGCAATTTTTTTCGGATTTTTCTGAGAATGTGAAAAATTTTAAAAATGAAAAATGGGTCTAAACGATGAAATTTTGGATTTTGAGGGGCGGAGTCCCGTAAGAAGTCCCTTCCACGGGAGTCTTGATCCTTGATTTTTTTTTTCTTCTGATTTTCTGGGGAAGTTTCGGAGCAATCTGATCAAGTAGCCTGGAAACCGGATTTTTGACTAAGAACAGTTAACAATGACCTAAAACAGAAAGATGAGAGTTAGGAAGATTAATATGGTCCTTAAACTGGTAATCCATGTTACAAACAGACTAAAAATTTGTGCTGATATAGTTTGTATTATATAATTTGAGCTGTTTTTCTCTGAAAAAGGGTGTTTATGGGGTGTTCGGATTCTATAATCCAAAAAAGAAAGAAACGCGCCCTATTTTTTGAGGTTTTCGGATTATAAAATCCGAATTGGTGAAAAATTCATTTTTTTTCACTCCATAACAAAGGAATAACTAGTTCGGATTCTAAAATCCGAAAATTACATGGGCATTTTCGTAAAAAAAAATATGACGCGCGAGAAATGGGTAGGGTGAGAAAAGTAATAGCCTTCAATTTATGAAGTTTTGAATAACTGTTGAAAATTTGATAGTTGTATGTAAAAAAAAACAATAGAAATATTTAGTAATAAGAATGATTTCCTTTTTATTGGAACAATGAAAAAAATATATCAATATGTTCACACAATTTATTTATTTAGAATGGTATTTTTTTTTTCTTGCAGAAATCATTGTTCCAAAAAATGCATATTCCTAAGATATCCTTGGAGTAACTTGGTACTTCAGCAAGTAAAAGAATATATTAATAAGTTCACATAATTTATTTTGACTGATGTTCACATAATTTTAGTAGATATATTTTTTTCAATTTATTTTATATAAAGGTTGTTTAAATTATTTGCAGGTAAGTAATGTAACTAGAAGAAAGATATTTTAAAACAATGATTTCTGCGAGAGAGAGAAAAATACCATTTGAAACGTAAAGTATGTGGGGTTCAACATAACATGCATTTAGAGTTGCAACACCTTAAACATTAATTCATAGGGTTATAGCCACCAAGCATGTAATGCTCCCTCAAATGATTTCCAATACCACAGGAAAAACATGCATTTACCATAATCATTCTATAAGAAATGTATATTGGAGGCAACTAAAATAAACTGGAAACGATCAAACCTCTTGGCTCAGTGATTGAAAGACCAACCCTGATATACTCTAGGGTCAATCTAGCGCTCCCCTGACATTTTCAATAAGATGTTTGGCCAGCAACAGCCACGCATCGCAATAGATTACTCTTCAGCTGAAAATTTCGGGATATACTAAATTGTGAATAAAAAATGAACTCATGATAGCAAGAACTATAACCAATAGGACATTTCTTAATAATAATACAACAAAATTGCACCATTCATCAATGTATTAGCTAGACTGTGACTCCAAATCTTTACATTGAATTTCTCTGGATCAGGTAACTAATGAAACCTTAAGACAACAAAAATGAGGAAAAGAATGTGTGTGATCATATACAAAAGATAAATTACAGTCATTTTGATTATAAGTTTTACTAGATGAGAACTTTAGGTCATTGTATGTAGCTCTTGAAAGTGAAGTTGTTTTAAGAGTGCAAAATTGAAGCTAATCAGGTCACTAACCATTTGCCTTCTTGTATCTTCATGCCTATGTCTTTGTATAATGTATGCAAACCAGAATCACAATTTGAACAACACAAAATTGCTTACAGCTTGTAACTAACCATATCGTGGCTGTGCTCAGATTTTATATCATGATAAAAAGAAGTGCACTGTCACTAGTGTCGACCGATTGTCTCGATTTGTTCTGATGCACAGCACTGCAAAGATGATCATGCAATACAAATCTTGTTTTGCGTCCTCCGTGGTTAGTTTGCAGCCTTGCAACATAGTAAATTCGCCTAATATTTATAATTGTGATGTAGGCGGCGAATCAGGTTTCCAACTTACATGTTGGTTGAATCAAACAGGCAAAGAACCTAGCTAGTACTTTATAAGGGCTGCTAGTGAAGCATGAAGTTCAGCCATGCAGTTAAATATCCAATTAAGAAGTTGTTCTTTTGGTAGCTCTAATAGAAGTTCAGCCTGCACCAGAAAAATCATATTGAAAAATGGTAGACCCATGACTAATAATACTAGGCTCGTGGATTTGGATTGTGTGCAGTCACAATCTCGTAAGTGCATGCAGTCAGCCACATCTCGACCGTTCGATCAAAATCGGAGAGTCCAAATATCAAGCTTGGAACTTTAGGTTTAAAAAAAATAAAAATTTGCATTGAAATCTAGACTGCTAGATCTCGATCAAATGGTTTATATGTGGCTGACGGTGCGCAGTCACACTGCACACAATCCATAACAAGATGGCTTTTCATAAATTATAAGCAATAAATGACCATATTAACTATATATACTAGTCGGTCCTTCGGCGGATACCGAGTTTTCAACCAAAAAAAAAAACTATATATACCAGTCAATATTTTGTGTAGTAATGCCTTTGAAAATGAAAAGAATATTTTGTGTCTGAACAGAATAGACAGACAAATACAAAAGTGATAAACAATGATCACTGACTAAAGAAATTGAAAAAGGAAAGGAGAAAGTTACCTTAATTTGGTCGCCCTCAAGAACCAATGAATCTTTATATATATCCGATGTCATCGACTCTGTCATCATCTTGAAAACCTTTTTATTCATGTTTGTTTTCATAAACACTGTCTTCCCTGAAGAGTAAATTCTGGTTACCCCTATGTCAGCTGCCATTCTCCTCAAGTAAAGCTTCTGTAAGATAATCTCCATTGGGCGAGGCTCTTTGCCATATTGGCGGCGCAAATTCTCTGTAAATTGCATTAAACTCCAGATGTCTTCCTCAGCAACTCGCTCAGCTTCATTTATTATTTCCATAGGGTTCTCGAGATGATTTATGTATTCGGAAGGGAGGTGAGGATTGATGTTTAAGTCAACCTAAATAATAAAGAAGTATACAATGCATAAGCTGCAACATCTCTGGTATTTCATAATTATGTTCTATAATTCTGAGTTGGTTCATATCAGGTAGATTGTTTAGTTGAATCAAATGTATACCTATTCATTCAACTAATAGAGTAATAATTAATCCAAAGTTTTGTTCAGTTACAATTTCACTTACGAATCCTAACACGACAAATAATAAGTTCTACACAGCAAGATTTACTCTTTTAGAGGATTAGATGTAATATCTGAGAATATGGATCATCAGAAACCCTTCCCATTTGTCTATCAGTCCTGCTTGCGGAGAACAGATGCTAAAAATAACAAAATCACTTCACTTACAAACTCAATGAGACCAATAATAATCGAGTAATTACTTTTTTGTGCAACATCATTATATTATTAGAACTTAGAAGAATTATGATATATGACCCAATGTTAATTTCACACAAAAACGTAGGCTATAGTGTGAACTAGAGAACACCATATTTTCTGAATTTTCAAAGAAAATATTTAGCTGGAATATGATTTCAGTACTATTTCTGTTTCACCTCAACCAAGAGAAAACGGCGTCAGATTTTATTTCTGGAATCATTTTTCAGTTGGCATTCAGATACACATGCATTAACCATTAAGTATGCTTGTTACTTTAATCCACTGAGGTACATTTTTCTCAAACATGCATACCTGCACTGAGTGATAAGGAACTGAAACAACACGGTGATCTTCAACCTGAAAGTCAAAAAGAATAGGATGAGCTCTGTTAGAATGTAAATCGTCACTAGTATTATAGTTCAATTTTATATTATATGCTCTATATTCATCATTCTTCTTCTAACTATTAGGTATTAGTATTAGGATATGTACCATATAGGAACTATCTTTTTTATACGGTGGATTTGCGAACTTTGAAGATCACATTTCCCTTCTTGTCATGTTATAATATTAGTATTATATGCTAAGGTTATTTAAATTTATTGAATGTTGTACTTTAGCATGGCTTGATTTTCCATTAAACTTTGAAAGAAAAGTTAGTGTTATCATATTTCCCTTCTTGTCATGGTGATTATCAAGCCTTTGAGCCTTACCTTTCTTTTCTTATTTTTCTGTTCAGATTCCAAAGACGGCAAAATAACAAGCTGCTAGCTGTTTCATATGGTTTTAGCACCATCCTTGTTTTTGGTAAACTTCCTTCAATTAGGTGGCACTTGATGTTATTTTGAAACTTGTAGATTCTGAAGGGAGACTAGTGTCGAATTTATTTTGATTTACGGGATAAGAAGTGTGGACTTTCTGGTTGGTGATATCTGTATTTTTATCAGGTGATCGATATTTTCCAAATATTGAAAATACAAAGGAAACTCTACTGGAATTTTGGTAAATTGTGAAAGTATGGTTGGTTTAGAATTTATTTTTTTAAGTATCTCATTGTGAAAGTATTGCTGTATTTTCCCCTGATAGTTGGCATCTAGAATAGATGACGTACTATTATTGTTTAAATAGATCATAGTACAGTTGGAAGGGTATGCTATAAGAAAAAATGTGAGTGCTTTTAGGACATGTTTTAAAATTATTTGTTGTCCCTTAAAAAAAATGTTGTATATAGCAAATAGCGGCTAATGTGCTTCACCAAAGGATGAACTGTTTAGGAGGACCTGAGTTCGATTCCTGGATGGAACAGTTCATGGTCAGGCTTTATTTACCACCCGGCCGAACTCTGGATTATCAGGGCCCCTTTCCCCTAGGAACCGGGGGGTTAAAAAAAAAAAAAAAAAATAGTGGCAGGTACTACACTAATCATGTATGTGTCAAACAGGAAATAGTAGCAATGCTTAAGTATATTTATCAGCTTTCCTAGAATAGATTAGACAAATGAGGAATTGATTTATTCCCCTGCAAATGATGGATGTTACGAATGGCGTACAGACGAAAACAACGAACTGCGTTGTTATTGATTTGCTATTGCCCCATAATTGATATTCTATTTTACCATACTACCCATGTATGGTTAGTTAGTTATTTAGTCTGTCGTCTAATTTTGTCGGGCTTTGCGTCGTACTATATAGCATGCCTCTTCCCCTTAATTTGTAATTATTAGCTGTAAATGTGTACCATTATATATTCAGTGAATGCAATAGAGAAAGGCATCAAGCCAAATTCCTGACATGGTACCATAGCAAACAAAAACTCACTAAAACACACTTTTGTACTCAATTTCCCTCGTTATCAATCCCAAAACCAAAACGCAGATTATCAAAAACTAACTAAAAAACAAAAATGCTACGGGAGGAAATTTACACTTTTCAGCCAACAGTTCATGTAAAATAAACAAAAGAATACTTCTATTTTAACTAGAACTGGTGAAACATAGGAAGAAACATATCAGAAATCAAAGTTTACCTTGGATAAACTCTCAAAGAGCATCTCAAAGAAAAGATCAATGCCAACATTTCCAACATCGCCTGTTTGTTGCTCGCCGAAAATAGTACCAAAACCTCTTATACCCATGTCTCTCTCAGCTAGTTGGAAGCCTTGACCAAGTTCACAACATTCTTCGAGAGCTGCAAGCCTTTCCTATAGGAAATCACTAAGGAGAATGTTAGTTTTAGGCATAATTTCTCAACAGTCCTCAATAGTTCAAATGAAAAAATAAATTGAAGTTTAGAAATAATACTTTAGTAGTATGGAATACGTTGTATGACGTTCATTTATCATATCTGATTAATTAAGAATTACTTCATGCAGTATGTTTCAGAAATAAAAGGTAAAGATTGATCAGAAACATACCAATGCTTGATCAGAAAGCAGATTCTTGTCAGGATAAAATAAGTATGCATAAGCTTCCTTGTCTGCCCGCCCAACCCTTCCACGCAACTACCAGTATTGAAAAAGAAAAAATTGTGAATATTAGTGAAACATAAATAAATGATCTAGTCTATTTTCCGTTGTTCCAACAAAAATCCGAGAAACTTTAACAAATGCATATAGGTACTTTTCTCTTTTGATTTTGGATCACAAATTTGGAAATATTCATTCATTGCAAAGGGCTACAACATATTGTCAAGCATCAACTATCATAATTTCAAAATACTTAAATTATTAGGTGAAGGCAGAAGATGGTTTTATATCTTTAGCATGCCTCTTCAATCTCATGAGTCCTCTGAACTTTAAGCGCGTTAAAAAACATATACCCGTTCTACCTTGTGCAAAGTTCTACTTTTTATATAGATGGGTAGAGTAGCATGGATCAAACTTTGAACCACTTGGTCAGAATCTCTCTCATACCATGCCAAGGACAAACTCTCCCAAGAAGTTAAGCTGTTAGGTTAAGGCTTAGCTGCTCAAGAATGGTTTTGCATCTCTAACAATATTGTGTATCTCAAGGATGACAAGGTTCTTCCACATATGACACCTATTTATTATTCTTTCTTAGGGCTCTCACATTATACTTTTTAAGTTGGAAAACACACAAAGGTGGTAGGATGCGAGTAATACATCAACTATCACTAATTTGGTAAACATTTAACCTCGTTATTGAAAATACTGTATATCTGAAGGAAATAGTCACAAGCCAAACAATATTTCTCGGAAAAGAAATACTAACACATCACTTGTAATTTAAGGACCAACAAACCCAAAGAATAGTAAGAAATTTCCAACTGTAAACTGCTTGGACAATGGAAAATGCAGGTCAAGAGAGATCCATATATCATTTTGCATCACCTTCAACATACACCCCCAGAAGAACTTTTATGTTAAAATATCTAGATTATATAACATAATATGATTTGTTATTGAGCCATCCGTATTAACCATGCACCAAACCCAATAAAGTCTAAATAGATAGTAAAATGCCTAGGCAATCTTCACCTTACAAGTCAATTTTGTTAGGTTGAATTAGGACTTAAAGCCCAGATCATATTAAAGCTTATCATATTTTTGTTATTGGACCAGGGTCTTTGTTATTCCACCCACATTTGTACATGCTTCAGATGTCTAGTTTGGGGCGAGGGGGTGTTGAGATCATTGTTATTCTACTTATATCAATAGGTGCTTCACATGTCTAGTCCTAAGCATGAAGAGGAGTGCTGAGAGTCTTAAATCAACTAGAGATATCGCCTAGGTGCTACTTATAAGGCTTGGGCAGTTTTCACTATACAAACCAGTTTTATGGGGATGAGTTAGGCCCTAAGCCAAAATTTTAAGAGAAACAATATCAAACTGCTGGATGGTATACTACTGATCTGTATCTGCTCAGGCCTCCATGGACTGAAACAGTGCGATCTGTTGAGATCCTATATCGAAAAAAGATATAGTCAAAGTAGTCTTATAAAACTTGAGTATCTTCGTCTCCTCGCCCCTTGAGCTAGTTGTTGGGATTTTGTTAGGCATATCCCAAATTCCAACACATACATCATCGTACAACTATACTAACGAAAATCAGTTCTAAGAAATACATGGAGTCAAAACAGAAAATATGACCAATATCTAAACCCCAAAAATAAAAATTATAACTAGAGTTAATTAAGAACAAAACCTGGTACAACTGTGCAAGGCCGAATTGTTGAACATCCTGAATGATGATGGTGTTTGCATTTTGAATGTCAAGCCCACTTTCAACTATATTTGTGCTGATAAGGATTTTTATTTCACCTAGAGCAAACTTCTCCATGGTATCCTCTAATTGTTTTGAGTATTGCTGCACCAGAAATAAAGTCAAACTTACATAGACAAATATCTTTACTTGTAAACTAAGTATGTTATAATGTATATACTTTTGATAGAAGACAATCAAATTCTGGAGTTGGTAAAGCCAAGCAATCACAGATCTTCATCATTAGAGTAATGACTTTGTGAACTGAGTATGTAAATGAGGCATGAGAACCCTCAAAAGATCCAGGATTTGTGGGGTAAATATGCAATTTCAGAAATCAAAATGACTATGCAATTTATCGAGTAATTTTAAGATGCAAAATGACTATGCAATTTTTAATATAAAAGCTTCAGGCCTAAGCTTGTCAATCCCAATGGCTCATGCGACACTGCAACAGACTCATAAAAGGAGTAAATACCTTCCCATGGGCAACGGCAATTTCCACATCGGGGAATGCCTCTTCAAGAAATTCCATTGCTTCTTCAAGTCCTGTAAGAAAAACAATTGTTAAGAAACCAGAGTCAATACTGTAATAGAGGCACATTAGTGAATATGCTTAATGGAATCACTTTCTTGTGTGATTCGACAACAATGATCAGACTTAGATTATAAATATATTAGTACATGGATCTATATTCAGAAATGATTAGTTGAGATGAGTCACCTTTAATACGTGGCAGAACATAAAAAACTTGACCACTACGGTCCAGCTCATACTTGATGGCTGATATTACTTTGTCCTTACTGAATGATGAAAGCTGAGTCTTGATAGGAACTCTTTCTGGAGGTGGAGTTGAAATTAAACTGAAATATAAATTAAGGATAGAAATTAAAATAGTATCTCGCCTAAGCTCAGAGATTAGTTGCACTTAATGAATGCGTGACTAATCTTACGCTTCATAAAAACACCAACCATGCAACTCGAATATTTTGATTTTTTTCCAATACGAAAGTGCAATACAAATTTGTTTAATTTTTTATTTAATACTAGGGGAAGGATCATCATGCACAGCAAATTTTCCTTCGTAATTTGTGGAAGGACTTTTACCTAGCATCACGAAATCCTGTCAATGCTAAATAAAGAGTCCGTGGTATAGGCGTCGCAGATAAAGTAAGTACGTCCACAGAAGTTTTAAAAGAAGCAATCCTCTCCTTCTGTTTGACACCAAACCTCTGCAATGCAATAAATCATTGGATTGCTTAATGGAGAGGGGGAGTTGCACTATAATCAGAAGAAGGAAAACCTTTATTGCAGATATTTAGTAAACCTGTTCTTCATCAACCACAAGCAGGCCAAGATTGTTATAAACAACACGGTTTCCTAAGAGCGAGTGAGTTCCAACAATAATATCTAAGTCACCATTCTTAATCATTTCCAAGTATGCTTCCTTCTCTGATTTGGTCTGCAAGTAGGGTGGGATACGTGAAATGACTGTAGTAGATATAAAAGTGAAAATTACTCTTAAATATTCACCTAGAAACATGTAGTTCGTATTTATTAAACCATAATTAATCAATTATGTTGCCAAAACTACGACTAAAATGGGGAAAATAGTCAGTCATACCTGAAACCTGCTTAGCAGTCCAACTTTAATATCAGGATATACAGAAAAGCGCTCTGAAATAACATCAAAGTGTTGTTTTGCTAGAACTATTGTCGGTGCGAGAACCATTGCTTGCTTTTTAGCAGCGACAACACAGTGGATGGCACGCATCGCAACCTCAGTTTTACCAAAACCAACATCTCCACAAATTAACCTGTCCATTGGAGTTTCTCGCTCCGTCAAATCCTTCTCAACATCAATAAAAGCCTGCAAGAACATGCATTTGGAAGAGATGAAGTAACAAAATAATCAAAACATAAACAATATTGAATCAAGCAATATCAACATGTGAGCTTTGATGTATTGGTGCTTAAAATTAAAACTAGACCATATAAAAACATAAATTAATCAACCCCTTCGACCAAAACACACAGCATTTACAATAACGCCACCTGTTTCTGATCCGGCGTAGGTTCATAAAGAAATTTAGCTGCGAATTCAGCCACGACAGGACTCATAGGATAGGGAGGCCTTCTTTGTTTAAGCCTATGCAGATAGAGCTCCATCAAGTCAACAACCATCTTCTGTATGGCAACCTTCCCTTTAATCTTTCTTTTCTCCCATGCACTAGTATCATTCAACTTGCTCAATGCTCTAGGCTTTTTGTTTTCATTTTGACTGTAAAAGCACATCCCACAATCCACAAAACAATTAACTAAGTCATTTCATATTTCATTGAAGCAATTCAAACTCCCATTTCATTATCCTCTCTAAAGTTCAACAAACATAAAAGAAGTAAATAGCAAGTTTGGTCCCTAAATGTGTAACACATTGTCACATAGTCCTCAAATGTATCAAAATTACAAAAACATCCCCAAGTATCTCTTTTGTTAGTAACTTTATGAACTATACTAACGATAGACGTTCGACGACTAAATTAACTAACGAAAGATACATTTGAGAATCAAAATGATTAACAAAAGACACATTTAGGTATGTTTTTGTAATTTCATACATTCAAGAACTATTGTGACCACGCCTCACACATTTAAGCAAGCATCAAAACAACTATTTAGTAAAAATAAAAGAGACTAATTTAAGGGTGCAAAAGAAAACTCACAGACTATATCTATAGAGCATTTTAGAAGCCTGTTTAACAGGAAGCTTAGCCATTCCATCAGCATACTCAATAAAAACATACTCAGTAGGTTCTATCGAATTCTTCGAAACATCGAATTTAATCCCAACAAATCTCCCAATACCAACTTTCTTATGCACAACATAGTCTCCAGAACGAAGTGTATAAGGGTCCACCTTATAACTAAAGCTACCATCTTTACCCTCTCTATCACCCTTAAGCTTCTGCAGCCCCCTCTGCTGTTGTTCCTTAACCATTTGTATATACTTATCAGCTTCCTCAGAGTCCATATCAGTCCTAGAAACCTCTCTTTTACCGTATTCACGACGAATGCGTTCGTTGAGGGTTAAGATAGGGTCATTTTCAGGATCAGTTTTGTCAGTTTTGGAGGGTGAAGAAAGGGCATAGAGTCCTTGTGTGTGGACTGCATTGAGGGGGTAAAAGGGTGGTGTAAAAAGTAGTTTTTTTATGGTTTTGTGGTGAAAAGGGTGGTTGAGGAAGAAGAGGTGACATGGTTTTAGGGGGGAGGTGAGTTTGGTGAAGGGGGGTGTGGAAATGAGTTGTGGAGATGGGAGAAGAGAAGTCATTGAATTGTGGAGATGGGTTTTAAGGTGACATTGGAAAATTTGAATCTTTGAAGAGGATAATACAGAGAGAGATGAAAATTGGGGGGGTTTTGGGAGGTTTGGACCAAGAATGAAAGTAGAAATATCTTAAGAACAAAAAAATGGATAGCCACGTCTTTCCTGCAAAATCACAATAGGTAAAATTATTGCTATTTAGTCCTTAAATTTTATTAATTTTATATAATTTTCAACCTAAGTTTTGCTTTTTCTTTTTATTCGAAGACGTAGCGACGAACTCTATTTAAAACTTATACACACAATTGTGATGTTTCAGATTCGAACTCAAATGAAGATATTTAGTCTAACAATATCAACATTGTCAGTTGAATTGGACTTACAAACCACATCTATTATTGTTCTTTGTATATATTTTCAACCAATCATTTCTTTTTTTGTAAGAGAAAGAAAATCAACAAATCAATTCTTTCTTTTTTTTTTTCATTTTATGATACCAATATAATACTTATTACTTTTTTTTTGGTTCTAATTATACTTTTCTTTTTTTTTTGGTAGAGAATTATACTTTTCTTCGTTAAAGTGGTTGCAACTTGCAAGTATATTGATGGATATATAATAGATGAAGAACAATGATATTTTAGTCCTAATTGCATTGAAAATTAGTATAAATAATTTTTTTTAAGTAATGTGTGCATCACAAATGCGACATGTACTATCAGATGGATGAAGTATTTATTCTATTTTGATAGTTTATATCAAATAGAAAAATAGAAGAGAGTGATAATTTAAAAGGTTATGCTAACAAGCGTCCTTAGGGCACTAGTTAAGAACTCAAAAATAGAAATAAAATATAAATTTGATGTAGAAAAAGTTTATTTATAAAGTTTCAATGTGTTGAAGATATCATTTTTAAGATAAACTTTCTCTTTTAAACTTCTTAACCGGTCACTTGTTAGCATTTCCCTAATTTAAATATCAAATTGAAGGAAATGTCTAAATGAATGGAAATGTCAACTAAATTGGACATTGTTTAAGAAGTAAGAAACATTTTTGCACCATTTAGATACACAAATATTATTCAAATTAATATCTTACTACTACTATCTTTCATTTATATAAGTAACATTATAATTATTTTCACATTAGCGGTTGCCTGCTACTCAACCAAACACCGTAATTTTTTAGGAATGTTGTCTATAGGTGGGAAAAGTTCTTCACAAAGGTGACGATATCTATAATCTAAGTGGTGTTGTACATGGAAATGATCGAGATCATGAATATTGAAAAACATTGAAATGTTTAGAAAACGTGTAAGAGTTTCATTTTGATTGATTTTGATTTTGAGTCAAGTAAACTAAAATGTTCAATCATCCAATTGTATTAATGAAGGATCTTTTTGAAACTTAGAAATGGCCTAATTCAAACATGTTAAAAAAGCCTCCTTAGTTTAAGTACCAAATACTATGTCATGCAGCATGTATGACACCTGTTTCAGTCGTGAAAATGACCACCACCTTCTCCATATCAAGTATATAAACGTTGATAGCTTCAATACCTTTCATTGACAAACAGCTAGCTTGGAGTAACTTGTGAAATTAACCAATAAAAGCAAGCTTAGTTTAACAATGAGTCTACAAAGCAAGCAAATGATCCTAATTCTTGGAATGCTTATGCTGATTTCATTAGCAACTGCCGAAGAGGTTGGCCTAAAACCCAATCTGGTACAATGTCTTGGCAAATGTGGGGATGGTGTTCTTTCTTGTGTCACTGGCTGTTACAGTAGGAAAGTTGAGAATTTCTTGGGCTGTGCCATGAATTGTGAAGGAGCTGATGCACTGTGCATGACCAGTTGCGCAAGTACCCTCATGCCTCCATCTGCTCGTCCGGCTCCACTGCCATAATCTGCTCCCCTCTGCTTCTGTTATGATCTATCTATCTATACATCTTTCTAATATATTAAAGAATAATTTCAGTGAAAATTGTTGAATCATATTCATAACACTGATGCAAGCATCTGGTGGCTTGCTTGGCCATTGTAATTTGCCTTTAGGCATTTAATAATTGTATTATGGCAATAAAAATAGTTAATGTTGATATACTAGTACTCCTAACTTTTTATTTTATAAGAATATGAATGTGTGTGTAACCAGTGCCTTAATGACACTGATAACAAAATCAATATGATTGTTTAAAAACACAACATTTAATACATTCTTAACTTCAAATACTACACCTTTCAATAAAAAAAATCCATTTATAATATTTTAACCATTTTCTTGATAATTATTTCTGTTTTCGCCATAATAAATAGTTATTATAATATTATTCTATGCTTATTCAACAAAAATCACATTGTATTCACTTAATTCTTGTGATGATAGTATGGAATCAAACAAGAGTCAAAGCTAAAATCAATAAACTGACCACATTACAAGAGGATACGGGTTCCAAATATCTAAGTTAGGCAAATGATGACTAACAGGACAAAGAGGATAAAAACTAGGAGTACTATAGATTTGCAGTTTGCTATATGTGCCAGAGTTACCCCCTACTCACAGTAACAACTCGTCTTGTCCATCTGGCTATGACACCAAAAACTAAATATGTTGTTTGAAATATTAGACGTAACAAAGAACATTCAATGTTCCACCGATTTCTGGGTTGGGCGACTTCTCTTTTCCTCAATACCAGACTTGGAAAATCGCTGCCGCAGAACCTGCAAAACTTCTTCTACTTTGACATCTTTTAGTGCCAACAGAACCATGGCATGATATAGTACATCAGCCATCTCTGAAGCAGTGCGTGACTTGTCCTCATTATTCTCTAGCGTTTCACACAACTCATTTGCCTCTTCTCTGCAAGTAGAAAGATACAGTTACAATCTGAAGGCATAGTGAGAGGTGTTAATATAAAAAGTCCATCTGTTTTCTTCAATCATCTATATTATTAAAATAAAATTAATGTTTCAAGCAAATGCTTTTATAGAGAGGCAACTTTATAACAACAATGCTTTGCATTGGGTGGAAAAAAGGGACATCTTTTAATCAAACTCAGTAGAATAAAATTATACACCCAACCTGATTTTAGAGCACAGCAACTTATCATTAAGCAATAACCGCTTTGTCCATGAAGGCTTTCCATTTTCTTCTACTACCTCTGCCTTGCGCTGGGATATTGTTGACTCTAATGCATACAGAGAGGTTAATGCCAATTTGTTTCCTTCAACCTGTAGCAGATAACAAACCAATTTAAACGTTGCTGGCCTTTCTCTACAGGAAAACAAGACAATAAAATGCCTGTTTTAATTGATTGAAGCTAACCTCTTCTTCTTTCAACAAGTCAAAGACTGGTGTATAGTAGCATGTTTCTGCCCCTGTGTGGCAGGTAGGCCCATCAGGTTTCCCAAGGTATATTATCTAAGTTGTTATCAAGGAATAAGAAAAAGTGCTTATATTCCATATGATACAAAGAATAACAAAAAAACAGAAAATGTAAATAAAAAATCAATGCAGAAAACGGCAAGAGCTTACAGAATCACGGTCACAATCAAGAAAGACATCATGGACATTGATGAAATTATTGGAGGTCTCTCCTTTGGTCCACAACGATGATCGTGACCGACTATAGAATGTGGCCTTGCGAGAAGATATGGTTGTAGCCACGGCTTCTCTATTTGCAAAGCCTTGCATCAGTATTGCCCCTGTGTCAACATTCTGAGCTATTGCCACAGCCAAACCTTTATCGTCCCATTTTACACCGTCCAACAGTGAGTCTACCTGACAAAAGTTTAGCTTTTTAATGTGAAACAGAAAACAAGGATTTATATCATCAAAAAGACACCAAAAGAGAGAAGGAATGAAACAAAATGCCATGGCATTTCATAAGCAATCAAAGAATGAACTAATGAACTTTCTTGCGAGTATTATTAACAGCATATTTACGGTCACTCTAAAAATGTAAAAGAATTTGAGGACTTGATGCCACAAAACTAAATGGTTACCCCATTTGAACCAAGAAATACAAATTGGACTTGCATGAGGTTATTGAAACACACCGTTTAATTTTTTTTAAAAACAAAAAAACTACACAAGCACAACACAAATAAAAACTCATGTGGCCCATTTTATTTTCCAACCATTACTTCTTTCTCTCTCCAACTCATAACAGGTTCCATTTCTCTTCTCTGCCTACCGAAAAGCTTCCCCAACCCTTTCTCCATTTCTTACTCTCATTCCAATTCACCAAATTCCTTCCAAAATTCAAACACTCTTGAGATCAATTTCACATCTAAACAAAGTTATCTCATGATACAAGTGCTATGTGGTAATATTTTGGGGTTAGTGTTAGTGCTCTAAGAAAGGAGAAGGATACCCATCTCTTGAAAGTTTCTCATTGAGACTTTATGAGGTAAAACTTTATGATTCATGGAATTTAGAGTTGATATCTAGCTTGGATGAGTAGTGGAACTATTATAGATAGTAAAATTTTAGTTTTTCATGAGTCACTTTCAAACCCTAAGTATAACAAATTGGGGGTTTTATCTTATTCTTTTATCTATTAATAATGTGACCTTAAATAGGTTTTAACAAGAGCTGAAATCATTGTATGATGTTCAGATTGGGTGAGAATTGCTCCGGTGGTTATTCCGAAAGACATTGCTAGGAACGGAGGTGACTCGTCATATTTGTGAGTTGATGACGATCATTATCATATATTTTGATTATTGTTATTATTGATATTTTGCTTATTTCTATATAAAAGTATTTATTAAAACGGGGAAACACAACCTTTGAACATTTTTCTCGTCATCGTTATTTACTTTCAAAGTCATCGATATTGATATTAATATATACCTTATTTGAGGCTACTGAACATATTTTGCGTGCTAGTTTTGATATGATTGTTAAAATATGTGGTTGAGGTAACTTCTATTTTTGATATATTCCTGAAACTAGTTTTGATATGTTGAAAAGAATGGTTTTGAATTTTGTGTTTTTCGAAGATTTTGATATTAATATGTACTCAATTTGGATTTGATTTGGATTTGGATTTACTTATGAGTATAAGTGGTAGATTTTTCGATTGAGTTTTGATGGTACATATTTTGACCCAACATGTTGTAAAATATGGATTTTGAAATGTTTTGAGAATTTTGTGTTCAGAATCACGATTATAATGACGACCTAGGTGCACCTAGTATGTGATTACGATTAGGGAGAGTTACCCGTTAGATGGAGCCGCCCCAATGGAAAGGCCACCATTAGGAGGAGAGGGCTATCAATGAGATGTAAACTCCCTAATTGAAAATGTTTTACATTTTGTTTTGAGTCGAGAGAAAAGAGCTATCCGTTAGATGGAGCTACCACCAAGAGAAAGGCCGCTCTTAGTAGGAAAGAGCTATCAACGAGATGGAGCTAGTTCTCGATTCACCCATTTTAATTATGTTCACTAAAGTTGGATTTCCATACTTTCTTTAAAGTTGGTTATTTTGATCTTATCAAATTGTATCCGATTTCTATATTCTCTTTAAAACTGATTATTTCGATTTCTTTTAATTATAACTGATTTTTATATTTTCTTTAAAATTGTGGACTTGGTTTTCACCTCTTTACAATATTGACAGTTTGAAATAGTTTTCTTTCGATTGAATAAATTTCCAAATTTGTGAATTTCATGTGCTACTTTATTATCGATTAGTTGAAATTTTTTTTTTTGCTATTAGATTTGTAAATTGAAATTAGATTTGAGAAAGGTAATTATTCATGTCCTTGTGTGTTTCCCTTCTAGTTGGTGGTGGTTGTTGTCTCTCACTAAGTCCTTGTGACTTACTCTTTCATTTTCTATTTTTTTTCAGATTTCCAAACAGCTAAGTAGAAAGCTGCTAGTAGACTCAAGGTTCAGCCGTGTCACTCTTTTTGGTAGGCTTCTTTGATGGATGTCTCTTTTGTTTATGTATACGTTGAGTCAGAGTATCTGCAGCTATTTGGAGTTTAGGAAGGTTTTATTTTGAGATGTACAATTATGTAAATATGTCATTTTAAAACTCTGGATGAGAATACAGGTTGATAAACAAGATTAAAATCTTGGAAACGTTGAAAATACAGAGGAAACTCTGTCAAAATTTTAGTGAATATATTTTTTTTTGGAAGTGTAGTCTGAATCGGAATATTTTTTTTTAGTTTGTCAAGTTTGATCAATAGGCTTGCCGGTCTAGATTGTTCTAGTTCGTGCGCCGGTCACGATTAGTGTTTTTGGGTCGTGACAGTTATTATCACAATTTCAATAGGAAATTTAACAACTAAAACAGCACCAAGGCTCTGAAGATACTAGAAGGCAACAATGATAAAGTTGCTAAATAAAAATCGATTTGTTCGAGATAAAAAGAATTATTAGTATGTACTTCTGATCTACCACATTATCAGTATCATGATGAATGGGGAAAAGCTACTAGTTGATTCTCAATCATGTGATCAACACCATTTACAAATAAGCATGACTTCTGTCATAGATACTTATGCAACCAATAATTTTTCAAAACAAGAGCAAAGATGATACTTATACCCGATACTTCTACACAGTCAAATTGACAATAAAACGGAATGCAGAATCAAATTGCATGTCCACTGCCACTACATAACTTACAATAGGAAATCCTAGACCTAATACATCTGGAAGAAATAGTAAAAAAGTGGTAATTCCTCTATGTTAGCATGCTTTGGTGTTTAAATGACCTTGTCTATCTATAAAATAACAATATCTCTCAGATAGGAACGTCTATAAGCAGGATAGTGGTCACATGTTAGCAGTCTACAATTATATTCATGAACCAGGTTCCTGATTTGTTTATTTTTTAAACAAAACCATTACACATATAAAACTATACTATCTATTTCAAGGACGCAGAGACAAATTCCAACAAGAAAACTGTCATTTAACGTCAAGCCCAAACGTCACCGTAAGGAGGTTTCACTGTAATTGGACAATAAAAAAAGATGGTCCCTTTGTTTTGTTTTGTTTGATTTTTTGCTGATAATTATAAAAATATCAATTCATTTTCATTTTGTTGTGCGTGTTCAAAATTTTGTGAATGAAATTGTAAGAAAAGTAAAAACATATCAACTGAAAATGAAGGCAAAAAACAAACCACACATCCCCTTATTTTCTCAAGGGCTCTCATTGGCCGTTGTCTGAATAACCTGCTAATCAAAGCAACCAATTGTCCAAATCTAAGAAAGAAACTAGTTACATAGTTGACATGGAAATACCTTAGGGTCAGATGTGTGCATGGAAGCAAAAGCTAAGTGGTTGGTCCTGTAACCACGTCTGGGATAGCCATGGCTGGAAAACGAGAGATTGCACTTCTGGAAACCTCTGGCGGATTGAAGCATGTGAACGTTGGAAATAGCCATTGAATTGAAATGCCTCTTAGACCCACTTGACTTTGCAACTGTAAAGAAACGGTGTTTTGTTAAGAATCAACTCATAGAACCTCAATATGAGCTGACCCACCCTTCTTGACCGTAGCCCATATGGTAAAAAAGTTCACAGGGACAAAAGGTCAATAAACAGTGTGTATTAAGGCTGGCCAATGGGCCTTGAGTTATAAAAAAACATTTTAAATGGGATTGCCTAGCCCACTCTATGGGTCAAGCAACCTTTATTAACAAGTATTTTTTTTCCAATAAAAATATTATGAACATATTCATTCCAACATCAAATCATGAGATTGTGCTGCAAGCTATCCACATTCTATGACCAAAGCTCTTTGATCTAAGGGACAGCATACGAATTTCATTTTAATGTCCAGTTACCCTTGCTGCACTTTCACTCCCATTATTTATATCTTCTTATTCCTATCTCTCTAACCATAACTAACTAATACTGTGGGTCTCCAAACAGTATGATGCCAACAAAAATTGCTTTCGTTATGGTTTTAATGACAGAATTTCAGCAGTGAAGTTGCATACTATATAGTGAATTCTAGTCAACTCTTTCAATAATGTAGAGGGGTCATTTGTCTTAATCTTTTCATCAAACCAATAAGAATGAATGCCTTATATAAGCCAATGTTGTTAAATAGTGGCGATATAGAGCTATGGTTCCAGCGATACGCTATTTAGTACAAAATATTGTGAAGTACCGGCTATGGCGGCGCTATAGAACTGTTGTGTAGCGGAATTTGACTAAACCGCTATTTTCTGCCATCCGCAATTACAACATTGATATAAACTAAAAAATCATGCCAACTGTTCATTTTTTATTCCTGACAATAGTTGTACTGAACAAAATTCATAAACTTTGAACAAAGATGATTAATAAATATTAGACAATTATATTTTCTAAGACACAAAACCAAGAAGAATCCAGCTTAATGACATTAGCATTTCAGCATTCCAATTCCAACTTAATTAAAAAAAAATAAAAAATTGTAGCCGTTGAATAATTTCATCAAATATATGGTGTGCAAGTCATAAATGTGGTCAAAACGCAAATTTGAAAACAAAAGGAAGTGATGCAATTAGTTAGTAAATGAATAGTAATGAGATTTATACATACCTGAATGAATAGCAACGATGAAGGGATTGGTGTGGAGTGGGTTGATTTGGGGATTGAAGATGTGAGGAAGAAGAGTTGAGTTGAGTTGGAAAGTGAAGATGGAGAAAGAGAGGTGAAAAAGTTACTACGTTCTAAAGGCTTTGTTAAATTGGAATACTATCTATCATATTAAATGATATGGATTTTTTTGTATGATCTTTGCAAATAAAGTTAAAAGTTAGAATTTTTTTATTTTAATTTCTACAAAATAAAACATAATGTTTTATCCTCTCAAAAAAAATTATTTTTTTCCCTAATGAACATAATTTTGACATGTATTTGATATTTCTTAAACACAATACGAACATACATACATCTAATATAATACACACATAACTTGAACACATCTTAAACATAAAAGGGTCATGATATTGACATTGATATGAATATAAATTGGTTATTAAAGACCTAAAATGAAACAAAAAATTTGGAAAGATAAAAACATCTTGTGTTTTTTAGGAACTAAAATAAAAATTTGTTATATTTTTAAGGATGAAAAACTTATGTGATCCTAAATTTATAGAATACTTTTTTTTTTATAATAGAATATTTTTTTATTTTAAAAGTGTGTGTATATTGGTACATGAAAGTGTGTATTTGCGTGTATATTTACTTTACCTTATTTTTTTTTGGACTTTATTTACGTCTCAATCGAACTTCAGATACTAAAGTCTGTTTTCCCTAAAAATCGGAGGATTAACACAAAAAATTACCTTTACCTAGTAATGCATGGCTTAAATGAAATGAAATTATCATTTCTAGTTAAATAAAGTCCTGAGTTTGAACATATAAGAAGAATTGTTGTTCATTTGAATCCCACAAGAGTCCATGGATTGTTCAAAGAGAATACTTTGATTTAAAAAATAATAGTTAAACCAACTTTATCAAGTGCTCCTCTAAAAAAACTTTTTTAAGTGCTAATGGTAATTGGAATAAAACGGTTGAGTTATTAGGTGAAATTGTTTTGTTGACCCTTCGTTCTAAGGATATAGGGACATAATAATGCGAAGTTCGGATGAGAAGTAAATAAAGTCTGGTCAAAAATTGCTCTAATCAGGAATCAAACTCGGGATCTTCCAAATAATTTGTCATAGGGGGAGCTCATTAACAACTTGAGCTTAATTGTCTGGTTAGTGATTAGGTGAACTTGCTAATTTGTTTTATTAAAATGAGAATAATTTGGCCAGATCTATGTGAGTTTTTTATTTTGGATTGCAACATGGTAGAAGCCTAAAAAAACAACAAATAAGTTAAGTGAAGAGACAAATTTATTACTTCAACAAAATAACATTCAAAAATCTAAATTCATGTCTTGTGCTAATATGTCTAGGACTAAAGTGAATAAATTTGTTTCTATTATTCATTTTACCCATCATTCTCAATTAGGCAAGTACCATGGTTTTCCATCCGGTAGGAAGATTGGATGGTTGAATGGAGTAAATAGAAGATTTGATGGTTGTAAGACCAAACTCCTTAGTCGAGCGATCAAGTCTTACATAGACACAAACCTAAATCAAATTTTTTAGACACACATACATGAATAATAAAATTTAAAAGAAAAATGATGTTAAGTGATGTGATCCAACTCAATATTAGTGGGATTTCGTTTTAACATTTGCAATTTCAAAAATGTAACAATGTTTTAGTAGATGTTGTCCAAAAGTTTTGTCCTTGAGAAAATTCAGTTGAAACTTCACAAGTTGCACGCCTCTTCTCTAACTTGATGTGTATGTTCTCCATCTTTTCGTTTTGTAGCTTGATTTGTATTTTAGAAGATGATAACTACATGTTAATTTGGTACTTGGTCTTGTTAATGTTATAGCAAATTAGTTATGATATAAATTTTCAGAAGTGAAGTGGTGTAAATTTCAGTAGCCTTTGTTCCTCTTACACCTTTGTTTGATCCAATTTCACTATATGCCAAAAATATGAAAGAGCATCACTGACAGACCTAACAACTTGACACTGCTCTGCAGTTATGGTCTTGTTACAACAATTGTCATTTTTCTTATACCGTAAGTCCTTAACACTAATCTTTGAGTATAAATAGTAGTGTGAAAATTTTAGTGAAAAGGGGAGGCAAACAAAGGGAGAACCGAAAAATTGAGAGGAGAAAAATGTATAAAAGCCAAATTTATACACAAACCTTCATTCAACCCAGCATCACCATCTCAAAAAAACTTCATATCAACCCAAAAACAGAGAGAGAGAGTAAAGAAGAAAAAAAAACCAATCAAAACAGAGAGCTAAGTTTAGGGATTTAAGGTATGATATAATATTTCTGACTTGTATTTTTAAGACAAAAATTCCTTTTATGCATTTCTTAAACAATGCTCGTAAAACTTTTTTTTTACTAAATATTTTAGAACACTTGTTAGCAAAACTTTAGTCTTTTCGATATAAGTGTTTAAAAAATATGATCAAATAATTTACTAAAAAATTGCTATCTTGTATTACAAATGAGCTAAAAGATTAAAAAGTTAAATATTCATGATTTGAATCCTACAAGGGAGAAAATACTAGAATAATAATAAACATACTAACAATTATCCTTCAAAAATAATTTAGACCTAATACTTCTTATGAAAAACTCCAAAATCCAATTGTAGAGTGTAATAACGTTTTTTTTTTCTATGATGACTATTGTCATCATCAGTGGTTCATATTCAACAAACTTTTTCAGATTTTTCCTTGTAGACCGTTCTTTAGTTTTGGATTTTAAGCAATCAAAATGCACAATCTTGTGTTTTGCAAAGATATTAAAATCCATCTTTCTCTTCCTCTTTTCCATCTTTTTGTTCCTCTTTCTCACTTTGGAATCCGCTTCTTCAGTAACTTTAAAAGCTTTCGACAACCGACCACTCTCAAAATTCCAAGAATCTTTCATATGGTAATCTGTTTGCTCAGTCTAAAAATTCCAAGAATCTTTCATAAGCTTTTGAACCAACTTTATCAAGTGCTCCTCTAAAAAAAAAAAATTAAGTGCTAATGGTAATTGGAATAAAACGGTTGAGTGATTAGGTGAAATTTTTTGTTGACCCTTCGTTCTAAGGATATAGGGACATAATAATGCGAAGTTCGGATGAGAAGTAAATAAAGTCTGGTCAAGAATTGTTCTAATCGGGAATCAAACTCGGGATCTCCCAAATAATTCGTCATAGGGGGAGCTCATTAACAACTTGAGCCTAATTGTGTGGTTAGTGATTGATAAGTGCCAGAAGCTAGTTATAAAACATATTTATTTTAGGCACTTTTCTTATTAGTTTTGCAAGTTATCTAGGTAAAAGCTCCAAAATAAATAATAAATATCATTTCATGCTTTTTAGACATAATCTCAACCATTTTTGTAGGTACATGTTATTTCCTTGGACTTAAAGATCAGACTCTGAAGATCAGACTCTGAAGTTCAGCGTCTGAAAGTCAGCGTCTGAAGATCAGCGTCTGAAGGTCAGAGTCTGAAGGTCAGAGTCTTAAGATCAGTGTCTGATGAACAGTGTCTGAGCTTCAAAGTCTGAACAATTTCGCAGAGCAAAGTCAGGCAATAGGTTCTGAAGCTCCAGACTCAAAAGTTCAGAAGCTGAGGTGGCAGAAACCTTCGCAGAGCGAAGTAGGGCGGTTTGGACTGTTCAAGGCTGAGGTGGCAGAAACCCAGTGGTGAAGAAAGGACTTCGCAAAGCGAAGTATGACTTCGCAGAGCAAAGTCCTTAATATCAGAACACTTATAAATAGGTTTAGAGCCGAAAAGTGAAAGTGGTATTAATATTTTTAGGTTATATTTTTAGACAGAAAATAGGGCTAAAAGAGGTGATCTTCATGGAGCAAGAGTGAAGGGAGTGTGGATTAACTAAGATTCTTTGGAAAATCAAGACTTAGCTTTGGATTTTCATCTTTCTTTCCACTTTTGTATTGTTGTCATGACAATGACCAACTAACTTTCCTTTGTTGGGATTGGAGGTACTTAATATAGCTTAGATGTAATCTTTTGATCTTTCAATTATATGATTCTAGCAACTTATGTGATATTGAGTTTATTCTTGCTATTCATTCTTATGCTTGATTTAATTGTTATTGACAAATACTTTTGAATCTAGGTTTAGAATAATCTTCTATCAAAATAAGAAATTCTAGACATGGAATTGGGTTTTGATAATCACATAAAGTGTCGGAACATAAAGCTTTCAGATCATTTAATAGATTGGGAAATCGTCGATTAAACGATACGATCGATCTCACGACATCATTTAGACACGAATGATGTTGTCGAGTGATACGTGATAATTTCGCTAAAAAGCTAGAATTCATATGCATGATCATTAGAATATATTCGATGCTCGATTGACGAACTTCAATCTCAACGCTTTTACTTCCTATTATTCGTCGTTTTATTACCGCTTTAAAGTCGAATAGTTCATATAAAACAATTTATAAACCCTAACTTAAAATGATGACAATTGTTGAATGGCTTGCAATATCGCACTAGTCTCTGTGGATACGATATAAAAATACTTACTTTTGTCCAATCACTGATGGTTATATCGGGAGGCACTGCACAGGCAAGAGAGCACCCAGAGCACAACAACCACCTCCCCAAGCCCCACCTGCACCACATGGCCCACAGTTTTCAGCATGGGACCCTAGAGACCGAGCTGCATGCACCTTCACATGGGATGCACTGGAGGCAAATAACAGAATGGGGCTGGGAATCCAAGAGTCTTTGTATAAATTGCAGCTGCAGTGGGGACTTCCATCAGATCCTGCTCAGCATTTGATGACTCCAGAGGCTTTTCGGTCATATGTTGCATATCCTGAGGACAGACCTTTTTACTCAAAAGGGGGTGGCAGTAGTGCAGCTGCTGGAGGACATGATGATGATGATGATGGTGATGGAAGTGAAGACACTGAGGAGGACGGTGCCCGTACTCCATGAGTCGCTTCCTTTTAAAGCTTTTGCTGATTTTTGTTTTTATGTTTTCTTTGTACTTTTGAGACAATATTGTTGTTTAATGTTATTTGTATTAGTACTCTTTTATTATTTGGCTTTTGATTCATAATTATGGTGACTGTTATTTATATGAATATGCTTTTAATGTTCAAATATTCTGCTTTGGCCATGGATCATGAGTAAAAACAAAAGCTTCTCAAATGCTGATTGATCCAAAGCTGAATGATTCAGCAACAGATGTATGGTAATGATAGAAATTGATTGATTTGCTCAAAGCCAAGGTACATGTTTCCTGTTTTTCTAGGATTAAACTTGAATCGTGAATATGTACTTTGTACAAAGGTTATACCATACAGTTTTCTTCATTAATATGTTTATTCTGTGAACCACTTAGAACAAATCTAAATGTAAGGAATCCTCAAGTTCTATGCATATATGCAGGAGACCGGTATTTTTGTCTAACTCGGTTGTTTTATGTTAAATCTGAAAATTGTTTTAACTGTATGAAATCACAGAAATGATCAAGGCATTCTTTTTGAAATTGAGAAGAAACACTTGACCACAAAAAGCCTACCCAGTGAGAAAGTGAGTATTTGATAACCCAATTTTAGTCTAATGAATCAGAATCCTTAAACTTTGAACTGTCAATATTCATAAGCACAATGCTTAATGAATTTACCCAAGTTTTTCAAAATCCAGTTCATAGTTAAATCACTACTGGATTCTGATATTTTTACCTTCATTTTGAACCCTTAACCATCATGTATATTTGTCCCTTGCCTATTGATAAGAGAACATTCAATTAGGGTATCATTTTGTGTAAGTTGGGGAGAAAAGGGAGGTATTACATTTATGTCAAGTAACGGTGAAATTTGAAAATTGATCTTGACAACAAAGAAAAAGAAAAAGAAAAGAAAAGAAACCAAGAAAAAGAAAAGAAAAAGAGAAAAATACAATAAATCGAAAAAAGTTGTCAAGATCAAATTACTACTTGTATATCACCAATGGTTGATAAAGAGAATTTGGAGGAATGGTTGTGTAATTAGAAAGAATGTTCCTCTATGCTTGACCTTTTGAATTTAATTTTCCCACATATGACATTTCTTTTGAAACCAAGCCAAATTACAACCCTCAAAGACCTTTTGATCTATGCTTTTGTGCTTTTTGAGATGATAATTGGATGGACACATAACTAAATCAGGATGTTAGCAGATTTATCGGATGTGTGTTCAAAACCCTCACGACATAATTTCAATTTGTTTCATTTACTTTCAAAGAAGTGTGTTAGGTGCGGTCCACTTATAACTGTGTTCATGACTTGAACTGTGTGATATAAATTTTGTGTTTAGGATTATTTCACATTCATAGTGTAATCTTAGATTAATGGGAGCATCAGAATTGCCCGAGCAAATCTCAAATGAATCATGCAATCTGAAATTTTGTTTAAATCTCTGCCTTTGTTGTTTTGCGTCTTACCTGTTGTTTAAAGCTTGTATCTTTATTTGTAAAGTCCTTTGTTTAAGGACAAACAAAGATTTAAGTTGGGGAGTGTGATAAGTGTCAGAAGCTAGTTATAAAGCATATTTATTTTAGGCACTTTTCTTACTAGTTTTGCAAGTTATCTAGGTAAAAGCTCCAAAATAAAGGATAAATATCATTTCATGCTTGTTAGACCTAATCCCAACCATTTTTGTATGTACATGTTATTTCCTTGGACTTAAAGATCAGACGCTGAACTTCAGCGTCTGAAGGTCAGCGTCTGAATGTCAGAGTCTGAAGGTCAGAGTCTGAAGATCAGCGTCTGATGAACATTGTCTGAGCTTCAGAGTCTGAACAATTTCGCAGAGCAAAGTATCGTCGCAGAGCGAAGTCAGGCAGCAAGTTCTGAAGCTCCAGACTCAAAAGTTCAGAAGCTGAGGTGGCAGAAACCTTCGCAGAGCGAAGTAGAGCGGTTTGGACTGTTCAAGGCTGAGGTGGCAGAAACCCAGTGGTGGAGAAAGGACTTCGCAAAGCGAACTATGACTTCACAGAGCAAAGTCCTTAATATCAGAACACTTATAAATAGGTTCAGAGCCGAAAAGTGAAAGTGGTAGTAATATTTTTAGGTTATATTTTTGGACAGAAAATAGGGCTAAAAGAGGTGATCTTCATGGAGCAAGAGTGAAGGGAGTGTGGATTAACTAAGATTCTTTGGGAAATCAAGACTTAACTTTGGATCTTCATCTTTCTTTCCACTTTTGTATTGTTGTCATGACAATGACCAACTAACCTTCCTTTGTTGGGATTGGAGGTGCTTAATATAGCTTAGATGTAATCTTTTGATCTTTCAATTATATGATTCTAGCAACTTATGTGATATTGAGTTTATTCTTGCTATTCATTCTTATGCTTGATTTAATTGTTATTGACAAATACTTTTGAATCTAGGTTTAGAAAAATCTTCTATCAAAATAAGAAATTCTAGACATGGAATTGGGTTTTGATAATCACATAAAGTGTCGGAACGTAAAACTTTCGGATCGTTTAATAGATTGGGAAATCGTCGATTAAACGATACGATCGATCTCACGACGTCATTTAGACACGAATGATGTTGTCGAGTGATACGTGATAATTTCGCTAAAAAGCTAGAATTCATATGCATGATCATTAGAATATATTCGATGCTCGATTGACGAACTCCAATCTCAACGCTTTTACATCCTATTACTCGTCGTTTTATTACCGCTTTAAAGTCGAATAGTTAATATAAAACAATTTATAAACCCTAACTTAAAATGATAACAATTGTTGAATGGCTTGCAATATCGCACTAGTCTCTGTGGATACGATATAAAAATACTTACTTTTGTCTGATCAACAGTGATTAGGTGAACTTGCTAATTTGTTTTATTAAAATGAGAATAATTTGGCCAGATCCATGTGAGTTTTTTATTTTGGATTGCAACATGGTCGAAGCCTAAAAAACAACAAATAAATTAAGTGAAGAGACAAACTTATTACTTCAACAAAATAACATTCAAAAATCTAAATTCATGTCTTGTGTTAATATGTCTAGGACTAAAGTGAATAAATTTGTTTCTATTATTCATTTTACTCATCATTCTCAATTAGGCAAGTACCATGGTTTTCCATGCTATCCGGTAGGAAGATTGGATGGTTGAATGGAGTAAATAGAAGATTTGATGGTTGTAAGACCAAACTCCTTAGTCGAGCGATCAAGTCTTACATAGACACAAACCTAAATCAAATTTTTTAGACACACATACATGAATAATAAAATTTAAAAGAAAAATGATGTTAAGTGATGTGATCCAACTCAATATTAGTGGGATTTCGTTTTAACATTTGCAATTTCAAAAATGTAACAATGTTTTAGTAGATGTTGTCCAAAAGTTTTGTCCTTGAGAAAATTCAGTTGAAACTTCACAAGTTGCACGCCTCTTCTCTAACTTGATGTGTATGTTCTCCATCTTTTCGTTTTGTAGCTTGATTTGTATTTTAGAAGATGATAACTACATGTTAATTTGGTACTTGGTCTTGTTAATGTTATAGCAAATTAGTTATGATATAAATTTTCAGTAGTAAAGTGGTGTAAATTTCAGTAGCCTTTGTTCCTCTTACACCTTTGTTTGATCCAATTTCACTATAGGCCAAAAATATGAAAGAGCATCACTGACAGACCAACAGGTCTTTCTTGTTGAGGATAATCACAAATTTCATTTCTCTTAGCTTTTTTTTGGTTACCATTTTAAGCTCTAAACCTAACAACTTCACACTGCAACACTGCTCTGCAGTTATGGTCTTGTTACAACAATTGTCATTTTTCTTATACCTTAACACTAATCTTTGAGTATAAATAGGAGTGTGAAAATTTCAGTGAAAAGGGGAGGCAAACAAAGGGAGAACAGAAAAATTGAGAGGAGAAAAATGTAGAAAAGCCAAATTTATACACAAACCTTCATTCAACCCAGCATCACCATCTCAAAAAAACTTCATATCAACCCAAAAACAGAGAGAGAGAGAAAAGAAGAAAAAAAACCAATCAAAACAGAGAGCTAAGTGTAGGGATTTAAGGTATGATATAATATATCTAACTTGTATTTTTAAGATAAAAATTTCTTTTATGCATTTCTTAAACAATGCTCTTAAAACTTTTTATTTAATAAATACTTTATAACACTTGTTAGCAAAACTTTAGTCTTTTCGATATAAGTGTTTAAAAAATATGATCAAATAATTTACTAAAAAATTGCTATCTTGTATTACAAATGAGCTAAAAGATTAAAAAGTTAAGGCTTAAATGCAGTTTTACCCCCCCTATTTTGACTCAAACTGGATTTTACCCCCCCTATTTTAAAACTCGGATTTTTAGTCCCCCTATTTTATATTTTTCAAGATTTTTACCCCCCCTTGTTGGCTTTGGTTTAAAAAAGAAAATCTCGATCAATTTTATCATCATTTTATTTTATTTCGCGCAAACTGAAACTGCATAGCGAAGAACAACGAAAAGCCGTTACCGGTGAGTTGTGGTAGTTTCCGGCGAGGTGTTCTCTTTCTCCGCCGGAAAGTACTTTCTCTGTGATTCAATCAACTCAATTCACCGATTCAATCTGAATCTCGATGTGATTGCTTCGTGTTGCTACCGAAAATCCAATGGGAAAATTTCTAGCTGGTTTCGTGCTTCCTTCGTTGCTTCTAACAGGCACGATTACGATACATTGCAATCTGTTTTTTGAAATGAAGTAACAGAGTGTGTTTACTAGGTTCAATTATTCAGTTTTAATTGTTAAATCTTATCATATGTTGAATTGATACTTTCCTTATAGTATTAGTTGTTCGTAGTTACTGATTAATTTGAGTTTATTAATTTCAAACTTAAGAAATTTATGGCATAATAAAAAACTAGAATCATTATAAAATATTGTAAGTTAATAATTGATTTTAATGTGTGATTTTATTTACTAGAGACTTCAATTTTATTATAAAATTGATTTTGATTGCCTTTTTTACATTTCTGTTTGAACAAACTGCTAATGTTCTGTTGCGATATGCTATTTAGTACAAAATGTTGTTAAATAGCTGCTGTAACGGTGCTATACAGCTATAGTGTAGCAGAATTTTAACAATCCGGTGTTTTCCACTATCTGTGATTGACAATATTGGTAGAAAGTAGAAACATGTATGGATATTACTTCATTTTGTTGCTGTTTGTTGCTGATTATATTCACTCTGTTTTCTTGCAGCTTCTTTGATCAACTGGAGTTTGATCTCTCTTATTGATTTGATAGCATTTCTTCTAATTTTGTACAATGTATCACAATTCGGTAAGCTTCTTAGTTCTTTCTGTTTGGTTTTAAGTTATTTTTGAGTAAAGCGTTGTACTATATGCGGGTTCATGAGTTGAGATTTAACAAATATGTGTTAAAATGTGGTAGGGGGTAAAATCCTGAAAAATATAAAATAGGGGGGCTAAAAATCCGAGTTTTAAAATAGGGGGGGTAAAATTCAGTTTGAGTCAAAATAGGGGGGGTAAAACTGCATTTAAGCCAAAAGTTAAATATTCAGGATTTGAATCCTACGAGGGAGAAAATACTAGTATAATAATGAACATACTAACAATTATCATTCAAAAATAATTTTGACCTAATACTTCTTATGAAAAACTTCAAAATCCAATCTAATTGTGGAGTGTAATAACCTTTTTTTTTGTGTTTTCTATGATGACTACTCAACAAACTTTTTCAGATTTTTCCTTGTAGACCGTTCTTTAGTTTGGATTTTAAGCAATCAAAATGCACAATCTTGTGTTTTGCAAAGATATTAAAATCCATCTTTCTCTTCCTCTTTTCCGTCTTTTTGTTCCTCTTTCTCACTTTGGAATCCGCTTCTTCAACAACTTTAAAAGCTTTCGACAACCGACCACTCTCAAAATTCCAAGAATCTTTCACATGGTAATCTGTTTGCTCAGTCGCATAGCCTTTTCCATGAATGCAAGAGAAAGTTCAACAATAAGATTTTTATTTCTTATTTTTAGATGTTTATAGTTGGTTCTGTTGCACACATCATAGAAAATAAAAATTAAAAGTAGATTTTTAAAATAAAAATTTATTTTAATTTTTATTTAATGATAACGAACCCTTAATCAATGCTATGAGTGTGCCGATGAAGCAGTATCAACATACTAAAAATAAGTAGCGAATTTTTTGTTGTTGAATTTTCTATTGGATTCATGGAGAAGGTTATACCGTTGTGGACAAACCGATCACTGTACGAAAGGTTTCTTGGGGTTTTGACGGTGACCGGTTGTCCTACAAAAGAAGCTATTAAAGGCGTTGAAGAAGCCGCCTCCAAAGTGAGAAATAGGAATGGGAACATGGAAAGAAGAAAAAAAGAAGGGGAAATGAATTTTATTCTCTTTGAAAAACACACGATTGAGTGTTTTGATTGCTTAAAACCCAAAACCAAAGAACCGCCTACAAGAATAAATGTGAGAATGAAACAGAGATGATGGGGAAAGTGGCAGAATGACCTATAGTTGCCATAGAAAATACAAAAAAAAGTTATTATGCTCCACACTTAGGCTGCGTTTTTAAGTCCTCCGAGTATAATCAGTTTTTTTTAAGAAGTCTTCGAGCATCTTCAAAAATCATCGAGGGAATAATGGATTGTCTCATGACTAGATCTACTTGGTGAATGCAAAAGGCAACGAGAACATGATTTTGGGCTTGAATGTCGTGAAACAATTCTTTCCATAAAAAAGACTGAGAAATTGTTGCAAATTATACATATATACCTTTTCCCATTCATAATGTGATAGATACAGCGAAGTGGACATAATTTATGAAGAAATGATACAACTAAAACTTGTTAATAAGGCATGAGTAAGAAAAGAAGGATTACATTATTATTGGCACAACTGCGGGTATACAGAGCTAAAATAAATACGTTTTTGTGATGTCAAAAAGTCGTGTTGAAAAAATGATTATTATTTGTATTATTTTCAAAAAAGATTATCATTTGTATTAATTGTCTATGAAGTTTCAACTATATTTACTTATTTTTCTTAAAAAAACTATATTTATTTATTTATTTTAATTATTCGATTCAACCAATTAAATTAGTTTCTTTTTTCGATCTAAAAAATGAAAATTCAGAAATATTGAAAAGATGAAGAAACAATGGATTTGATAAAGTTGACTATAAATAGAGCATAGAGTAGTTTTTTTTTTTTGAAAGGAGAGCATAGAATAGAATAGTCTTGTCAAAATGGAATCTTAAGTAACAATAGAGCACAAGAAAATTTCAATGTGTGTGTCCTATGACATTGAAGGATATACAAGTCATTTTAGTAACTATTAATTTGCATAGAGGTGTAGATAGATAGAAGGCCCCTACGCTTTGCGTTGCAGCAACAAGAACAAACCAAAGATGCACAGTACAGTACTACTACTGTTCTGTTCTTGTCGAGTCTCATCAAATAGAGGAACAGAGAGATTCCAAGTCCAACTTAACTCCTCCTAGTAGTTCAAGAACACAAACGTTGTTGTTTTGTCCCTTTGTAGTAGTCCAAGAATTCAACTTCATATTATTATTCTATTATTATTTCTCAAATAATAATGATCACACCAATTCCAACGTCTCTCTCAAACCATCCTCTTCTTCTTCCTCACTCTTCTGATAATATAATATAGTAAAATAAACCAAGCTATTCCTTCTGAAATCTCCCTTATTCTTGAAAAAAAATGCAATATCAAAGGGAGAGAATGATGAGGTTGAGCTTTCGTGTATCAGGACGAGTTTGGATCCTGTGCAGCAGTGTAGAGCCATTGAATCAAGAACAAACTTGAAATTCAAGTACCCTTTTGCACCATTTCCCTCTTCCTCTTCAATGAATCTTGTTTCTGCAAGATTATATTCCTTTTAAACCTCCTAATAAAAAGATCAGCAACTTCATCAATATCATCCTCAAGTTTAAACTCTTTCCCTGCTTCTTCCTTACAATTCTTCACCTTATCAATCACTGACCCAGCAAAATCCAATCCTTCAGAATCAAAAAGTGTGTGAGTCAAATCAGGGTACTTGTCATCATCATCTCCATAACCATAGTAACTATCATATCCATCTTCTTGGTCTTGTTGTTCATCTACAACTTGTGTTTCACTTGGATTTTGCAATGCTTCATAAGTGTGATGATGAGCATTGTTGTTATACACAACTAGGGCTTTATTTTGATCATCACAATTGCCACCTTCTTCAATTAAACCATCTTCTTTGGAGTGATGATGAGAATGACTTCCCCAAACAGAATGAAACTTCTCAGAAATTGAACTCATAAGGAACTTTTTGTTCTTCATGAGTGAGAATATAATCAAACGAGCTTTAATGGCATTTGTTTTGGACTTCAAAGCCATAGTTTTTGACTTTGTCATTGCGGTTAAACCGGCAATGATTTGCTTCAACAATTTTGCTGTTTTGCTCTTCATGTTGCTCATTGTAGTCATAATTGATGACTCTAGAGACTTTGGAAAATAGCTAATGAAAGTAAAAAAGTCTAGTGAACTAAATCAAATCAAAATTTAAAAAAACAATTTTGATAATGTTTAGGTTTGAGATTGAGAGAGAGGTGATAGTTTGAAGAGAGAATTGTTATTGTACAAGCTTTGTACTTTGGCACGAAAGAGTACAAGGTGTGGACAAGGATTTATATAGGAGATACAACATGGTATGATTAATAATAATGTAGTGTGACAATTAACATAATTTAATAGATGTAGTGTTTTGTGTGAGAGGAACAAGTGCAACAAAAGAAAGAGTCGGGGTTAAGAAAAGAAAAGCAAAGTGAAAAAAGTTAAAGTTGGTTGATAAAGTTAGGGACACTTGGCATGTCATGATAGGGTCTTTGAGTTATGGCTGTTTAAGTGGTATACGAAGTTGAAAATTTTAGTGGGTAGAAATTTTAGTCTTCTCCATTTCCTACCGTTGAAGAAAAAAACAATCAGAAACGCAAAAGAGAAGAAGAAGAAGAAGAAGAAGAAGAAGAAATGGGGTGTGGATCACCACAACAAATCAACAAATCAATTCAGTTTCATCCAACCACCCCTGAAAAATCCACTCCTTACCCTCCAAATCCAACCCTTGTTCAACGTATGCAAGGTGATACATGCTTCAAATGTAAACAACAAGGTCACTGGGCTACGTATTGTCCTAACAACAACAATAACCATTCACCTGTTTTGTCTTCCAACAAGCAAATACGCTGTCGTTGCGGTCACGGTTTTTGTGATGTTAGAATCTCTAATAGTGAAAGAAACAAAGGGAGATTGTACTTTGCATGTCCTATCAAAAGGGTATGTTACTAACACCTTAAAGATTGTATTTTTAGTGATTACTGCCAAGTTTTGTTTACTATGTGTTTTTGTTTTTAGGGTGCACCTTGTAGTACTTTTGTGAAGTGGTGTGATGATGAAAGGGATTTGCAGCCTTCTTTGATCAAGTATCCCAAGTGTAAATGTGGTGCTGGTGTTTGTAAAAGAGAGATGGAAGGTGCTAAGTACTATTTTACTTGCCCCATGAAACAGGTATATCATGCTATGTTATGTAATTTATATGGTTCTTTGTGTTGTGAAGTATTTCATGTTTGTTTAGTACCAAATGAGGATTTATTTTGGTGCCGTTAAACTACATTGTTTATGTACCGTTGTTAGTGTATTGTGAAATTCTTATCTGTTTTTAGCACTCACTAACCAAGGTTTTAAATCGCATACACGCTGTGGTCCTTGGTATTTCATTGTTGTTCTTGCGGAGAATTGTGGCTATTATGACCATAATCATGATCGGAAAACTAAAACTTTGATGTCACAATCTAGACTGTGGTTGTGGACCTTTTTTATAAACCTGAAACTAATACTTGATTGTTTTATGCACTCAAACTTATACACACATGATGTGATCACTTGACACATGCCAAGCTTTGTCCTCTATTTGCTATGTTTAACTTGTTGAGAAGAATTAAATGTGAGGATGGGGGTGAATTGGATATCCAGTTGATGGTGAAGCATGCCGTGATCGTGATCAATAGGGTAAACATCATGTGTGAAAGTTAGATGCGAAAAGTAATTTCTTTTATGTGGTAATTGTAGTTGGGTGTTGATTTCTTTAGTAGTTTGTGTATATCAATTTCATGGACTCTCGCTCTGTAGAATTTGTTTTGGTCATTTTGCTTACATCTAATCTTATTGATATTAAACAGAATTTTGGATCTTGTGGTTACCGTGTGTCGGAAGCTGAACTACTCAATAATGCAAGCACTGATGAACTGGTCAATAGCACAAGCATTGGCAACAACCTGACTAATGGCTTGGCTGAGGGAAGTGATTTGCTATTAACAACCAAAAGGATGAGAGTAACGGACAATTCTGAAAATCCATCGCCTGTGGCTGTATCTGAGATTCCAGAGGGAAGAAGTGGAGGATCACCAATAGACGAAGCCAATTCACAACCTGTCGGTTTTCCGGAAATTGAGTTTAAGGATGATCAAGAATTGATAAACTTAGCCTCGTGGGAGGTAATTGAGGCCAAAGCTTTCCCCTCATCTTGTTTTTCAACACCCTCAAGGATCAGTTGTCGACAAAGCGTATTTCCGAGGGACATTTTTTCTGCTGATGCAACATTTGGTACTATTTTCTTTTTTCCGGTTTTCAAGATGTAAACAATATCTTTCTTTCATTTTTTCTTTATTTACCTGCTTTTGTTTCTAACGGAAAGTTATGTCATTTTGAATTTTCTCTCTTTTTCTCTATACATCCAATCTCAGATCCTTGCAATTAACTGCCTTACTTAGTTTCATTATTCTTTTGAGCAATGAACCAAAGTCATAATAGCTGAACATATTGGAAATGCATCTCTTACACTTGTTTTGTGTCTATCTCGGTCATCTGTGACAATTCAACATTAGATGTCATCTGGAGTTACAATCAACTTAATTTGAACCTAAGGAATTTGATTGTGTTAATGTCATATGTATTTTATCTTTCCTCGTGATTGCATAAATGAACTTTGATAGTAGTATATGCATATGTCCTTAGAAAATTTTGTTTAACAGAGAAGCCATGTGTGGAAATTCTCTTGACCTTATTGCAGGTTCTTGTCCAATAGGTTGGTTAGGTTGCCTTATTTTCTTTCATAAAGTTTGAAATCCCCTACACCTAAGCTATTTTTCTGCTGTTAGTAAGGTTTCCTGATCTAATTTGTTTGTAAAATGTCCACTTTGACTTTGCACTATTCACATGGTTTTTGTCGCCCATCATTACAGGTGTTTTTCCATCATTTGATCCTATAGATGCTCCGAAACAAACAAGTACTCTTAATAGTCAAAGTGAATGCAACAACCTTACCATCAAGACTCCTAATCAATGTACCCAGCTTTCCACAGATGTTGTAAGCCCCAATAGATCACCAGGAAGTGAAAGGAGAAAGGAACGAAAGCAAAGAGAAGCGGTGGTATTTACACAGCAGGGACTTCTCAATGATCTAGAGGGTTTGGATTTTCACCAGCATGAGTCTATGAGAGACACGGCAGAAGCCGCTTTTTCAGTGTTAAATTGTTTAAGATTTGATTATAAACAATTTTCAGACTATGTATGGGAGTTCATCAATCTTGCGAAGTCTATGGCAGAAATTGACAAGTCCATGGAAAATTCGCCTACTCTGGAGGAGCACAGTAAATTATTGGAAGAGGAGAAAGTGAGATTGGCTAACATCCGGGATGACTGTGTGAAGATTGAGACTTTGCTCGCAGTATCTGATGAGAAAAGAAATTTGCTTAGTGAAGAAGTCGCTAATCTCCAGGCCGTGCTTCTTGAAAAACGAAAAGAGTTGAAATCTTGTGAACTGGAGAAGATGAATGCAGAGACTCGGCTTGACGATATGAAAAGAAGGATGTCGGAGGTTGACTTAACTGTAAAAGATAAAGCTCGACAAGCAGAAGCGGCAAGGAAAAAAATTGTAGAGAGAGACACAAAGCAAGTTGCAGCCAGGACAGCACTGGAGAAGGCTAAACTTGCGTTGGAAAATTAGTGGCTTACAACAACTCAATAACTGTAAAGTGAATGTGGTAGAATAATTGTGAATTGTGTACTTGATCTGTTCCACCACCCCTGCACTATGCAGAGTCAATCTAACCTTAACAATTGTAATTTGAAAGAAGTAACAATGCTCTCCAAAAGGATTATCCTTAGCAAAATTCAGTTGAGATTTCACAGGTTGCACTTTTTCGCTAATTCTCATTGTCTTTGTTCCCTATCTTCTGGTCTTGTATCTTCTCTTTGCCTCTAAACTTGTATTTCAGTGGATGATGACTACATGTTAATGTGGTACTTTGGATCTTGTTTATAGAAAGGAAAATGCTATTTGGTACGGAGGTGTTGCATAAGAATATTCACGGACGCGTGAAAACTTGCTACTTCCACGCGCTGCACTTTCTCTGTCCAGCAAAAATAAGATTAAATTAAATATATAAAAAAAGACCTTAATAGAAATGAAACTTGTCGTTTGTAACCAAAAGAAAAGCAACCAACAGTTCACCAAAAAAAAAGGAAAGGAAACCCACGTTCACCACTCCTGCCGCAATTGTTTCCTCTTTCCCGCGAATCAAATACTCTAATTGGAATTCAATCTCATTTGTTATGAAATAGCGGCGTCGTCGTTTTCTCATTTTCACGCTCTTGCCTCTGTGAATCAGGTCTCATATTCTTCTTCACATAACTCTGTTTCTGCTTACCATCATAGCTTCCATTGATTCATGGCCCTGAAGTAAGAGTATTTCAGTTTTCATTTTACTTACAAGTAAGTATTTTGTGTATTTGTTGTTTTTATATATCATTAGTAGGAAATTTGTGTCGATTGATTGATGTTTCATTTACTTATCTATGTTAGTCAATTAATATAGTTTTTTTTTTTTTTAATTTGTTGTGTTAGTGCAAGAAGGATTTAAGTCTTGTGGTAAATTGGAAAGTAACGATTGTTTAGAAACAAATGATAATTATGAAGAAGAAACACCTTGTGTTGGGATATCATTTGGATCTGAAAATGAAATTACTGAGTATTACACGAATTATGCTCGGCGGGTGAGTTTTGGAATTGCTAAAATAAGTTAAAAAAAAGGAGATGAGAGGAAAATGTATTTTACTTTAGCATGTAGTCGAGCTAGAAAGTATGTGAGTCGCTCAAAGAATTTGTTAGTGATGAACTGCATTCAAAACTTGAAAATTGAGTTACCATGTAATGATCCTAGAATTATAGAAGAAGATTGTTCAGCTCAATCCCAAGCTACCATTCTTGATCCTAAATTGGCTCAAAGTAAAGGGCACCCTCCTTCGAAAAGAAAGACTTCTAAAGTTGTGCTACGCTTTATTGAATGAATTAAGTTGTTTAAAAAAAACACTGTTTTTGCAACTTTTTAGCTTTATTTTGTGTTCATACTGTAATATTTTTATTTGGAAGGGATATCATATTATTGATGCTAAAAGAAAGGGAAATGTTAGCGAGTGCCCTCGGGGCACTATTTAAGCACCCAAAATGGTATTATCACTTATATATAAATGTTATGCAGTCTGATCAACCCTACTAACCCTAATTCTACCCTAAATATTTCCCTCCTTCCTCAAAGCAATTAATCCTTCATTTGAATTATTATTTGCATCGCATGGGTGGTGTAGTGAGTTGGCTGCAACTATTATATACACTTAGCGGTTATCAATTTAATATGTCAATTAGGGGTTATCAATTGAATTGCATGAGTTGGCTGCAATTATCCATGAAATAAGGTGTTTAACGGTTACAAACCAGGGGTTATCAATCAATTACAATCAATTTAATATGTAAATTAGGGGCTATCAATGGAATTGCATGAATTACAAAGTTTAACGGTTATAGATAATTGCATTGATACGTTTTGCGAATCAGCTTCAATCAAAATAATTATGTATTCAAAGCCAATTAGTACATTCAAAGGTACAATAAAAAACGGTTGTAATTTTTTTGAATTTAATGGTTATAAGAGAGATATTTTAGCAGATGTACAAACCCTTAAATGTTGTTGAGGTAATCTTGGCTCACCGTTCCAATTCATGCATATGCAATTTTTTTGCTTTTTAGCATAGATATTTTATCTTTTTGACTTTATGTTGTTGAGGTAATCTTGGCTCACCGTTCCAATTCATGCATATGCAATTTTTTTGCTTTTTAGCATAGATATTTTATCTTTTTGACCTTTTTCTTAATTTGTTCCTGATTGCTATAAGCTAAAATGGATTCTTAATTTGTCTTTGACTTACGGCATAAATATGTTGTTGAGGTAATCTTGGCTCACTGTTCCAATTCATGCATATGCAATTTTTTTGCTTTTTAGCATAGATATTTTATCTTTTTGACCTTTTTCTTAATTTGTTCCCGATTGCTATAAGCTAAAATGGATTCTTAATTTGTCTTTGACTTACGGCATAAATGATTTCCTATATTGTAATGTTATAATCTCCATATTTGCGCATTGATTCTAATTATTCCACCTGTTTGGGGATTGAAAAGAGGGCTATTCTCGAATAGACCAAGGTTTTTAAGAACCACAATTAAATGCTAGGAGATGTTCACAAGTTCTTTAATTTATTTATTTATGATTTTTTATGCTGTGTCTTTGTTATATTTTCTAGGTTATCACAAAACTGGTACATGTACCGACTGAATTAGGGAGAGACATTTACAGAGGTGAAGATGCTTTCTTTCTACTCCTTAGTTAAATATTCTATATGCTCCAAAGAATGCAATAGTTGATGCAATCAATAATTACATGTTGGACTTGATTCCAGGTGAAGAAAAAACATATTTAAGCTATGATTGTCCGCATTATGCCAAATCAGGTCTTGACAGACCAGATGATGTGCATACTCCAGAATTTTTAAACACAATTGTTGCTTCTGGAATTCCAAATCATAAGATAAGATTGAAAGTTGGAATTCCTGTAATGTTGTTGAGAAATATTGATCAGACTTTGGGTTTGTGCAATGGAACAAGATTGGTTATCACAAGAATGGGAAAGTACGTCCTTGAAGCAAAGGTCATAACAGGAAGCAATATTGGTCAAAAGGTTTACATCCCAAGGTTATCATTGACTCCATCTGACAAGAGAATCCCCTTTAAGTTTCAATGAAGACAGTTTCCACTGGTTGTTTCATTTGCAATGACTATCAATAAAAGCCAAGGGCAATCACTTAAACATGTTGGAGTCTATTTGCCTCAATCAAATGTAGTATATCAAGAAATATTTCAGAATGTACTTTAGTTTGTTCATATGAATATAAGTTTGCATATAATCGTTATTATTATTATTATTTATACAATTACCTTTTGTATTCAACTTTATGTCCTTGATTTCTCTGTATTCTAAAACACCTTATATAAATGACTAACACTATAACAGACCCGTGCGATAGCACGGGTCAAAAGTCTAGTAATACTAAATGTTAGGTAGTCTTGACCTACCTAACCCTAATTTTTGAGTTTGAAAGAAATTATGAAAAAAATTTCTGTCAAGAGTTGAACCACAGACCAAGCTCTAACAGCTCACAAATGTTACCACTAGATCACTAAAGTTTTCTATGACTTATAATTGCTTTCATTTTATATATCTATCACAGATGTGACTAATTTACAACATAAATAATTTTGTACGATGCCTTAAAAATATATTTAATCGAATAAATAATAAATTAATAAAATTGTGTACGAAAAATTACAAAATATATGCTTCTCCCCATTTCATTGATTTCTCTGCCATTCTGCTCTGTTTCTAATTTTAAAAAATATGCTTCTCCCCATTTCTTTGATTTCTCTCCCATTCTCCTCTGTTTCTAATTTTATTTATTTATCTTTATCTTTATCTTTATAATACTAAATGTTAAGTAGTGTTCCTCTAACCCTAATGATATGCCCTACTGGTAGGGATCGAACCAGATACCACATGCTTCCAAATCACAACTCTTACCACCAAGGTACTGATGTTTTTTATGACATGCAATTGATTCAATGTTATGTATCCAACACAAATTTGGGTCCTCTTTCTTTCAATCTCACAATCCCTAAATCATTTCTCACTCACTTTCATCTCTTTCACTATCATGCAGTTGAACCTAATAACCATAACCCCACCCTTTTTGACGGACCTAATTAATTTTTATGAAAAAAAAGGTCTGCAAGGAATTGAATCAGGTAGCACATAAAAATGTCACTAACGTCATTGCAATTCCTTTTTTAATAGCAGTTCCTTTTCATTATTAATGGTTCCTTTTCATTATTATTTTTTCTTTCAATTACCACATAACAGTTCCTTTTTATTATTTTTTTCCTTCGGTTACCACATAACAGTTGTTTTTTTCCTTTTTATAGATTTAACAGCCCTTGCGGTTAGGGTCTGTTTCTTGGTGTACGCTTATTACGTGCTACGATATTAAAGTTGCATCTTTAAAATTGTTGATAATTTGACTAATTCATATGATAATTTTATCATTAGAAACTTTACTTTTTAGTGTAATTTTGTCTACCTCTTTGTTTCTTCTATATTATATTAATTACTTGAAGTTATTTATTCTGCCTTTTTATTTGCAAAAATCAATACACTAGATTATAACATTACTTTGTTTTCTTACTTTGACTTTTGAAACATGTTTACTATTTTCAATTTGCTTATTTTAGTTGTTCTTTTAACATGAATGTAATCGAATATGAAGGTTGAGAAAGAAGGAATTCGGGAACACAAACTGGTAATATTATTTAGTAACAAAATAAAGTTAATAACTTAAATTGGTGTAATTTTTGCACCTTTTCTTTTGTTTTTTTTTTCGATCGTTTCATAAGAAAGTACTGAATCTGTAAGTAAAAATATAATCAATTTGATATTTATATACAAAATTCTACAGAACCCGTGCATCGCACGAGTTAGAGTCTAGTTTTATGAAAGTTTGTGCATTTATTGCATTGGAAATTGAAGTCTTTACTTTTTTTAAAGAATAATTTCTTTTTTAGGAATGCTTAAAGAGTGCCCCGGGGCACTTGTTAACAAGACCCTAAAAGAAATACTAAAGAATATTAAAACTTGAAGTACACAAATCGATTTTCCTGCACTTTTCATTCATTGACATGTATATATAGACATGAGTAATATTTATTACATTACATGGATAGTCTTAACACAGACCTCCTAAAAGCCAAATGCTCACTATTAATTTTACTCTTTTTCCTAAAAGCCAAATGCTGGTCCTTGGATACCACTTGTGTTAGTTTCTACATTCACATGAGATGCAATAGCAACATTAGTCTTTAACTGCAAATTTCTGTTCTTCAATCCAATTTAAAGCACCATCACAGTCCCACAACTTTCAGCTAGGATCGGAGTCTTGAACACATTTTCAGTCTTTGTTTTTGCCGTAATGACTGCACCCTTATGGTTTCTAACGATCAGACCCCAACATGCGTGCCCGTCTTCAAAGCATCCCGCATCAATATTAACTTTCAAAACACCCAAAGGAGGGCTTTTCCAACCTGTTGAGGACTCTGGTATAGGCTCTCTGCTACAAGCTGCATTGAACTCTTCAGCAAAGGAAGAAACATCCTGCACAATACTAACATCATCAAATCGGCCTTTGTTGAAGCCTCTAAATCCTAAGCCGCCTTTGTTTTTACCTCTTCCCAATCCGTCCCAGATCATCCAATAATACACATATGTAATACACATATCCTAAGCCAGCAGTGCTTGCACGCATTCATTCAGCAAGAAGCCAGCCATAATCAATATCATGTAATCAAAAACATATTTAGAGCAAAACAGAGCAGGAAGAGATTTGATACAGTTGTATTTTATAGGGACCACAGTCCCACACACATTCAGATTCTGGTAATTATTAGCTGAAACATTTGGGAAGCATATTTTACTAAGTTGGAATACTTCTAATTATTGTGATAATTAATCACTTTCTTTCTTCTGAGTAAACAACTAAATTTTATATGCAAAAACTTCTCAAAAGAAACCAAATTCAACAGGTATACCTTTATACTACCAGCACCAGTCTGTGAAACAGATTGATTCAACCAACACTCGTTACAAAACATTGCAAAGCAATTCAAGGAATGGTGGTAGCAGCCAAAGAACTGAGATTTCATTGTTAGGTACTGATACAGATATCCTCGACAGCCAAAGTTTATTTTAATTCTGCTTGTATATATATGTAATCTAAGCAACAAACTAGTTAGTTGTTGAGTTCATCCATTTTTCTGGTCAACTTTCAAACTAAGTGGTGCATTCTTTATACAAGAGAAAAAGAGAGTGTGAGAACTGAGAAAGTATACTTTTCAATGTGAGACTTTAAAAGAAAAACTATAGAGTTTCTTTATGTTTGTCTCATATTCTATATAAGACTACTAGGTGCTGGTTATGCAATATTGAGCGTGGTAAAGCCACCGAATAATTAATCATGTTGAGCCATTTGAATCTCATCTATTAGTGTTTTCTGAGTAACAGCAATCATACAGAATAACATAACATTAATGCATTTGTATAAAAATAGAGACAAACAATGGTGGGGAGGATACTAATAATGTTAATGTTAACCATATAAAAAATAAAATCAAGCACAAGACCTACAAACCGATATATAACCGAATATTTGTGAATTTTGAACTCAAGCCATCAATGTATAAGTAACACTTTAACATTATTACAAAAACCATCAAGGTAAACCAACAATTTGAAAATGAAAATTGAACTATATATATTTATATATTGAGTTGGTTCATTAATTAAACGAGTCAAACCATGCATAGAATAACTCATTTATTTAACATGTTTAATTTTCAACTAAAGTTCGACTTATTTGATTAATCAAACAATTATCGAATTAAGCCTTTTTCTTTTATTTCTACTTCTGTTTTCGAATCGATTTAGTTCATTGTCAGTTATATGACACTAGTAATTATATGTGCCGGTGTCGTGTAGGGCACCTACGCATAGAGTCCGTGCTTCATAATTTGTATTCTAGATAACACCAAAACCTCTGCTCGAGGCGTGTCCGACACCGACTCATGTAATTATATTTAATTGATTTGTATTCTTAAATTACTACTGGTGTCCACATTGTATCATGATCAGTGTATGTGTCTGTGCTTTATAGCTTGTTAATAGAAGAAAATTACTATTGTTACTAACAATCACACCACTAATATTGGATAACAAAGTCACTTTGTAAAAAGATTAAGTGACCTTCTTATTCATTATTAGAATAACAAAGTCACTTAATCTTTTTACAAGATCAAACCTACACTTGTGGATGATCATTTGTTATTCTAATATTGGAGAACAGACACTAACACGTTGACACCGATAATTTGAGAATATGAAACTGGTAATTATATGTGTCGTTGTCGTGTAGGGCACCTACGCATGTCCGTGCTTCATAGTTTGTGACTAGATAACGCCAAAACCTCAAATCGAGGCATGTCCGACACCGACACGTGTAATTACATTTAATTGATTTGTATTCTTAAATTATTACCGGTGTCCACATGGTATTGTGATGATTGTATGTGTATGTGCTTCATAACTTGTTAATAAGTGAAAATTACTATCGTTACTAACAATCAGGCCACTAAAATTGAAGAACGGACACGAACACGTGGACACCGATAACCAGAGAATATGACACTAATAAATATAAACTATTATTGTTACTAATAATCAACCACTTATTTATTATTTTATCTTTTAGTAACTAACCAATAACTCAATAATGAAATTATCTATCTAATAAAAAAAATTATAAAAACGATTTACCGATTATCCTTCCTCCTTTGTCTGCCATATTCAAGTACTCAAGGTAGCCAATTGTGTCGATGTTGGGTTCTGGTAGCTTGGTGCGTCCTCCGTGACATAATAAAAAATACACTAATAGTGCATCTTTACTCTGCATCTTTTTAACCAACTCCAATATTTTTTTCTCCACAACCTTTTGAGTTGGATAAAGATCACTTGCAAATTGAATTTCATGGAGGTATTCATCAAAATCCGTAAGCTTTTCATTTTTTACTATCTTCAGAATCCAACATTTCAATTGTATCTTTATAACGAACACCACACAGTTTTTTGAACAAATCTATCAATCTTTGCACGTCACATGACATAATGGGTAGATGAAGCTTTTTGCTACCTCTGTGACCGAGGCCGACTAAGAGTATAATTTTGCTCATTTGTGTGAAACCCTAACTACATCGATCAATTCATGAGAAACAAAGCGTCGTTTGCTAAAACTCTTGTCAAATGTTCTTTCTTTCCCCTTTCCTTCTTGTTTTTTTGGTACAGTTTTCCCTTTTCCTTTTCTTTTTACTTCTGTTTTCGAATCGATTTAGTTCATTCTAATTATACTCACAATTTTTGCCAGTCAATTCTCATTACATTTTTCAAAACAAAAAAAAATGAAGAAACAATGAATTTGACACTAGAGCATAGAGTAATCTTATCAAAAGTCAAATCTTGAAAAATTTCAATTCCCAAATTATACCATAGAAAAAGTGTGTAAGATGTAATAAGATAGGTGAATTATTGAAGGGTAATTAAGACATTGTAGTGTCTATTAATTTACGAGTACTACTACTGTTCTGTAAAAAAGAGAGATTCCGACTCTAACATCAACAAGAACACAAACGTTGCTGTTTTGTCGCTTTGTGTAGTCCTATAATAATTCAACTTGTTATTTTTCTATCATCACTCAAATAATGATCACTCCAATTCCAACGTCTCTCTCAAACTCTCCTCTTCTTCCTCATTCTTCTCCATTTTCCACTGTTGAAGAACAACAAATCAATCAGAAAAGAAAAAGAGAAGAAGAAGAAATGGGGTGTGAATCGCCACAACAAACCACCAACATTCCTCATTTTCAGTTTCATCCAACAACCCCTGAAAAAATCCTCTCCTTACTCTCCAAATCCTAACATTCTTCAACGAATGCAAGGTGATACATGCTGCTACTGTGGCCAACAAGGTCACTGGGCTACGTATTGTCCTAACAAAACTCCCAACAGCACAAACAACAACCATTCACCCGTTGTGTCCTCCGACAAGAAGATATGGTGTCGCTGCGGTCATGGTGCTTGTCTTGTCAAAACCGCTCATACTGCAAAAAACAATGGGAGGGAGTTCTTTGCATGTCCCATCAGATTGGTATGTTACTAGCATCTTAAAGTTTCCATTTTTAATTATTATTCCTCCTTTTTATTTGACTATGTGTTTTTGGGTTTTTTCTTGTTAGGGTAAACCTTGTGGTAATTTTAAGTGGTGTGATGGTACCATCCATGAGAGTGATTTGCAGCGTCCTTTGTTTGAGTATCCTGTGTGTCAATGTATTGCCGGAGTTTGTAAAAAAGTGATGGAAACAGGAGTGACCTATTTTGTTTGTCCCATTCAACAGGTATGATGTGTTGTTATGTTATGTTTGTTTTGTAAATTATATGGTTCTATGTGTTGTGTAACATTTCATGTTTGTTTATTACTACCAAATAAGGGCTTATTTTGGTGCCAATAAACTACATTGTATATGTATTGTTGGTAGTGTATTGTAAAATTCTTTTCTGTTTTTAGCACTCACTAACCAGGGTTTTAAATCGCGGTCATGTTGAGGTCCTCGGTGTTTCATAATTGTTATTGCAGAGAGTTCTGGTTAAGTGTGGCTATTATGACCAAAATCGCAATTAGTAAAATAAAAAAGTTTGATGTCGCAGTCTAGACTGAAGTTGTGGACCTTTTTTAAAAAAAGCTTGAGACTAATACTTGCATGTTTGTATGCACTCAAACTTATACATACATGATGTTGACCCTTGACACATGCCAAGCTTAGGCCTCTATTTGCAATGTTTAACTTGTTGAGAAAAATTAAATGTGGGGTGGGGTGAATTGGATTTCATGTTGATGGTGAAGCATGTCCTTATCAAAAAAAGGGTGAACATCATGTGTCAACGATAGATGTTAAGAGTTTTTTTTGTTTTGATGTGGTAATTGTAGTTGGGAATTTAGTTGATTTCTTTAGTAGTTTGTATACTAAATATCATTTCAGTTAATATATTGTAGATTGGTCTACCATGATCTATTTATTTTGCGTATATCTAATCTTATTGATATCAAACAGGGTCATGGATCTTGTGGTTACCGTGTTTCGGAAGATGAACTGTTCAATAATGCAAGCATTGATGAACCAGTCGATAACACAGGCATCGTACCTAACCAACAAAGCAAGCAGAGATCTCTCAATGAATATATCGAGGGAGACCAAGTTGATACAGCTGGCAAAGACCTGGCTAATGACTTCGCTGAGGGCAGTGTTTTGCTATTAACGACCAAAAGGATGAGAATAACAGACGGTTCTGTGAATCCTTCACCTGTGGCTGTATCTGAGATTCCTGAGGGAACAACTAGAGGATCACCAATAGAGGAAGACAATTCACAACCTGTCGGTTTTCCAGAAATTGAGTTTGAGGATGATCTAGAATCGATAAACTTAGCCTTGCGGGTGGCAATTGAGGCCGAAGCTTCTCTATCATCTCGTTTTTCAACACCCTCAAGGATCAGCTATCGACAGAGTGTATTTCAGGGGGACATTATTTCTGCTGATGCATCATTTGGTACTATTTTCTTTTTTGTGGTTTTCAATATTTAAACAATATCTTTCTTTCATTTTTTCTTTATTTTCCTGCTTCTACTTTCAACGGCAAGTTATGTCATTTTGAATTCTCTCCCTTATTCTCTATACATCCAATCCCAGGTCTTTTCAATCAATTGCTTTACTTAGTGCTTATTATTCTTTTGAGCATTGATCCAAAGTCATTCTAGCTGAACATAGAGGAAATGCTTCTCTTAGACTTGCTCTGTGTCTGTCTTGGTCATCTGTGACAACTCAACCTTAAACGTCATCTCAAGTTACAATCAAATTAATTTGAACCTAAGGAATTTGGTTGTGTTATGTCATATATATTTTATCTTTTCTCTTGATCACAAAAATGAACTTAGACATATGTCATATATATTTTATCTTTTAAGCATATGTGGAAATTCTCTTGATCTTATTGCAGGTTCTTGTCCAATGGGTTGGTTAGGTCGCCTTATTTTCTTTCATCCAACTCGAAGTTTGAAATCCCCTACACCTAAGCCATTTTCTGCTGTTAGTATGGTTTCCTTGATCTCATTTGTTTGTGTGATGTCCACTTTGGCTTTGCATTATTCACATTGTTTTTGTCTCCCATCATTACAGGTATGTTTCAATCATTTGATCCTATGGATGTTCCGAAACAAACAAGTACTCTTCATAGTCAAAGTGAATGCAACGATCTCGTTATCAAGAGTCCTAATCAATGTACCCAGCTTTCCACAAATGTAGTTAGCCCCAATAGATCACCAGGAAGTGAAAAGCTAAAGGAACGAAAACAAAGAGAAGCGGTGATATTTATGCAGCAGGGACTTCTCAATGATCTAGAGGGTTTCGATTTTCACCAGCATGAGTCTATGAGAGACACAGCAGAAGCCGCTTTTTCAGTGTTAAATTGTTTAAGATTTGATTATAAACAATTTTCTGACTATGTATGGGAGTTCATCAATCTTGCAAAGTCTATGACAGAAATTGACAAGTCCATGGAAAATTCGCCTACTCTGGAGGAGCACAGTAAATTCTTAGAGAGGAGAAAGTGAGATTGGCTAACATCCAGGATGACTGTGTGAAGATTGAGACTTTGCTCGCAGTATCTGATGAGAAAAGAAATTTGCTTAGTGAAGAAGTCGCTAATCTCCAGGCCGTGCTCCTTGAAAAACAAAAAGAGTTGAAATCTTGTGAACTGGAGAAGATGAATGCAGAGACTGGGCTTGACGATATGAAAAGAAGGATGTCAGAGGTTGACTTAACCGTAAAAGATAAAGCTCGACAAGCAGAAACGGCAAGGAAAAAAAGTGTAGAGAGAGAGACAAAGCAAGTTGCAGCCAAAACAGCACTGGAGAAGGCCAAAGGTGCATTGGAAAAGTAGTGGCTTACAACAACTCAATAACTGTAAAGTGAATGCCGTAGAATAATTGTGAACTGTGTACTTGATCTGATCCACCACCCCTGCACTATGCAGAGTTAATCTATCCTTATCTATAATGTGTTATTAGTAGGATTATCCTTATCAAAATTCAGTTGAGATTTCACAGGTTGCACTTTTTCTCTAATTCTCATTGTCTTTGTTCCCCTATCTTCTGGTCTTGTCTTTTTTCACTTCTCTTTGCCTCTAAACTAGTATTTCAGTGGATGATAACTACATGTTAATTTGGTACTTTTGATCTTGTGAATAGAAATTACAAATGAATCCTCAACTTGAAGAGTCTCTTGTGTTCATTATAAACACTGATTTCATCCACAATTAAGGTTAAAACACACATTGAGGTTAAAATAACGTAAAGTATAAGGTACACAACAATAGTAGGTATTGGATTAGAAAGGAAAGCACAATATCGTGTGTTGTAAAATTGTAGCTGTTGGAACTTTGGTGTGAAGTTTGAAGGAAATTGAAAGATTAAAACACCAAGTAATAAGACTTTGAGCTAGTGTGATGTGAATTGAAAAAAATAGAGAGTGGGGGTCCCACATAAAATAGAACACACATATTAGTAGTGTTTAAATTGAGGTATTAATTTTAAATACTTGATAATGATAAAAATAATAGTAATTATTATTTTTATTCGTGAATATCACTTTCCACAAATTTAGCTTATGTTGTTTGTGATAAGAATAATAATTCAACCGAGTTTTCTATCTTTTCTTCATTCATATTCAATGAGTTTGTTTCCTTCACTTTTGTGGATTGTTTCCTTTTGATCTTATCCACAAGTGTTGTTGAATTGATTAGTGGTTAAGTTTCCTTTTGATCTTATCCATTAGAGTAACTGTTGTCGCAATTTTAGCTAAAACAGTTACAAAATCTCTACATAAATAGAGGACTCCACTCAGTTCAAAAATCACACCAAAGAGTTCTACTGAGTTGTCGAGAACTCTTTCTCTTTTCTCCCCTAGCTTGTGTTAACGAGCTATTCTTCTTCTTCTCTTTTTTCTGTCCCTTCGGAATTAAGAGTGTTCTTAAGATCTTAGTCCCTATTCGGTATAATGTCCCTTCAGAATTAATAAAGGTCTTAAGAACATAGTCCCTTCGATAATATATGTCCCTTCGAAATAAAGAGTACTTTTAAGATCATAGTCCCTTTTGGAATAATAATGTCCCGTCGGAATTAAGAATGATCTTAACAGTATATATAAATATTATTTCGATATTTGTCTATTCTTGGAGAAGTTAAAAATTTAAAATGGTGGTATCACCATATTTGAGTGGTCGTAGTACCATATTGATATTATGGAGAACTTAAAGGTTAGAATGGTGCTAACACCATATTTGAGCGGTCTTAGCATCATAATAGAGTGATCACAGTACCATATTAGAAAGTGGTTTCAGTATTAAAGAGTGGTCTTAGTACCATATTGGAAGTGTAAATCTCGAACGATTTTCTACAGTGCAGTAGTTAACCGCACAGTTGTAGTTGAACTTGTTTTATCCTGGAGGCGGCGTGATTGATAGTCTGTCTTGCACAATTTTGAGCAGTGTCACGAAACGTCTTAAAGAGAGCGACCTGGTCGTGACTCAACCTAGTAACAACTTCGGTAGATATTCTTTTTTCAAAATAGTATTTGGAAATCCAAATACAACAGTTTGGAAATCCAAAACCAACAATTTTAAGACGATTCGTTCTGCCATGTCTACCGAAGAAATTACTTATTGAGATTTCGTTGTCCCAAAATAAAACAAGGATAAAATAGGCTATATAAATACCTCTTTGGACTGAAACGATGAAGTGGTTGTTATAACAATAACACTAAGAAATTCACATATGCGATTTTGAATTTTTTGTTTAAAAACTATTTTAAAAATCAGAACCGCACTGTGAATAAGTAACTCTAACTGCCAACAGAATAGGAACCCCAAAATGGTCCTAAATAAAAATCAGCAGCCACCATCAAAAAATGACACTGGTTCACAATTTATTTTAATACAATTGTGAGAAACCAGGTCATATGTCCTGCAAGTATATGAACAAGCAAATTGTTGCTCCGCTGCCTAACCTAACTAAAAAGATTCACTGATATGACTAGGTAAATCAATCTAGTTGGTGAATTAAGTGAATGGTGGATAAACATTAGTGTCTCACGCTTTATCTACTAAGATGGTGTTATGTTTAAAACATATGCTACTGGTGAAAATAAGAAAGTGTTGTTAGAATATTATAATAGATCATTAGCGTCTCAAATTATATAGCAATATTTGTTTGTCTTTAATTATACAATGTCATTTTAGAATATCAATAGATCATTAATGTTTATTTTCATATTATGTCATTTACTATTTTTAATTCTTATAATTTATATTTTTCATACCATTAATAAAGGATATATTTATGAAATAACTCATAATTTCTCTTTTTTATTCAACCAAATAATTTCTCTTTTTTATTTTTAAGTATCCGTGTTTTTTTACTGAAACTTGTGGTATCTATGTTCTCTTTTAAAGTAGTCATTATCCTTGATACCAAAAGTTTCGGTAAAAAAACATAGATATTTTAAAAAAAAAAGAAGCAACGTTTCCACAACTAAAAAATTGTAGATATGGTTTTAAATAGGTGAACACTTTGTATTTTAGAATTTTATTGGACAAATACCCATCATCCAATTATTTAGTGATATTGCATTTTTTTATATTTAATTGTTTAAAATAATTTTATTTTGAATTAATTTTATCTGCATGCTATCCTTATCCCAAACTCTAGAGTATCACAAAATTCTCATTTAATATAGGGTTCCTTTAATATATCTTCCAATAAAAATAAAGTAATACAACTCGCTAGGCAACAAAATTCAAATTAAAAAGGGTCAAAAAGATTGTACCGAAAGAAAATTTCAAAAAGTCAAATGTTTTTGTACAAATTTTGGACCGGAAACATCGAACTTTTTTATTTCTTTCCCCACAGCAGAGTATTCTCTCGGGTCTTTATTATAAGAAACAAAACAAAACAACATCAAAATCAATGAAATCATTAACTAATGTACTAACTAATACTCCATCCGGTATTGAATGTAAGAAACAAAAAAAAAGACACATCTATTAAGAAAGTTGATTGACTACATTTAAGTCATGATAAAAAGTTACACATTTCCAATTTTGCCTTTGTCTTGGAAATAAATGTGACTTTTGAACTCAACATGAGAATGTGAAACAAATTAGATATAATGACATTTAATATGTTGATTTTATTATACTTTTGTTTACATTTGAGACCACCAATTTTTTTGTTTTGTTTCTTAATCACATTCGAGACCGAAGGGAGTATATTTACAAATATACCTCATAAAAATTGTGAAACATTGAATACATCCACTAATATTAAAAAAAGAAACATTAAATGAGGGATAGAAAAATCTTTTAAACAATAACTACACCTTAAAAATTGTGACATTTTCTAATAAATATGACCAAATATTTTTTAAAAAAATTTCTTATAATAAAGAGCAGAGTATTAAACTAGACCAGGGTTTTTTTCCTCAGAAATGGCAAATTTGCAGAGAAAATTTTCTCTGACAATTCTAATAGGAGTACTATTGCTCACTAATTATGCAAAAACAATTGCAGCTCGACGTGTTTCCTTCACAACACCGCCAACATACGTGAAACATGCATGCAGCAAGGACCTACAGAATAATCTAACTCCATCTCTTCCTCATAGTTTTGATCAAAAAGCTAGGTTGAGTTCAACAGGTTCAAATTCTATACATTATTCCTTGCAACCTAGTAATTATGTTGGCCGTATTTTTAGAGAAATTTCAGAGGGTGATCTAGATACAAGACACAACAGTTTCTTTCTACGTGATAAGCCCTATCATAATGCAAGACTGGTCCCACAAGGTCCTGATCCAATTCATAACCGTTAAATAAAATTTTATGAGGAAGCTTCCCATAACCTCTAAATAAAATTTTATGAGCAAGCTTCATTTGGGTTTGTTTATGTGTAAATTTGGATGTTTTTTTTTACCCCGCTCTCAATCTTTTTTCCCTCTTTTAATCTAAATATATGGGTTTTCACATATATCAAAATTTTCTTTTGTGCTTCTTTCGATAATTTTGATGTCTCAGTGCGGTATTGTTATGTTCATCGTTTTGGTGTGACATTGTTTGATTTTACGTCTTGATGTAATGCTCGTTTGGTTCATATTGACAAATCAACTTTGATCATATTCAATAAATAATTAAATAATCAACGTTGGAGATCCAAATACATAAGTATTCAAATTACTTTAATTTTGTTACATTATTTGTAGGCATTTTGCTCTTGTATCATATTAGCTTGAATGTTGTGAACTTGTTTGCATATACATAATTTTTTTGTTTCAAGCGATGTTGAATTTATGTTTGTATCTAATGTACCCTGTCAATTTAAATGAACGATTATCATTTTTTTTAGTAAAAGAAAATACAACGTCTCTTTTATTTATTGTCTTTTGATGAAAGGTTTTTCCTCACATTATAATTTCCTATCTACACGTGAGTATATTAGGTATCGTCTCCACAGGGATTTACGTGATATCTTAAACCATTCAACATCGATTATCATTTTAAGTTAGGGTTTCAAATTTTTACTAAAACTAATCGACTTTCAAAATATAAATAAATACTACGAGCAATAGGGCATAAAAGTGTCGGTATCAAAGTCATAAATCAAGCATCGATAATGTTCTAATGATCATGATAAAAGGATTCTAGTTTTAATCTCTTTTTAACGATATTATCACACATCACTCGACAACATTATTCGTGTCCAAATAAAGTTGTGAGATCGATCGTATCGTTTAATCGACGATTTCACAATCTATTAAACGATCCAAAAGCATTAAGTATTGATGTTTTAAGTGATTATCAAAACATAGTTCCATGTCTAGAACACTTGTTTTAATAGAAAATTATTCTAACCCTAGATTTAAATGTATTTTTCAATAGCACTAAACCAAACATAAGATTGAATATCAAGAATAACTTTCAATATATTATAAAACTCTAGAATCAAATATTTACATGATCAAATAGATTACATCTAGCTTGATTCATTACCTCTAATCCCAACAAAGGAGATTTAGTTGATCATTCTCATGTCAACAATACAAAAGCTGGAGTAAAGATGAAGATCAATGTCAAGTTTTGATTTCTCAAAAACCCTTTAATGATCCAAACTTGATTCCTTGTTTGTCCTTTGAAGTGCCCTTCTTTTAGCCCTATTCTCTGGTAATAAACTCTAAAATTCGTTCTTAATAAGTGCTTAATAATAACAGAAGAATAACCTAAAAGCTGAAAGATAGCTTATATACAAAAACTGATAAGTGAAATATTGCTCAGCGAGATATATTTCGCTCGGCGATTTTAACAAACTGGCCAATGGTATTCTACCACGTCTTCTACAGCATTAAACCGCCTTGATGATCTCGCTGGGCGACCAAGATTTCGCTGAGCGAAATCAAACTTCCCCTGTTCCAGAAAATCCCTGCCTGACTTCGCCAACTTCTCGCCAAGGGATCGCTGGGCGATAGTATACTTTGAAAACTCCTGAAAATCCCTGCCTGACTTTGCCAACTTCTCGCCAAGGGATCGCTGGGCGAAAGTCTTCATTCTTCTCTTGATGAATTCTTGCTATTTTCAAGTCCTGGCTTGCTTTTTCCTACACAAATGGGGAAGAATAAGGTATACAAAGAATAATTGGCATTTATTCATAAATTCCATGCTTTTCCTAAGATAACTTGCACAACAAGTAACTAAAAAGCCTTATAAAAGACATGGATTTATTCATTTCTTGCCACTTATCAAATACTCCCCAACTTAGTTCTTTGTTTGTCCTCAAACAAAAGATTCAAAATAATTGGAAAAAACAAGGCTTTGGACAAAGTTAAGCATGAGGCAAAAATTCAGTGATGGAAGAAAAGTTTTTCAGATGAATGATTCATTTGTGACAGCGCGAGCAACAATAAAGTTTCTCATTCAACTAAATATATACCATGAATGTGACATAGTCCTAAGCACAAAGTTCATATCACACAATTCTTGGCAAACAACATATTTAAATTTGAACCACACGTAACACACTTCTTTTAAGTAGATAAACACATTGGAATCAAGTTGTGAGGGTTATGAACACTCATCCGGCAAGTTTGCTAACATTCCGATCAAGTTATGCGTTCATCTAATTATCATTTCTAAAAGCACAAAAGCATCGATCACAAGGTCTTTGAGGGTTGTAATTTGGCTTGGTTACAAAAGAATTGTCATATGTGGGAAATATTGAATTCAAAAGGCCAAGCATAGAGGAACATTCTTTCTAATTACACACTTCCTCCTTATTCAAACACAACTCTTGGTGATTTACAAAATAATTCTTTGATTGATCTTGACAACTTTTTGATTTATTTCATTTTTTTCTCTTTTTCTCTTTTCTTTTTCTTGGTTTGCTTTTCTTTCTTTTTTTCTTTTCTTTTTCTTTTTCTTGTTGTCAAGATCAATTACACAATTTCACCATTACTTGACATACACAACCTCCCTTTTCTCCTCAACTTAGTTCAAGATGATACCCTAATTGAATGTTCCTTTTTCTTTTGGCAAAGGACAATAATCATAATGGTTAAGGGTTCAAAATGAATGTAAAATATCAGAATTCAATAATGATTTAACTATGAACTGGATTTTTTTACAAACTCCGGCAATTTCATTAAGCAATTGAGCTTATGAAAATTGGCATTTCATAGTTAACGATTCTGATTCATTAGGCTCAATGGGGTTAACAAATACTCACTTCTCACAGGGTAGACTTTTTGTGGTCAAGTGTTTCTACTCATATTCAAAAAAATGCCTTGATCATATCAGTGCTTTCATACAATTTAAAACAACATTCAGATTTAACATAAAAGAATCGAGTTAAACAAAAAATGCCGGTCTCCTGCATATATACATTGACTTTGAGGATTCCTCACATTTTGGCTAGTTCTAATTGGTTCAAACGTAAATATGTTCTTGCGCAAAACTGAATAAAATAAATTTGTGTGCAAAGGACTCATTTCACATTCAAGTATATACCTAGAAAAACAAGAAACGAGTACCTTAGTTGCGCGCTTTGTCACTAACTTTCTATCATTATCACTCACCTGATCTTTTGCTCAATGCTTTGGCTTTAGTTCAAGCATTTAGCTTTGAATATTTGAACAGGGTTCATTCAAAAAGTAAATTAAACTATACTAAATATAATATGGTACTAAATAAATAAAACACACATAATTTTTAAAAACATAAAGCATAAAACTTAAGCATAATGTACCACAAGTACATAATTCAAAGTACATAAATAAAATACATAATCAAAAGGGTACAAAATTCAAAAGTACGGAAAACAAAATATGGAAACAAAGGTACACAATCCAAAATACACAAGCCATAGTACACAAGCCATAGTATTGTTCAGAAAAAATCAGAAAAATTTTGACTGAAAGCTGTAAAAAAAATATTTCACTATTCGCGAAGCTTTCAAGTCCTTTCACTCCTTCTTCAATCCTCCATTTCTTCATCGCTCTCTGTCTCCTCATCTGAACCACCAGCTGCTATACCAGCTCCATCACCTGCAGCTGCACTGCCCCCTCCATGATAAAATGGCCTGTCCCCAGGGTAAGCCACGTAAGAACGGTACTGATCAGGAGTCATAATCTGCTGAGCAGGGTCTGATGGAGCACCCCACTGCTGTTGCAATCTAAAGAGGGACTCCTGAATACCCAGCTGACCCCTATAGTGAGCCTCCATAGCATTACATGTATAGTTAAAGTACCTAGGATCCCACTCAGAAAACTGAGGCTGCTGAGAAGGCTGCTGCTGCTGTTGCTGAGCATGGGAGGATTCAGGCTGATGTTGAGGTTGTTGGGGGGCATGCCTTGCTTGCTTATCCTCATTGTGGCGGGCAATATAGGCATCATCCACCGGATTCACTATTTGTTCATGGATTTGTGGTGGTAGGACGATGCGTGCAGCTTGGCATAGGCCCATGATAAGTCCGGGAAACGCAAGTGGACATTTAGCAGTTGTAATGCCACTCATTGCAATTGTTTTAATCTCATTTGCAATGATATGGGATACATCCACTTGTTTTCCAGCAAGGATGTAATAGATGAGAGGAGTTACATCAAGTGTGGTTGAGGATGTGTGGCTTTTAGGACGGATATTGTGTAGGATGAGGTTAAGAATCACCTGGGCTGGGAGTGTCATATTTTGCTTTAGGGCTCTAAAAGGTCTCCCAACCGCGTTAATATCATAGTCTTTCCCCTCCTTGAAAATTGCCTTCTTGATTTCCTCATGGTCCCAGTTACCTCTTGCTTGTTGAGTGTGAAACTCACATAGGTACTCAGAGTCGCGAGGGAGTATTGGGTTTCCTAGATAGGCATTAATAGCCGGGCGGTGAAACTTTACAACTCGGCCTCGGACGAATGTCTCAAACTCAAACGGGTCCTCAGGGTCATTCGGAATGGCATTTGCATAGAATTCCCTCACAATATCAGCATTTATCTTGGTTGGGGGACTCACCAACCTCTCCCACTTTCTATTTTCAAATATCCCCAAGATTCCATTGTATTTGCCTTGAGGGTTGATGATAAACTCTTTCTCATGCCAGAATTTTCTTTTTAGCAGCTCCTGGTACCTTGCAGCGTGATGAGCGGTCCGGAAGCGACTAGCATCATATGGTGCGGATGCTTGAGACGATTCTCCTTGTTTTCGCTTACTTCCGGTTGTTTTCGATTTAGGTGCCATTCCTGCAAAACAGTTAGGCAATGCATACAGAACAAGATAGATAGAGGTTAGTGAAAAATGGCATTGAAACTCTCAGAGCAAAAATAAAATTTTAAAATTTCTGGAGAAACTCGCTAGGCGAGGAAAAGCTTCGCTTGGCGAAAAATGTTCAAAAATCTGGGTTTTCCAGATGAATTTTCGCCTAGGCGATCATGATTTTCGCTCAGCGAAAATGTGCAGAAATTTAAATTTTGGCTCGAAAATCACTTTGAACTACCTCTAATCTTTTGAAAACACACCCAGTAATCTTAGAAATGAAGTAAAATGACAACTATTGCTTACAAACATCACAAACCCAAGTTTATTTCACATTTACACAAAATGGGTTTTTCAAAAAGTGATTCAAAAATCCGATTTTTGCAAGGCAATCGTGTTGTTATTCCAGTTCATTTCTAATATACACTATTTTCGAACCTAACCAGCATTCTAAACACTAAAATCACAACAACTAACAACCTATTCTATCAAATCCACAAAATAAACCCATTTTCGAATTTTTATATTGAGCAAGATAAGAAAGCCAAACCTGTTGATTTGATGCACAAAGAAGTGATTAAATGAAGTGCAAGTGCTTAAATCTGGCTTGGATTTGCTTGAGTTTGAATTTTTTTTGAGAGAAAATATGAAAGGTTTTGTGTTTTTTTGTGAAAAATGGAAGAAAAGGGAATAGCAACCGGTTTTGGAAGTATTTGGGTGGTTAGGGACGGTTGAGAAAGCATTTATGGGGGTTAAGAGGGTTTATGGCTTTGGAAACCGTAACTGTCTGATAACACAATCTCGCTGAGCGAGATATATCTCGCTAAGCGAAGATGGTCTGGTCAAACTTGGTCAAACTGACCTGTAATTCTCGCTCAGCGAGATTTTGCTTCGCTGGGCGAGTTATGACAGGTAAAATTTTGGTTTTCTGGTTTCTGTACTAGTTTCTGATTTTGAATGTAAAGTGACCTAATCTAAAATGCAAAGCAATAAAATACTTACAAAATTGGGGTGCCTCCCAACAAGCTCTTGTTTAACGTCATTAGATCGACGCCTTTTTCAAGTTCGATTATGAATCAATAAGTGAAATTGTTGTCGTGTGCCGAACAACTTCACCACCAAAGTATGGTTTCAGTCTTTGTCCATTCACTGTCCAAGTTGCTTTGGTGATAGGATCCTCTAGTTCGACTGCTCCATAAGGTCCGACTTCTTTAATCATGAAAGGGCCGGACCACTTTGATTTCAATTTACCCGGAAATAGTTTCAATCTTGCATTGAAAAGCAAAACCATTTGACCGGGCCTGAATTGCCTCTTCATAATCTTCTTGTCATGATACCTCTTGACCTTTTCCTTATAGAGCTTGCTTGATTGATATGCTTGGTCATGCATTTCTTCCAGTTCATTCATTTGGAGCTTTCTCTTCTCCCCCGCTTGCTCTTGGTCAAAGTTCAAAAACTTTAGCGCCCAAAACGCTTTATGCTCCAACTCTACCGGCAAGTGGCATGCTTTCCCATACACCAACTGAAATGGTGTGAAACCCGTAGGAGCTTTGTATGCGGTCCTATAGGCCCACAACGCTTCATCAAGTTTCATTGACCAATCCTTCCTGGATGATGATACGGTCTTCTCAAGTATCCTTTTGATTACACGGTTGGACACCTCAGCTTGACCGTTGGTCTGTGGATGATATGGTGAAGCTACCTTGTGTTTGACTCCGTAGTGCTCAAGTGCTTTTGCCAATTGTAAATTGCAGAAGTGAGAACCTCCATCACTTATAAGCACTCTAGGAGTTCCAAAACGGGAAAATATGTTTCTTTTGAGAAATTTGACCACTGTTTTGCTATCAACTTTTGGGGATGCGATTGCCTCTACCCACTTAGACACATAGTCGACGGCTACCAAAATGTATTCATTGGACATCGAGGATGGAAATGGCCCAACAAAATCAATACCCCAACAGTCAAAAACTTCGACTTCAAGGATACTTTGTTGAGGCATCTCATTTCTTCTTAAAACTCCTCCAGTTTTCTGGCAACTCTCACAACTCTTCACATGCTCATATGCGTCTTTGAATAGAGTGGGCCAATAGAAGCCTGCTTGAAGAACCTTTGCTGCAGTTCTTTCACCATTGTAATGACCACCATATGGCGAATTATGACAATGCCACATGATGTCTTTGGCTTCTTCTATAGCAACACATCTCCGTAAAAGGTGGTCAGCTCCAATCTTGAAGAGATATGGGTCATCCCATACATAATGAGTTGAGTCTCTCATCAACTTCTTCTTCATTTGCCATGTAAAATCCTCCGGTATGAACCCCGTTGCTTTATAATTGGCCATGTCAGCAAACCATGGTCTTTCTTGTACCATTAACAACTTCTCATCCGGAAACTCTTCAAGAATTTCTTTCTCGTTCTTCGTCACCTCATTGTTCACCAACCTTGAAAGGTGATCAGCCACAAGGTTCTCAGTCCCCTTTTTGTCTTCAATCTCCAAATCAAACTCTTGGAGCAGCAACATCCAACGGATGAGTCTCGGTTTGGAATCGGGTTTGGTGATTAAATACTTTATGGCTGCATGGTCAGTATATATAACAATTTTTGAACCAATGAGATAAGAACGAAATTTTTCTAATGCGAACACAATAGCAAGTAATTCTTTTTCTGTGGTAGCATAATTGATTTGAGCATCATTTAAAACTTTACTTGCATAGTGTATAGCATGAAAAATTTTGTTTTTGCATTGACCTAACACCGCTCCAACCGCATAATCACTCGCATCGCACATGAGTTCAAAATCAAAATTCCAATTTGGTGTGGTGATTATGGGTGCGGATGTCAAACTCTCTTTCAAACATTCAAAAGCATTCATACAATCATTATCAAATTCAAAAGACTTATCTTTGTTGAGCAAATTGCTCAATGGCTTTGCAATCTTTAAGAAGTCTTTGATAAACCTCCGATAGAATTCGGCGTGGCCAAGAAAACTTCGGATGCCTTTGACATTGATTGGTGGTGGAAGCTTGCCTATCACATCAACTTTTGCTTTGTCAACTTCAATACCCTTGGACGAAATCTTGTGACCAAGGGCAATACCCTCGGTTACCATGAAATGACATTTCTCCCAATTGAGTACCAAGTTGGTTTCCTTGCACCGCTTCAGTACCGTGTCAAGATTCTTCAAGCATAAATCAAAGGATGAACCGAAGACAGAAAAATCATCCATAAACACTTCAATACTCTTCTCTATCAAATCAGCAAAAATTGCTTGCATGCATCGTTGAAATGTTGCTGGAGCATTACATAACCCAAACGGCATGCGTCGATATGCAAAAACTCCAAATGGACATGTAAAAGTTGTCTTCTCATGATCTTCTGGATTCACCGATATTTGATTATAACTCGAATAGCCATCAAGGAAACAATAATAAGCTTGACCGGACAGTCTTTCTAGCATTTGATCCATGAATGGTAGAGGAAAATGATCTTTTCTTGTAGCTTTGTTGAGTCTCCGGTAATCAATACACATCCTCCAACCGGTGACGGTTCTTGTGGGTATGAGCTCATTCTTCTCATTTGTGATCACCGTCATACCTCCCTTCTTAGGGACAACTTGAACCGGGCTAACCCAAGTACTATCCGAGATCGGATAAATCATGCCAGCTTCAAGTAGTTTAACCACTTCCTTCCGGACTACTTCCTTCATATTTGGGTTTAACCGACGTTGAGGTTGCGCTATCGGCTTGTAATCTTCCTCCATCATGATCTTATGCATACAATAAGATGGACTTATCCCTTTCAAGTCGGATAGTGTCCAGCCTATTGCTTCTTTGTTAGACTTCAAAATTTCCACCAATTTGGTTTCTTCGTTGCTTGACAAGGAGCTACTTATGATAACCGGTTTGTTACCCTCTTTTTCAAGGAAAACATACTTCAAGTGTGAGGGTAGAATTTTCATCTCCGGCTTCATTTCTTGAACATTGACTTCATTTGTTAATTCCTCAATTCTTGCTTTGTGAGGAGGAATTTCCTTCAACGAATCCAGCTCCTTCAAACATTCTTCAATCTCTTTCTCATCTTCCTCCCCTATGATATTAAGTGCATCCGTCAAAACTCTTTCAAGAGGTGTCAAATCATGCAGTTGTTCCTTTGCGTCAACAATTATTTCATCAGTTGCATCCATCTTGAAACATGCACCTTTATCACTAGGGTACTTCATAGCTTCATTGATGTTGAAATTGACTTCTTCATCGTCCACACAGACTTTCATTAGACCTCCGTCAAGATCAATCATCATTCTTGCCGTTTGCATAAATGTTCTTCCAAGAATTAGTGGCACATCATCATCCTCAGGAATATCCATCACCACAAAGTCAATGGGAAATAGGAATTTGTCGACTTTCACCAAAACATCTTCAGCTATTCCCAATGGACGTGTGACAGATTTGTCGGCCAATTGCAACGTCAAATTTGTTCGTTTCACAACCAAATCACCAATCCTTTTGACAACGAAAAGTGGGATTAGGTTGATACTTGAACCAAGATCGATGAGTGCCTTACCGACATTCACATTGCCTATAGATACCGGTAATGTAACTTTACCCGGATCTTTCTCCTTCCTTGGCAATGTTCTTTGGATGATGGCACTACAATTCGCATCAAGCTGAATTGTTTCCTCATCATTGTACCTCCTCTTCTTGGAAAGAATTTCCTTCATAAATTTGGCATACGTAGGCATTTGCTCCAAGGCTTCAGAGAATGGAATATTGATTTGCAACCTTTTAAAAATGTCTAGGAACCTTGCAAATTGCCTTTCTTTGTCTTTTCTAGCTGGAGTAGTTGGATATGGTAGATGTTGAGCTGATGCATTCTTTACAACTTCTTGCTTCTTGCCCCTCTCCTTCACCACATCTTTCTTCTTCTCATTGTTTTCTTTTTCAACTAACTCCTTATTCTTTTCAACTACTTCCTCATTATTTTCTCCCTCCATTTCCTTCTCACTTCCTTCATCAATTTCTTCCTCATCATTTTCTTCAACAACTTTTCTCTCCACTTCAAGATTATCTCCTATTCCCCTACCAATCACCTTCCCACTTCTTGTTGCAATTGCCTTGCAATGATCTTTTTCTGCAAGGTCGGTTGCATCAAAATGACTTAATTGTCATTTTGATGCATGGTCTTTTGGATAGGGTTGAGTGTTGGCGGTAAAGGTTCCGCCTTGTTGTGTGGCTTGAGTAAGTTGTTGAGCCATTTGGCCTACTTGGGTTTCTAGATTTTTGATGGAAGCATCGGTGTTTTTCTGGTTTGCCATGGACATTTGCATAAACTGGTTCAATGTTTCATCGGTACTTTGTGAACGGTTTTGTTGTGGTGGGTATTGATTGAAATTATTGTAAGGTTGTCGGTTGGATGGGCCAGCATCTTGTCTCCATGGTTGGCCATAATTTGGGTTATTCCTCTTGGGAAATTGGTGTTATGGCTTGGATATTGACTCTGATACTGATTCGGCCTTTGTTGGTTACCGACATAGCTTACCTCTTCTGTTGGCGGTGGACAAAAACCAGTGGGATGATCGCCTGAACAAAGCTCGCAAGATGCGACTTGATGATGTCTTCTTTGTTCATTTTGTATCTCTTTCATTTGTTGTGGAAGATTTTCCATCTTTCTTGTTAGTTCTTCCACTTGTTGTGTCAACAACTTGTTTTGCGCGAGAATTGCGTCATTGGTTCCTAAGTCCGAAATACCAGCTTTTCTTTGTCCCGGATTTCTATTGTGGTGAGCCTGATGGTCATTGAGTGCCATTCTCTCAATAATTGATACAGCATCTTCAGCACTCTTTGCCATTAATGATCCACCCGCAGCTGCATCAAGTAAAAGCTTCGATTGTTGTTGCATTCCATTGCGGAAAAGATGAATTTGAGTTAGATCATCAAAACCATGGTTTGGACATCTTCTTAGCATTGACTTGAATCGCTCCCAAGCTTCACAAAGTGTCTCACTTGATCCTTGAGAAAAGACGGCTATGGTAGTCTTGGCCTCCATAAATCGGTTTTGTGGAAAGAATCTCTCAAGGAATTTCTCCTCAAGAGTATTCCAGTTGGTCATCACTTGTGGGGGTTGATCCAAGTACCATTCCTTTGCCTTTCCAATCAATGAATGAGGAAACATTCTCATGAATATTGCTTTTTCCTCATTCTCCGTTGCTCCTAACGTACCAGCTATCTCATAGAACTTTGTCAGATGTTGAAATGGATCCTCATGATCTAAACCCGAGAAAGGATTAACATATAGAATTTGGAGAATCCCCGTCTTCATCTCCGTTTGCTTAGTAGTCCTTGGTGACTTTCCCAATTGTGCAAGGTGTCGTGGGCTGTTATGACAAGGCATCCCACTACCACTTGAACTTCCGATACCTTCTCCTTCTCCGGCCATTGGTAATTCTTGTATTGGAACTAATGAAGGAATTGAAACAGATGGTCCTTCTTGCTGCCTCTTCTTTCGATTTCTGCTATTGTTTCTCCTAGCAGTTCTCTCAATTTCTGAATCAAACAGCAGTTGGTCTTCTTGTATCTGACCTCGCATAAACGGTATTCAACGATCTGACCAAACAAATTAGCAACAAGATGGATAAAAAATGATAGTTATATACATAAAAGAATTTTCTGCAAAATTGCTTAAAACAATAATTTTAGCTGCGATGTTTATGATATCTAAGCGTTATAATCCCCGGCAACGGCGCCATTTTGATGAAAGGTTTTTCCTCACATTATAATTTCCTATCTACACGTGAGTATATTAGGTATCGTCTCCACAGGGATTTACGTGATATCTTAAACCATTCAACATCGATTATCATTTTAAGTTAGGGTTTCAAATTTTTACTAAAACTAATCGACTTTCAAAATATAAATAAATACTACGAGCAATAGGGCATAAAAGTGTCGGTATCAAAGTCATAAATCAAGCATCGATAATGTTCTAATGATCATGATAAAAGGATTCTAGTTTTAATCTCTTTTTAACGATATTATCACACATCACTCGACAACATTATTCGTGTCCAAATAAAGTTGTGAGATCGATCGTATCGTTTAATCGACGATTTCCCAATCTATTAAACGATCCAAAAGCATTAAGTATTGATGTTTTAAGTGATTATCAAAACATAGTTCCATGTCTAGAACACTTGTTTTAATAGAAAATTATTCTAACCCTAGATTTAAATGTATTTTTCAATAGCACTAAACCAAACATAAGATTGAATATCAAGAATAACTTTCAATATATTATAAAACTCTAGAATCAAATATTTACATGATCAAATAGATTACATCTAGCTTGACTCATTACCTCTAATCCCAACAAAGGAGATTTAGTTGATCATTCTCATGTCAACAATACAAAAGCTGGAGTAAAGATGAAGATCAATGTCAAGTTTTGATTTCTCAAAAACCCTTTAATGATCCAAACTTGATTCCTTGTTTGTCCTTTGAAGTGCCCTTCTTTTAGCCCTATACTCTGGTAATAAACTCTAAAATTCGTTCTTAATAAGTGCTTAATAATAACAGAAGAATAACCTAAAAGCTGAAAGATAGCTTATATACAAAAACTGATAAGTGAAATATCGCTCAGCGAGATATATTTCGCTCGGCGATTTTAACAAACTGGCCAATGGTATTCTGCCACGTCTTCTACAGCATTAAACCGCCTTGATGATCTCGCTGGGCGACCAAGATTTCGCTGAGCGAAATCAAACTTCCCCTGTTCCAGAAAATCCCAGCCTGACTTCGCCAACTTCTCGCCAAGGGATCGTTGGGCGATAGTATACTTTGAAAACTCCAGAAAATCCCTGCCTGGCTTCGCCAACTTCTCGCCAAGGGATCGCTGGGCGAAAGACTTCATTCTTCTCTTGATGAATTCTTGCTATTTTCAAGTCCTGGCTTGCTTTTTCCTACACAAATGGGGAAGAATAAGGTATACAAAGAATAATTGGCATTTATTCATAAACTCCATGCTTTTCCTAAGATAACTTGCACAACAAGTAACTAAAAAGCCTTATAAAAGACATGGATTTATTCATTTCTTGCCACTTATCATCTTTTTCTATTTGTCATTTACAAAGTTCAAAACGATATTTATTTTATGGGTCATGCTAACTTGTACGACAGGGTACTCAACCCGAAAATTTGTGAAGTGATGAGTGAAGAGAGATTGACAAGCCAAAATGATATGTCCAAACTCGGAGACGTCATTGTTGTGAGAGTGGAATGCATCATGTTGACTTCATTTTTTGAGAAAGTTTAGAAGATTCTAGATCTAAAACATCACAATTTCTTGCGATGTTAAAGCATAATCTCTCTTATACCACTTTTCATTTTATCCAAAATTGAGAGGATTTAGATGGAAGAGAAGATGGGCTATTGAACTTTTAATTACCTCACAAAAAATTGTCCTCGATCATTTTTTGTTTTGAGAGGAAAAATTAATCATCCTCGTTGTATACTAGAATTAAAATCTAAAAAATATCAAAAAAGAATTAAAATCCAAAACTATGCTTATTAAAATCTTATAAAAATAATGTCCCGGTAAGCTAACTTTTTTTTTATCTCTCTTTACTCCTTTCTAAACCCTAACCGTCGCCATTTTCTTCTTGATCTTCTGAAAATAAGTGATTTATGATCAATTTTGACCCAAAATCACACATCTGATTTTTTTTTCCTTTTTCGTTAAATAAGTGATATCCACGTTTTTTTTCAATCTTATTTAGTTTGTTTTTGTGTTTTCGTCGTGTCTTTGCACGACTCTGTTTGATTTACCGTCTTTGTGCGGCGTGTTTTTTATTCTCCGTCTTAGTGCGGTTTTTATCTGATTCAAGTTGAAAGATTAGCTCTGAGCAAATGCAGATTCAATCAATGACTGACGATGTCAACATTGTAGATCCAGAGACATGAGTCTTCTGATACTTAAATATAATCATATTTGTAGGTATATGTACATGGATGTTGTCAGTTTGTTCGCATATTCATCCCTTTTGTTTTTAGTGACTTCGAAATTGTATTGTAATGTACTCTATCAATTTGAATGAATGAATATCATTTATTTTTGTTAAAAAAAGTTCGATCTTAGCGTAGTTGGTAGGGACATTGCATAATATAGACAGGGGCCGGAGTTTAACTCCAAACATCCTACTTATTCACCTTACAGATAAATTTCTAGGCTCTAAACTAATTAAAAAAAGGCTTAAATAGTTAATCAGTCCCTGTAAGTTCGCGTGTTTTTTATTTTCATCCCTGTATCTTTGTTTTTTAAGTTCGCGTGTTTTTTAATCAGTCTCTGTTACAAAAACGCACATGTGGCTAACGGAGGCTGACGTGGCAACCTGTGACATGGCGAAATTGGCTGATGTGTCCATCCATGTGACCAGTCACCAGGTTTAAGGGACGAAATCCAAAAACGAAAATTACCAGAGGGACTAAATAAAAAAAAAGGGTGGTAATCAAGAAAAATTCAAATTAAAAACCCATTTCTCTTCCATCTTCTTCCTCACTTCTAGCTTCTTCTTCATCTTCCTCATTCTTGTAATCACATGCCTAAGAATGTCTTCATCATCCATTGCTAACTCTTCTCTAATTGATTTTCTAGAAACTGAATGCATGTATATTTTTCCTTTAGTGGTCAAACAAACTCTAGGGCTTGGAATTCTAGAAGTTGGTAATGTACCTTCAACACCTTCCAACTTAAAAATGTAGTCAGTCTTGCTTTATTGAGAACAATACACATGTTTCCATCTTTCACCTAAGAGATAGCAATGGATGATGAAGATATTATTAGGCATGTGAATACAAGGACGTGGAAGATGAAGAAGATGGAAGATAAAGAAGAAGCTGGAAGTGAGGAAGATGATGGAAGAGAAATAGGTTTTTAATTTAAATTTTTCTTGATTACCACCCTTCTTTTGGATTTAGTCCCTCTGGTAATTTTCGTTTTTGGATTTCGTCCCTTGAACCTGGTGACCGGTCACATGGATGGACACATCAACCAATTTCACCACGTCACAGGTCGCCACGTCAACCTCCGTTAGCCACATGTGCGTTTTTGTAACAGAGAGTGACGGCAGGGACGAAAGTAAAAAAGTTTAGAACTTACGAGGTTTGTTTCGCAACAAAAAAAGATACAGGGACGAAAACCAAAAACACGTGAACTTACAGGGACGAATTAACTATTTAAGTCTAAAAAAAATCTTAAAGATTATGTTTTCTCTTTAGTTATTTTTATTTGTGAGTCTACTTTTCTCTTCATCATCTGTTTCCTTTATTTTTCTTCTTGATCTCTTTTTTTCCACACTAGGTAAGTTTGATTTATGTTGTTTATATATATATATATATATATATATATATATATATATATATATATATATTTTAAATCAAATATCTTTTGTGTGTAATTGTACAAACCAATCTCTCAAGCCTTGTGAAATAGTAAGTCTTGATAGTAAGACTTTTAACGTTGTTGCATGTCTAAGACTGAATTTGAACTCAGAATCTTGATTAAATTATAAGATACCAATATCATTTCATCTAAATGCTCTTAAAGTAACTATTCATTTTTACCCATTTTATGTTGACATCATATTTATGTTGATATCGTAAAATAATTAGAGACTCTTATTTTTTAACTTTTATTACATGCTCTTTTTGGTGAATCGGTCTCACTAAAATATTAATTAATATATTGCATGTATCATGTTGTAGAAGAGTTTACTCCATATTTTCTTTTTGATGAAAGAAGAGCTATTACAATATATCATTTTTCATCTTATATATCTGTATTAAAATTTATCAATCAATTACTTTTTTAAGAAGTCAGTCAATTATGATTTATCTATTTATGTTGAATTTAATTTTATAAATATTTCATTGATTTTTTTAATAAATAATTTATCATATAAGGATTTTTTCTTTAAAAACTCGATGACTGATTTGAAGACCGACAATCAATCTCGTCGTCCATTAACAAAGAGCGTAATTGAAGTCAGGCCAAAGTTTTTTGTGGACAAATCCAACACAATAATTACTATCACCAAGAGATTTATACTTAAGACCTATAGAAAAACACACGCTTAAGTCCCAAAGTTTAAACCGCCAAACCAACCTTGCCATAAGGATAAAAAAAAGAAATAGCTAAATTTTTAAAGTTTAATTTTTATGTACCGCAAGTGGAATACTGAATTTTTTTTTACACATATATTGACGTGTTGCAGCATCGTTTAATGAGTTAAAAACATATGCCTTATCATACCTTATTAATTAATGCCATAACTCATCAATGAATACATAAGTAAAACTTTGTTACTTTGACAATGTATATGCTAAATCCATGATCCATCCCAAATTATGTTTCATTCTAACAAAATATGTTGGGAAATTATTGTTTACCCATCAATAAAAAGTGGGTAATACTATCCATGTTGAGTTAACCCAATCAAAATAATGTATTTATACAATATTAAAAATAATAGAAAACAAACAAATAACATTGATTGGTGCCAACTCAGTATGGATTGTGTTACCCACATTTTATCGATAGGTACCCAAATTGTCACCAATTGTTTCAAATTATAACATATCACCACCACCACCAAATATGCCCAAACCAGCCAATAATACCAAACAGAATAAATATAAAAAATGAATGAAAGAAAAAAGAACAGAACTTCCTTCTAGAGACTCCAAACTTTTCTAAATCTCAACACACACTGAGTCCGAATCCGAATCCGAATCCGAATCCGAATAAAATAACATTCTTTATTCTTTTTCATTTATTTCTTTATTATTTCTCTTATTTTGTGTGTTCGTCATTTATTCGTCCAAACACAAAATATTCTTTTCCGTCATGACAACCACCGTTTCCATCATCTCCGGCGATCCACCTCATCGCCGCCGGCATTAACCTCCACAACACCACCTCCTTTTCTCAAAACGGTAAAAATATTCTCCTCTCTTCACTCTTTCCCGGTAAAAAAATCAATTCGCGGTAAAGTAAATTCGATCATTATCAATCTCACTTTATTACTTACATTAGCGTTACCGAATCCAATCGCGTAATCACTTATTTCAAAACCGCGTTTTCCTAATTCATAATAATAACTAACTAACTTTGTTTATGATCTTTTCAGTGTGGAATTTCAATTGAATTGAATTTTGATTATTTCGCATCATGCCAAAGGAGGAACGAAGCAATCCGGTGAAGAAACCGGGTCCAGTAACAATGGATCATGTTTTACTGGCATCACAAGAGACAAAGGAAGAAAGGGACAAGAGAATTCAAAGCCTTTTCGCCTTTTTCGATAAGGAAAATCGCGGTTATTTGGAATTTTCCCACATTGAGGCTGGTTATTTGGCTTTGGAAATTCCTTCTGAGTATAAATACGCGACGGATTTATTGAATGCTTGTGATGTAAACAAAGACGGACGTGTTGATTTTCTTGAGTTTAAGAAGTATATGGATGATAAAGAGCTTGAGCTTTATCGGATTTTTCAGGCTATTGATGTTGAACATAATGGTGGCATTTTGCCGGAGGAGTTGTGGGAGGCACTTGTTAGAGCAGGCATGTTTTCTTTTGTTGATATCTTAGTTGTTTGATTTTTTTACTTTCTCTTGATTTTGATTTATACTTATAGTTCCTGGCAGAGTAAACCACCAAATTTGTCTCTGATGTTGTAGGACGCTCTCAAATAGGTCCCTTAGATTATAAATATTTCAAAAGCGTCTTGACTCTGTCAAATTTTACTCATATTAGTCTTTTTCAGAGTCAGAGACCAGATACGATAGTAATGTTAGGGACTGGATTGATAATAAGTCGTTAAATATAGAAACCAAACTGATAGTAAGTGGTTAATATATAGGGACCAGATTGATAGTTTAATAGAGTGTAGGACCTTTTTGAAATATTCATAATTTCAGAGACCTATTTGAGAGAGTCTTACAAAGTCATAGACTAATTTGGTGGTTTACTCGTTCCTGGTATGATAGTTTGAGATGCATTTATGTGTAATCATACTTATTTTGCAATGATCCCACAGACTTGGATTAAGGTCACAAATGCATGCATTCAGTTAGTAAATAAGAAGTTGAATGAAGACTGATTGACTTGATAAATTAGAACTGTTGAATGAATATTGGATGACTCGTGTTCTGATGAAAGTAAATTGAATTCAAGTCAGGAACTTGGAATATGAGTCATTTGTACCCCTATTATAGTTTTGATTTGTTGACTATAGTGAATTTTAACCCGTAATTTGGGTAAGCTAGCTCAGTAACAATGCATAATTTGGATAAGTTGTGTCTGAGATGGTTTCAGTAGTTGGACTAATTAGAATAGTGCAACAATGCAAAGTTGCTTAGTAATCTGTTTTGTTAACGTTGCTGTACTTACATTTGTCTAAGGGCACGTTTGGATAAAGCTTATTTTGAGCTTATCTGCTTATGCAAATAAATGAGCTTTATGATTGAGTGGTGAGATTATTACACATTTTGGCATGTTCCTTCCTTTAGAGGCAATTTATGTATAAAATTTGCTTACCTGTAAAAACTCTAGCTGCATTGTAGAAAGTTGAAGGGAAAGGGAGAAAGAAAACCATCTGTTAAAGCAACCTTTTGATGTAGCCTAATCGACTAAGTAACTTACCTGTTTTTATAGGTTCTTTTAATCTGTAGTCGTATTCATAACTAAGCACTGTCATGACATTTATCAATTGCTCTATGAAACTTTACTTTGAAATCAATCTATCCTTATTGTTTGATTAAAAAATCACTCTGGTAGTCTAGTTTGCCATTTTATTTTCACGTGTGTTGAATTAACGTCCCGAATTAACGATTGACAACTTACACAAAATAAGCCCATTTGATTTCTAATTTTGATTGCAAATGTTGAAGTTGGATGTAAGGTATCTAATTTATTTAGTGTATTCTTGCTACATGATTCAGATTTTCTTGGTTTTTTGATGTGCTTTTTGATAGTTGGTTCATTCTATAAACCACACCAGTCTCTCTATTTCAGGGATTAAAATTGATGATGAGGAACTCGCTCATTTTGTCGAGCGTGTTGATAAGGATCATAATGGTGTTATAACATTTGAGGAATGGAGGGATTTTCTGCTGCTTTATCCTCATGAGGCAACTATTGAGAACATTTACCATTATTTGGAGCGGATATGCTTGGTCGATATCGGGGAACATACTGTTATTCCCGCAGGTGTTGGTAAGCATGTTCATGCAAGTAGGTATCTGATTGCAGGAGGAGTGGCAGGTGCTGCATCACGGACAGCAACTGCACCTCTCGACCGCCTAAAGGTTGTATTGCAAGTCCAAACAACAAGTGCTCGCATAATGCCTGCAGTAAAAACTCTTTGGAAAGAAGGTGGTTTAGTAGGATTTTTTAGAGGCAATGGCTTAAATGTTCTTAAGGTTGCTCCTGAGAGTGCCATTAGATTTTATACCTATGAGATGATGAAGACCTTCATTGTGGATGCTAAAGGAGGAGAGGGGAAGGCTGATATTGGAGGTATGGGGCGGCTGCTAGCTGGTGGTATAGCTGGAGCTGTAGCTCAAACTGTGATATATCCTATGGATCTTGTTAAGACACGACTACAAACATATACTTGTGCAAGTGGAAAAATTCCTAGCCTTGGAACCCTTTCAAAAGATATATGGGTTCAAGAAGGACCCCGTGCTTTTTATAGGGGATTGATTCCTTCTATTGTTGGGATTATCCCGTATGCTGGGATAGATCTAGCTGCTTATGAAACCTTGAAGGAGATGTCCAAAAAGTATATTATTCAGGAAGGAGGTAAAACAATAAACTTATTTGTTTGTTATCTTCGGTATCAGGTATTGCCTTCAGTTGTGTGTTTAAATTCTGCGATTTTCTATAGAACCTGGCCCTCTGGTACAATTAGGATGTGGCACGGTATCAGGAGCTCTTGGAGCAACATGTGTTTACCCATTACAGGTCATCAGAACAAGGTAAGTTTTTGCCATAAAATGTCTACGTTGTTTTCTAAACATCTATCTTACATTTTTGCTATCTATCGAAAATAGAACGTAAAACAGCTTCTGATTTCAGAATGCAGGCCCAAAGCTCTTATAAAGGAATGGCAGATGTGTTCAGAAAAACCTTGAAACATGAAGGATTTAGGGGATTCTACAAAGGAATATTCCCCAACTTGCTCAAAGTTGTCCCATCAGCAAGTATCACTTACATGGTTTACGAGTCTATGAAGAAAAGTTTGGATTTGGAGTGAAAAATTACTGCTTAATTTGATAACTACTATTGACATGGCTGACTGTTGGCAATTATTGGGAATGCTTTTGCAATGAAGACATTGACGACAAGAATAAAGTCAACAATTGATTATTGTGACTATTGTCTGAATTCATTCTTATATAAATATGACACTACTTTAAAATTCTTGGGAGGACAAAATTGGTTTGTCCTGCATGGTGCTTCATAAACTAATATGAACTATGAAGCTTCACATACATTAGCAGATTTTGTTGTATGATAGAGAAGCATACGAAACAGTGTTAGGATCCGATTTTGTAATTGTAATTTGTAATAATTAGTGACTCAGATTGATCATCGTACTCTTAAAATTGATAATTTTATTTGTTCAACACCTCGTGCCTCCTTTATCTGCTGGATTACTTTATTAGAAGTTCGCAGGTATTTTGCTCAGAATAAAAGCCATTCTGATTTTGGCATTGGCTACAGTGCTATTTTATATTAAATTAGCTCAATTTCTGTCTGAGGACATCTGTTATTTGTCCTATAGGAATAATGAATGTTGATAGATTACAATTGATTGCTCATAATATATAGTCTGCATCCGAATAGTACCAGTAACTAAAAACCAGAAATAGCTACCAATGTCAAATTCCCGTCTTATTGGGGGTGGGGGTGGGGGAATCCAGCTTGAAGGCACTATATAGAAATGAGCATCACATTCTCTGCCTTGAGGGGTCTCCATTCTCGATTAAATTACAATGGAACTATTATAAAGTATAAACATATTGCATGAGTATTTTGACATGATATCTTGAAAATGGAAATGGAGAAGTGAGGGGAAGAATTTGGGTTGATTGGTATATCAGTATATTGACATTGCTCAACCATATTTTTTGGATTTAGATTATAAAATTTGAAAGAGGTAATTTTGTAAGACAACAGGGCATATGAGAGGCATGGAGGGTGGGGAAAGAATTAGTCCTAATTGCATTACTCAATGTTAATTTTGACAAGAGGTCCTAAAATAGATTTTGGGCCAGGTCAGACCACCCATTGATTAATTTTCTTCAGACAACCCATTGATTAATTTTTAAAGAAAATTGCTTTTCTGACAAAAGCAATCTTCTAATGACATTTGGTGCATTTTAACATTATTGTTTGTTGAAAATTGTTTTTTCAATCATTCTCATTTTTCACATTCATTCATTCGATCATTCTCAATACCTTTTAAAAACATTCATTTGCTTAATGGTAAGGGTGTCTTAGAAATATCAATTCCAAAACAATAGAATATGACAAATTTATTTACTTTAAACAAAACGTTGCATTACATTACATTCTCCCTAAATATGTGGTATCATCATGATGTTGTATTTAAATTAAATTATTGAAAGTTTGCCGAAAATGTCGGCATTGAAGTGTCTTTAGTGTAAAAATTTGGTAGTCTGTTTGAAAACTCAAAAGAATGAAGAGAACACAACACATGTATTCTACCAAATCAACTTTATAGGTTATCACATCGAATCCCTTCATATATGATGAGTAGTGACAAAAAGGAGTGAATTCCAATATATTATTTTGAACTTAATCATACTGCCCTGCCAACTGACGAGTTTCAATTGACAGAGGAGCATGATCAAACACAAAACATCTTAAAAGTGCACTCCCTTATGTCCCACTCATCTTATACGAAGGAATTCGATGTGAGAACCTATATAGTTGATTCGGCAAAATACATGTTGTGTTCTCTTCATTCTTTCGAGATTTCAATTAGACTACCATACCTTTACGCTAAGTATAAGACACTTCAATGCAGACATCTTCAGCAAACTAACAAGAATTAAACTAAAATCCAACAAAATAATGACACAACATAATAATACTGCATAAACATCTTCATATAGCCGAATCAAACTCTTGAGAATATCTTCAGGCGATTTCAGCAACGTAGCATCCATCTCGATCCTCGGGAACATGTTGTGCTCATCAAATACTGAGAACATGCTCCTCACGTCGTCGACGTTCGTTAACTCCAGCCGACTGAACGTCAATCTGCCCTCTGAGTCGAACGATGGACGTTCATACCAAACGTATTCCACCTTCCTTGTGTCTCTGTGGTTGAGTCGTTGGTTGATTTCATCCAGTTGATCCTTCAGATCTTTTAATGTGACATCGTCCCGAACGCTGAACAAATTAGGGTTTCCACCGTTGAGGCATACTTGGTCGTTGAATAAATTGTCCATTGCTTTAGATCTACACCTTAAGAAATTAAAAACAATCAATGAAAAACTCATTCAAACATTTCATCAAACACTTGGAGTGCAAACTATACATAAATCCTAAAACTAAAAACTACAACATAAACATGCAAACATCTAAACATTTAATCAACATAAATCATTTACATGTAAACATTGAACCATTTCTTACAAAAAAAAAATCAAAATTTCAATAAACCCTAAAACTAAAATTATATAAAAAAACACCTTATACAAACTATATTGTATGTTAATAGCACTATGATTACTTGTGATTTTGTTCAAGAAATTTGGATGAATTTCGTGAAAAATGAGATAAGAGGATTTCGGTAGAAATTTTGAGAGTATTGAAATTGAGAGAATATGCAGAACTACTGGCGCTTCTGTCATTTGTACCAGAATCGCAACGTTAGTTAACTACCGTTGGGGGTATTCACGTCATTTTGATGTGTGTTTCAGAACATTTCAATGTGAGAAAAGCAATTTTCATTTTAAAATACATGTCTTCCTTGTGCGTATGCACAAATCAATTCACCAATAGTAAAAGACTTTGGATTCAACTCCCTTGCAATTACGACTTCTAAAATTCACCTCAAAATATTGGTTACTACTCAATCAAAATCAAACGTTCTAAATTCAATTTTGGTACTTTAAATTATAAAATAAAAATTAAAACGTGCATTTTTTCGATCGTCCATCTAGATCGAGTATCTATTTTTTTTGTTTTTGTTTGAAACAACATATTATTAGACAACCAACACCACACAAGCAGTACGGGCTAGCAAAAGCGAAGCAAAATACTACGGATACCGTATATAAGCGGCAACCCCACCCAAAACATAAACACCAGTCTAACCCAAGGAAAAAACAAACAAACAACAAAACACCACCCAAAAACTACCAAAACAAACAAAACCCCATAATAATAATCATCTCAAAAGATAATCCTTTGAATTCTAACACTATCCATATTATAAACTAGGTGAAATCTTCAATCTATTTATATCATCGACCCCCTTAGTACAATTCTTGAAGATTCTATCATTTTTAGTTTTTCAAATAACCCAAATAGATGCATGCCAAATTAGCCAATATCCCTTACGAATTTTCTTGTTTCACACCTCACCACTTCAACAATAAAAATGCACAAACAAAGTATGATAATTTATGAAATAGATGTCAAGCCAACCCCGCACTTTAAACACCTCATCACAATGTAAAAAAAGGTGAGAAGTTGATTCCTCACCACAATGTAAAAACACCTCATCACAATGTAAACAAAAAAAGGGTGAGAAGTTGATTCCTCACCACCACCACAAAGGACAAAATTTAAGGTTGCATCCAAAGGCAAACCATTTCTTTGGACAAAATTAATTTTTGTTGGAATACGATTAAGGAGGAGTTTCCAAGAAAAAGCCACCACCTTAGACGGTGCCTGACTTTTCCAAATAGACCGAAACACAATCTCTTCAAAATTACTTAAAGGAACATTCAAAATCAACAGCTCCTCTAACAATTTATATGTTGACCTCACCGAAAAAAACCCTCCCCCTCCCTAAATGACAACCCGTCCAACAACCCCAAAAGACTCACTAGAATATCATTTTCCCACAAAAAAAAATTCCCATGCCACACAAAAGACAAAAGTCGATAACCTCATTCAACTCCAACATCTCCCCCACCTTCACTTCTTATTGATGCCCTGAATGCGTGATGCTAACCGATGCCATCCAAATTCTTTTTTGACCGACAAGATGCAAAATCATGGTCGATGTTTTTTTTTTGTTACAATTATGGTTGGTGTTTGCATGGACATAGACATTTTTAGTACATTATGATTATTTATTCACAAGCATATAACATCAATCATGACGTTATTCATTGACATATGATATTAACGGTTAATTTAAAAATTGTCATTTCTCACTATTTTTATCAAACAAGTCGTTACATTTTACAATATTTTTTTCTACTCGGCATTTTACAGTCGTTAAATAACGAGGTTTATTTATTAATTTTTTTGTCAAAAACAAGTTTAAGTGAGTTGGTTGCAAGATTCATGTATAGAGCAAACATCAAAACTCATGCAACATTGACTGAAGTGATGCTCAATAAGATTCATTTGTCACTGTTTGGCCTAGAACAACTAAGTGAGTTGAACACAATATCTTAACTTAAAACTTTAATCATTGAGTTTATGAGTCTTCTCATTTATAAAGTGTTCAACCTCAACTTTTTTAAGTAATTTGATATTTCTAACTCACAGTTACTATACAATATTTTTTAACCTAGGGCATAAGCTTTTTCTTTCCATGTTTTTTTTGCTGCTGTATTTTTTAATCGTGTTTAAAAGACACAATGGTATTGGAGCAATTCTATTTTATTCATTTATTTTAGAGTTTATCTTAAGTTTTATGTAACGAAAGAAAAATACCCCCCCTCCCCAAAAAAAAAGGGTTAAAATATGTTTTTAGTCTCTGCAAATAGGGTTCGTTTTGCTTTTGGTCCTTGGTAAAAAAAAAATTTAAAAACACCCTTGCAAAATTTTCTGTCTTTTAAAAAAGTACCTGGCCCCACTTAAGAGCTGAGATGGCATGGTTTCCACCACGTGGCAGTTGCTGACTGTACAACTTTTGCCACGTGGCGATGACGTGGCATGCCACATAATATTAAATTTTTAAAAAAAAATTAAATTCTAAAAATTAATTTTAAAAATTAAAAAAATATGAAAATAAAATAAAAAAATCAGAAAAAAAGTTCAAAAATTTTTCCGATTATATATACTTTAAAAAAAACTAAATTTTTGAAATATTAAAAAAAAATTCGAAAATTATATAATTTTTTAAAATCTGAATATAAATATTTGAAAATTAAAATATGAAAATTAATTTTAAAAAAATTATATAATCTGAAAATTAATAATTTTCGGAAATTTTCGAATATATAATTTTCAGATTTTTTATCAAAATTTTTAATTTTAATTTTAGATAATTTATTCAGATTTTTTTTTTCAATTTTTTTTCGAAATTTCAGATTATATAATTCCAGATATTATATAATCAAATTTTTTTTGGAAATTTATTTTATGATTTTGAAAATTATTTTCAGATTTTTAATTTCAAAAAATTATTTTAAGGATTTTTAATTGTTTTTTTAACTTTTTAGGATTTTTTCCAAAATTATCAAATTATATAATTTTAATTTTTGAAAATTAAATAATCTGAATTTTTTTGAAAATTTATTTTCAGTTTTTAAAATTTTTAAATATATTTTTCTGATTTTTTATTTCTAATTTTTAATTTCGAAAAGAATTTTTAAATTGTTTTTTATTTTTAAAATGTTTTTTTAGTTTTTAATTATGTGGCATGCCACGTCATCGCCACATGGCAAAAGTTGCACAGTCAGCAACTGCCACGTGACGAAAACCATGCCAAATCATCACTGAAGTGGGGCCAAGAACTTTTTTAAAAGACAGAAAATTTTGCAAGGGTGTTTTTAATTTTTTTTTTACCGAGGACCAAAAGCAAAACAAGCCATATTTACAGGGACTAAAAACATATTTTAGCAAAAAAAAAACACTTTTAGGATGTTGATTCCTTCCCACCCACTCAATAGCGATGAGCATGAGAAATATGTATTAGTTTTTGTTCGTAAAAGTTAGTTAGACCTAATCTTATAAAAACATCATAAGTTAATTGATAGGATTATGGAGGTTAGAATAATGAATCTTTTAGTTTATTCAATCTAAAAGGAGATCTTTTAAGCATATTCTATTAATTTGTTTGGTATTATTGTTATTGTGTGGTTGATGTACTTATTTTATTTTTACACAAGTCTAACCAAGTATAAATAATTTTACATTCAACTCATTTTTAATCGGAATAAATTTCTTCAAAATTTATTTTTATCATCTCATAACCAAACATGTAATTGTTGTGATATGGTTCTATATATAATAGGAAGATAGCAAAAAATGTTTGAATTTTTGTTGAGTTCAAGTGTAAGTGGTATTAGAGCCAAACTCAACTTGGTGGGGAAGTGGGGGACTTGAGGAGAGAATGACGGATTGTTACATCTAATAAGTATGAGTTGTTAGTCCCACATTTACTATAAATAAATTAAATGTTGAATATATAATATATGTGACTCATCTATCCAATGTTTTAAGATTTTAGATGAAGAAGTGATTCAATCTCTTGTTGGTCTTGAATCATTAACTCACTGTTGCTTCCGGTGTTCTTCCGCATTTTCTAACAATATTATACTCACACATGCTGTAATCAAATTTGGGATTATGTTCAATTCTCGAGTGGATGTGCTGTATATAAATTTATTGTAAGTCTTCAATGATATATAATTGATGGTTTCCTTTTACTTTTTTTTTTTTATTACAAGAATGGTTTTCTTTTACTTTGATATTTGGAAGAAAAACATATTTAACTCTACCATATTTTCAAATTAAATAGCCTAATTGTACTATAAAATGAATCCAGCTTCCGTATCATGCTTAACCATACTACTATATACAAAGAAACAAACAAATACCAAACACGATAATAAGTTTGAAAAAATTCAATAAGAAAAGAGAAAAAGTTAAAAAAAATTATAATTTTGTCGCAATCTTTGTTTTGTAAGTGCTAAACATATTGATATTGTTCTCTTGCTAATCCTACGTCATGGATTGTCCAAATAATCAAAGCACGTGGATGCTAACAGGGAGCTTTCTGGTTTCTACCAACTATATATAGTCTCCCCAAATCAATCTAACAAATAACTATTGGCATATTCACTACCAACTATAGTCTCCCCAAATCAATTTAACAAATAACAAATAACTATTGGCATATTCACTACCAACTATAGTCTCCCCAAATCAATTTAACAAATAACTATTGGCATATTCACTTGTATACAAACAAGTCCTATTATTAAGCTTCATATATATGCCAATGGTTCTGAAGTGTGTCACACTCATTGGTCACGCTGTAGACTCCAAAAGTGATTGCGACCATTGGTTATAATATTAGTAGTAGTGAAGTGGAAATGCTACTTCTTTTCTCAATAATTAACTAACATCACTTACGGTTTTACTTAAAAATAATAGAATATATGTTCCATCCAATCAACATCGTTACATGACAAAAATAAATCATTTTTCTCTAGCCTATTTGGAGAGAGCTCAATGGAAGAAAATACATTCAGCATGGAGATGTTGCCTTGTTGATTACAACTTGAAAAAACGATAGGTGTCCCCTTGGCCCATATATATATGTGGATCTTATCCATAATATAACGACACCATGTGGAAAATGAGAGTACCCAATTTTTTTTTAAATTAAAATTCACTATTTTGCCTCGTCACAACACTCTTATATGGTATCAGGTCTTAAATGAGACCTTGAGTCTTAGAAAACCCCCAATTTTTTTTAATGGAGGTACCTATTAGGTACCAGGTCTTAAATAGTGAAGACCTCATCATTGGAGATGATCTAAGATCCTCAATCTTAAACATTTTTTGGGGTACATTTAAGACCCGGTGTCGATTAGGTATCCCCATTAGAGAGAAACTTTTTTGGGATCTTATAAGACCCGACCTCCAATCTTAAGTGGGACCCACATTTTTTTAATATTAAAAAATTGAAATATAATGATATAAAATTATTGATAGTTGTTTAGTGGGTCTCATTTAAGAAATTTGTGTGAGATGCCGGGTTGGAGAGATTGAATGCTTATTAGATACTACTGTTAAAAAATTATAAATGAGTGATGTATCAACGTGAGACCCATTTAAGTACCAAAAAAATGAGCGTCTCTTGCTCTTAGAAGTTAGTAATGTGACAATGAAGTATGGTACGTGATCTCTCATTGGATGACAGTGAAAAAATATTTTACAAAGACGGTGCATGCCCGTTAAATTCATGTATATAATTTATTAATTTTAAAATGTATTACCTCAAGTTTTGCATTTATTAAGCCTTAAATGCATAAAAATAACTATCACTTTAGTTAAAATATTCATTTATAATAAAAAAATATAAATATAATAATGCACATAATAACTATTAGGCTTAATTGCAGTTTTGATCTCCCTATTTTGGCCATTTTGCGAAATTGGTCCCCCTATTTTAAAATTCGACAGTTTTGGTCTCTCTATCTAATAATATGTCTAAAATATGGTGATATAACATGTTTTAAATGAAGTTTTTAAGGGAATTTTCTTACGATTTCATCGATGTTGATATTTTTGTCAACTTCAGATCATATACCATGACATTTAAAACCTATCACATCATCTTTTTTAGTTAAAAAATATGATGGATGAACCAAAATTGTCGAACTTAAAAATAGGGGGACCAATTTCACGAAAAGATGAAAATAGGAGGACCAAAACTGCAATTAAGCCTAACTATTATATACCTTTTATCCCGTTTTTTTTCTTGAGAGATGTCTTTTCTCCCGTTAAAAAAATGCCTTTTATATTAACATTAACTTAAAATATGTCAAGTTGTTTTAAGATAAAATCATATTTGTTTTTTTAATTCAAAATCATATTTGTTAAACTTCAACCACTATACAAATTTTATTTATTTTTAACCTCTATATCAAATAGAATGATTTTAATCTCTCGACAAGTATTAAAAACACCACTTTTTGCATTTTACGGAGATCACACAGCAAGATAATATTTTAGACACTAGTGTTAATGAAGTTCCTAGAAACTATACATTTTTTTTTACCGGAATTAAACATACATGTAAAAATATTTTTCTTAAGTAATTAATATAATTAATTAATCATAGCTTAATTTTAAAATAAAACAACAATACCAGGTTTTTTCTTTGTATAAGTGGAAAAGTAGTATTTAAATAGGGGGACACCTAAGTTATCCATAGAAATATGGTAGATAATTTACCCAATCAATAAACATTATTTACATAAATACATTTTTAATTGGCCCCATAAACTACGTACTATTAAGATAAACAAAAAAAAAACCTTTAAATAGTGAAAGGCGTTTACTTGGCCGGTCAACAACTTTTGGAAGTTACCAATTAATGCAAAACCCCTTCTTGCAATTTTTGTGTCTATATGTATGTTGAGTTCAGAAAGAGGCCCCAGCAATTTAGTACCAAAACAGAAGGATAACAATCAACAAGCCATGGCCTTCTCATATATGCGTGGATTATCGAGTAAACCACTAAATTGATCTTTGTTTTTGTAAGTTATTTTCAAATTAGTCACTCACTTTAATAATATTTTAAACTAGTTCATGTCTTTGTTAAAAGTTTCTCAATTAGGTCCATGTCTTTATGTTTTTGTCACATGATGAGGGACCTAATTGAGAAACTTTTGACGAAGACAGAGACTAATTTGTAATATTATTAGAGTGAGAGACTAATTTGAGAGTGACTTATAAAGACGGGGATTAATTTGATGGTTTACTCGTGGATAATTATAAGATGAGTCATCACTTTTTATTTTTATGAAGAAAAACAAATTAAATGAGTTGATCTCGGGACATCATCAAGATTAGAGCAAATCTCAAAGATTTAGATCACGGACAAAGTTACTTACTAATTAAAGATGTTACGAAGTTATACATATTTCATTGATCACATCTCATATTGTGTCTATCTCAACTATAAGAAGTATGACAACTAATAATGACAAATAATAGCAAAATAATGAAAAGAATATTCTAAATGATTGTATGATCAATTTTTGCTAAGATTAAAGGGAGAATAGCACTCCTTCACTCTCCCTCAAGATGGAGGAGATGCCAATGACACCAATCTTGGAAGTAAGGAATTGATGTCGAGTCGGTGATAGAGGCTTGGTGAGCAAAGGAGTGTAGCACATTGCACCATGTACAAGGTCTATGCCTTAGATTGTAATGAGATATGCGAATTGAAGTTTACACACATGATTTGTTAGGATAAGTAAGATGGGAAAAAAAATCTAGTGGTTGAGACACGTAAATTTTCTCATAGTGTGTCGTAAAGAATCAGATGGTTAAAAAAAAACATTGTCGCAAAAGCATTGTTAACATCCATTTCCTATTTGGAATATTGCGGATATTGAATTATACATTTGGTAGTTTTTTTTTCTTTTTCTTTTCTGGTGTTTGGTTGAAAAGAAAATGGTGAAGGTGGGGAAAGAGGCAAGCTTAATGATATATCATTAATTGGGACATTAACATTGTATGCAGAACAACACTCACATGCATGTCGACATGGTTTCTTCCGTTCAGACATGAAAAAAAAAAAATATAAGTAGTAAATAAATAAAATATTGGTAGTATATAATTACGTACTATGCTAATTTATTCACGTTCACATGCTATACCAACAACTTCTTTAATTATATACATTAGACTGTTCTAAGTTCTAACTCCCCTAAAGGATCAAACGTAACGAACTCCATTAAATATATGTGTCCTTTTTGCTTCTCTCAGCTAAATTTTGAATGTATGAATTGCAGGTTTTATAATTACAAGGTGATGACATTCTTATTTTTTGTATCACGTGAAGTTTGTCGAGATAAATAAAAACATCTTTGGAAAATTGTAGAAAAAAGAAGAGGCTATACATAAATACTTTTGCAAATCATTAGATTTTTTTTAAGGGTTTGCAGATCATTAGATGATAAATAAATTTTGATGTATTTAATCACGACTCTTATAAATATGAATCAGTCTAGTGGTGTTCAATTAGGACAACTAGACTCTAACCCGTGCGATGCACGGGTTTTGTATAACTTCATATATAACTATCAAATTGGCTATATTATTACTTTTATAGTTACATTCAGTATTATGTTATTAAACTAACTCAAAAAGCAACAAATATAAAAGATGGACTGCATTAAAAATGACAAATCAAAAGAAAAATATATACAAAAGCTTGCACCAAGAAATTGGTCATAACCGCAAAAGCTGTTAAATCTATAAAAATGAAAAGGAAAAGAAACTGATATGTGGTAATCGAAAGAAAAAAAATAATGATAATGAATTGCTATTTGGTAACTGAAAGAAAAAAAATAAAAAGGAACGTTATGTGGTAATTGAAAGAAAAAATAATAATGAAAATGAACTGCTATCAAAAAAGAAATTGCAATGGCGTTAGTGACTTTTAAAAAAAATGACATTTTCATGTGTTATCTGATTCAATTCCTTGCAGATTTTTTTTTTCATAAAAATTAATTAGGTCCGTCAAAAAGGGTGGTGTTATGGTTATTAGGTTCAATTGCAAGATGGTGAGATATGAAAGTGAGTGAGAAATGATTTAGGGATTGTGAGATTGAAAGAAAGAGGACCCGAAATTTGTGTTGAATACACAACATTGAAACAATCGCATGTCATAAAAAACATTGGTACCTTGGTGGTAAGAGTTGTGAATTGAAAGCATGTGGTACCTGGTTCGATCCCCATTAGAAGTTTTTTTTCATAAATTTTTAGAACTAAAAATTAGGGCTAATCATTAGGGTTAGGACAACACTACTTAACATTTAGTATGAAAAAAAGAACAATGGAGAAAAAGCTAAAATTCACACAATCACATATCAAAATTAATGATTTTCAAACCCTAATGTCAAGGATTCGAAATTAACAAAATTCAGACAATCAATATCAACATTGGTCATAATTTTTTGTCAATTCGATGAAAGATGGTGTGAATCGGTGAGAGAAAGTGAGTTACCGGCAATGACATTTACGGTGGTCAGTTGTTGGTTAGGTGGCAGTTGCGGCGGCGTGATGTGTGTGGATAAGTGAGAGAAAGTGATTTTCCGGCGGTGGCAGTTATGGCGGCATGTGTTGTTGAAGTGACAGTTGCAACGGCGGCGGGATGTTGTTATTGGGGTCACCGGCGGCGGTGAAAATGAAGTTGAATCGCATGATGTGTGTGAATGACGTTCAATTCGTGTTCAAATGATGTTGGAATTCAGGGTTGTGAGAATGACTTAAAATGAACTCGCATTTGTGCTAGATAAATAAAATGAACGCAACTATAAGTCACAAAAAAACTTTAGTGATCTAGTGGTAGTGGTTGTGATTTGCTAGAACTTGGTCTGTGGTTCAACTCTCAGCAGGAATTGTTCTTCATAATTTTTTTTCAAATTAGGGTTAGGTCAAGACTATCTAACATTTAGTATTATAAAGATTAATTTTTTAGGACAATGAAATCCGATAATATTCAATTGAGGATTTTTACAATATATTCAAAAATATATAAATTTTGAGGGATTTTTGTGTGGTGTGAATTTTGTGGTTTTTAGTTAAAATTAAAATGCATTTGAGGGTTTGGGTAACTCAACAAATTTGAACTAAAAGTTAAGGATTTTGAGGTTCGGATTCAAAGGAAAAAAAAACTAACATATCGACTAACATATTAATATTTACCATTAAAAATAAATAAAGTAAAATGCATGCATTCAACAATCTCACTCAAACCTATAGAAATTTTATCGACTCTCACAATTTTTTTCCTCTCCTTCTCTTCAATTTTGTTGACTCAGACATATTATCATCAACTTGACTCGGGTTGAAGCTTTATAATTTTCATTATTTTGGTTGACAAAATTAGGAAAATAGTGAATTGGTTTTTAAACACCATGTGTTATGATATGAAGTGCAATTGCTATTTTTTTTTCTCCTCTCTCTATAAAGCGTGCAATTTTGAATTATAATTACGATTTGCAATATAAATATTAAACCAAAAGTTAAAATGGCAATGAGCTACAACAAGAATGATAGAGCGTCACATGTCAATAGTCAATTGCAAGAAGAAAACTTTTTAAAAAATGCAGGCCGAAGATTCATTTTCATAAAAAAAATGCATGCAGAACCCTTTTAAACAAAATGCAGTTTTAAATTCTTAAAAAAAAATGCAGTTAGGAAGATCCATTTCCATTCACTCTTGTAACATTTTGATAAAAATCCATCAAGTCATTTGAAATCTGGACCGTAGATCTCACAATTTAGGACTTGAGATCCTAAAGACAAGGGTGTGAACCCTTGGAATAAGGCTGGGCGCCCTCCAGGAGGGCGCAGGGCCCACTTTACAGTCATAAGTAACCCTAGGTGACTTCCCTGAATGACACTCTTTGGGGGCGCCCTCAACAGCCTACAAGGGCGCCCTAATCATAATTTTGGGCCCAAATCGTAAATGGCCAAAACTATGCCCGGATAGGCCCAAGTCAAGGCTATAAATAGTAACATTGAGATCATTCCCAAGGCATGACCTAAAGAGACTCTGAAACCCTAGTTTTCATACATTGTACTCACTGCCAGTACAGTTGGCGCCCACCGTGGGGCTGCGGTAAAACTAACCTAGCCACCATCTCAGACGAAAAGGTGGTCGATCCGCGGCCTCTGAAAACCATCAGGACGCCGTGAATCCACCGTATTTCTCAGGAGAAACCCTGAAACTTCCGAATCCGTCGCGATTCAGCCCTAACCCTAATCAAACGTTCAACCTAACCAGTTCTTTGTTCAGAAACCGATCCTCTCTCTGACATTTTCGACCCTAACCGCTAATCTTCATCCATCAACCTAAATCTTCGTAACCGACCCAAACCACCATCATTGTCGCCGTCGATGGCGGACCCAGCAGCCTTAGAAGCCCTACAACAACAAATCCAGCAGCTTCGCGACCACAACGAAGCACTGCAAGCGACAATGGAGACAATCCAGCAACAACAACACACTGAGGGGAACGAGTCCCAGCAGGACGAGTCGGTAGATCCAGATCCACAACCACTTTCCGCCGAAGTCTGAAACGCGCCGGTCCCAGAAAACTTCAAGCCGCCCTCTCTTTCGTCTTTCGACGGAAAGAGCGATCCAGTGGAGCACGTAACAGCTTTCAACACCTAGATGGCCATCATCGGTGTTGCTGACTCCCTCAAATGTAAGTTGCTGGCAGGGACCTTCAAAGACGCCGCCCTCAGGTGGTACATGAACTTGCCTCGTTTCTCAGTCGTCAGTTACCAGGACATGACGCGCAAATTAACACACCAGTTTTCGGCCAGTCGCCACCGCAAGGTGTCATCTACCAGCCTCTTCAACGTCCGCCAGGGGCCGAATGAGACCCTCCGTGAATATCTTGCAAGATATAACGACGCCACAATTAAAGTCGTGAACCCGAACCAGGAGCTGTTTGTGGGAGCTTTCCAAAATGGCCTCCGTGCTGGACAGTTCAACGAATCGCTGGCGCAAAAGCCGGCCGATTCCATGGAGGAAATCATGTCTAGGGCAGAATGTTACATAAAAGGAGAGGAGAGCAACGCCGAAAAGAAAGCAAGGGATTCCAGGGAGCGTGCCCCCTACGGCTATGACCATCGCCGCAACTATTATCCACCCAACAACAGAGACAGAGCGCCATACAAGCGTCACATCCAAGATAGGCGCGCACCCCTGCCAGAATCCTTCACGGCCCTCAACACTCGCCGTGAGCAAATCTGGAGAGATGTGTACCATTCTAGAATCATCCCCGAACCCCCACCACCGAGAGGAAACATCATGGGAAGCGACAAGGAAGCCTGGTGTAAGTATCACCGCATTAAAGGACATACCACAGATGATTGCATCCACTTGAAGAGAGAGATTGAAAAGTTGATTCAGAATGGCAGGCTAAGAGGATACGTGAAGGAAAGTAGAGAAAGAGACAGGCGTCCTCCCGAAAACCCCCAAAGGGAGAAAGACGTAGCGAAGGACGGTGAGCGCCACACCTTGAACACCATATCCGGCGGCTTCGCTGGAGGAGGGGAGTCCAGCACCTCTCGAAAAAGATATGTGAGGCAGGTAATGTTAGTCGATGACCACACCATAAAGGAGCCAGAGCGCCAAACAGATATCACCTTCTCAGGTGAAGACCGCAGAGGAGTGATCCCCCACGATGACGATCCCATGGTCATTACTGTGCAAATTTTTAATTGGGATGTCAAGAGGGTGTTGATCGATCCCGGAAGCTCCGCGAATATCCTTTATTACTCTGCTTTCGAAAAAATGGCATTGGACGAGGACCAACTACAACCCTTCAAGGGAATACTGGCTGGCTTCACAGGAGAGCAGGTACACGTTCGTGGATACATCACATTGAAGACAACATTCGGCACAGGTAACAACGCCAAAACCATCAGGATTAGGTATTTAGTAGTAAACTCGCCCTGTTCTTACAACATCATCATAGGCCGCCCGACCTTCAACGTCCTTGACGCTTATCTTTCAACTAAGTTCCTCATTATGAAATATCCGCTGGACAATGGACTGGTCGGCGCTATCAGAGCAGATCAGAAAGTTGCACGAGAATGTTACCACAACAGTTTGAAGCTGCAGAGAGAGAAGAAAGGAACCAACAACGTGAAAGCACATCAAGTGAACTTCGTTAGCACAAACCTAGAAGAAGAGTTTCAGCAAGAGCGCATAGGAACAGCAAGAGGTCCAGAGGAAAGTTCGATGGACGAAGAGCTAGTCAACAACAAAAGCCTATCCTTCAAAGAGAAGGAGCCCGATGTGAAGAACAATCCTTTGCCGGGTTATAACGGCCCAAATGTCAATGTTGTGGAAGAGGATGCAGATTTCGACTAGATCAAGAAGGTTGAGGAAATAAGTACTCCTTTGTTGATACTCCATGCAAAACTAGCCAAATGCGGTTTGATTAAAGAGCTGAACACAATAAAGCCTGTGGAAGAGGATGCGGACTTCGACGAGATCAAGAAGGTTGAGGAAATAAGTACTCCTTTGTTGATACTCCATGCAAAACTAGCCAAATGCGGTTTGATTAAAGAGTTGAGCACAAAAAAGCCTGTGGAAGAGGATGCGGACTTCGACGAGATCAAGAAGGTTGAGGAAATAAGTACTCCTTTATTGATACTCCATGCAAAACTAGCCAAATGCGGTTTGATTAAAGAGCTTAGCACAATGAAGCAGGAAGAAACTCGCCACAACAATTCAAAGGCGAACTAGAGGGTCAACTAAGCCACTTTAATTTTTACTGTCTTTTATCTTATGTATTGCGACATCTTTGTACAGCCTTGTAGAAAAGGAGTAAGGGGCACTCTTTTCCCCCCGCAGTAATGGGGGTTTTTAATGAGGCCCCGCTTTTTTATTATTATCATATATATCTCATGCTTATCTTACTTTCATGGCCTGTAGCAGATCACCAACGCCGAATCTTAAATGAGCTCGCCATCTGACGCGTGAACCCTAGCGAGGGTTGCCACCTAATTCCTTAACCCCTAAGTGGGCTCTAAGACGTCGTGAGCTTAAAAAGAAATCGCGACCTAATTCCTTAACCCCAATGAGGGCTCTAAGACGTCGTGAGCCGAAAATAAGATCGCCGCCTAATTTCTTAACCCCAAAGAGGGCTCTAAGACGTCGCGAGCCGAAAATAAGATCGCCGTCTAATTCCTTAACCCCAATGAGGGCTCTAAGACGTCGCGAGCCGAAAACGAAATTGCCACCTAATTCCTTAACCCCAATGAGGGCTCTAAGACGTCGTGAGCCGAAAACAAGATCGCCGCCTAATTCCTTAACCCCAATGAGGGCTCTAAGACGTCGCGAGCCGAAAACGAGATCGCCACCCAATTCCTTAACCCCAATGAGGGATCTAAGACGTCGTGAGCCGAAAATGAGATCGTCGCCTAATTCCTTAACACCGAAGAGGGTTCTAAGACGTCATGAACCAAGAACAAGATCGCCACTTAAGTCCTCAACCCTCTAAAGGGGATCTAAAGCGTCATGCGCCAAAAGAAACAACCCACAATCATCAAAATTATTATGAAACAAACAAAGCAATTTACCACCACGCCATGTCACCGCCCAAGAGGTGCTTTCCAAAATGAATAAATTCGAAGATAAAAGGAACAGACGAAAAGCTTAAAGGAAACCGACACACCATTACAAATTCAAAGAGGAGTACTGAGTTCAAAGTAAATTAAAAATTACAAAAAATTATGGTTCGTCCACTAGGACGCCATCTACTACAATCTTAAAAGAATCTAGAGACGAGAGGTCGACGCCTGGATGAAGAAAAGCAACCTGTTCTTTTGCACGATCAAAACCACTCTCAAAGGACAGGCTAGCTCGCCTTTGGCCTCTGAGAGCTCAACCTTCAACGCCTTCTCTCTTTCGCCTCCTGAGGCAACCTCACCCCTCAGCTGAGTAATCACCGCGTCCTTCCCAGCCAAGTCGGCGTCATGACCGATCTTCAGATCACTAAGACGCTCATCACATTCAGACCTCATCGCTTCTTTAGCCTCCCAAATCTCTTTCTCCTTACTCTCCTGGATGTCCTGCAACTCCTTCTCCAGCGACCTCACCTTACCCAATAGCGCTTCTCCGTTATGCACCAACTCCTCATGCTTGCAATCCACGACCATCAGGAGTATAATAGACCGCAAACAGCTTACACCCACATCCCTCGTCATAAAGGGAACAGAGTTCTGTGTCCCAGCTTCCACATCATCAGGATTAAAAACCATCTTTTCTTTCACAAAAGCTCTATAATCGAAGTCTTTATCCCAAAGAGATTGGACCTCCCGGCTGGGACCAGCAAATTCAGCGGCAGGACGAGAATGTGCCTTCTTGGACCTCCTCTCTCTTATCATCTTCTCCTCCCCATCTGGCGTCCTCTTCCTCTTCTCCTCTCTACCTTCCTCTTGCGCCACTTCAGCGACAACGTCACACTCAGGTTGAGCATCAAGAACAACCTCAGCTTTCCTTTTAGACTTGCGAAGGATAAGCCCAGAAGGATCGCTGGCGACCAACACCCCAATCGATTTCTTGGCCTTCATCTCGTCCAAATACTTCTTCCTCTCCGCAGCAGTCAAAGGCGCCATTGATTCTACAAGTCAAAGACAAAAACCAATACACAAGTTAACAACAGAAAAGGCGAAAAAGCCAAATAGGTAAGGTTACGAAATCAACTCACGCAAATAAGTCTCTAAGCTATCGACATTCTCCTCCCTATTCAGCAACTCCCGGATATCCATGGGCAGCATCTTGTCCAAGAAACAAACGACATCTTTTTCATACTCACTCAACTTCTCGTAAGCAAACCCGGTAATGGAAGCTGGATAACTCATCCAGCAGATTGGAAATTTTAACTCGCCCTGTACGCGCACTACGGCGTCCTCGCAATCCTCTCCCCCTCGTCCTAAGGAAGGTTTGTCTCCAATTCTTGTAATGGGAAGCGTAAGGTGGAAACAGCCGTTTTCCAGGATGGGCGCCAACAGATACCCAGGATAACTTGTCTACTCCCTTAGTACCGTAAAAACTAAAGAAGCAGCCAACAGAGGGCTCAAAGCCTAAACCCTCACACACAATCTCAAAAACCCGGATGAACGCCCAACTGTTGGGCTGCAACTGCGAGGGCGCCACGTTTAACCACTTCAGAACACTTACTTCGAAGGGCGTGAAGGGATACTTCACGCCCAGATCTTCAAAGACAGCCGTGTACATATAGAAGAACTCATGAGCTATACCCTTCGGCATCCGTAAATACACTTTCTCACCAGGTCGGCAGGGCTCAAGAATCACGTCTTTTTCGAATCCTGTCGAGGAAACACTAAGTTTGCTTCTAAAAAGCGCCACTCACTGAGGATCCATATACATGGACTCCGAGCGCAACACTTCGCCAGCAAAATCCCCTTGTCCCGAACTACTAGCAGACACTATACAACGAGTTTCTCTCATGTGGGAGGGACCTGGACGAACAGAAAGAATAATGCAATCAGACGAATTCCCACTATCATCTTCCCCCTCCGATCGCCGTAATAGGCATTTTCAAAGGCAACCCAATCGGTGGTTCCATCCGATCGCTTCGCAAGTCTAACCGCCTCTCTCAATAACATATCCCTCTCCTCCGAATTGGCCGGAGATATTGCGTTGCCCGCCCTATCACACTCTCTGATAACTGCTATATCCTAACCCAAAATACAAAAACGAAAATCTAAAGTACAGAGGACGAATTCGAAAAAGGATTACCTGTTTTGTATGAAAGAAAGCGGCAAGGAGAAAAGGAATAATCTGGTTTTGGAGAGCGCGATGATTCTCGAAACTATTAACGGTTTGTGGAGGATATGCGCTTTCGAGTGAGAAAAGAGGGGAAAGTGAAAAGGCAAAGACTGAACAGGGGACAGGGAAAGTAGATCCGAGAAGCAGTTCAAAGTACAAAGCCTGGGAAAACGCACAGATGATGTCACTTAAATTGGCACGATTTCCAAGAACCGTTGCGATGCGAACACGTCAGCGAGAGCGAACGGTCGCCTCATATCAGCCGTCGGATCCCACTAAGGCGCGTCCCCAACCTGAATCTTCAAAAGGGACCACGCCCACGTCGGGCTATTTCCGGCGCGGCGATCTAATCTACTCAAAGGAGCCGTTTCTACACATAGCTTAATCACTTCACCTTATCCCAAGACTCGTGCTTGTTGGGCTATGAATACTCTCGTTGGGCTAGCGCCCATTAAGGCACTCAAAACAAAAACATGGAGCTAGTACCCATGTCGGGCTAATCCCCGTGTTGGGCTAGTACCCACGTTGGGCTAGTATCCGTGTTGGGCTAGTACCCATGCAGGGTTAAACACCCATGTTGGGCTAGCACCCATCGTGGGCGAGCACCCATGATTGGGCTAGTACCCACGTTGGGCTAGTATCCGTGTTGGGCTAGTACCCATGCAGGGTTAAACACCCATGATTGGCTAGCACCCATCGTGGGCGAGCACCCATGATTGGGCAAGCATCCATGTTGGGCTAGTACTCATAAATTTTTTTCATATAGCTTCGTGATTAGTAAGCCCCATTTGTTGGGCAAAAGGTCATAGGCAAATCCCCCCGTAAACAGTTTAATCACTTCGCCTTGTACCAAGACTCGTGCTTGTTGGGCTGTGGACCGTAGATCTCACCATTTAGGACTTGAGATCCTAAAGACAAGGGTGTGAGCCCTTGGAATAAGGCTGGGCGCCCTCCAGGAGGGCGCAGGGCCCACTTTACAGTCATAAGTAACCTTAGGTGACCTCCCTGAAGGACACTCTTTGGGGGCGCCCTCAACAGCCTACAAGGGCGCCCTAATCATAGTTTTGGGCCCAAATCGTAAAGGGCCAAAACTATGCCCGGATAGGCCCAAGTCAAGGCTACAAATAGTAACCTTGGGATCATTCCCAAGACATGACCCAAACAGACTCTGAAACCCTAGTTTTCATACATTGTACTCACTGCCAGTACAAAATTTTTACAGATCTATAAAAGACTATACACCGTTGTTATAAATTCATTAAAATCCAAACTTGAAAATACTGGTTGTAAAAGTCTTTTAATTTTTTTTTAAAAGTCAATAAAATCTTACAAATTTTTTAAAAATCTTCAAGTCTTTTTTTTTTGTTGTTAAAATAGTCTTTTAATTTTTTTTAAAGAAGTAAAACTAGCCCAACCGAAATTATCACATGGAGGAATCGAACCTGAGACATTAAGAGGAATACATTCCAAAATTTCAAACAACACCATCAAACCAACTCAAGTTAGTTAATAGTCTTTTAAATCTTAGTCCAATACCACTAATAATATTGATGGGAGTAGTCAAGTCGAACAAAGTCGGGTTGGCTTGCAAAAAAATAATGGTATGAACTTAACTTGTTTATTTAATGAGTTCAACACTTACCAAAGGAATTTTACTTATAGCTTGAACTTGGCTCATTTAGCAAATTTGTCCAAATTCATATATTAGCGCGTTAAATTGAATCGGATCAGATATTTTTTTAAAAACATAAGTAATTCGAATTGTGTGCATTTTATTTTTAAGTCACATGAGCGTACCACAAAATGTTTAGTAGTTGATGAATGATGATAGAATAACATCAAATGCTGGCCAATATCTCTTAGGACATGTCTCAACATGCGATTTGACCATTTTGATGAGATTTACTAATTGTTTTTGTTGAAACTTTGATGAGATTCAATTAATTGAGAAACTTCCATGTTTTGAAGTTCTTCATAAATGATAAGTTGAAGTTGTTTGAAATTATATCCAGCAATACATGTGCTCCATTAATATTTTTATCAATAAAATCGATCGTAGTATTCAGCTAACATGTCCATATCTACTATAAATGGTAAGTGCTGCGTTCCATGACCGGCAGGTGAGCATTCTCTTGAATTGAACCGATTTTATTTATTGTTGCACGTTAAATTCAACCCACACGAATATAAACATTGAAGTGTTTTTTTCTTCATATAAATCATTATTGTAAGTACAGTATATTACTTTAGATTTTTTTAGATTAACAAAAGAAATGAAATAGTATTAATGTCTTCATAAGAAATACATGTATGAATGTTAGAGATTATATGGATTTTCTTTCACTAATAATGGATTTTTTGTAGATCAAGATATAGTCAAAATGCTGAGAAAAGGTCCAGTGGAAAATCCAATACTGAAAGTTCAGCTTCATTAGTAATTTAGATATGTAAGATGGACACGTTAGACTTTATCCTGAAAATAGATGTTGTTTGTAATTTAATTACCTTCTACTGGTACAAGAATCATACTGATTGAAGAACTCATGATATGGTATAAAGTATAAATACCACATAGATGCCACTAACAAAAATCAAAAGAAAAAATAAAAGCATCCAACAATATATTTTTATACGCATGAGCTAGAAATTAAGCCACATATTTAAGAGGTCTAAAATTCTTTATCACTAGTTTAAATCCATTGTTGGTTTTTTTTTTAAAGGAATTTCTTTTGTTGTTGAAGATGAGTTTTTTTTTTTTTGATATAATGAAGATGAGTTTATTGTTGTTACACGTATATCACAAATGTATAATATGAGAGAAAACAAACTTTCTCTAAATTTGCCCAATACATTACCCAAATAAAGGGTGGTCTTAAATTTACTCACCATGCATTTTATTTTATCTCTTTTTTAATCAATAAACTTTCTTTTTGTTGCTTAAATAAATATAAAAGATTGACTCCATCAAAGTTTAAAATAAGATAAAACATACTCCTTTAAAAAAAAATAAAACATACTCTTTTCGATCACATTTATAAGCAAAAAAACAACTTTTAAATTGATTGAATAATTAACGTACTCGGTCATATTTATAGACTATATACGTGACAAATACATATTTATAAACAACTTTTAATGAATCTAAAAAATTCATTTTTGTTTATAAATGTAACAGAAGGGAGTACGTATATTCTATCTTGTAAACTCATCGCATGCTAGCTTTAACTTTGAAGTCATGCTAACAAATACATAAATTAATCAATGAATTTAAAAAACTAATTTTTGCTTATAATAATAACAAAAGAAAGTAATATAATATTGTATTAAAAACAACGAATTAAAATTTTGAAATAATTAACTCACCCCTTTCCAATTTCCAATACGATATTGCTATATTTGTTTTGTTAATCAATTTCTTAAAGGTCCTCTTTATTATTTCCCTAAAGTTAATGAGAAAATAAATTCATTAAGACAAGATTAAGAAATTCCTTTATATGAGTCAAAAAAAAAATTCCTTTATAAGAAAAAAAGTTTAAATAATGACCAATTATAAATGGAAGCCATTGCTAAGAACCCGCTTAAAGAAGCTTTTATCCTTCATTTTTTCTCTGTTTTCCCGTGGAACCTTTTCTTCCTCTGTTTTCATTCTTCCAAAACAAGGATCTTTTCTTCTAATCTTTTCCCTTATCTTTTTCCATTTCTGCATAAACTTTTGGACCATTTGTTCTTGTTCTGCCATTTGGACCCCATGCTGTGGAAAAGAAAGAAAAAAAAAACCATTCTCATGAAAACAGTTTTTTTCTTGAAACTTTAACCTTTAACAACGGAATCTCCATTTCACACAAAAAACAAATACACGTCTTTATGTTTAGCCAAAACATTATCATCACCTTTTCCTCGATGGTTCCTATCTCATGCAAAAAAAGCTTTTAGATTCTTCCTAATGAAACCTTCTTTATTCGTTTTTGTTGGAACATTGGTGTGAAGTTGGAAGGAAATTGAAAGATTAAACACCAAGTAATAAGACTTTGAGCTAGTGTGATGTGAATTGAAAAAATAGAGAGTGGGGGTCCCACATAAAATAAAACACACACATTAGTAGTGTTTAAATTACGGTATTTAATTTTAAATACTTTATAATGATAAAAATAATAGTAATTATTATTTTTATTCGTGAATATCACTTCCCATAAATTTAGTTTATGTTGTTTGTGATAAGAATAAGAATTCAACTGAGTTCTTATCTTTCCTTCATTCATATCCAATGAGTTTGTTTCCTCCACTTTTGTGGATTTGTTTCCTTTTGATCTTATCCACAAGTGTTATTGAACTGATTAGTGGTTAAGTTTCATTTTGATCTTATCCATTAGAGTAACTGCTGCCGCAATTTTAGCTAAAACAGTTACAATATCTTTATATAAATAGAGGACTCCTCTCAGTTCAAAAAACACACCAAAGAGTTCTATTGAGTTGTCGATAACTCTTTCTTTGTTCTCCCCCCAGCTTTTCTGTCCCTTCGGATTTAAGAGTGTTCTTAAGACCTTAGTCCCTATTCGGTATAATGTCCCTTCGGAATTAAGAAAGGTCTTAAGAACATAGTCCCTTCGATAATATTGTCCCTTCGGAATAAAGAGTACTTTTAAGATCATAGTCCCTTTTGAAATAATAATGTCCCGTCGGAATTAAGAATGATCTTAACGGTATATATAAATATTCTTTCGATATTTTTCTATTTTTGGAGAAGTTAAAAAGTTAGAACGGTGGTATCACCGTATTTGAGTGGTCTTAGTACCATATTGATATTTTGGAGAGCTCAAAGGTTAGAATGGTGATAACACCATATTTGAGTGGTCTTAGCACCATAATAGAGTGGTCACAGTACCATATTAGAAAGTGGTTTCAGTATTAAAGAGTGGTCTTAATACCATATTGGAGGTGTAAATCTCGAACAGTTTTCTACAGTGCAGTAGTTAACCGCACAGTTGTAGCTGGGCTTGTTTTATCCTGGAGGCGGCGTGGTTGATAGTCTGCCTTGCACAATTTGGGGCAGTGCCGCGAAACGTCTTAAAGAGAGCGACCTGGTCGTGACTCAACCTAGTAACAACTTCGGTAGATAGTCTCTTTCAAAATAGAATTTGGAAATCCAAATACAACAACTTGGAAATCCAAAAACAACAATTTTAAGACGTTTTCGTTCTGCCATGTCTACCGAAGAAATTACTAACTCAAGTTTTATTGTTCCTAAATACAAGAAGGATAAAAAAAAAGCTATAGAAATACATCTATATACTGAACACAATGAAGTGTTTGTTGTTATAACAACAACACTCAGAAATTCACATATGCGATTTTGAATTTTTTGTTTAAAAACTATTTTCAAAAATCAAAACCGCACTGTGAATAAATAACTCTAATTGCCAACAAAATAGGAACCCCAAAATGGTCCTATATTAAAAATCAGCAGCCACCATCAAGAAATGACACTGGTTCACAATTTATTTTTAATACAATTGTGAGAAACCAGGTCATATGTCCCGCAAATATATGAACAAGTAAATTATTGCTCCGCTGCCTAACCTAACTAAAAAGAAATTCACTGATATGACTAGTTAAATCAATCTAGTTGGTGAATTAAGTGAATGGTGGATAAAAATTAGCGTCTCGCGCCGTATTTGCTATGATTATGCTATGTTCAAAAACATATGTTACTGCTGTAAATAAGAAAGTGTTGTTAGAATATTATAACAACATTGAATTCGTTGGCATTGGAGATGTGAAGTTGCAAATCACGTCCGAAAAGAAAATTATTCCCTAGGACGTGATGCATGCTCCAAAATAAGAAAGAATCTGAATTTCAGATTTCTATTGAATAAGACTGAGTTGACTCGGACTTAAAAAAAGACTTGTGCATCATGCATTCTTGTTGGGGAAAGACTGCACCTTTGATGATATGCTCAAAATTAAATTCTCCCTCTATTTTATAAGTTGTGTGATTTTAATATTTGACATGTCAAAATTTGTCATATGAACAAGCGTTTAATTTTAAACTTGAGTAACTTGGACTTAATTCCAAAGTTATATGACTAGAAAATTTTATTTTTTACAGTCAAGATGAATGAACTAAAAGTTCATATAAATCATTGTTTAGAGAATTTGAATCTCTAAACTTAATAAATTATGATATGTGCGAACTTGATGACACATAAACTAGAAATGATAAAAATATATTTTATCATATGACTGTAAATTTTGAAAAATAAAATTGATACGCTTGATACGTTCAATTTTTATAACAAAAATTGAAATTTATGTTGAATAGAGTACCCAAGTCTAAGAACAAAATTTCTAATTAAGAAAGTTTTGAAGAAAAGACAACCCAACTTGTCTTATTTTTGAACTTGAGATTGTCTGGATTATATTGGATTCTGGACCCCAAGAAAGTTGAACTCACTAGTAGAGCCTATGAATGTGTATTCATTAGGTATGCTATAAATAATGAAGCATGTAAGTTTTAAAACCTAAATGCTAAAGTGAGCATAGAATTAAACGATACTGATTTCTATGAATACCCCTTTAAATAAAGAATAGTGGGGGCACTAATGGAAGCACGCCATTAGTGGGGGCAAAGTAATTAACCCCTTGAGAGCTAGTGGGGGCACTGCATCTGATCACATTCCAGTAATCAGAAACAGTTATGAAAACATCGTATGAGATGTTATAGAACCTTGAAGAGGTAAGAAAGCTATAATTGCTAAAGAATATAAACATAATTATATGGTTTGTATATTGGAAGAGGATCCATCTGGCCTTCAAGAAGCTTTGCCTTCATTGGATGCTAACTTTTGAAAAGAAAAAAACAGTAAACGATGAAATGGATTCTCTAGAGTCTAACGAAACACGACTCTTAGTTGACTTGCCTCCTAATTGCAAACCAGTTAGTTGTATTTGAATTTTGGAAATGAAAAACTAAAACCTGATGGTTCGGTTGCTAAATACAAGGCTCACCTTGTAGAAAAAGGTTTTAGGCAAAGAAAAAAAAATATAGATTTCTTCGACATTCATTCACCAGTCACTTGAATCATATTCATGAGAGATACTAGTCCCCTTAGCCGATGTACATAACTCATAGTACTCCAAATGAATGTGAAAGCTGCCTCTTTAAATGGTGAATTAGAAGAAGAAATTTATATAGAACAACCTGAAGGTTTTTGTGATTCATGGACAAGAAAACAAGGTCAGTAAGTTAGAAAGGTCTTTGCATGGTCTAAAATTAACTCCTAAGAAATGGCATGAAAAATTTGACAACCAAAAGATATCGAATGAGTATAAAGTGAATGAAAGTGACAAATGTATTCACTACAAACATGTAAATAACATTTGCACGATCATATGTCTCTATGTAGACGACTTGCTCATATTTGGTTCAAAGATTCATGCTATAAATTATGAGAAATCATTGTTTATCAACAACATTGATAAGAAAGACCTAGGCGAAGTTGAAGTAATTCTTGGTTTCAAGATTACTATATAAAAAAAAAAAGAAATTTTTTGATCAATCTCACAAGATCTTAAGAAATTTAATTATTTGACTATAAACTTGCAAGCACACCTTATGATCCAAGTGTAAAACTCTTCAAGAACACTTGAGGTGGTGTTAGACAAATAGAATATGCGAGCATCATTGGCAGTCCTTAGATATGTCACTGAATGTATTAGACCCGACATTGCCTATGTCGTGGAACTCTTGTGCAAGTTTACTAGTAGACCAAGTGAGAAGCATTAACATGCTATTGAAAGAGTCATAAGGTGCCTTAAGAAGACTATGACTCTAGGATTACATTATGAGGAGTATCCTGTTGTACTTGAATGGTACAAGATACAAAATAGAACATCCTTCAGATGAGTCTTAAGCGACCAGTGGCTGCACATTGAGCATCACTGGAGGATTTGTTTGTTGAAACATATGATATTGACTCAATCCACACTGGAATGATCTGAGATGAGAACACTAGAGAAAACTAGTGAAGAAGCAAGTTGAGAAAATGATTGTTAGTTGAGATCCCCTAGTGGATAAAATCGTTGCCATGAGTGTTAATTCATTGTGATAGTACTGCAGCTATTACAAAATTGAGAATCGTTACTACAATAATAACAAAAGAAAGTAATATAATATTGTATTAAAAACAACGAATTAAAATTTTGAAATAATTAACTCACCCCTTTCCAATTTCCAATACGATATTGCTATATTTGTTTTGTTAATCAATTTCTTAAAGGTCCTCTTTATTATTTCCCTAAAGTTAATGAGAAAATAAATTCATTAAGACAAGATTAAGAAATTCCTTTATATGAGTCAAAAAAAAAATTCCTATATAAGAAAAAAAGTTTAAATAATGACCAATTATAAATGGAAGCCATTGCTAAGAACCCGCTTAAAGAAGCTTTTATCCTTCATTTTTTCTCTGTTTTCCCGTGGAACCTTTTCTTCCTCTGTTTTCATTCTTCCAAAACAAGGATCTTTTCTTCTAATCTTTTCCCTTATCTTTTTCCATTTCTGCATAAACTTTTGGACCATTTGTTCTTGTTCTGCCATTTGGACCCCATGCTGTGGAAAAGAAAGAAAAAAAAAACCATTCTCATGAAAACAGTTTTTTTCTTGAAACTTTAACCTTTAACAACGGAATCTCCATTTCACACAAAAAACAAATACACGTCTTTATGTTTAGCCAAAACATTATCATCACCTTTTCCTCGATGGTTCCTATCTCATGCAAAAAAAGCTTTTAGATTCTTCCTAATGAAACCTTCTTTATTCGTTTTGTTCAAGATTTAAACAAAAACGTGACTTTGGTATGTTATATAATACATAACCTTTGTTTTGTTTTTTGTTTTAACTTTTATAACAAACCCTGTTCCCGATTCTTCTTTGTTTCCTTTGTTTTTCTTCAAGTTGGTGTTTTTTATTTTGGTTTTCTAGAATCTATGTCGTTTGTGCCAGCAAGAACGGGGAGACAAAGACAACGTTATGAAGACAACCTTCGACTTGTTTCTGGGTAAGTTTTACATTTTCATGCATAGATTCTTTACCTTCAAAATTTAACCTTTTTTTTTCCTTTTGTTTTTTGACACCCCTTTTGGGTTATGATTTGTTTTTTGTTATGACCATGCCTTATTGTGCTTATTGATATGATTGATTTGTTTTGTTGATGGGTTTCCATTGATCTTCTTTGTTGCTTGCTTCCTAATGGATCCTCTACAATGGTTTTATGGTGTAGCTTGTTGCAGAACCGTTAGATTAAGAATGAAATTCCTTGCTTTCTCTTTCATTGCTTTTGTCTCATGTGCAAATGGGAAATTAATAGGGTGACACGGTTGTCGGATAACTCATCGGTTTTAAAGTTTGTGGTCTGAGTTCAATTTCTGGTTGGAACGTCGAGGGAGTAGTCCCGACTCTTTCTGGCGGGGCACTCTTGGTGCAAAATAAAATAATTTCAGTTTTCATTTTCTAAAATTTATGTTCATTTTAATTTGTTAATAAAGAGATGGAAGACCTATGTAGTGAAGAATTGTGATAGCTAGAAATAATGCATTTTCAAAAACAATGTTGTAGATCTCTTTTTCAAAATTTGTAAAAGAAATTGGTGAGTAATCTATTAGATCTATGTTTTTCATACTTATTAGTTGATGTGAAAATGAAAACATGAGAAGTAAACAGGCCTTAAATTATTTTGTTTGTGGAATAGAAAGGCATCACAGAACTGTTTCTAAATAATTGTCTTTTCTGTATGATATTTTAACTATTTTAATCATATTTCATGCGGATATGTTCATTACAATGATAAATTAAATTAGTGGGCCATGTCATTGACTTAAGGTCTATTAAAAAATGAAAAATAGTACTTCAAATTGCGTGATCTGTTTTGGGTTTTATGTGAATATAAAACTAAGACAATTTCTAGATTTGTCAGTAACAAAGTTTCTGGCATGCAGAGTAGTTAATTGGGGTGGCAGTAGCAATATTTGTTTATGAAATTATTTTTGTGTTGTTGCTTTCCCTGTTTCCAAATCCTGTGAGATATGTTTGTTGTTGAAGGTTGGATTCATGGCAGTTGCATGGAAATTTCTGATCTATTCCTTTTTATCAGGCTTCAATAATTGATTCTCATTTTTGAGGCATACAATATATTTTCAAGTGGACCATAAAATAATGAAAGAAAAAGAGATTAATTTAAGGAAAGCAACTATTGAATTTTTTAAACCTTGTGATTAACCAAAAAAAATAAAAATGAAGCCATAAAGTGGTGACTGGTGAGTGGGATTTGTTAAAAGAAATAATTTAAAATCTTGCTAATGCAAACATTAAACTTTTACTTTTCATTTTTCTTCACCTTAACATCATCATGTGGATTTGTTTGATGAGGAAATGATGAAGTTAATCTAAAAGTTTCTAGATCATATTATGAATAGTAGAAAACATGAATAATGAATAACTATATGCTTATATTAATTTGATAATTTAATCATCTAATGCATTAGCACAAAATGTTGACATTGATGAGAGTTGCAAACTTAAAATTTCCTATGTATTCCAACAGATGTATTCCGTATAGATTGAGAAAAGAGAATGCAGATCAGAATGGAAAAACAGAAGAAATAGTAGAAGTACTTATGGTTTCTTCACCAAAACGAGACGACCTTGTATTTCCAAAGGTACTTTGATATTGTCTGCAGTAATAACTTTCATCAGCATAAGACCTTTGATACTGAAAAGTTTCATTTTCTACTCTAACAGGGTGGTTGGGAGGATGATGAGACTGTTACAGAAGCTGCTTGTCGCGAAGCTTTAGAAGAAGCAGGAGTTAAAGGAAGACTACGAGTAGGTTCAATTTCCCTCTACGTTATTGAAGTATTGGTTATAGTCCATCTTGAAAAATTTAAGCCATCAACTAGAATGACATAACAAAGGAAATAATCATATATTATTCTTCCACTATCCATATATGAGATGTTGGTCATCATGATAGCGATTGAACATTTTGGTTATGCTGGAAATTTCACCTCACTTTTCTATGCTCGTGAGAATTATTTTAATTTTATATATCTCACTTAACTCTTTCTCCTTCAATCTAGCAACAAAACCTTTATCTGAGCCCAAAATAATGAAAATCTATTAAAGGGCAGCCTAGTGCACGAGGGTCCTAGCAGGTAGGGTCTAGGAAAGGTAGATGTATGCAACTTATCCTTGCAAGCGGGGTGGCTGTTTTCGGGATTTGAACTTGTGACCTTTGAGTTAATGACAATAACTTTACTATTGCGCCAAGGCTCACCCTCTAATGAAAATTTGTTAATCTTAATAAATTCTCAATACATTCTTTATTGATTGCAAACTTCTTTTCAATAGTTTGACTTGTAATGCAAACAATGCGCCTATTCTGGAATTTTATAACATGTTACATGCGCAACTCAACTTTGATTTGTGTTGGAACAACCTGGTTCAAAAGTAAAAGATATGAAAGTATCAGAACAGCAACTCAACTTTAACATTTAGTGGCACCCGGTTCAAAAGTAAAAGATATGAAAGTATCAGAACAGCAACTCAACTTTAACATTTAGTGGCATCAATTGACATATAATGTCACACCAAGTTGAGCCCCAATCTGATCATATAAAGTCACACCTCCTACACTTTTTTCCTCTGCTCGAGCAACGACAGGAGGAGGATTACAGTCATAAACATCAAATCAAAGTCATTCTTGTTATGATGCTTCAGTTCTAGGCATAACTGACTCCTAGTCAAGTTAATAGCATTAACTGTTGGTATGTCAAGTGAGAGCAAGAGTTCTACTGTTCTATATTGGATGGAAAAGTGGGTGTTGAGCAATATATAAGTGAGGCGACCCGCAAACCTAATGCCTTAAGGTTTTAGGTTAAGATGTGGTGTCCAATCCACTTGTGTGGTTGCTTGTAACCCAAATGTGATGATCCCCGGGAGCTCTTCTGACCCAACATTAATAGATCCTTAGTTTGTGCTGGATTCTGATAATTAAATGGATGAATATGGAAATGGTTCTTTAACAATCGCCAAGTATTAGGGTTGGGACAATGCAAGCTGTTCTTTCTTGCAATATGGCCTATATGATATTCTTTTGGTAGATTTTCTTTAGCTAATTGGCTTATTTTCATTTTCAGGAAACTCCATTAGGAATATGGGAGTTCAGAAGCAAAAGCAGTCAGGACTTGTGTAGCATGGAAGGAGGCTGCCGAGGATACATGTTTGCCTTGGAGGTGACTGAAGAACTTGAGGCTTGGCCTGAGCAGAAAAACCGTGCTCGCCAATGGGTAATTCTAAATAAATCCTTTGAAGAATTTCATACATCATCAAATTATTAATTTGCAACTTCTACGAATACATTAGAATCCTTAGGATAATTGCTAAATACATTGCAATTTGTACTTTTTGACATCACATGAAGAATAATAATGTCTTACATTGCGAGATCATCATTAACCGAGTTGCTGTGCATATTTTCTCTTAGTTAACCATAAAAGAGGCGATTAGACTCAGCCGATATGATTGGATGTGTAACGCACTTAAGGAGTTTACGAGAGTTATGGCAGAGGATACGAAGCTTGAGAAGCAAGACAAGAATGTCGACCCCCCTTCAGTTCTAGTAACCGATGTCTCAGAATGTTATAAAAGATCCTCTAACAAGCAGCACCACGGCGTGCCTTCTAAAGCCAATCTACTGCAACGCACATCTCCAGAGATAGCCATCCATTTTGGCTATTGAAATTGCTGTACACATGTGGTATGTGTTAATGGATCAATATTGTGCAGTAACTCCTTCAAATTGATAAGAACAATCTGTGAAGTAATGGTTTGGACTTTGGATTTCGTAGTTGTAGGTTCTTTTTTCTTCTTCTTTCCTTTGTGATCATGATGTAGAATATGGTGGTGAAAGTCTCAAGTGTATATGGACTTAAAACAGCTATTTGCTTCACCCCAAAATTCATGAATAACTTGTAATATATCAGCACCGTTTGTGAAAATCTTGTTGTCACAAAGGGCAAAGAAGATGTTTCCTTTCAGAACCTACAATTCGTAGTTTTCTAAGGTGTTACTATTCAAGCAGCACCATTGGTTTCTTTGTCCATGGTTACCTGTTTCAGTGGGTGTGTTTTCTATGAAATTCATTTCTCTTACCCATCAACTGATTGAAAATTCAGGCATGCCTTTTAATATTTTTTTTTCTTCTTTTTCAATTAGATATTGTTCTACCCTCTTAAGGGGGTCATTACTTCTTTGGTAGCTCAATACATGTATATATTTCTTTGCATTTTTATTTTACAGTACAAGACTTTATTCTTCAAACTGCATCAGATACTAGTGGTTTGTCGGAAATAGATTCTCTCAAGTTTGATTTCCACATAAGAGAGTAAAGTGTGATCTCCCACCATTCAACTCATTCCATGTAAACTGGTCATGTGTTTCTCTCTTATTTTTTCTTCTGAATGGTGGGTGATCACACTTTTACCACTCGTGTGAAAATTGCACATGAGAAGATCCATTCACAATTTGTACATATGATAGGTTTTTTTTGCTTGTGGAGCTATATTTTTTATTAGAGATTATAATTCTGAAAAGAATGAGGATTAAGTATTGACCATTGCAGGATACACCTTGGTATATGGTGAAAAGTATTGCTGAAGAACATCAAATTAAAGAACTTTGCAAACATATACAATACAATGATAAGGAGCCAAATTTAGAGCAAACAAGCTTAGAATGACAATCTTAAAATGAATAGATACATGCATTACTAACATTAACAAAATAGTTTAGGATGTTCAGAAATGTTTTATACAGGATCAACGAATAAGTACCAAACAATTTTTTTTTTCACTAAATAAATAGGCTACATGGAACAATTGAGGTTATGAGGAAGTCTTAGGTGATCAGTGGTCACAATAATTTGGACATACCATTTAGACATACACACATAATTAGAAAAAGGTAGAAAGATAATTCAATTTAATCATGTGTTTTTCTTAAATAATTCAATGATAAGTAGTTTTTTTGTGTGTGACCAAATAGTGTATGCGAAAGACTCTGACTACTTAAGTATTTTCGTTGAGGTTATAATTAAAGTCATATCAAATGCTTGTTAAAAAAAAGTCATGTAAAATGCAAGCATAAACTATGTAGCTGAATAAGCACCAATGGAGAGAGTAGACCTGGTACTACTCAACACAACAATGTAAAATAAAATAAATTTTTGACATATTAAACTAGTTTTAAAATGTTTAAGGTTGTATTCTTTAGACTCAAGTTGTTTTTTTACCTCGTATTGTAAGGGATGAGACCCTCTCTAGTAACTTAATAGCTCCACTTAAAGAGTGAAAAATCTATTAAGTAACATAATATTATTATTTTTGAATAATTATTATGGTTAATTGATCTTCCTCTATTCAATTGGAACTCTAGAGTGACTAGAGAGGAACCCAACCCTTGTTGCCTAAGATAAGGATGAATACTTATTTTGACCTAAACAAAAGATGAAGACTAGTCACTGTTTATGAATCAGGTTCATGGTTTTTCATCTACTTTATTGTGTGCTTCACCTGAGAACAACTTGTGTTTTATTTACTCAAATTTGTTTGGCTTATGAAAAAAAATCGTTATTATTTTACATTTAATAGATAAAGGAATACTATTCTTCTCTTTTAATATTAAACAAGTTGCAAAACAAAGATCATGTTGACACTGTGATTAGACATATGTGAGCAATGAAGATGACATTTTAAGTTAAAAATAGTAAAACTAATGCAAGAGAATGATTTAAAGTTTGAACATTCCAATAAGATTCACATTTCTACAGTAAACTCCTGGACTAATGTGATTAGTGCAAGAGCCATGCCTGGTCTCTTGTAGCCAGGTCCCTATCCCTCGAGATGATCATCCAAATTAACTGTTCAATTGAACATTTCTATTTTCCTTATGCTTTTTATTATAATAAAAAACAAAAAAGTTGTAACATTTACTGTTTATGATTTGACAAAAAGATGTTTAAATGGACACATTTAGTGTTTATAATTTAATTAAGTTTTTAAATGAGCTATTTAATTTTTTGTGACATACAAAACTAGTACCAAAAAATGCTGCTTAGTAGCCACTATAGCCGCACATGAAAAAAAAAGGCAATTCCACGAGCATAGATTCTTGTTCAAGGGTGTGTGTTTTCTAGAAAACGACACTATGAACACTCCTCCTCATAAATTCTAACATGAAAACCACTAAAGGACATAAAGCATATGAATCGGATTGGATTGTCGTTTTGCTTGATAACTAAAGAAGAATAATTAAACTTTCTAGACTTGGAAAATTTGGTCCATGCATGTTTTTTTTGGTTTATAGTAGGCGCTATTCTTCACCTATGTTTACATTTTCCAATGAGTAATTGAGTAGTATAACACATTTTCCATGGACTTGAGTTCATTATAGTAATATTATTATGATGCAATCACTAATATAGTTATGTGATTAGAGTTATCGTGAAGATAATATGATCTCTTATTGAACCTTTGTATCCTCATCAAACGGCCCTAGTCTTACGACTACCGTGACTGCATCGCAATATGAGTACACTAACTTTGAATCCAATAAATGCATGATGGTAACAAATGCAAATTTCTCTTTTATATAAGAAATGTTTAATGGCTATACAACGTGAAGATATTTGTAGAGATATATTCAAGTTTATAATATAACTAAATACCATTAGGATAAAATATGATTAGAGTGGTCTTCTATTTTTATTTTTATATCAACCAATGAAATCCTCACATTGATTTGAAATTCACCATATAATAAGATATGAGTCAAATCCTTATCAATTAATTCAAAATTGTGTGGCCTTTGTAGAATTTTTTTCTCCAACATTTTGAGCAACTTTCCACAAACATTTGAAAATTACCATCTAACACGTGACAATGCATAAACTACATTTCTGATTATGCCTAGCTAATTAGTTGCATTTGTCTTGTGAGTTGTGATTATTCTCATATCTATTTTTGGAGTTCCTTGGTGTGGAACTAGAACCAATTTTATCAATCGGACTATATACCGATGATTTGATTTGACCATTCTTGTGACTTAAGTTCAAGTTTAGGATTCTTCATTAATAGGCTATATATAAATTCTATAGTAAACTCTTGCCAAAAGTTAGCGATTCTTTATGATATTGTTAAGGATGTACATGACCGCTTAGGTTGATTTGGTGATGTTGACTTGAAACCTTAAAGTGTGTTCAAAGTCTTAAGTTTGGTTGTCCCTTGTGCCAATTAGGATTAAGCAATTTAGCTTCTTCAACAAAAAAATATACAAACTAGTAAAAATATTTTTACACATTCATTCAATCAATTTGTTTATGGTGTCACTTTTTTAGGTTAGTTCATAAAATTTTCATTATTAAAAAAACAGCAGTGGCTTGCTATTGTTGTTTTTCATGTAATAACCAAATACGACAATTTAAGTTTCTGATTGTTGGAATAAATGAAAATCATGGTTCAATTTTTTATTTTTTTTAATAAAAAAAACAGTGAACTTTACAAAGAAAGGGAAAATAAGGAGTACTATATGTACCTAAAATAAATAAATAAATAAATAAATCGTGCAAAGAATCCTTTGATTTGGTTAGGCTTAGCATTGTAAGTGGTCTGTGTCTCAAACTTAAGATTTGAGTCTAATATATTTGTGAACTTTTTATTTTTGCTCTGTTTAGGATTTTTTTTTTTAAAGGGGCATACCTAGTTAAAGCCTATTTGGACCTTTCATCAACAAGAATATGAACATATTTGTCTTTTAGACTCGGAGCTCGGTGGATTGTGTGGACTACCTCGATTTAGCCAATTGAGCTCATCACACATATGAAGGAAAGAAAAAACCTATCACACTAATCCATGGACCAAAAACTTTTACTTGTGTGAATGAATATCATAAGGCTTGGGTGATTACCCACACGTGATAGACATCGTGATCATTTAACATTAGGAGCAACTTCCTTGGATCGCCTAACAAATGTTTATAAGTGAAGAATTGATTGTTATCTTACAAACTAATTTTGTAAGGATAAATTTAGACTTGGAGTAAATGTAAGACTAAATAGTTGACATTTAATCTTTCCAAAAAAAATAAAATTAGCTCACACTTAAACTCCACCCTATATTTATGCAAAAAGTTTCATTCTTCCATGTTTACACCTTTAATATACGTATTTGGGTTAAATATGTTTTTAGTCCTTATAAATATGGTGTAAATACATCAACTTTGTAACCGAAAATGTAGTGTTATCTCCTTTTCTCTTTCTCTCTTGTGAGCCGTCACTAAAACCCTAGTTTTTTCTCCTTCATCAACCAAAGAGGGGTGATTTATGGTCAATTGTTGACCCAAATCACCCCTGTAACTCGTTTTTCTCTTTCTTTTTTATTGAAATAAGTGATTTTCACATCTATTTCGTTTTTTATTTTGTGATTTCGTCGTCTTAGTGCAACATTTGTTTGTTCGTCGTCTTTGTGCGGCGTTGTTTGTCTTTCTTGTTTTGTTCAGTTATTTGTTCGATTCAGATTGTCAGATCAGTTTCGATCCAGTGCAGATCCAATCAATGACTTTGACGTCATCCATGTTGTAGATCCGGAGACATGAGTATTTCAGAGACTTAAATATAGTCATACATGTAGGCATTTGTATTTTGCCATTTTATGCTATTAACATGGATGTTGTGAGTTTGCTCGCAGATTCATTCTTTTTGTTTTTAGCAAATTTGCATTGTATCGATGTACTCTATCAATTTGAATGAATGAATATCATTTATTTTTGTCAAAAAAAAAGTCCTTATAAATATGTCAACCTTTAATGTATGTATTTCTTCAACTTTTGGTCTTCCAAAAGTTTTCCATCTTCACTTTTGGTCCCTCATTTAAAGTAAACTTATATGTATAATTCATATTTTTGAATTATATTTTGCAGAAAAAGTTATAATATTATAAGAATCTGTCCCAAAAAAAATTAGAATTTTTTAACATAACATAAATTAAATATGAATTTTTATATTTTTTGAGGTTAAAAATTCATATTTAATTTAGGTTTTGTTAAAAAATTATAATATTTTTGGGAGATATTTTTACAATATTCTACACATTTCTGCATAATTTCATTAAAAAATACAAAAATTAATTTAAAAATAGGGACCAAAAGTAGTGATTGAAAATTTTATAGGGACTAAAAGTTGAAAGAAAATTTTAGAGTGAGTAAAACAAAAATTTTGTATATTTCTAGGGACTAAAAACATATTTAACTCTATGTATTTTATATGAAATGATTGACTAAAGGGATAATTAGAAAAAATGTCTTGCTAACAAGTGTTCTAAAGACGTTGTTTAAAGAATCTACAAAATAAAATTTTGTCTTAAAAATACAAGTCAAACACACATAAACGCCATCAATATATTCCAATATAAAATTTACTACTTTTAAATGCTTAAACAATACTCTAAGAACACTTCTTAGTATTTTCCTTAAAAAATTGTCTTTGGACGCAAACAACTGCAATGCAAAAGACAAATTGCCCATTATCACACACGAAACCTTAAATAGGTACTGATTAATACTGAAGTCCAAATCCCTATGGAAAGTACCAATTATCCTTCTTTTTTTTTATAAAGAATTATCATATTTTCATCAACTTAGGCTTGCAAAAAGTAGAATAAATTAAATTTACTGCTCCCTCCATCGTATATATTATAAGCACCATTCGACCAAAAAAAAATTATAAGCACCTCTCTGGTTATATTATAAGGAGCTTATAAATGTTTCGTGGCGGATTTTAACATTGAAAAAAAATCTTCTTTATATGAAGTTGCATGGCTAAAGTTGTCGTGTTGAAGGTTTCTCTCTTTATATTGAGATTTTTGAATAAAGACTTTCCCACAAAAAATAATCTTACATGTCATGAGAAGTCAAAACGGGACTAAGGACAAAGAACCTGTTTTTTTTGGCAGTGATTTAGTCTTAATATGAAAGTAGTTAAGTCCTAAAAATTTAAAAGGCCTAAAGATTTGAGTAAATAAAAAATACTTAAAATCCTAGGTCGTAGAGCAATATAATAGTTAGTTAGTACAAAGGTAAACGAGATCTTATATATAAAAGTTTTTAAATTTCTTTGACAACTTTTTGAAGTAAAAAAGGTTGTTGTCAATTTACTTCTTAATTTTTCTCTTTATTTATTTTTTTAAAAAACGATTGCCTATCTTATATATAAAAGTTCTTAATTCTTATAGACAACTTTTTGGAGCTAAAAAATTTGTTGCAAATTTTCTTTCTAATTTTTTGCTCATCTTTATTTTTTTAGAAAATGATTGCATATCTTATATGTAAAAGTTCTTAAGTCTCTTATACAACTTTCTGAAGCCAAAAAAATTGTTGTAAATTTCCTTTATAACTTTTTGCTCTTTCTTTATTTTATTAAAAAATGATCACATATCTTATCTTTTATATAAAAGCTTTTAAGTCTCTTGACCAATTTTTTGGAGCCTTAAATAGGGTTACTATTGTAATTATATATCTATGTTATCTAGTTGAACCTATATTTTATATTTATCTTATGTATTAAATATGTTTTTGGTCCCTATAAAATCGAGAACTTCTAAGTTTAGTCCATACTTAATTTTAATAGCTTTTTTAATCCATACAAAAAAAATTACTTAAAATTTTAGTCCCCGCTAAAAAAAGTTTGTTTAATTATCCTTAAACTCTTAAATTTTTTAACGATTTTTCTGAGACAAGTTTATAACACTATGAAAGGTTCATTTACTAAAATTTAGAATTTTTTAACATAAAATAAATTAAATATGAATTTTTTTAAACGACAAAAATTCAAGGTAAAAGTAACAAAAATATGGATGTAGAAATCTAATTTTTGCGTAATTTTTTGCGAAGGAACTCTTATAGGGACTAAAAAGACTATTAAAATTAAGTGAGGACTAAACTTAGAAGGTCCCAATTTTATAGGGACCAAAATCATATTTAACCCTTATCTTATGTCATATATAAATGTTGTTAAGTTCCTTAAACAACTTTTGGAGCCAAAAATAGCGTTAATATTGTAATTTTATATCTATTTTAACTAATTGAACCTAAATTTATTATCCTATCTTATGTATAAAAGTTGCTAAGTCTCTTAAACAACTTATGGAGTCAAAAATAGTTTTAATATTGTATTTTTATATCTATTTTAACTAATTGAACCTAAATTCACTATCATGCATAAATTTGAAAATTGTTTTTTAAGAGGTAATTACATTCGTTGATGTATTTGTTTTTTTATTTATCTGTATTTTTTTATTTATTATGTTGTAATAGAGTCAACAAAAGATTTTTAATAATTCTTATTAACAATCTCTCTGATGTGATAAGCCTTAGAAGCGTTGAGGGAGGAATTGAATGGGATGTCGGAGACTTGGAGACAAGTCTTAGAAGCATATGACTTTCGCCCGAGTAGAAGCAAGACATAATATATGTAATTTAATTTCAACAAAAGACGAAGTAGTTCTACCTTAGACATTGTTGGATATTTGGTTGTTGGCTTCATTTTTGCTGAAATCAGATATACAAGCAATGTGTTAGTCTTCAGACGTAGAACCTCAGAAGTTGGGTCCACAGAAGCTGAATCTTCAGAAGCAGAAATTCAGACGCTGAACCTTCAGAAGCTGAACCTTCAGAAGCAGAACTTCAGACGCTGAACCTTCAGAAGCTGAACCTTCAGAAGCTGAACTTCAAACGCAAAACTTCAGACGCAGACCATCAGAAGCACTTCTTCAGAAGTACCTTCAGAAGCATTTTACTGTACTTCTGTTTTCTCGCCTTGGAGCTGTTTATTTTCTCACCTGATCTTTTAAAGATTTGATTGAAGAATTCGTTCATGTTACTTGATCTCCAAGCTGCGTGTGTTTCTAGAAGGAAGATATTTTCGAGAGATATATTTCTTCAGATTGGATATTGTTTTATTTGTAAATATATTTTCAAAGAGATCTTTGGAAAATATATTTCTGAAGAATATTTGTGTCAATATATTTCTGAGAAGAATATTTGATTTAAATATATGTTGCTGCTGAAGGCTATAAATAGAAGACGCCACTATGGAAGAAATCAACTCGAACCAAAGCCATCATTGAAAGAGTATTCTTAGGTTTTGAGTCTGTTAATTGTGAGTCTTTCTTGTGTCACCTTGATGCAAGCTTAGGACTGTGTTTATTGAGTTGTAATTGTAGATCACTTGAAGCTTTTAAGCAAGAGTGACTTTTGTGTGTTTGGAGTGTGTCTCCGTCTTTGATTGTTATTTGAGTCTAAGATCACTGGGGCAGTGATTGTTTGAGGGGAAGTGAGAGGGGTCTCATATCTAGGAGTTCCTATGTAGAAATACCACGGGTAGTGATTAAGTGAGAAGGCAGTGAACCGGAGGTTGTTCACATAGGACTTCGAATTGATACTATTATAGTGGATTTCCTTCCTGGCTTGGTAGCACTACAAGAAAAGAGGTTTTTAGAGTCAGATATTAGCGTCGGCCCCCGACACCGACGCTAATACCGTCGGCCTAGCATCGGCCAGGCCTACACTATGTCACATATCCCAAATTTGTCTTACTGAAAAATTATAGCGTCGGCCTAGCCGACTCTAAAATTGCAACACTAGTATTTTCTTTATTTTATTCAATGAGCTAGCATGGGTCCATCCGACTCTAAAACTTTTATAGACAAATATTTTTTTTCTCTTAACACAACTACTTTCCCACACACTCGCACACTTTTCTAGTCTCTTTTTTCTCTCCTAAGTGACAAAAAGAAACATAACCTCTCTCTCTTGGTTCAACAACGTCGTCACCTCCAAGCAAGGTCCGGCCACCGCGCGACCAAATCAAAGTAAATGAGACACTTTTTGAGCTCCTCATCACGAGATCTATCTTCTGGTCCGATCAATTTTTCAGCCTCCCCTCCTCCGCCAGATTAAGGTCGTTTTCTGCCACCTCGTCATTTTTGTTCTTTCTCTTTTATGTTCTTCATTCTTTGTAGAACTATTTTTTCACGGAACCTCCGTGCCTGAACTGTACAGCTGCAATGACGTCCTCTCTTCCAAGGTTGAGTCTCTATTCTATATTTTTCCTCAGTTTATGCTTCATACTTAAAAAGCTCAAATTTTTAAACCCTAACTTCATACTTTTTTCAGATCTGAAAGTTGCTCGTTTTTTAGATCTATTGGTGTCTTGATTTTGTATAAATTTCTTACTTGGTTGTATTTTAAACTAAAAAGATCCCTTTTATAGGTCCCAACAATTTATTTTCCTTTAAATCCGAAAAATCACTCAATGTTGGCATAGATTGAGGTTTTCTTCTGTTTACATTCATGTGTTTTATGTGATTTGTTTTAAACAGTATGAGGCATAAACTTTTTCATTCATCATCCAACCTAGGCTGCTATTAATATTGTAGGATTTTTTATGATACTGTTTACTTGGCTAATGCCTGCATCTTTGTTTTAGCTTTATGTCCATTATGGTTGATTACTCAGCTTGTATGATATACACATTCAATCACTTTATCATTAGTGTTCCCAATGTTTGTCCTCATATTACCAATTTCTTACACATACATAGTCGTAATGGGTAGAGACTTCATTGGTTTTTTGAGGTGGCTGATGTTTGGTGTTGCTGGTTTTTTAGCAAGTTCGGTGTTTGTGTTTTAAGCAAGGCATTCTGTTTTCTATTATGGTCTTTTAGTGGGTGGCTTGTGTTTGTTTTACCCTTCAAAATTGCTATTTTAAAGTGGGTATCACTGCCTCTGTTAGAGGTCAGTTCCATGTGGTGCTTAGTAACAATAGGTGATTATCTTTCTTAAGTTTTTGGCTTTTGTAGCTTTAGCCATGGTAAAATTGGTTGTGTTGTTTGGTTGTTTTTTTTGGGTTATTCGTCTGTAGACGACTTTTTCAATGTATTGGTTCTTAGCACGCCTCATACGTCTTGTGCTTGTTGCTTCCCCATTAATAATGTTACGCCATTTAAAAAAAAAGCATAGTCGTGAGGGGTTCTAAATGACTCACTGACGTTATCAAAAATATCCATTTTGAGTGCAAATTACATGGTGAAACAATTGGTCAAAGATATCCATTTTGAATGCAAACTACATGGTGAAACAATTGGAGGTTTGAGCCGCCTTGTCATAAATTACATTTATTTTCTTTTCTGGTTAGTGCATATATGATGAACCTTGGTTTTTACTCATAATGTGACTTCTATAGAGTACGTTATTACTCAGTTATTTTCTACTGAGTCAACGGAACAACTATTCATGAATTTATTATTGACTTAAGAGAGGCTTTAAAACCATTTGATCATCAAAGTTGTTTTTTTTTTCAATTAATTATTTTATGATTATTCAAACTATGATTAATTGTAAGATATTTCCATTGTAGAATACTGCTGGGGTAAAGCTTGAAGATGTTGTGAATGTATCATGGACTATGGATTTTCATGGACCAACAATTGAGTCTACTAAAACTAAAAGCAACATGACCTTTAATTGATCTATTCATCGAAACATGACCTTAATGGTGTACAATATAGACTATTTGCTGCATTTTTTATTACAAAAATCAACTTATTTTATGCAATTATGAGTTTTGAGTGATTATCTAAAATGTGCAGGGAGTTCCTCATCCATCATCACTGCTCATGGTTGATGCATGTGCAAAGTCATATTCAAGGGAATATGCAGCCTTCCCTGCTCTGTAGTTATGTATTGCAAAGTTTTAACATGTCAATGGTAACCATGTTGTTTATATAATTTATAATTGTCATTATTACCTAGTTATGTTTTATGCGTTGATTCTCGCCCTTTATTAACATTAGCCTCTGTTCTGTTTTTTTTTCTTTCTTTTATTTTTATTGTTTTCTTATTCTCTTGTTTTGTCTTTTTTGTGTAGAAATTGTAGTGTTGAGATGGCTAGAGAATGAAGTCATGTATACATACGGAGAGGAATTTTTCAATGGATGTGGCTTAATAGAAGAAAGATGGTTAAAACGTTTTTGTTGATTGAGTGAAGAAGAATAAGGTTAAAACTTTGAGTTTCTTTGTTTGCAATTTGAGTATTGTTGTAATTGTTACTTTTTTATCTGTACTTAATGTATTGATGATTCTTTTATGTGTGATATTCATATACATTTTGAGGTTAAAAAAATATAATTAACATCTTGAAATTTGCTGGATAATGGCAGAGAGTTGTTAATGTCTTGTTTTGAAAGATTGAGTTTCTGCATCATATCCATCTTTCTCCTTACTCCCAAAAGCTTTTTTTTTTCAGTGATACATTCAAAACATTAGTGAAGCAAGCCCTGAACTGTTAAATTTGGATAACATCTAACTGTGAAGGTTGCATTGAAAAGATTGATAAATTCAGTGTCTTAATTAATTTGATATAGCATTTTTAGCTGAATTTGATTGAATTTTCGTGTTTTGATTAACTTCAAATTTTTAAGACTATGTTTTGTTTTCATTTGCCAAGAGAAAAGAAGCTTATCTTTCAATTTCATGTGGTTGTGTACAGAATTTATAGCTTTGTGACTTCTATGCTAATAATCTTTCATGTTTGTAAGCTTTTCGTAGTGATTTAGCTGATAACATGGCAGTGGAAAGGTCTGGAATTTGTCAAAGATGTTACAGAAGAGAGTTTTGTGTTCCTTCTTGATATAAGGTTTTTTTTTCTACAGTACTAATGTAATTCCCAACTGCTTTTATTTTACTTATTTTCTCACTATTCTCAACCAAAATGTCGCCTTCTTGGGTTGAAGCCTGCACCATATGTCTAAATTTGCAGTTGTACATAGTGGAATGGTGATCAAAATCAAGTAGAATGCGCCTTCACAAAAGAGACCTCTTGCAGTCTCATCCTCTCATGTTCTTGGTATGTTGTTCTTCCTTAAATTTCATCCTAAATATAGAATAACATGATACTACATCTTTCAATGTTTGGTTTATTTACTCAACAATCCAATAATGGGTTTTATAGAGAAATGTATACTTCTGCAAGCAGAGATATATTTTTTAAGAGTACAGTCCTATTTTGAGTTATTTTGGTTGATAAATAAACTTTCAATGATTTTATATAAGATTGCGAACAACGGTTAAGGTTGGAAGAGTGAAGTGTTCAATGGAGCCGTTATAATTGATTCCACCCAGGTGACTTCATTTTCTATCTCTTGCACATGTGCTGTTTAGTTTAGATTTTTTTAATTAGATGCTTCTTGATCCAATGAAGCCAAGTTATAAGGTTGTTTCATTAGTTGAGCAATTAGGAGTACTGTTTAGTTGTTTTGACGTAATTATCCACATACTGTGTTAGCAGGCTGTGTGGTTGTTGTGGTCTGGGCGATCTTGTTGTGTGATATAAAGCCTGGTTATATTGTGGAGCTCAAAGTGGTATGAAAATTTGCTTTTGAAGATATATTCAAACTTGTGTTGTGTGTAGTTTTTGTTCATATGATTGATGTGATCTTTTGTTTACTGTTATGTCATATATCATAGGAAGTACCGGAGAATAAGATGCGTGTTTCTATTATAAAAGGGATTGTTATTGCAAGGCATAATTGTGGACTCAACACTACATTCAGACTTAGAAGGATGCTAGCTGGAGTTGGGATTGAGTCTCTATTCCCACTATAAGTAATACCTTCCATAATTTATGTATATCTGCTTGTAACTCTGCACCTTGGCCGAAGTTTTGTTGAGTCTAGTTATCATTTCTTTATATGCTTATTATATTCATACTATTTTGAACTGGTAAAACATAATCATGTGATTCATGTCTCTATTTTTTTACTTTTAAGGAGGGTGTAGTTAAAATAGAAAATGCTTAAATTGCTTCACTCCTCACCCAAAAAAGAGAATAAAAAGAATTGATTCACTAAGAACCTGATGATGTAGTGATGATGATTAACTTTTGATGTGTTAAGTGGTTTATTAGCACAATGGGACGAATAGGGTATAAAGTGAAGGAATTTTTTTTTAAAAAAAAAAATCATTTAGCGTCGGCCAGACCGACTCTATAACATTTAGTTGACTTTTGAATATTGACTTTAGCATCTGTTGGGCCGACTCTAGAATTTTGTTGACTACTTAAGAGTTGACATTAGTGTTTGCCTCTCCGACTCTAAATGAATCATTTAGCGTCGGTTTGGCCGACTCTACATTATTTGTTGACTTTTCAGATGTTGGAAATAATAGCCTCGGCTCATTGTAGAGTCGGGATTAAACTCAGCGTAACCGACGCTAGTTTAGCCTCGGTGTCCAAAAATCCGACTCTACCCAGTAACTTCAACTTTTTTAGCCTGCCCCTGACACCGACGCTAATCCGACGCTAAATCTGTGTTAGTGTCGATTTTAGCCCTGTTAGAGTGGGTTTTGGCCGACACTAAATCGCAGTTTTCTTGTCCTCCAGACGTTGGTGTGTCACCGAACTGGGTTAACAAACATCTTGTGCCTTTTACTTTCTGTCTGTTATTTCTTTCTTTGTTATTTGTATTGATCAGTAGCTCAACGTTGAAACTGTGTACTTCGCATTACGTTCAGCATCAGGATTTTACTGCTCCAGAATTTCAGACATGAAAGTTAAATATCATATCATACAAGTTACACAATTTAAAGTTAAATATCTTATGGAATGATATGTTACATTCTCTTTGTCATTGAAGTTCTTTGTTTGTTTCTGCACATGGTCATAAGAAGACAAACAATACTATCATAACTTTGAAAGTGACGTTCCTTCAGAAGAAGACAAAATTGGTCAAAGTCACCCATACTGCTGATGTGTCCATCAAAACTTGCTTCCTTCAGAACATGTTCCTATCAGAGTCTTCAAGACATCTTTTGATCATAACTTTGACTTTATGTTTACCTTTCTTCAGTTCATCTTCTAAGTCTTTAGAAGTTTCTAATGCTTGTCTTGAGTATCAAAATTCTTTCCTTTACGTTTAGAGCTTGATGTATCAGAACAAAAAATTTGACTTTGAAGTCAGAATTTAATTATATGGTCCTACACACTTGAACACACATTAGAGTACTTAATTATTCTTTCATACATCGTTATCATAAAAACCTAGAGATATTGTTTTAAAACCCAAGTTGGTTCAACAATATTTATTAGAGATATGGCCATTTCAAGAATGAGTGCAAATACAAAAGTGTTCTAAGAGGTTCAGGCAAATCATATGGTGAAGCTTAAATGGTTCTAAATATGAGCTTATCCTTCTCATGGCAACAACCAATGATGAATTGGGTAGCATTAATGCTTGGTATTTGGACAGTGGTTGTTTAAACCATATCTCAAGCCACAAAAAATGTCTTGTCAATTTTGATGAATCTAGAAAAACCAAGATTAGGTTTGTAGACAACATAACTATTCCATAACAGGGAGTAGGAAATGTATTGATCACATGCAAGCATGGTCATAAGGCACTCACCACAAGTGTGTTATATGTTCCTAGCATGAAGAGTAATTTTCTCAATATGAGTCAATTACTAGAAAATGGTTTTACTATGCATCTTGAACACAATTAAATGAAAGTTTTTGATCCCCCAACACAAAAGAATTCTAAGAGCTCTCCTATCTCAGAATAGAACATTTCAGGTCTAAATCAATGCATTAGACTTTCACTAATTTGCAACTGAGGTGATTGATGATGGCGCATGGCTGTGACACACCTTTAAGTATGGACACGCCTTAACCTTAAAAGTCTTAGCATATTGAAGTTAAGGGAAATGGTACATGTTTTGCCAATAATTAAGTTTCCTATATATGTTTTTAAGAATTGCTTAATAAGCAAGCAACCGAGGAAATTAAATTATATTAAATTAAATTATATTATATTTTGTATTGAAAGGAATAAGTATATGTATACACATTGACAAAATTGTGAAAAAAAAATATTAAAAAATATTAACATCCGGAAAAAACTGCATGCACACCATTCTAAAGTGGGGATCGCCCGTCAAAATCAGGGGTGAGTTCGATTTAGTTCGGACGGATACAAATTATGCTGACATGTAATCAAACTTTTAATTACTTGTTGAAAGTGTTGGAATTCCTTTCCACTTGGACCAATCACATATTGATAGATTCCCTCTTTATTTTCATGTACTATATTTTCTAATTACTTCTTGTAAGTAACATTGTTAGGTATGGGACATTTGGTCAAAGTTCCACTACCAGGTGCTGCAATTAATTTTCGTTAATTAAGAATTAGCTAGTTATTGTTTTCATCAAGAAAGGTACACCCTATGCGTCTTTCTCACATGCTGCCCAACATGCCTTTGCCTTATTTGATTTCCTTTCTAAACTTAAAATCAGGAAAAGTTTAATTTTAGCAAGTATTTTTCAACTTTATGCATGCATTTTCTAAATAAACAATTTAAAACTTCGTCTTCGTCCCTCTAAAAAAAAATTATCTTCATCGGCTTCACAAATACAATTTAAATGACAAAAGACTGTTGAGGTAATTAATATGTTTGAGTACGAATATAAACTCAGAATTCTCTAGTTCGCTACACGTAATATATGTAAGTTTTGCCACTAGACATTCAAAAGCAAACTTTATCCTTACTTTAGTTCCTAATTTCCTAATTAACAAAATTATTTTATTTTATAATTGCAGTAAATATTTATGTTAAATAGTTAACTAAGTTACTATCGTTGGTATACTCTATAGAAAAAAACCGTCGATATATATGCACTACCAAAAAATTATAATGTAGATGACGTTATATTTTCAACGAGAAGCTTGTTTTGGCATTGTGATGTTTGAGAGATGATGATTAAGATTGTTTTGTTATGGCAAGGAGGAATTGGTGTCATATGAATCTTGAGGCAACAGAATATGAAGCTTGAGGCTTCCATATGCGCTATAATATATAGAGGTATATTATTTGAACAACCATTTCTATGACAACTTTTGGGATAACCATAAATTTATAAAAAAAAAGTAGATATTGACATGAAAATCAAAGCAATAGAGAGAAAGTAAAAACATAATGTTTGTATGAGAGAGAAACATGAGTCTAATAGATCAAAAAAGTGGTTGATGTTATTTACAAGGTGATATCTAATAGATCAAAACACGACTTTGTTATTGATGAATGAGTAGTTATTCTTAATAGGCACAATAACTTTTAAGTTGTTTTTACTATACGGCAAGCTATTGAAAAGTACTCATACTTTGACGACTACATTCATCTCTTGTGCTCCTAGTAGTGATTTACATTATCCTACCGGTAGTATTCTGAATTTGCTTGGTAATAATAATATGAGTAAACTTGATTTTAATTGTATATACCTTTATCAATTGAAAAGATGATGGTATGTACATTAAGATTTAACTAATGGTTTAGTATTTGGTATTTAGAAAAATAAATTTAACAAAAGAATTTATTATATAATACTCCATTTCTTTCTAATTATAATATTTTTATACATTTTTTTACAAAATGACCTTTCAAAAAAAATATTTTTATAAAATTGTATATATATATATATATATATATATATATATATATATATATTATTTTCTTCTCAAAAAAATATTTTTATTTATAAACTATTTTCACTTTCATGGTTAAATTAACAACTTTTTGTCAATTATACTTGGATATATTTATATATATAAAAAAGCTTATTAATCTTTAGGCAACGATCTTCTTTAGTTAGGGTAGGAGAAGTAATAATTAATAAGCTTTTTCATGTGCCTATTATCAAACCATAAAATTTAGGATGACTTTGTAGTACACCTTTTCAATTAAAATTTAATGGATAGGCAATTAGGCATGGTTCTTCCCAAAATCATCCATGAAAATATATTTCCAATTAAATATAAACACTAAAAAAGTGAGCTTTTGTTGATAAAAAGAAGACAACACTGTGGAACTTATCATTGACTTTATGACTCAAATTGGTCACAATCGCACATGGGTGAGTAATTATATCCCTTAAACACCTTATTATTATATTAAAAAGTTACTCCCTCCCTCCCTTTTTATTAGAGCATTAGAGCAGTTTACAAAAAATTTGTGTCTTTAGATAGAAAATTATATACAAATTTTTAGATGCATTAATTACTTTTTTTTAAAATATATCTCTTATTAATATTACCAATTTGTCTTGGTATATGAGAAGTTAACATTAAATATATATTTAATTAAGAGTAATATAATAATAGTTACACACATTTGAAACAACTTTATTACTCCAAAAACTTTTTTTAATACCCATAATTTTTGTAAATTATTTCTATAAAAAAATGACCGAGTATATAAGTTAAACTTAGACAATAATCTAATAAACTGCTTGAATTCCCTTGGAAGATTGTCACCCTGAAACGTACGATTCTAGTTACCCTCTCACATACCCTGCCTTCACTATATCTTAGGCCACGAAAAGAAATCTAGACTGGAATTAAGTTAATTAATGCAGTAAATTATTTCGTAACTGATTTTATCAATTTGGGGAAAACACTAGGAAAAAATGACACAGGTGTAACCCAAATTCATGAGGAGTGAATTCATTTTCATCTTATATATCCATTAAAATGATTGATTTTTCTAACTTACAATCATATTAATTATTTCCAGTCAAAAATATCATATTAATTATGTGTACATGTGATTGAGGAGATGATTTTAGGGGTTAACCTTCCGATTCTCATTCTCAGAGACGCGCCATAGTAATCCGAAGTTCGGCCGAAAGATAAATAAAGTCTGAAAGAATTGTTCAGCTGAGAAATCAAATTCGTCATTTAATGAAACTCTTTAAGCACTTAAGTTCAATTGCTTTGTTAAATTGGACAATTATATGTACTATAATCTAAATATAACAATTTGACAAGTTCAATTTTTTTACTAAAATAAATATTCATATGTAGTGCCAAAGTTGTTTCAAATATGATTAACTCTAGGCTATGAAAAAAATGAGAGTGACAACGAAAAAAAGAGTAAGTAAACAGATGTTAATATGCATTCACACACAGGCTTGGGGATGTTTATATTCTTAATAATTTAATCTTATTTCACAAAAGGATTAACGATTATTTTTAATTTAAACAGAGTAATGTAATTGGTAAGATTCATTTGATTCAACAAGGTCTCGAGTTTGAAGTGGAAAAATAAAAATTTAAACTATTTAAGGTGACAACTTGGGTACCCATTAATAAAAGGTGGGTAACACAACCCATGTTGAGTTGGCACCAATCAAAGTTATTTGTTTGTTTTCTATTATTTTTAATGTTATATAAATACATTGTTTTGATTGGGCCAACTCAACATGGGTAGTATTACCCACCTTTTATTGATGGGTAAACAAGAATTTCCCAAAATTTAATTTTCGGTAAACAAAATTAGAATTATTTTTACATGAAAAATTAGAAAATTTTGTTTTGGCAAAATGTTAAATCATAACAGAGTATAATAAATGCACGATAAAAAAGAGAGTATATATGCATGCTAAGCATGAAGCCAAATGAAGAGCAATGAGCAGATTGGACATATCACCCACATAATTACTAATGATCAATCTAAGTAGTTTATTCGAAAAGATCGTAGTTTATAGCCTAATCATAAAAAAAGTCATGGAGCTCCTCTCACCTGTAATGATCATCAGAATGTGCAATTCATATGAACCTTTTTCCTTTGAAATGATCATAATCAAATTTAATGAGAAAAGACTTGGAGATAAAAATAAAATTATATATAGATATTCTATATCTTAATAGATTGTGTGTGATTAGTTCCTCGTTCATGTACAATCCCATGATTTGATAGAAAAGTCACATGCAGCAACTTTGGACTATATGGGGCTTATTCCCCATTATGGACACAATGTTGAAGTTTATTTAAGTTTAACTAATTCAAAACTATGCAGAACTAATTTGATTGGGGAATAATCATGAAATGGGGCATCTAAGAGAACATGCTTATCGTGGGCCATTTTGATTTCTAATTATTCCACCCACTAATTATTTATATTAATTATATATCTTCTAACAATCATCATATCATATATATTTTACATATCCCTAATTTCTCCCATCATTTGAAACTCATCTCTCATACAAAACTAAAAGCCATTCCTTACAAAGGGTAGAAGAAATACATGGACTTATAATTATAAATAAAAGATTAAAATTACTTATATGAAAAAATATATATAGTGCTTTACGTAATAAAATATTTGAAGAGCCAGTGATGGATTCTGTTGCTCAGTACCCTTGATAGTTCTTTTCCCTTTTCTGATATATTAGATTACTCAATTATTATGAGACCAGTGATGCAGATAATTATGAAAAAGCTTACATTCTATTTTTTATAATCATCTTATCGCATAGATTGAAGTAACTACGTTTGTTTGACAATAATTAATCTTCATTCTGTATTTGTTGAACAAACAAAACGAGCTCTCTTATTTCAATCAAACTTTTTTAATACACAAGATCTAGAGAGTAATTAAATATGTGACCATTTTTTTATTTAAAGGGCTCAAGTCCGAGATTAAATATATGACCATTCGTTTGTTTAAGGTGTCAAAATCTTTTACACTATGAAACCAACAAAGAAAGCTCACATTATACTCCCTCCTGTGGATAAAGTTACGAGCAAATAAACAAAAAACAGCACGTGGCAACACTCATTCTAAGAAGTAAGGGTAGAGATGGAAAAAACAAAAACACAAGGGTAAAAAGGAGAATTCAAAAACCGGAGTCTCTCTTATTTAAACCATCGATTCACATGCAAACTCACACAACAAAAAACAAACCTACGAAAGAGAAAGGAAACATCACAAAACAGTTACAAAACCACTCCAAAAACTCTTGCATTACATGCCATTTTCTTCTTTCTCAATCTCATAATAACTTCTCACATTACAATGAGTCCTCTGAAAGGAAAGAAGAAGCAAACAACATCAACAACAAGCGGTGAAACGACGACACAAGAACAACAACATCAACAAACAGCATGGGGAGGAAGATACCTAGGAGTACGAAGAAGACCATGGGGAAGATACGCAGCAGAGATACGAGATCCTTCAACAAAAGAAAGACACTGGTTAGGTACATTCGACACTGCTGAAGAAGCTGCTTTAGCTTACGACAGAGCCGCACGTGGCATGCGTGGTTCACGTGCCAGAACCAATTTTGTTTACCATGATACCCCTCCTGGTTCTTCTGTTACTCCAATCCTCTCCCCTGACCAACAACAACAACAACCTCAAAGTTTTTACGACCTTTCGTTTGTTCTTCAACCTGAACCGGTTCCTATTCAACAAAACCCGGTTTTGTCTATTGACCCGGTTTCAATCATAACTTCCTCTGGGAGTTACGGTTACGGTGAGGGAAATGATGCTAATTATTTGAATAATAAATATAGTCTTCCTCTTGACACATTGGAGGCTAGTATTAATATTAATAATAATAATGGAAATTCATATTTTAACGTTGTTAGTAGTACTAGCAACAATGTTGAGCTTCCTCCATTGCCACCGGATATTACTAGCTCCGCGTGTTATAGTCAGGGTGATTCAGTATTCAACGGAGGTGATCATGGTTATTATTATTCATCATGGGAGCAGAATGGAGCGGAGGATTGTTATAATAATCAAATGTTGGGTACAAATATGGGAGCTACAGTTACAGAGAATAATATTATGGCAGGTTCTGTTAATGGTAATTTTGATTTTGGGAGCTCTTCATTTTTCTTCTGAGAAAAAATGTCTCTTTCATTTTCATGGTTGAGAATTTTTGTGTGAGTGTGTTTGTATTTTTCTTTTCATTTGTGCATGTCGTGGAATGTGTAAACTGTTTGTGGACATATTTCGCGAATATATGGGGAAATTGTCTTACGTTAGGAGCATGAGATTTTGTTGTTGCTGTTTAATTTGTGTACCATATGTGTAATGTAAAGTGCAATGTCTACGCTGCAGTGAGTTTTGTATTTTGCATACGATACGAATGAATCAAATCGTTAGTATGATGTTGATTTTGTTAATTGTAAACTAGTATTTTCTATTCCAAAAATAAAAAACTTGTATTTTCTATCTCTCGGTTTTGGTCAAAAGTGTTTCTGTCTCTCTTTTGGTCAAATGGTCTATGACTTACCCCAACAAAAAGTGGTCTATGTCTTGTTACATGATACCACTATCGCTACTAAATTCTTTTATTTTTTTAAAGTATACTTTGGAATGGTATAAATTATTTAAATACATCTAACTATCACAAAATTAATATTTAAAAAATAAATATCACATCTTTATGGTTTCCCTAAATTTGATAATTGGAAATGTAAGGGGTGCGAAAAGTAATGCCTCTGAATAAAAACTAGTGTGGGGCAAAGCTACAGCGTATCCTTACTGGACCCAAAAAACAGAGGACATAAAGAAAATTGTTTTTCCCACGTTAAACAAAGCTAAAACACACCAGAAAATGACATTTTTACCCCGGCAGTAGTTAACTGCCGTTGGAATGGTGCCACCGACAGTTAACTGCCGCCGGCTACCATCGGCAGTTAATTGTCGTTGCGGGCAATTATGCAGAACAGAACCTGCTATTTTTGCAAGCAAACCATTTTTCGGTCGATTTATTACCTGTAATCCAAAACAACAATTCCAGAGGCAGTACAAATCATACATCAATTATAATCATTCATATGCAAGAATAATACATAATCTTTCACAATTGACCAAAATAAAATCAATTCGACATTTCGTTAAAATTACACGAATGTTTGAAATTCAACAAAAACATAAATAGTGTTTGACACTCAACAACACATTACAAAATATTACATAAAATCTTTACCGACATTCGTTGCACATACAGTTGGAACGAACACAAAGATATAATACATTATTTTCAACCATATGCCTAAACATAAATCCAACGTCACTATCGTCACAAATAAGCCGAGGCCAATAGACCGTTTTCCACATGTCTTCATCTTTATCTGCCCTCAGGTCATAAATTGGCATCTGAGCAAATACATGACATGTATGATGATTTTCACCAACATGGAGAAAATAACTGTTAAGTTGTGCCTTCAACTCATCCATAGTGTCGGTCGGAGTTAGAAAAATCTTAATTGTCTTTTTGAAAGCAGAGCTTCAATTTGTGCAACCTCAGACATGTTTAACTTCACAAAAGTTTATGAAATATCAAACATCAGAATAATATTAAATTAAACGTAATAACCAATATATATATCAAATGCGGAAACATTATAATCAATAACAAAGTAGGTGCATATTCCACCACATAAAAGTTATATATTTATATATATATTAATATGTTAGTTATATATTGGCCACAAAAAATTGGCGTTACAAAATCGACCACAAAAAATATGTCAATGTAATATCGACAAAAAAAAAGGATGAACACCGACAAAAACAAAAAATCATTCATATCACATCAAGTCAATTTGAACCATCTTCATCTTCCGCAATAACTTGAAATTCTTGCTTTGCTTTTTCAGGAGTGTCACACACAATTGGATTGGATTGGTTTGACTTTTTTGGGGGAGCGGATTCTCTCGGAACCTAGCTTGTTGATCCAAAAACTCAAATTCTCAAGTCGATGCCTCTTCACTTTTGTGTATGTTCCACTCCGTAGATGATGGAGGTAGTGGACAACCATCTTTCAAAAAAAACAAGAATAAAATGATTGGGAATTAAGCCTAGGCACATGATGGGTTTTTTTGCTTAAGCGGTGGCACCCCTCTAAATGGGAAAAAGGATTCCGAATTTCTGATTTCGTGACTTGTCAACTCTACTACAAGTCTATTGTAATAAGTTGCAATGATATGACCCATGTCGGGAAAAGTCAACCACTTATCTACAAGTGCAATACCACCACTATTTGAGGGAGGATGCAAGCCATTTAAGATGTAGTTAAAACGATCCTCACTCGCAAATACCCGCACATAATCATTTCTATGATCTTTCAACTCTTGAATAAGATGTCTACGAATCATGACATGACTTTCTTCGGTGAAACCCGAGAACTCAGCTATAGCCCAAAAACCACAATTCCCATCGCATTTAACATCAACAATTTTTTCAATAAATGGAACCATGAATTTTGTCATATAGTCAATAGGGCTCAAAACATCAAACACACCGTGAAGCGGAGTAGGCTTTGGAACCGGGCTAAGCTTAGGAAACCGAGTAGGTGGTGGAAGTGGGGAACGTGATGATTTGCCAATACGAGCACCCTTTCTTTTAGGAAATGATGACATAGTTTGCGACGATTGACTATCCGGAAATTGGGAATCAACACGCTCTCAATAAGAAGGGATTCGACTTGTCGATGCCTCATTTGCTTTACACCTCACTTATTTTGGTGCTCCCTTGGTTGGTACTTTTCTTGGAGGAGGAGAAACCATTGTAGATTATGGAAATGCCAACTGACGCAACACCTCTTTGATTTCTAGTTTGATTTGACAAGGAACTTTCTTGAGATGTTCCTGAATACCATTCCACTCCTCCTCGACAGAAAAACCATCTTCATTACTTTCCTCACCCATACATAACCTTTGCCAATGACGGTGTATCTCATTCAATCGAATATGCTTGTTGTCACGGATTTTCACAGCAATAGTGCATGCACAAGGTAGCCCATACGATGTCTGTAACGACCCTATTTTCGTATGTTATATTTTTATATATTTTATTTTATGGATTTGCATTTAAAAATATTTTCTCGTAATCGAGAAATAATTATTTGGCGCGAGGATAAGTTCGTAATCGAGTTTTTAGGGTTTTGGGCGAAATTGGGCCTAGGGCGTGAATAGTATTGGGCTTTTGAGTTTATGAGTAGTAATGATCCTATGTATATGATAGTAGTAAGCTTAGATGGAAATAGAAGGCTAGGATTGGTCCTTGAGAGTTAGTAAGGAATGGATGGCCATGATTGATTTGCTTGGATTATAAGAGATTATCACAAAGACTTTGACATCACTATTCATTGTCTTTGTGGAGAAACTTGGAAACTTGAAGAGAAGGAGAAAAAAACAAGAGGAAGCTAGGGCAAGTGGAAAGCTTGAGTTTGCTAGGTAAGAGAGGTAGTATTGCTTATTCACAAGTGATTTTGAGAAGGGGAGAATGTCTATTTCTCCATCCCAAACTTCTCATTTCACTTTGTTTATGTTTTGATGGAAAGTTTTTATGATTAAAGTTGTTAATGATCATGTTATGCTTACTTGATGCTAAGTGATGTTGCTAGTATGTTTAGTTGATGTTGCTAGTGTTTTGAATTCATAGGAAAAGTTATAGAAAGTTAGTGTTTTAACCCTAATTTCTTTGCTAGATATAATCCTTGCTTGTGATTGTTTTTAAATGATGTTTTATGATGGAAAATCGTTTTTAACAAGTCCTGGAAGTTTGGGTAACCTTGAATGGGCAAAAATGGTGGAAAATCACATTTTTACATGATTTTATACTGATACGGTCGCTGTAGCGACGGACCGTCGCTTGTAGCGACCAGGCAGGAAAATTCCCTGCCTATCCGCGCTTCAAGCGACCGCACTGGCGCTTGTAGCGACCAGGGGCGCTTGTAGCGACCAAGGGCTCGCTTGTAGCGACCAACCCTGGACAGCCCAACTTCGTTGAGTTGTTCTGGAGGTCCTGGTGCGCGCGGGGATGACTTTTTGCTACTGCATTCTCATAATATATTTTGGAAACCTTGCCCACCATTTTAACTCATTCTTAATGCTTCCTAAAGATTATTTGTTCAAGAAAGCTTGAGTAAAACCCTAACATGATGATTTTTGTTAAGGCCATCATGTTGTGTGCGTATGTGTTATATAATGTTTGAAATGGATAAGTTATCAAAGTGTGTGGGTTTTCCTTTGAAACCCTTATGTGTTTGAGATTTTGGTATGATTGCTTGGTTTATTTGAGATTGTGAACATGGTTGAGTATATACATGTTGTGTCTAATGATTTGGCCATGAGAGCCCAGTGGTTGTGTTTGTTGTTGTTGTTGTTGTTGTGATAATTATCAGAGTGCTGATAATTAGTCGTGTTAGTAAGTATCATATATTTGCTAAGTGAATCATCATGCATTTCATGATTATATGATACCCGGTGCGGGTTATTCGATGATATCCGTGTGCGGATATGAAATCCAAGAGTGCTTGGTTATCAAGAGTGCTTGGTAAGGATATAAGTTTATCCAAAATGATTTGGTACCACATGCATTAGAGAATGCATTTGAGGCATGCATCCTTTGTGACATTAGTGTTCCTTTAGGAATTATGTGTGCATAATGGTTGTTAAGTGATAATTGTTATTGATGAGTTTTGTGCTTTGTCAATTACGTGTTGTGTTTTGGTTATGTATAATAATGTGTTATTTATACATGTTTATTGGTTGTGATACTAACACTCTCTGTTATGTGTTATCTGCTGGATCTTTGGGGATCCAGAATATCAGGTTGACGAGACTATCGTCGAGGAGTAGCATTTTGTTGTTTAGGAGCTTTCGTAGTGGTGAGGGCATAGCTTAGCTATCCTTATTTTTTTGTACTAGGTGTTGTATCCTAGTTAGAGTTTAGGGCTCTGATAGTTGTAACACTACTTTGGGTATCTGAACGTGTATGTATAAATTTGGCAATGGTCTCTGTTGTAGATTTGCCCCTTTTGAAAATCTTATGTATATATTTTTGTATATTATATGCATGCTTGGTTATAAGCTGTTTGTTATTTTTCCGCTGCTGTATGTGAATCAAATATATTTTGATCTGTTGATGTTTATGAAAATGCGTTTTCATTATGTTGTAACTTCCTATGTCCTTAACGTTTTTTTTTTATTAAAGTTAATAATCGGCGATTAAGGGTTAGGGTGTTACAATGTCCTTATCACACAACCACAAATTTCTTTGTCCATGCACAAGGTTTCCTTAGAACGTCTTTCTTCATCAAAAATAAAGCTCAAAGCAATCCTAGACACATAATCAGCCAACCAAGAGTACAAAATGACGTCTTTCTATCTATGTTCTAATGCAATACAACTCCTCCCAAATGATGTTTGTATCTCAGTTAACTGAATCACCAACATATCATGTATTTTCTCCCAACAAGTACGAAAATCACCTACACTATTGCTCAAATATTTCTTCAGTTTACCATGAGCCACCTCAACTCTGTTGGTGGTTCTGCAGCCAAGATGCAAGACATGGTCTGTCCATGCCCTCACTATTTTCTCCTTCACAACATCCAATACGGTGCTCTCGACATAAGTAAGAAACTTTGGAAAATCTTTACAAATATTTTTGAATTCCATTAACGCACTTGCATATAATTCTTGCGTAGGTGATTCAACAACAACATCCCAAGCTCTCATTACCTTGTTAACTATGTCACTTGGCTTCACCTCTTTCCCATCCTTCGGTTTCACTCTACAGTCAGTGATGCACTTTGCTCTAACATTTTTACCAACATGAAAATAACAAAGTATTGCACTAGTTTCAGGGAGAACAGTTGCTACCGCATTCATCAAAGTCGTATCTCTGTCAGTCATAACCACTGAAGGCATATTAATCTTTGATTTAAGAAGTTTGACCAACATCTGTAAAACCCAAGTAAAATTATCCTCTTTCTCATATGTCAAAAATCCAAAACCAACAGAATACGTCAAATCGGTCGAGGTGACCCCAACTATCTCAAACAATGACACTTTGTACATGGTTTTATAGATGGAGTCCATAACCAAAACTGTTGGAAAATTGTTAAACAACTTAACAGATGTTGGATGAGCCCAAAATATGTCTTGATTAGTAGTACTTTTGATAAGTGCCAAAAATGAGTTAAAAAGCATAGTTAATTTAAGCACTTAAGTAGCTTGTTTTGCAAGTTATCATGGGAAAAGCTCATAATCACTGATCAAATGCCCAATATTGCTTTTACTTCTTTCCCCATCCATTTGTGCAGGAAAATGCAAGTCAGGACATGATTTGAGCAAAGAATCAAGAAGAAAAGAATCTGATAAACTCGCCCAGCGAGTTCAGAGCGAGTCCTTGGCGAGCTCAGACAGGGATTTTCAGGAGCAGGGGAGCTTGATTTCGCTCAGCGAGATTATTCATCGTTCAGCGAGATCCCAAGGCGGTTTAATGCTACTGAAGACGTGGCTGAAAACCACTGGCAAAGACAGCAAATCTCGCCAGGCGAGTGAAATCTCGCCGAGCGAGATGTCACTTTCAGCTTTTAGTATTTAAGCTTTGTTTCATACTTTTTTGCTAAGAACATTATTATTACAGTGTGTAATATTATTAGGATATAGTTTTTAGACAGAAAATAGGGCTAAGAGAGGTGATCTTCATGGAGCAAGAGTGATTGAATGTGGAATCAACTAAGACTCTTTAGGAAATCAATAACTTGGCTTTGAATCATCATCTTATTTACACTTTTGTACAGTTGTCATGAAAATGAACAACTAACTTCCCTTTGTTGGGATTGGAGGTACTTTATCTAGCTTAGATGTAATATTTGATTATGCAAATATATGATTCTAGCAATTTATGTGTTATTGAGTTATTCTTGCTATTCATTATCATGATTTGATTTAAATGTTATTGACGAATACGTTTGAATCTTTGGTGAGAATAATCTTCTATCAAAATAAGAAATTCTAGACATGGAATTTGGTTTTGATAATCACATAAAGTGTTGGAACGTAATGCTTTCGGATCGTTTGATAGATTGGGAAATTGTCGATTAAACGATACGATCGATCTCACGTCGTCATTTGGACACGAATGACGTTGTCGAGTGATACGTGATAATTTCGCTAAAACGCTAGAATTCATATGCATGATTTTTAGATTATTTTCGATGCCCGATTGAGGAACTCTTATCTCAACGCTTTTATTCCCTATTACTTGTCGTTTTATTACCTTTTTTACATTACATTAGTTTATATGCGAACAAGTTACAAACCCCTTACTCAAAACGATAACGATTGTTGAACGGCTCGAGATAGCGCACTAATCCCTGTGGAGACGATAATTTAAAAATACTTACTTTTGTTACTCAACTAACAAAATGGCACCGCTGCCGGGGATTAGTGTTTAGATATTTTGAGCATCGCAATAATTTGCATTGTTTTGAGCATTTGTATATATCTTGTTAGTATTTTTTCGTTTCTTTTGTACATTATAAAATTGTGTGTGCATTAACCCTCTTTGTTATACAAAAAATTTTCTTGTTAGTCACACTCGTTTCAGATTCTCAACATAAAGGAAATCATGGCTGATCATCATGATTATTTCAACTTCTATACTCCATTTGAGTATGAATCCTATCAACAGTATCAACAATATCCGTCTGAAGATGAACAAATGGCAAGAACGGAAAATACTTTGAATATGTTCATGCAACAATCCATAATCAACATGCAAAATACCAACCATAGATTGAGAGCTTTATCATGTCAATTGGAGATTTTGCAAGTTCAATTAAATTTTCTACCAAGAATCATGGATGTTCAGACCAACAATCAATCCACTTTTGAATTCGGAGAGATTGTTGAAGACGATGTTGATGAGAGTGAGGAAGAAACAATGTTTGAAGGATGTGGTATAAGGGAATTAGTGGAAGAAATAGAGATACCACACAAAGTAGAACTTCCTCAAGAAAGGTCAGAATCTGAAGAGACCAAAACTGTTGATAGTGAAGAAGTGATGGATATTGAGAAAACAGAACAGTTTGAAGAAACTTGTGAAAAGAAGGGGATGAAAGTGAGCAAGGCAGAACTTGAGTTTGTAAAAGATAGTATTTGTTCCTTGTTCATCAAACTCTGGATAAGGAGTATATGGACTCCACATCAGCTCTACTTCAAGTTCATGGAATTCCTCACAAAGCAAAGGAATACAAAGGCTGATGTGCGTTCCGTCTCATTTTGGCCACCCTAACAAAACAGGCGTCGAGCTAACGACGTAAAACAAGCGCTTGTTGGGAGGCAACCCAATTTTGTAAGTTTTTTTTGCTTTATTAATGCTTTTTAGTAACTATAGGTGAAACTAAAAATGACAAGTCTTTTGAAATGCTGCATTTTTGAAAATTCTGAAACCTGTCATTCTCGCTGAGCGAGATTGTACTTCGCTGAGCGAGGCTTACTGATAAGCTTGCTAAGCAAAGTATCAGATGCATGATAATGATAATGATAGAAAATTGTTTGAAAGTGCAAAGCCAAGGTACTTGTTTCTTGCTTTTCTAGGTGTGTACTTGAATTTGAAATGAGTACTTTGCACAAAAATTTATCTCATATAGTTTTACGCGATAACATGCTTATTATGTGAACCACTTAGAACTAGCCTAAATGTGAGGAATCCTCAAGTGCTTTACATATATGCAGGAGACCGGCATTCATTGTTTTACTCGATTGTTTTATGTTAAATCTGATAATTGTTTTGAATTGTATGAAAGCACGGAAATGATCAAGGCATTCTTTTGAAATTGAGAAAAAACACTTGACCACAAAAAGCCTACCCTGTGAGAAGTGAGTATTTGATAACCCCATTTGAGCCTAATTAATCAGAATCCTTAACTATGAACTGTCAATATTTATAAGCACAATGCTTAGTGAATTTGCCCAAGTTTTTCAAAATCCAGTTCATAGTTAAATCACTATAGGATTCTGATATTCTTACCTTCATTTTGAACCCTAAACCATCATGTTTATTTGTCTCTTGCCTGATGATAAGGGAACATTCAATTAGGGTATTATTTTGAATAAGTTGGGGAGAAAAGAGAGGTATTGTATGTCAAGTAGTGGTGAAATTTAAAATTGATCTTGACAACAAAGAAAAAGAAAAGAAAAAGGAAAAGAAAAAAAAAGAAAGAAAAGGAACAAAGAAAACGAAAAGAAAAAAAGAGAAAAATTCAATAAATAGAAAAAGTTGTCAAGATCAAAGTACTACTAGTATATCACCAAGGGTTGATAATGAAATTTTGCAGGAAGTTGTGTAAATAGAAAGAATGTTCCTCTATGCTTGGCCATTTGAATTCAATTTTTCCCACATATGCCATTCCTTTTGGAAACCAAGCCAAGTTACAACCCTCAAAGACCTTTTGATCTATGCTTTTGTGCTTTTTGAGATAATATTTGGATGGACACATAACTTAATCTGGTTGTAAGCAGATTTGCCGGATGAGTGTTCAAAACCCTCACTTCATGATTTCAATTTGCTTATTTACTTTCAAAGAAGTGTGTTATGTGTGGTTCATTGTTAATTATGTTATTGCTTTGCATTGTATGATATGAATTTTGTGTTTAGGACTTATGTCATATTCATAGTATATATATAGATTAATGAGAAACTTCATACTTGCCCGCGCAATCCACATTTGAATTATGTCATCTGAAAACTTTTCATTTCTTTGCATGTATTGTACTTTTGTCCAAAGCCTTGATTTTTCCATTTCTTTTGAGTCCTTTGTTTGAGGACAAACAAAAATTTAAGTAGGGGAGTGTGATAAGTGCCAAAAATGAGTTAAAAAACATAGTTAATTTAAGCACTTAAGTAGCTTGTTTTGCAAGTTATCATGGGAAAAGCTCATAATCACTGATCAAATGCCCAATATTGCTTTTACTTCTTTCCCCATCCATTTGTGCAGGAAAATGCAAGTCAGGACATGATTTGAGCAAAGAATCAAGAAGAAAAGAATCTGATAAACTCGCCCAGCGAGTTCAGAGCGAGTCCTTGGCGAGCTCAGACAGGGATTTTCAGGAGCAGGGGAGCTTGATTTCGCTCAGCGAGATTATTCATCGTTCAGCGAGATCCCAAGGCGGTTTAATGCTACTGAAGTCGTGGCTGAAAACCACTGGCAAAGACAGCAAATCTCGCCAGGCGAGTGAAATCTCGCCGAGCGAGATGTCACTTTCAGCTTTTAGTATTTAAGCTTTGTTTCATACTTTTTTGCTAAGAACATTATTATTACAGTGTGTAATATTATTAGGATATAGTTTTTAGACAGAAAATAGGGCTAAGAGAGGTGATCTTCATGGAGCAAGAGTGATTGAATGTGGAATCAACTAAGACTCTTTAGGAAATCAATAACTTGGCTTTGAATCATCATCTTATTTACACTTTTGTACAGTTGTCATGAAAATGAACAACTAACTTCCCTTTGTTGGGATTGGAGGTACTTTATCTAGCTTAGATGTAATATTTGATTATGCAAATATATGATTCTAGCAATTTATGTGTTATTGAGTTATTCTTGCTATTCATTATCATGATTTGATTTAAATGTTATTGACGAATACGTTTGAATCTTTGGTGAGAATAATCTTCTATCAAAATAAGAAATTCTAGACATGGAATTTGGTTTTGATAATCACATAAAGTGTCGGAACGTAATGCTTTCGGATCGTTTGATAGATTGGGAAATTGTCGATTAAACGATACGATCGATCTCACGTCGTCATTTGGACACGAATGACGTTGTCGAGTGATACGTGATAATTTCGCTAAAACGCTAGAATTCATATGCATGATTTTTAGATTATTTTCGATGCCCGATTGAGGAACTCTTATCTCAACGCTTTTATTCCCTATTACTTGTCGTTTTATTACCTTTTTTACATTACATTAGTTTATATGCGAACAAGTTACAAACCCCTTACTCAAAACGATAACGATTGTTGAACGGCTCGAGATAGCGCACTAATCCCTGTGGAGACGATAATTTAAAAATACTTACTTTTGTTACTCAACTAACAAAATGGCACCGCTGCCGGGGATTAGTGTTTAGATATTTTGAGCATCGCAATAATTTGCATTGTTTTGAGCATTTGTATATATCTTGTTAGTATTTTTTCGTTTCTTTTGTACATTATAAAATTGTGTGTGCATTAACCCTCTTTGTTATACAAAGAAAATTTTCTTGTTAGTCACACTCGTTTCAGATTCTCAACATAAAGGAAATCATGGCTGATCATCATGATTATTTCAACTTCTATACTCCATTTGAGTATGAATCCTATCAACAGTATCAACAATATCCGTCTGAAGATGAACAAATGGCAAGAACGGAAAATACTTTGAATATGTTCATGCAACAATCCATAATCAACATGCAAAATACCAACCATAGATTGAGAGCTTTATCATGTCAATTGGAGATTTTGCAAGTTCAATTAAATTTTCTACCAAGAATCATGGATGTTCAGACCAACAATCAATCCACTTTTGAATTCGGAGAGATTGTTGAAGACGATGTTGATGAGAGTGAGGAAGAAACAATGTTTGAAGGATGTGGTATAAGGGAATTAGTGGAAGAAATAGAGATACCACACAAAGTAGAACTTCCTCAAGAAAGGTCAGAATCTGAAGAGACCAAAACTGTTGATAGTGAAGAAGTGATGGATATTGAGAAAACAGAACAGTTTGAAGAAACTTGTGAAAAGAAGGGGATGAAAGTGAGCAAGGCAGAACTTGAGTTTGTAAAAGATAGTATTTGTTCCTTGTTCATCAAACTCTGGATAAGGAGTATATGGACTCCACATCAGCTCTACTTCAAGTTCATGGAATTCCTCACAAAGCAAAGGAATACAAAGGCTGATGTGCGTTCCGTCTCATTTTGGCCACCCTAACAAAACAGGCGTCGAGCTAACGACGTAAAACAAGCGCTTGTTGGGAGGCAACCCAATTTTGTAAGTTTTTTTTGCTTTATTAATGCTTTTTAGTAACTATAGGTGAAACTAAAAATGACAAGTCTTTTGAAATGCTGCATTTTTGAAAATTCTGAAACCTGTCATTCTCGCTGAGCGAGATTGTACTTCGCTGAGCGAGGCTTACTGATAAGCTTGCTAAGCAAAGTATCAGATGCATGATAATGATAATGATAGAAAATTGTTTGAAAGTGCAAAGCCAAGGTACTTGTTTCTTGCTTTTCTAGGTGTGTACTTGAATTTGAAATGAGTACTTTGCACAAAAATTTATCTCATATAGTTTTACGCGATAACATGCTTATTATGTGAACCACTTAGAACTAGCCTAAATGTGAGGAATCCTCAAGTGCTTTACATATATGCAGGAGACCGGCATTCATTGTTTTACTCGATTGTTTTATGTTAAATCTGATAATTGTTTTGAATTGTATGAAAGCACGGAAATGATCAAGGCATTCTTTTGAAATTGAGAAAAAACACTTGACCACAAAAAGCCTACCCTGTGAGAAGTGAGTATTTGATAACCCCATTTGAGCCTAATTAATCAGAATCCTTAACTATGAACTGTCAATATTTATAAGCACAATGCTTAGTGAATTTGCCCAAGTTTTTCAAAATCCAGTTCATAGTTAAATCACTATAGGATTCTGATATTCTTACCTTCATTTTGAACCCTAAACCATCATGTTTATTTGTCTCTTGCCTGATGATAAGGGAACATTCAATTAGGGTATTATTTTGAATAAGTTGGGGAGAAAAGAGAGGTATTGTATGTCAAGTAGTGGTGAAATTTAAAATTGATCTTGACAACAAAGAAAAAGAAAAGAAAAAGGAAAAGAAAAAAAAAGAAAGAAAAGGAACAAAGAAAACGAAAAGAAAAAAAGAGAAAAATTCAATAAATAGAAAAAGTTGTCAAGATCAAAGTACTACTAGTATATCACCAAGGGTTGATAATGAAATTTTGCAGGAAGTTGTGTAAATAGAAAGAATGTTCCTCTATGCTTGGCCATTTGAATTCAATTTTTCCCACATATGCCATTCCTTTTGGAAACCAAGCCAAGTTACAACCCTCAAAGACCTTTTGATCTATGCTTTTGTGCTTTTTGAGATAATATTTGGATGGACACATAACTTAATCTGGTTGTAAGCAGATTTGCCGGATGAGTGTTCAAAACCCTCACTTCATGATTTCAATTTGCTTATTTACTTTCAAAGAAGTGTGTTATGTGTGGTTCATTGTTAATTATGTTATTGCTTTGCATTGTATGATATGAATTTTGTGTTTAGGACTTATGTCATATTCATAGTATATATATAGATTAATGAGAAACTTCATACTTGCCCGCGCAATCCACATTTGAATTATGTCATCTGAAAACTTTTCATTTCTTTGCATGTATTGTACTTTTGTCCAAAGCCTTGATTTTTCCATTTCTTTTGAGTCCTTTGTTTGAGGACAAACAAAAATTTAAGTAGGGGAGTGTGATAAGTGCCAAAAATGAGTTAAAAAACATAGTTAATTTAAGCACTTAAGTAGCTTGTTTTGCAAGTTATCATGGGAAAAGCTCATAATCACTGATCAAATGCCCAATATTGCTTTTACTTCTTTCCCCATCCATTTGTGCAGGAAAATGCAAGCCAGGACATGATTTGAGCAAAGAATCAAGAAGAAAAGAATCTGATAAACTCGCCCAGCGAGTTCAGGGCAAGTCCTTGGCGAGCTCAGGCAGGGATTTTCAGGAGCAGGGGAGCTTGATTTCGCTCAGCGAGATTATTCATCGCTCAGCGAGATCCCAAGGCGGTTTAATGCTACTGAAGTCGTGGCTGAAAACCACTGGCAAAGACAGCAAATCTCGCCGAGCGAGATGTCACTTTCAGCTTTTAGTATTTAAGTTTTGTTTCATACTTTTTTGCTAAGAACATTATTATTACAGTGTGTAATATTATTAGGATATAGTTTTTAGACAGAAAATAGGGCTAAGAGAGGTGATCTTCATGGAGCAAGAGTGATTGAAGGTGGAATCAACTAAGACTCTTTGGGAAATCAAGAACTTGGCTTTGAATCATCATCTTCTTTACACTTTTGTACAGTTGTCATGAAAATGAACAACTAACTTCCCTTTGTTGGGATTGGAGGTACTTTATCTAGCTTAGATGTAATATTTGATTATGCAAATATATGATTCTAGCAATTTATGTGTTATTGAGTTATTCTTGCTATTCATTATCATGTTTTGATTTAAATGTTATTGACGAATACGTTTGAATCTTTGGTGAGAATATAGGAGTAGGTTGCTGTAATTAGCAATATCAAGAACACAATGGCAGTTAACTGCCGATGGATTCAAACGCGTCGGCAGTTAACTGCCGATAGGATCATCCGGTGGCAGTTAACTGCCGCCGGGGTAAATATGTAATTTTATAGTTTGTTTTAGCTTTTTTTGATGTGTATAAAGCAATCATCGGACATAAATGATTAATAGTCAAACTATCACTGAGCAAAAGAAACTTGATATTCTCCCCTCTCCATATTATTCTCATAAGCCCGTCAAAGTTGAGTTAAAATACTGAGAAAAAAAATTATAAGTTTTGAAATTCAGATAAAAATATATTCATTAAAAGATGTCATATTGGTCAATTTGCAAAATATCATCTCAAAAAGGAGTAAAAGTAGAATTTTATGGAGGAACGTTGAAGTATGTTGGGGCTGAGGTTCAAATTTCAGATTATCTGAGCTTATAAGAAAAGGTCGATTGAGAAACTGAAAATAATTTTTTTTTTATTTTTTTAAATTAATTTGGCCTTGTTGTAGTGTAGTTATGTGATCTTCTCCATTTCCTCTCTATTGTTAAATTTATTAAATTTTTCTGAGTTTATAATAGAGATCTGGACTTATTTAATTTGTATTTTCAAACTATAGTAATTGAGGAAATGGAGAGAATATGTTGTAGTTGGCTTTGCTTTGCAAACTCGATTTTTTAGCGTTCTATTCGGCACTCGAAAAAGATTCAAAGAAGGATAAGAAGTTGGAAATAGATTACAATAAGATGTTGTTTGTTTCGGTGACACACAAATTATTCTAGGAATAACTTATCAGGGAATCAAAATATGAAAATTTGATTCCTAAGTATTTTTTTTAAAAAAGTGTTAGACAAATACGTTGACATTCTTAGAAAAATTGAAAGTTATATTTTTTTTTTTTAAAAAAAAATCTATGTAGAATTCCATAGGAATGCACTTGAAGATTATAAAATCTGAATATATAATTTAAGAAAAAATATACACCCAAATTATACAACTCGGACGTGTTAAATACTAGAACTCCGTTTTTTATGCTTCTAACACATGTGTCTGATTTAACATTGTCGATTACATAATGAAAATACATACGAAAGAGTAGTTTTGTCAATTTACTTTATATTATAACATAAATAGTCGAAGACAAATGAATGATTTTGATTAATGTCAATTCGACATAGATAATTCTACACACCTTTTGTTGATGGGTAAATAAGAATTTGTGTAATGTTTTTTAGTAGAACTCTGCGCATTGAGGGAATACATCATTTTTTCGCAAAATATTAATTTTATATAAAAAATTAATTATATTTTGTTTTAGTCTTAGCGTATTATATGTTTCAATTTAGTCTTACAAAAATGTTTCACCAATTAGGTTATTCCCATCAAGTGACCAAATAACACCTCACAAAATCTCCATACCTGAAAACATAATGTACAAGTTACAAGGCGTAAACTTATAGAGGAAAAGTGTCTTATGTGGAGCTTGGATGTGGACCGGTGGTGGTTTGGTTACGTAGGGGAAGGTCGCGGCGACATGGTGAGTTTGATGACGGAGACCGAAGGAGGAATGACAGACCCTTTCATGTTTTCTTTTGAGAATGTTTTTCTATTGTTTTACATTGATAGTGGTAAAATATGTTCTTTGATGAGCACTTCATGAAAATGATCTAATTGGAAAAACATTTTTAAAGTGAAGGACCTAATTGGAACATTTATTTATGAGGGATAATTAATCAAATAATATATTAAAATAAGTATAACAGATTTCACATTGACATTCACATAGTCTAATGATTTCACATTGAAATCTTTCTTGTTGAATAAGATAATCTCCAACATTGAGAGAATTTTCACTTGGACAACACTTACCTAACCAAGTAGTACTTATATTCTTTATTCTTTGATGCCTGGGAAATATCTTTATCCCTTATTCTAATTCATATTAATATTGCAACATTCATCGACTGTCTTTAAGGACACTTGGTCATAAACAACACAATATTGAAAAAATCTGGTGACTTTATCTCAATGAATTGCGCAATTAGCTTTGCAAACCTTGAGAATAATTCATCCATGATATTTTCACCAAACTCAGCTATTAAAAGAGATTCAAAACAAGCTCTGTGATACTTGGCTATGAACTCTCCTCTCATTTTACTATCAACAACATAATCAACAATATCTTCTTGTAGGTTTGCATCCCAACCGATTTTAAAAGTCTTCATTGTTTGAAGGGTAAAAGATCCTTCTGCCTCGATCACTTGTTTCACTTCCTCTATAGTAGGATGATATAGAGGCAAATTAAACAAGTCCAATTTTTCTTCTTCAACTAAACCCTGCAATGGAATTTTATAGAAAAGGCCCATTCAGTAATATGATGAATTTAGGGGTGGGAATAGACCGGGCCGAGCCGAGCTTTGCTTAAATAGGTCGGGCCTAGTTGAAAAAACTAAAGTCTAAGTCTGACCTATTAGTCTGTCAAAGGCTTTATTTTAAGCCTGACCTGGCCTTTTTAAAAGTCCGGCATGGCCTATTAGCCTGTCTAAAAGCCTCCTTTGTACCAACAATTTTAAATATAACATTTGACTTATTTATAAAAAGGCTAATAAACAATTTTGTTTTAAAATGGTAATAAGTCAATAAAATTTTGTAAAGCATGTACATCCATTTTCCCCAACTTTATTAGCATATATATATATATATATATATATATATATATATATATATATATATATATATATTGCATGTATATCCAATAAAATCTTGTAGAGCTACCACACCCATTTTGTAGAGGCTAATATGCGTGTATTATATAATGTAGTATATATAATTACATATATATGGGCCGGCCTGATAGACTTAGTAGGCTTTTTTATAAGCCTTAGCCTGACCTATTTAAATTAATGAGCTTTTTAAAAAACTTGAGCCTAATCTATTTAATAAACGAGTTAGGCCGAGCTGGATTTTAAGTAGGCTGGGCCATAGACCCCTGGCGGGCGGCCTGGCCTTTTCCCACCCCTAGATGAATTGATGACCAATAGAAAACATAAATACTATATTAACAAAGATACAAAAGGTAACTTATTCAAAAAAAGAAAGATACAAAAGGTAACAAAAAAAAAATACAAAAGATACAAATTGGCAATAGGATAATTGTAAAAATAATAACATGACTACATGTAACACATCATATATAAAATATGTGTAAAAGAACGATTTAAATTATCAAACAAAAAAAGGAGTATTTTAAAAATCTAGAATAATTCATCCTAGGTAGTTTTTTTTTTCCGACAAAGGAAAAGGTTATTAAGAAGAGTATTCACAAAATCAGTTGCAATTACAAGAGAGAGGAAAGAGGAGAAATCCTCGATCCAAGAGGAAATTAATCCCTCTTTAACTATCTTTATTAAATTTCAAAAGTAAAAATATTGCAAGAAGCGACCAGGGCATCTAAAGTGTGTATTATCCTGTCCACAAGTCCTAACTTAATTGATAAAAATTTCAAAATTGTTAAACCAAACGCTGTGATCTAGGTTTAAACTTTGACCTCTTCATTTATATGTGTGAGTTTCAATGATTATTTGTTATTTCGTCTATCTAAAAAAATAAACTATTTTTATAAGTGCGAACTATTTTCAAGTGTTTAATTAAGCTTTCATACTAATTAATTATCAAACATATATTAATCATATTTACCTCTTGGACCATCTCGTTGAGTACCATGCCTAGTACCTCATAAGAAGTAATTTCACCATTTTTTTCTCTCCCAATTAAAGTTAGTACCATCACACCATCCAATGCTAGTTCATGGGAGCGTGACGTTAGAAAATTCTTGAAATCTCTTCCAAATCGCTCAACATAAACCTCATACACTGACGGAGGGCTCATTCTTGTTATGTAGATATTACCCTTGATGAGTGGTTCTGCTTTCTTGGTTGAATATTTTGGTGCCTAATATACCATTAAAAAATAAAACAAGATAAATTAAAGGTAAAGACACCTAAATGATTGAGTTTCCTCTTCAACCCTTTCTAAGTGACTATGAGAGTGGTCATTCATAATGCTGAGTCTAAATAATATTAGTAAAATAGACTATTTATAAAAAAAAAATACTGAATTTAATACAAAATACTAGGAATTAAACTTTGATACGTAGTGTATGTTTTTTTAAAACAGCAAAAATGTTGTACACATAATTAAGGTATTCTAACACAATACAAAAAAAAAAAAGTGGGGGAAGGTACCTATCAAATAGATAAATAATAATAGTAATAATAATACACAAAAAGAAGGAATCTCTTTTTATACTACATTTGTCTCTATAAATACAACAATATTGTCGAAAGAGTTTTCTTATCCTTTTTTAAGATCTCCTTCAAATTTTTAAATTCAATAATCATTTTTGTAGTTAAATATATCTAAATTAATTAGACATATTTAACTATATTTAAGGCAGTGTTTGTCTTGACGTTAGTTTCTAATAAAATTCTTATTTTTTGGTAAAAAAATAAAAATATTCGGCATAGAAAAATTAGAAAAAAAAATCGTTATTTATGTCTCTAATTTACCTCAGTAGCTCAAATTTTTCTATAATTGATGAGTTAAAACTATTTGGTTTGGTGCTACTTACTTGTGATAGCCAATGGACGCAATAGGAAGAATGAAAAAAATCTATGTAATTATTGGGAAACAGTCTTCCATGGAAGCTCCCTGGTGTTGCATGTATGAAGCATGCTCCAGGATTGTCTCCTCTTTCTTGTTGTGTGCTTTGGTGGAAATCAGGTAGTAACTTCAAGATGGTATTGAAATCATTGTTATATAGATCATTGAGGTAAATTTGGAATACTGGTAACCCATGGTTTAAGCTTAAGCTAATTTTATCAATGACTTTTATGATATTTGAGACAACCATAAGTGCATTTGGTCCTGAAGAACAACCTAAATCGACTACTTTCCAACAACTGTTAAAAGTTGTCTCCGAAATCATCAGTTTCAAATTCTCATCAAGGAAAGTGTTCACCTTCATTATCGCTTTTTTCTGCACAAAATTTAATTTGGGTCATTATATCATATATATTGAATGGTGTGTGTCTATGAGTACTATATAAGAGGGGTTTGGAAGCGGATAAAACAAATGTTGATCAAGGAAGTGAAATAGGAGAGCAAACACACAACATACTTCTAGTAATTTAAATGTTTAATTGCACTTTTGACCCCTAAGTTTTTCGAATGTGCGATTTTGGCCCCTAAATTTTGAAATGTGCGATTTTAACCATCCAAATTTACCTCATTTCTGATTGGTGTAGCCCCCACTCAATTTTGTGCTTAGTTGGCTTATTTTAATGATATGTCATCTGTCATTATACCACATAGATTATAACTAAATTAAAACATTTAAAAATATAGAATATATATGTTTTAACTAATTTTATTAAATTAAAAATCTAAAATATATGTTTTATCTAATATAAAACACCTAATTTCCAATTTTTGAAGGTGGAAGGTTCGTTAATGGATTCTTTTGGATGGATTTTTCCCCCTCTTTATAAGCTTATAATCTTTTGGAATGGTTTCCATGAGTCCTTACTCAGATTCATCCAAACTAATGAGACACTCTGAGATGATAATGATTCATGGATGAATTTGGGATTTTTGGTATTTGGGTTCATGCGATGATGATTTTGAGGTTGAAATCCTTAAAACAAATAATCATTTGGGTTGTTGGTGTTGAAATTTGGTTATCTTGGAGGAGTTGTCTAGAGACTTGATGGGGATTTTTGTTTGTTTTATTTTGTGTTTGAAATTGTTATTAGATTTTTTTTTTGCTAATAAACATAGTTAAAATATATATTCTAAATTTTTTTAGTTTTAATTCAATTATAATCTATGTGGCATAATAACATATCATTAAAAAAAGCCAACTAATTAAGCACAAAAGTGAGTGAGGGACTACAAAATTAGAAAGAGGGTAAATTTGGGGGCCAAAATCACACATATTAAACTTGGGAGGCCAAAATCGCACAATTGAAAAACTTGGAGGGGTCAAAAGTGCAATTAAGTCTAATTTAAATGGCAAAATAAATGCATATACTTGAAGAAAAGTTAAATAGGAGGCTTAACCTTCCATAAATTAAAACATAAAAAAAAAACATCAAAACGTAGCAGAGCCTAACTGAATTGATGAAATTAAGGAGGGAAATGAGATAAATTGCAATTGTATTACGATGAAAGAAAACTTATAAAAAAGATTCGAATATTTCAGATTCTATCTCTAAACTCTTCAAACTTGTGAATGAAACGATGTATATCAACATGGAATGACATTCCTAAAATATAAATATGGGAAATTGATGTTTCTACAGTTCATCTAAATTATCAAAATTGTTTCTACAGTCAACAGTTTACTATTTCTACAATACATACAAAAACACGCACATACATAAATAATAGGCACACTAAACCATTGACAACCAAATTTTGACTTCAATGGTGGCATTTAGGTTGAGTTCAACAATTATAGAGTTTCTCCTCTCAAAAAAAAAAATTATAGAGTTTCATTTCGATACACTTTTTTCTACAAGAAATCATTTTGAATTATTGTTTGTATTAAAACTTTTATACTGTCATCAAATCACAATTAATTGTATTTGTGACTTTAAAATGATAAGATTAAAGAATGAAGACAATGAGTATATTTAAACATAAAAATTGAGAAATAACCAAATTTACAGAAAATATACTAGAGTAATAAATAAATAAAAATAAATTTGTTACAAAAAAAAAAAAACTAAGCCCCAACTTCAATTTTTGTAGTTATTTTGAATGTCAGGAGTTAATTGTTATTTTTTATGATTTTTAAAAACAAAAGTTGTTATTTTTTGTTTGAGTGAAAAGTTGAACTCATGAGTCACGCCTTCCTTATCATTTCACTTTTTATGTTCTTCTCCAAACTAGTGAACCAACAAACCATATCGGTGGCGTTTACAATGGGAAAGCAGAAAGCTTTCCCACCATGGGAAAGCCTTTTCCAATGGTTAGATGGTTGAGGAACACCATTTTTATGGTGGACTGTCTACATCAAATTTTTTTCCTTTCTCTTTTACACTCTTATATTTTTTGTTTAGATCTGGAATACACGATTTTTATCATAGACTGCCTACACCATATTTTTTTCTTTTCTCTTTTACACTCTTATATTTTTGTTTAGATCTGGAATTTTTTTTTTCTTGATCGGGAAACAATTCGTCGGATTTTCTCGCTCGCGCGCGCGCCCGTATTTTAAGAGTGACTTAGAAGTTGAATTTTTTTACGATTTTTTGCAGGCATGTTTAGGACATAAAAACAACATCGCCCACAAAAAACAAGAATTTTCCGACAAGGGACAGATTAAATATGAATTTTTTATGCGCCAAAAACTCAAGAACGCGAAACAACAAAACATGCACCTAGAAAACGAATTTTGAGCTGGTTTTTTGCAGATCCTCTATATGTATTTTTTTAGAGGTGTCTGCAAAAAACCAGCTCAAAATTCGTTTTCTAGGTACATGTTTTGTTGTTTCGTGTTCTTGAGTTTTTGGCGCGTAAAAAATTCATATTTAATCCGTCCCTTGTCGGAAAATTCTCGTTTTTTGTGGGCGATGTTGTTTTTATGTCCTAAACATGCCTGCAAAAAATATTGAAAAAATTCAACTTCTAAGTCACTCTTATAATACGGGCGCGCGCGCGCACGCTGATGCGCGCGTGCGAGAAAATCCGACCAATTGTTTCCAGATCAAAGAAAAAAATTCCAGATCTAAACAAAAATATAAGAGTGTAAAAGAGAAAGGAAAAAAATTTGGTGTAGACTGTTTTGTTGTTTCGCGTTCTTGAGTTTTTGGCGCGTAAAAAATTCATATTTAATCCGTCCCTTGTCGGAAAATTCTCGTTTTTTGTGGGCGATGTTGTTTTTATGTCCTAAACATGCATGCAAAAAATCGTGAAAAAATTCAACTTCTAAGTCACTCTTATAATACGGGCGCGCGCGCGCACGCGGATGCGCGCGAACGAGAAAATCCGACCAATTGTTTCCAGATCAAGAAAAGAAAAAAATTCCAGATCTAAACAAAAATATAAGAGTGTAAAAGAGAAAAGAAAAAAATATGGTGTAGGCAGTCTATGATAAAAATCGTGTATTCCAGATCTAAACAAAAAATATAAGAGTGTAAAAGAGAAAGGAAAAAAATTTGGTGTAGACAGTCCACCATAAAAATGGTGTTCCTCAACAATCTAACCATTGGAAAAGGTTTTTCCATGGTGGGAAAGCTTTATGCTTTCCCATTGTAAACGCCACCCCAACTATAAGTGTTTAAAATACTTTCTTTTTGACATTCTCTTTAACATTTACTATTTTATTTGATAAAATTAATGTGAATCTCACACTTTAGAAACTAATCTTACATAAAATGTTAGGATTCACGTTGATTTTAATCAATAAAAACGTTACTGTTAGAGAATGTCGAAAAGAAAGCATCCATAACATTTCACTTATACTAAAAAAAAACTAAACCGCATGCAACAACTACAATTTTATGTCAAATTTGTGAACTTGAAAAAATACTTATCATTGTTAATGTAGTGGTTGTGTTGCAGCAAAAATCAAAGAGAAGATCATAATACCGGAATTAATGAGTTTTTTACATAGCTTGTTTCTCCAGCACCACCCTTCATACGAAGAACTCGCTCCATTGCCATGAAAAATACCACAACTATGTGATATGAATGATTGAATGATGAAGCAAGGAAAGTGGTCCATATTTATAGAAGATATATAGCCACTATTTAGCCCCAAAATAAAAATTTTAGCTTTAAGTATGATTAGGGAATAGTGTCAAAAGGATAAGAACCTAAGAACCACTGAACCAGATCGTGACGATTTCTTTTCCATTCATTATTGCTACACTGTTCATATTCATCACGGCCTACATTATTTTATTTTAAATTATTGATAGATGAAGGAAAAGTACGTAAGTGTTTTCTTTTCCAATACTGTTCATTCTTTTTTGCTAAAACTATAGGGTAAAGGCTACGGTGTGAGACCTCAGTAGCTCTCTCACCGTGAGAGATTTGTTTTTTTTTTTCAAAACGCACGGTCTAGTAACAAAACGCACGGTCTAGTAAAAAAACGCACGAACCGTGCGAAATTTACAAACCGAAAAAATGCACGGTCTGATGTCAGACCTTGCACTTTTCAGTTTTTTTAGTTGAAAAAGTGCACGGTCTGATGTCAGACCGTGCACTTTTCACTTTTCAGTTTTTTTTTTAAAAAAATTCATAGTCTCTTATGGTATGAAACCTAATGCAGTCCCCCACCGTAAACGGCGTCAAACTAAGGACTCTCTTAAGATTTTCTTTGTCCTTTTTATAAGATCCTAAAACTGTCAAATGCATTAATCAAAGTAGTCATTGTTAAACCGTACATTTAGCATATCATTTTTAAAAAGTAGTCATGGTTCATATAATTTTGGATCGGTTTGAATTTTCAAAAAGTGAGGGATTGAGTAGAATAAAACAAAGGATATGGTTAACGAGTGTCCTCGGACACTCTTTAAGCATCCCTAATAAGAAAATTATTTTTTTAAAAAATTAAAGACTTCAATTTTTAATGTAATAAATGCACAAATTTTTATAAAAATTTATCACTTTTGATGCTTAAAAAGTGTCTCAGAGGTACTTGTTAACATTTTTCTAAAACAAATTATAGAAGTATCAACTATCAATCAAACATCCGGTCAAAAAAAAAACTAATCAATCAAACATAAGATTGAAAAAAAAAATATCACAAACCTAGGATACAAAAACAAATAATTTGACAGATAACATAGAGGTTTATGAGGAGATAACATAGAGGTCATGTGGTTCATAGAATTCCTTATGAATTTTAAAGCAGACGGTGGGTCGAAGTCAGTTCAAATAAGGTTATTAGTGGAACGTCACCGTACAATCTCATCGTCATGAGACCAATATACTCAATGCAATTGAGGTAATTGTGTCAACACTCAACAACCCCTCTTATAGAGATGAAGTTACCTTTGGCAAGTGGCTGGGCAATACTATGTTGACAACCTCAAGAAAAATTGAAAGGAACCAAATAATGATGGAAAACTTATTTAGTCGAAGGCTTATGGAGAAGAATGCAAGTTCATAGAGATGGACCCAATGAAAGATAGTAAGCAAAAGCCACAACCCTAGGAGAAATTGAATGAAGTGAAAATAGAAGGTCCATGAAAGGTGATAAAAGTTGACACTTAGTTAACACCTTTGAAGCCCGACTACGGGCAGGCAGATACGCGAATTTTTAAAAATTTAAAATACGATACGGTTAAGATACGTTAACAAAAAATTTATATTAAAACTTATATGCATGTAAAATACTTGAAGAAAATAAGTATTGATTACTTTTCATTATTATATCATTATAAAATTCACAATTTTTTAAAAATAATACATGTGATCAAAATAAAAAAAATGTAAAGTTTTCATATAAATCATATTATATTTTCATTCATATGTTAGGATATCAACATAAGCATCATTAAAAGAACTCCACAAATTTTGTCTAATGTTGATTAATTGAATCATCTCTCTCGTTATGTTCATCCACAAGAAGTATAATTTTAAGTGGTTCATCAAGAAACAATTCTACTGATGCATATCTAAAATGAATCATATACATCTCCACTAAATTTTCATAACATTGTCTCACTTTTTTACCCTTCATCTTTTCTGGGATACGTATACATGAATATCTTATACGTATATTTGTGTATATGTGGAGTATCCTATAAGTATCCGATAAAATATTTTTCAAAATTTAAAATAATTAATTCCGATACTTTGCAGGTACGTATCCGCAAGTATCTATGAAGTATCGGTATCTGATACGGATACGTCTCTGTATTTGGAGTATGAGTTTCATAAGTTAACACCCGAGGAGGAGTCAACCTTGGTCCAAACATTAAGAAGTAATTTAGATCTTACTGGCATGGAGTCCACTGAACATGCCATGTGTGTATTCATTTTAAATACATGTGTTCAACCATATGATAAGTGGAGCGTCATAGTTAAAGGTGTCAATTAAGCCCCAAAACACAAAACTCCACATAAAATGTCTACATCAAGCCCCCTGTAATGTTGGTTCATTTATTGAAATTGATTTGTTTGGCCATAGCCCACTAAATTAATTTTTTTAGTGGGTTTAGTGATAAAGGCTTCAAGGCTCACTAATTATAATTATTATTTTTGAAGAAAAAAAATAATAAAACAATTTATGAAAAAAATATTTTATATTTTTTATTAATTAAAAATCACAGCCACCATCTTCCACAACCAACCATCACCGGAGCTCCGGCAGTCACCGCGTCAACCATCGCCGGAGCTCCGGCAGCCGCCGCGCTGACCACCGTCCACCACCGGATTTTTGCCGAAAATTCCGGTCCGCCACCGTAAACCGCCGCCGGCGTCGGAGCTCCGGCGTTGACTGGTGGCCGACGATGACCGTGTGTTGACCTTTTTTTTAAACAAATTTACAATTTGGGCCTTTGGAGACTATTGTATATTTATTGGGCTTAGTATATTTGGGGCTTATGTAAAATAGGGTATATTTTATCTTGTTGCTTTTTAAACCTCCTTAACACATGGGCTGAAGCTCAAAAGTTAAAATCTCATCAAATTAACAGTCCTAGCCAGTCTCTCACGATTCAATTACGCCCCAACAAAATCAATTAGGTAATTCTTTTTGTCAAAAAGACTGAGAAAACAAAAGATGGGGATATATATTTTTGTGTAAAGTACTAAAAATTGTATTCTTTTTCCCGGGAACCCCTAATATGGTCCTCAAAATTAGGGTCCATCGGTGGACCTGTCCAAATGACCTGCTGCAACCGGTTACCATCACTTTAGTCTAGTCCTGATCTTATCCTGGTTCCTTCGATGCGGCCCCCACGATAACATCAGAAACAACAACAAATTCCTATGCTTCTAATCTTCTCAACCTGCATAGCATTGAAGAATTAACTTGTGAGGGCTGGTGGTATGGAAAGAGAATGGGTTTTTTTTGCAGCTAGGTCTGTAGAGTCCAAAATAACCATGAAATATTTTCCTATTCAGATCTGTTGAGATTGGACTTCATAGTCACTATTCTGTGTTGAACCTTTCCTTTTTTCTTCTTGTCCAGTAGCTCAAAATTGTTTCATCAAAAGTAACCTTTAATTCATATATGTTATGTTACGCCCAATTTTTTATTTTTGTCTTCTATAATCTCTTGGCTGGCGGTTTGAAAGAAACAAAAAGGTAATAATACTTTTGATATTTTATTTTTAATGCCAATGTATATATATAAAAAAAAACTAAATAAATCGATTCCCATGGAGAATTGTTTCACGCCGACGAGTGCTTGGAGAAGGGTGAGGTGGAGTTGGTTGAACTTACAATGAGAAAGGTGAAACGATGTAAAATAGCTCTGCAGGGAAAGAAAGATGGTGATGGATTAGAGAGGATACGCTCAAAGCTACTCCATCCGTTCCTTTTTAATTGTCACTTTTGAAAAAAAAAATTTGTTCCTTTTTAACTGTCACTTTCAAAGTTCAATACAACTTTAAATATTGTTTTACTAATATTATCCTTAGTTATTTATTACGGAGAGAGAAATATATGAGATAATATATTAAATGAATAAGGTTATTATAATAAAAATATAAATTATTGTATCAAAAGTAGTGACATTTATAGTTTGTCTTGGTTTGTGTAAAATGTCAAAATGTGACAATTAAAAAGGAACGGAGGTAATAATTAATTAAATTAAACTTTTTAACTAAATTGATGATTCCTTAAATAAAAGATGGCTTAAATATGTATATAGTCCCAGCAAATAGGGCTCATTTGAATTTTAGTCCATGTACTTGTTAATCCTTCCAATTTTTCTCTGTAATTATTAATCACTTGAACTTTGGTCCTAATTACTATTTTTTGCCCATGTGTCAAGTATTTAGTGACGTCGCGCCTACATGGCATCTGCTGACTGGGTAATCACCAAGCTGACTCAGCTTCTGATACATGAAGTTACGTTTTTGCCCTTTGTGAATACAGACTCTATAAAAAGACCAAATTGCCCCTGGCTTTCTTCAACTCTTCTTTCCTTTTTCCTGCCCAGAACGTCTTCTCTCTCAGACTCTCATTTCTTCTTCCTTCTTTCTTTTTCCTTGTTACAAGAACCCTAATTTCACTAACCCAAATCGAGTTCGAATTTCTTAGTAACTTCTTCTTTCCTGCCCAGAACTTCTTCTTTCTTTCTCATTTCTTATTCCTTCTTTCTTCTTCCTTGTTACAAGAACCCTAATTTCACTAACCCAAATCGAGTTCAAATTTCTCAGTAACACCATTAACAATCATCGATTTGTGGTTGTATAAGTTGTTTTCGTGCTTCAAAAATTCGCAATCATCAACCCAGTACCCATCCAGTAGATTCAAAAATTGAGTTCCTTCAAAAAATGGTCATGTCGACTGGAACTTCATCCACCCAGTACTCGCCTTCTGCTAAGCACTACCAACTTGAGGAATTGGAGACTTCTCGTGGAATGCTTCATATGTGCTGCTGTCAACAGCCTATGGTCATCTACATTGCTAACACTATAGAGAACCAGGGGCGTAGATTTTGGAGGTGTCGCAATTGGCAGGTGGGTGTGTAGTAATTTGAAGTTGGTTGTACTTGATAATGCTTAATATCATGCTTTGGTTAATTTAAATGTTTGGTTTGTTGTTAATGTAGAAAAAATGAAAATGTGATTTGTTTATGTGGGATGACCAATTTGGTCCTTGTACAAGGCCTATGGTTGCAGTGCCATCAAATGTATCAATTGAGCAGTTAAAGGACGATTCGTCGAAAGAAGGGGATGTTATGCAAGGAATGTCAAATGTGGAGCCTAAACCAAACAACTGTAATTGTGTTGATGTTATGCAAGGAATTTGGGAGAAGAAGAAAGACAAGTGGAAGTTAAAATTGGTGCAAGAGAAGAAGAAGGTGGAATGGTTGAAGTTGTTTGTTATAGTTAGTTGGGTGATCTTTATTGTATGCTATGCCAAAAAGTAGTGAATTAAGTGGAAAAGTATTAGTACTGTAATGTTTTCTGTAATGTGATTGTGGTTATGTATCATGTTTGTGATGTTTATGTAATGTGAACTTGAGTCAAATGAAGGTGTATTTCAATTTGTAATGTGACAATATGTAATGTATCGGATGAAATGTGATTGTGAAGCTAAATTTGTAAGAATGAAATGTGATTGTGAAGCTAAATTTGTAAGAATGAAATTTGTAAGAATGAAATGTGATTGTGGTGTTTATGAACTGAGATTCTGATTCTGAAGGCAGACTCTGAGATTCTGCTTCTGAAGGCAGAGTCTGAGATTCTGCTTCTGAAGGCAGAGTCTGAGATTCTACTTCTGAAGGCAGACTCTGAGATTCTGCTTCTGAAGGCAGACTTTGAGATTCTGCTTCTGAGTCTGAAGGCAGACTCTGAGATTATGCTTCTGAAGGCAGACTCTGAGATTCTGCTTCTGAAGGCAGACTCTGAGATTCTGCTTCTGAGTCTAAAGGCAGACTCTGAGATTCTGCTTTCTGAAGGCAGACTCTGAGATTCTGCTTCTGAAGGCAGAGTCTGAGATTCTGCTTATGAAGGCAGACTCTGAGATTTTGCTTCTGAGTCTGAAGTCTTATTCTAAAAATATATACATCAAAATGAAATAGGCAAGCATTCATAAACATATATGAAACAGGCAAGCATTCATAATTTACATTAACATAGATGTTGTCAACATAACTTGTTCATAGCCAAGAATTACAACCACTCAGAACATACTCCAAAATACTAGACCAACACTAAACCAAAAAATTAAACATAATTGACAGATTAAACATATTTGATTGTGTCAACTTTTCTCAAGAGGCCTAGACATGATCCATGTTTTGCCTCTGGTACAACTTTGACAGGGGGGTCATCAACAACCTTCTCAGAATCATCACAGCCATCAACAACCTTCTCAGAATCATCACAATCATCATCTATCTTAATTGGGTCATCCAAATTTTTTCCTGGCCCTTTCTTGTTAGCATTGACTTTCCAAACATTCCTACCACTTCTCCTCATTTTAGATAAGTCAAGATTTTTAGAATCTGTCTTTCCTTGTTTTGGTGGAACAGATTTAAGGACAATTGGCAAATGGTTTTCACAATGGTATATGGTTTAACAAAGGTTTTTGAGTGTGCTGTTGTGTTGACTGTTATGCTCACATCTGCTGTTGGTTTCACAATCATTTCAGAGTTGGTGTCACTCTTAACATTGGTTAGGACTTTTGCACTTGGTTTAATAATATTCATTGTTTTTGGATGAGTATGTACAACTGTGTGTACTCTTGCAGATGGTGCAACAATTGTGTGTGAATTTCTACCAGTTTGGACTGTGGTGTGTATTGATGCAGATGGTTCAATGATAGTTTTTGGTTTTTTTGGTTTGGGTGGCTGTTTTGGTGGATTCTGCTGTTTTAGAGGATTGAATCTAGGAGGGCCAACATGAGAACTCTTAACAACCTTTCTCTTCTTGCTTACATGTTCTTCTACTTCATCTGCCATCATAGACATTGTTGAACCTTGTGAACTTTGTACACCACGACCTTCACTTTGAACTTGACTTGGATTCTGAATTTGAGTCTGAACTGGAGTCTGAACATGAGTCTGAACTGGAGTCTGATCTGAACTTGAGTCTGAACTTGATTTTGGTCTTCAATTTGACTTACATTTTCGTGTTGTGTTTTTTTTTATGGTTTCCTCTGTCATAGAAACATAAACTGAATCAGAATATGAAATTGTTATTCAAATGAATTTTTATGCTAAATATGAAATAAATTACCTTCCTCTTTTGTGCTTCAGGGTCAACAGTCTTACTTTTGCATCCCTTGCTATTGTGACCAAATTTGTTGCATGTTGTGCATTTGTATCTTGTTCCAACTCTGCTATACTTCCCTTGTGTTTGACAGGGTTCACTAGGCTCCCTCCTCCTCAAATTTTTTGGTCTCCCAGGCCCTTTTTAAAACACTGGTGGAAGCATCTCCTCACATTCCACCTCATGCCACATGTCTTGCCCAGTTATGGAACTCACATTAAAACTATAGCAAGCCTCATATGTCTTCCTAGAATAACACTCAGCAACATAGTCTTCTGGGTTTTGGTCTCTCTTTGCCATGGTTGTGACTGCATGCCTACAAGGTATACCTACCAACTCCCAAAAATTACAACTACAAGTCCTCTTTGCCATATTGACAGTAAACCTATGTCCACCACCTACCATTTCAACTTCAAACTCATCAGCTATTCCCCAAGTTGCTATCCAGTTCCCAGCTTTCTCTATCTCAATGTTTAATCTTTTCCTAGGCATTGACATGATATCATATTGCCATTTACTCAACTTGTTCCTAAGTGTTGACATCCTATTCATTAGGTATGTTCTAATCCACTCACACATGGTAAGTATTGGCTTATCTCTAGCTACTAATATAGTTGCATTAAAAGCCTCAGAAATGTTATTCATTTAGACATCACATTTTGGATAATATGAAAATGCATGCTTACACCATAATTTAGGGTCAACAGCCATAAGCCATTCCCATGCAGGCACATCTACTTTCTTCAACTCATCCATCTTAGCAACCCAAGCTTTGCATAACAATAAAATTAAAACCCAGTCAATCTTTACTTAAGTTAAAAAAAAATCAATTAAAAACAATAACTTATTTGTTTTACCTTGTCTATAGGTTGCCTTTGCTGCACCCATCATCAAATCCCTTATCAAAGTTTCTCCTCCAATTTTTTTTTTAAAATTGGCATATAGATGCCTTAGACAGTATCTATGCTCAATTCTATCAGCCCACTCCTCAAAAACAGGTATCAATCCCTGCGACATAAACAAATGATAAGTGAATTGGTAGTAATTAAATCACAAAATCATTCATAACCATAAAAAAAGTACCTTTTGTTGATCTGAAATAAACACCCATCTTCAGTTTGTTCCAATATCTTCAAGTAGCAATGTCAAAAACCAACTCCATGCTTCTTTTGTTTCATTCTCAACCACTCCAAATGCTAAAGGGTAATACTGGTCATTTGCATCTCTTCCAACAACAACCAGTAATATACCTCCATACTTAGTTTTCAAGTGACAACCATCTACTCCAATAAAGGGTCTACAACCAACCAAGAATCCTTGTTTGCAACCATCAAAACAAAAGTAAAACTTGTTGAATCTTGGTTGATTAGTTAACAGGGTTCTTTCTACATTAATCTTTAGAGTATTTCTAATGGAAACCCTCCTCAACTCAGCTGCATACCTCCACAGTAAAGTGTATTGTTTCTTGGCATCACCCTCTAAATTTTTTTTTGCCCTCTTCTTAGCACTCCAAGCTGTATGAAAAGATACCCCAACAGAGTACTGGCTCCTCATGTCTTTCATTATGTCTGTAACTTTCATTTCACCAGTTGATATCATTTTAGGGACAACAATTTTTGTTAACCAATTGGAATTGGCACTCCTATTATCTAATACCCTATGACATTTGTGGGGCCCAATCAATGTCTTTATTTTATATGTATGGCTGTAAGCCACTTTACTGCAATGGACCACATACCCACACCCACTTTCCTTACACACTACCCTACACCTATCCTTGTCGTTTTTCACAAACTTTCTCTGCATTCCATTTAATACATTCCACTCTCTAATGGCCTCCTTGAACTCTCCAATTGACTTAAAGTTCATACCAACTTTGAATTTAAAAGTCTTTGTTAGTTGGCTCATCTTAAATACATCTGCCTTTGGACCATTTTCAGAGTCTGACTCATCAGGGTCATCTGAATCTAGCTCTTCACTTTCATACTCTCTTTCCCACTCAGGATCAACAACATCTTCTTCTTTATCACTCTTTGATTTTGTCTTGGATTTTCGAGCTTTGTCTTTTGTAGGTTTAAATGAACTACCATTATCCACATCTTCAACCATCTGCATACTTTCATTCATATCCAAAGGAACTATATCATATGGTTCATACCCATCATCAAGTCCCAATGCTCTATCATCCTCACTGTCATCAAAGTATACACCATCTGCCTCATCTTCACTGCTACCTGAAACCTCATTTTCAGTTTTTTCTACAACATCATCCTCTTCAGAACACATCAATACTCCTTTTCCTTTGTCAACTCCTTTTTCCTTCTCAAGACCTTTTCCCTTGTCATTGACCTCAACTTGAGAACTTTGTCCCACTTCACTAATAGTAACACAGTTTGGAATGTCCACCAGCCCACTAACTTCATCTACATCATGCTCAATAAAAATGTTAACTACCTTATTTTCCTTCACAACATAATCCTTAATCTCATGACAATCATCATCTGCCCTAATAATCCTAAAATTTACATCATAATCAGGCATCCACCATAACCTATACCCCTTTTTAACTTTTAGATCCTCTTCTACAATACCACATATTTCAAAAAAACACCATTAATCAAGGTCTAAACCTTCCAACTTTTTTACCTCCCCTCCTGTATAACTTATCAACCAGTCCCTGGTAAATCTACCTCCATAATGAAATGCAACAGAAACAGTATCCATAACTGGACAAAAAACCTGCGAAAACAACACCAACAGTCACGAACGAACTTGCGAAAACAACACCAACAGTCACAAACGAACGAACTAACGAATCGATGATTGTTAATGGTGTTACTGAGAAATTCGAACTCGATTTGGGTTAGTGAAATTAGGGTTCTTGTAACAAGGAAGAAGAAAGAAGGAAGAAGAAATTAGAAAGAAAGAAGAAGTTCTGGGCAGAGTCTGAGGTGTTGAAGAAAGCCAGGGGCAATTTGGTCTTTTTACAGAGTCAGTATTCACAAAGGGCAAAAACGTAACTTCATGTGTCAGAAGCTGAGTCAGCTTGGTGATTATCTAGTTAGCGGATGCCATGTAGGCGCCACGTCACTAAATACTTGACACATGGGCAAAAAATAGTAATTAGGACCAAAGTTCAAGTGATTAGTAATTACAAGGAAAAATTGGAAGGAATGACAAGTACAGGGACTAAAATTCAAATGAGCCCTATTTGCAGGGACTATATACATATTTAAGCCTTTTGAAATTATAGGTGTTGCTTTCTAAAATTTTAAAATTAATACTAGAAGAGTTTTTGAAATCGTAAAAGTTACCTTTTAGCTAGCACTTCGAGTTTTAGCTAACAAATACAAAGATTAATTTGACATTTATAAATAATTTTTCAAAGACTAACTTGATTTTAAATATTGATAACCGAAGGTAACATATATGTGCTAAAAAAGTAAAATAATCAAGAGACACCAAGAGAATGAGAGCTGTTCCTTCTAAAATGTCGCATTCAAATAAAAAATTGCTCTTATTTAACTATCGTTTTTAAAACTTAGCGTAACATTAGTTATTGATTTCTTAATAATACTCTAAATTATTTATTAGAGAGAAATAGATGAAATAAGATGATAAATAATTAAGGATAATACAGATGATGGACAATTTTGACAAGTGTACTAAATCGTTATCAAGTAATAAAGTGATAGTATCGTATCCTCAAGGATTGTCGTTCTAACTAGGCAACTAGCGTTACTTATTTAAAACAAAAAATAAAATAGAAACAATAAATAAAAATGGTGAACGGTGGGGGAGTATTTGCAAGTTAAGTCTGATTGCACTGAGCGGTAGTGAAGTAGTAACCTGATTTAGATTGCAGAATGTTAAAGTAACCCGGTAGTGAAGTAGTAACCTAAAGTAACCCAAACTTCAGAATAGGGTTTCGCCCTATTTCTAAGTTCAGACACCTTCCTAGGTATGTCACCTCCCTAGGTCTGGTGAAAGCATTAAGACCTTTGCATGATAAAATTAATCAGAACACATAAAATAACTAAATAAAATACTTAATTAAAATTAATCCAACAAAATAAAATAGAGGTTCCTCTTAGAACCCTACTCAATAGGATTTAGCTACTCATGATAACTAAAGACAGATTACAAAAAAAATAAAACATACCCTAGAGACTAAGGTTGAGGAGAGAGACTCCTCCCTTAAAGCTCTTAGTGTTTGCCTTCCTCTTGAACCGTTTCGTTCTGAATGAAGAATTGCGAATGAGAGAAGTTGTATTTATAAGCAAGTTTTCAAGTGGGTCTGAGCTGAAAAATTGGGTTTGATTTCAGAAAAACACCCAAGGACTGTTTGATTTTGGAAAAATTAGAATTACATGACTCAAAATGAAAACATTACAAAATTTCCTAAAAACCATAGGCAATTGTTCTAAAACACCTCTATATTGGATCAAAACCTAGATAAAATAACTGAAAAATATGCTGGAAATAACTTAAGATGACCTGCCATCAATAAGTAACATAAATCATATCAAAAGTAACAATATTTATTAGCTATCTTATTGTGTTTAAAAAATTACAAAACCATGCTTAAAAAGGAACAAATGGAATACTAGATTGTCTCCCATATAAACATGGTTTCCATTTTTGTTTAACAAAAAATTCTTGCATTAATTATGGCCATGGGAGACAAAGGATGTTGTCATGAATAGACACAATGATACATTGCTTCAATATTCAAGCAATACATTCTTTTAAAGAAATGTCTCTATTCAACCATTGCAACTTTCTAAATTTATATTTTGAAAATTACTCTTACACATTAGTGCAATAAAAAAAGCGGACCGAATCTGATTGCCATATAGTCACCATTTGTTGTTATTGTGGGCGTAAAGAGAAAGCTTTCAACTATAAACCATTTGTTTCTTAGTTGTTTGTTTTTCATTGACATTTGAGGTTGGCTTCAAACTTCCATTGGTTGTTGTATTGATGATATATGCCTCTTATCGGACTTTAAGTAGCACTATCCTTACCTATCTGAGAACACTAAGGCAGAGAAAAAGAAAAAGAAGCATGTGAACAAAGTGGAGCCTACTAGATTTAACTCAGTCGGAATGAGGATCCGTGCCCAAAAGGGTACCTCCAAAGTTGCCTTGACAACTACAGAATAATTGGTTCATTTGCTAAAAAATAGCTAGGAATATCAATACTTTTGTACAAACTTTCATAGAAAGGGTAGTCTTGTAGCAATTGTTATGACCAAGAATGGTCATAATTTGCGTAGCTTTCCTGTAAGATGGTGGACTTAGCCACCTATCTCCTTAGGACCTTTACCTTCTAGGGATAAATTTGGATTTTCTTTTCACAGGTTCTCCACTATGTGACTCTGTTCTATTGGTTCAGTCATCTCCTGTCTTTTATATTTTAGTGCTTAGATAAAAAAAATGGTACATGCCTTTTCTTCTTTGTCTACTTTGGTTTTTCTTTAGAATGATTTGAGTGATTAGTTACATATTTTGCTGGAGGAGATTATCAACGTATTGGTGCAATTTGGTACATAATGACAAGTCATCTTATGTTATTCTTAGCATGTTTTTCAGTCATTTTCAATAGGTTTTACATCCAGAATAGAGGAGTATTAGAGCAATTGCTTATGATTTTGAGACATTTGTAATGTTTTCTATATTTGAGTCTGTAATTATATTCTTCCCGAAACATAGCAATTTTACGGTGTTTTGATGTAATTCAAGAAGAAATCATGCAAATCGGCAAAGCAAGACATCTGAAGATTTGTGAAGACCTTGGGAAGATGAATAATGAAGATTCAAGATTCCTCAGAAAACTTTACAGAGGGAGGAATTTTGTTCCCAAGTTCTAAGACATCTTATATGGAAGCAAACACCCAAGAAGACGAAGAAATAGGCGTTCCGGGGCACAAACAACACTCCCATGCACCTGGCACACGTTTTCGTGCACCTGGGCACATGAGGAGGCGCTGGTGCATGAGTGTAGGCACCTGGCGCCTGAAACACCACTCACATGCGCATGGAGCATGGTCCTAGGCGCCTGGTGCCTGTTCCTTGCGGGCCAAGGCGTTGTTTTGTGACTTTTTGGTGTGAAAAGCCGGGTATTTTAGCCCAAGTTCAAGTGGAAACTCTCCCTATAAATGCCACATTCCTCATTCACAATTTCTCATTCAGAACGAAGCGGTTCAAGAGGAAGCTAAGCACTAGGAGCTTCAAGGGAGGAGTCTCTCTCCTCACTTAAGGTTTTTCTAGGGTATGTTTTATTTCTTTTGTAATTTGTCTTTAGTTACCATGAGTAACTAAATCTTTTTAGGCTAGGGTTCTAAGATGAACCTCTATTCTGGTTGTTGGATAATTTATTTAATTTAAAGTCTTTATTTTAGTTATTTGTCTTTATGCTGCTTGTCATACCCCATTTTTTGACCCATTTTTGTCTCGTTTTGCTCATCTTTTAAAGCCGAGATTTTCGTCGTTTCAGACGAAATTTCGGCAGGGAGGTATTTTAAAATACCTCATGTCACTTTTTATCTCGTTTATTTATTTTATTTTATTTACTTTTTATCTTTACTTTTAATTTCAGTTTTTTATTGTCATTGATTTCATTTTTATCATTACTATTATTACCATTTATTTATTTCCTTTTTTATTATTATCATTATTATTATTTATTACTACTATTATTATCATTTTTATTTTTTATTTTTGGTCCAAGGTCAACAAAAAACACACTGCTGCAGGGGGCGCCCCTTTCCTGAGATTTTTCATCATTTCATTCTGTCCAAATCTCCCAAAAATCCTCACAAAATCTACACAAATCATCACACTGTCACTTCCTCATAAATTTTTACCACAATCTTGGCCAAAGCAGAGAAAACCCAGCTTGCAAGATAACCTTGTTGGTCAACAATAACAGCTTAAAATGTCTATAATACAACACCCAAAAATCACAAGAAGAGGGGAGGGTTTTTTTTCAGAACAAAAGAAAAAAACACAAAAATAGCACAACACAACTAAGCTTCCAACTCTCCCCTCCCCCTCAAAAAATTTTTCGGCCACCACCAACCACAAAAACAACACAAACAGCAAAACAACACAACACACCCAGCAAAACACACAGCCCAACAAAAGCACCACCACAACCCAGCAAAACACACAACTCAGCAAAACACCACACAAGTCACACACACACTCGGCCAACACAATACCCAGCAGCAAACAGCCCACACACCCACACACCTACACGACCCACACACACCCACACAACCCACACGACCCACACACACGCCGGCAGCACAGCCACACACACGCACCACACACACACGTACCACACATACAAAAACAGCAAGAACAAAGCCTAACACAAAACCGAATCACAAAAAGGAGAAAAGAGGTAGTTTTATTTTTTCGTTTTAAAATGTAGATCTACTCTTTTCTAAAGAGTTTTTGGGAAAAATAAGCCCGGATTAGGGAAGAGGAGAAGAAAGGATATGGGAAAAGTGGTTTTTTTAAAAAAAAGGGGAAGTTTTTCTCTCCGGCGCGGTGGCGCCGCCGCCTAGGCCGGCGGCCACCACGCCGGAAACTCACCGGCGGCCAGGTTTTATGAGAGAGGGGAGAGAGATGAGAGAAGGCGGTTAGAGAGAAGAAGAGGTGAGAGAAAGAATTGTGAAAATGAATGAAAATGTGAAGGGAATGGGTTTAAATACCCCCTCCCTGATTCAGTGTGCGTGGGTGTACGCGTTAGCGTGCACCCTCTCCCCTCTGGCCCTCTGATTTTAAATCAGATGGCTCTGGTTATTTCCCCTTGTGATCAGATCAGGGCCCTCTGAATAATCAGACGGCCCAGATCAAATCACGCTGGCCCAATGCATTTTGGGCCTATTTCTTTTAATCTGATCTGTTTTTCACTTCCAGCACCCCCCAGTTTTATTTTTACACCTCCCTATTTTATTTCTTTTATTTTTTCCTTTGCAATTTTATTTTCCTTTTTATTATTATTTCCTTTTATTGTTTTTTTTTTTGTTTTTTTACATCTCATTTATTTATTTACCACATCATCTCATGCATTTTATTTTTTATTTTTTATTGTTCATTTTTATTTTTGCATTTTTTTTGTCATTTGAATATATGTATTTAGAAACAAAGTATATAAATATGCATTGCATTATTTTTTCATTTTTCATAGTTTAATTCATAATCCAAGAAAAAGGGATTTTTCATTTTGATCCAACATCGTTTTTAATTCCCTCGCGTTTAGTTTATTTTATCGCATTTAATTTCTTTCTAACTCCAAGTAAAAATCATAAAAACCAAAAACATTCAAATATTCAAAAACTTCATCAAAAATATTCTTCATTAACAAAGCCTTGGATTTCAAACCAAGCAACTTTCTTTTCAAATTTCAATCAATCTTAATCATATTAGACTTTATTTTTACAATTAAAATCAATCAAACTTCACTCACTCGCCACTTTGGCTCATTTTATCTTTCACAAACATTTTCAAACTTTAAAATCAACATAACTAATCACTCGGCTTTTTTACCCCGAACTACATGGTTTTGATCTCATTCGGGTATGTAGGCAAAGGACCTTGTCCTTCCAAATCAATAAAAACAACAAAAACATTTTCTTTCTTGTTTCAATAACTTGAACAACACTTGTTCATAAGTTGCAACAACTAATTTGAGTTTTAAACTTTTTTCATAAATTTTTTGACTAAGTGCTTTGCCCCTTTGGGATTTCTTAAAATTCAAGCAAAACTTGAATGAAAAAGGGTGGTTTGACGTATGTCTCTCCTTTCCCCGATTGGATAAACACTTGACGTATGTCTCGTTGCTTAGACGATCGTCATTCTTTTCTAGCTTCCCCAAAAATACGTTTTCTCAAATTCAAACAAAACTTGAATGAAAAAGGGTGGTTTGACGTATGTCTCTCCATTTCCCCGGTTGTACGAATGCTTGATGTATGTCTCGTTGCTCGGACAATCGTCATTCTATTTTCAAAAACGAAGCATAAAACAAATCCAACTCACCAATTTTGGCCCTTGTGGTCAATCCGAACCTTTCGCGCCTTTGCGCGTTTATTTTAACCATTTTTACGCCTTGCGCGAATTTATCGCCTCCGCGCGTTTGTCGTTTATTTTCAAGCTTTTTACGCCCCTGTGCGTTTGTCTTTTATTTATTTTTCAAAACATTCACGCCTTGCGCGAGTTTATCGCCTTAGCGTCCACCTTTCATCATGTTAAAACTTTGTACGTCTTCGTACGTTTTAAAACCTTTGTTCAAGTCCGAGTGCAAAATCTTTTTTATCAAATCATTTACTTTTATGCATTGTCGTCAATGAACAGTTCGGCAACAACCCGAACAGTTGACATTTACTTTCATTACTTTCTCTTTTTTTCAAACTTTTTCGCTCGGACGCGATCAAATCTTTTTTAACTAAAACGAACCAACATACAAACTTTTTCTACCAAAGAACTACGTACGCTTTGAATTCTCCGACTACCGGGAGATACGTAGGAGCAAGATCGACATCTTGTCAAGCCCATCAATAAAAAATCTTTTTTCTTTTCTCTTTCGTTTGTTTTTATCTCTTTCTTCACTTCACATTGTATTTTCTTTTTCTTTTTGTTTATATATATATGTTTAAGCGCGCAAGCAAAACATCAAAAACATTTTAAGCCTAAGTTAACTAAGAGGTTCCCGTTGAGTACAACGGATGTGAGGGGTGCTAATACCTTCCCCTCGCATAATCGACTTTCGAACCTAAAATCTTTTCTCAAGGTAATTTAGAACTTTTTTCCTTTTTCCCCGAAAAATTAAAAGTTCAGTCGTGATTTAAAATTAGTGATTCAACGCTTCCCAATAGCTTGATATCCGAAATTCGACGCGACAAAAATGGCGACTTCACTGGGGACATTGTAAAACGCTTAAACACTTTGTTTTTGTGTATGACAAGTCAAGCCTATCTTAGTTGGCTTTTAGGCTAAAATGTCTTGGTTTTGCATGCACGCTTGTGCCTTATTATCATTATTTGTTTATCATTTGCTTTATATGTATTTGTTTCATATTTGCTTTATATTCATATTATATCAATTGTGGGGATGTTACTTGAGCGGTGTTACTCCACATTGTTCGGGTTAATGCCGGACGTGTGAGGCTCTATTCCCGAGCTTTGAGAAAAAAATTAAGATAGGATGGGGTTGCGTAGCGGAGGCCCACTTGACGTATGTCTTGAAGGGAAGATGCGAAAACCCCGCCTAGAGTAGATTTCACTTGGAATATATTGAGGTCTTGCGAGTATTTGCAATTGACGACAATAGTTCCTTGTGAGGTCCGTGATCTCTAGGGACCTTTTTAGAAAATCTCATCTTTAGAGCCTACACGTGAGGAGGGGGGAAATTTTGAACATACATATGCATACCATACATTTACATGCATGAAAATAATTTTCGCATATCACTCTGCTTTATAGGAAATTAATTGCACTTTTTAATTTCCTTGTAAAGCAAAACAAAAAAAATTTTCATGCATTTACATACATCATTCATTATCATGCATACGTCCATCTTCGAGTCCAAAACTCCTTTCCCTTTTTACCCTAAGGATTTCTTACAATCCGAATTGAGTCATCAGTGTTCGCATTTTATTCGCAACACTACATCCCCGTCAAGAAAAAATGGCTCGTCGTCCCAAAGCAAACCACACATATAACACTAGACCCCCCGGTTGTACATGGGGCATGCCATTCGACTTTGGTGAGGAATTCATCCATATTCCCACTACTCATCAAAAGATTCCGGTACCTCAACCCGGATCTTAGAATATATCCACCAAGTATTAAACATGTATTAAAACATCAAAAGCACAAGAGAAGCTGAAGAAGACTATGGTAGAAGATCTGAAGAAAGGTCAACTAGAAGTCAACATCTTGGATCAGAAGAAAAGGACGCCTCTCAGAAGCTGAAGATTAACCTCATCAGACTCTGTGAAGATCATTAGACTCAGAAGACCCCATAAGACTTGGAAGACCCCCAGACTCAACAGATCCTAAGGAACCCAGACTCCATGTTAGATTTGTCGTCTTCTATAGATGTCTCCATCAAAGGATCTGAGTATCGTTTTGTCTTCTTCTGACCACATGTAGAAACAGACAAAGTTCTTCAAGGACAAAGAGAATGAACAGATACTTCATGTTTCAGCAAAGGATTTTCGAATGTCTATCCAACATAATTATTCATATCAGGCAATGGCCCAACGCCCTTGATTTGAAGCTTCTCAGTGACTCTTAATGCACTGCCACTCTTCTCCAACGTCTCTCAATTCCCTGCCTATATAAGGAGCTGAAGACCTGAAGAAGATTAACAAGACTCTGTTATTTTACTGTGCCATTACTCTGCCAAAATCAAATAGCGCAAAACACTTAGGATTTCCGTTTCAACTTTTGTATCTTAGAAATCCTAAAGTCAGAAGAGTCAGTTCAAACATTGTTCAGTTTACACTACCATTGTTATATTTAGTGTAAGAACAAATTTGTTTATATTTGTAAACAAATAGAAGTCTATCGCCTCCAAAGCTTGAGCACCAGACATCTCTTTCACTTGTGATTGAGCAATAGAAGTCTCTTAGAGTTGTCCTTAAGCATTGGAAGTATCTTGCCTGCATGCTTGAGCAATAGAAGTCTCTTGGAGTTGTCCTTGAGTATTGGAAGTCTCTTGCCTGCGTGCTTGAGCATTGGAAGTCTCTTGGAGTTGTCCTTGAGCAGTGGAAGTCTCTTGCTAGTGACCTTGAGCATTAGAAGTCTCTTGTAAGTGTGCTTAAGCATTTGGAAGTCTCTTGGAAGAGTCCTTGAGAAATTGTAATCAGTAGTGATTATAGTGAAATCCCTTGGAAGTGGAAATGGATTGAACTACTCCAGCATTGTGGGAGGAACCAGAATAAATTGCTTGTGTCTGCTCTTTCTCTCTTTCTCTCTCTCTCTCTCTCTCTCTCTCTCTCTCTCTCTCTCTCTCTCTTATCTCTGTGTCTGTTATCAATCTGTTGCACTCAGACTCTGTGTCAGACTCTGAACCCCTCAAAATCTGACTAGTTTCAACACTCGGAAAAAGAACCAGAAAAAGCCAACACAATTCAACCCCATTTCTTGTGTTTTTCTCACCTACACCTTATACTCCTCTCTACCATCATCACCCCAGTTCACTCAGACTACCATACATACTATCCAAACAGGTCAACCACAACCACAACCAACACCCATTGAACCACCACAAAATCCAGAGCTCATGTTGTTGATTCTTAATCCTTGATTAGTTTATATGTTTCAACTTAACACAGATACTGTTGAGCCAGAACCATTCATTTCATCTTAGCCTCTACCTTCAGACTTACTCCCCACAAATCAAGCCTATGTTAGCTGAAAATGTGCAAAGAAATCAGCCCAAATGGCTTGATGCAGTCAGAAGAGAAATGGATGTTGTAGACCTCGGAAGAAATGCCTTCAGACAACTGGAGCCTCCACCCCATCCTGAGATAGAAGCCATTCTTAAGGTCTCTCACACTCCACCTCTGTCTCAGCAAATTGTCATGTAAACTGATGAGGAATCCAGCAGAAGAGATCATGGAGCAGATCTAAATTTAGAAGCTGTGAAAGAAGAACAAAGAGCATTGAGGTTTGTGATAAGCGATCAAGCAGGTAAGCAAGATAATCTGGAAACAATGGTGGAAGCTATGATTCAGACTCAAAAAGAGATGAAAGCTGAATCTGCGAAAACAAACGCCAATGTCAAAGCCTTGCTTCAGTTGATAAACTCCAAAATCTAGGTTTTTTATTACACTTTTAATCCTTTGTTTTTACTTGTTTTGTACTTCAATTTGTACTTTTGTTTAAATGAACCTTATTTATCAATATCATATGCATCTTTATTTACTGCTTAAAGTTTTAGCTTGCATATTTTTGTTGATGACAAAAGGGGGAGTAGAATAAAGTATTTAAGTATATGAACTCTGAGCCTAATTGAAAAAGCTAAGGAACTTAATTTAAATTCAAGTTAATCTGAGCTTAATTGAAAATTTGTCAGACTCTGAAGAAGTTATCAGACTTGACTAGACTAATAAGACTTGAGTAGTTCTGATATGTCTAAGAGTCTGATACACGCTAATGATCTAACATGTTTATTCTTAATTTAACTTGTGCTTAATTGTGAACTCATCACACTCTGAGAAGTGTTATCAGACTTGGGTAAACAAAACAAGCTTCAATAGCTCTGATATGTTTAAGAATCTGATACACTTTGAAGCTCTGATGTGTATATATTTATGTGCTATGATGCATTTTATTATGGTTAAAAATGAATTTAATTAACCGGGATAGAACTTAGGGGGAGCTTACAAACCTCACCTTAGGAACTATCAGATAGGACTTAAGGGAGCTTGCAAACCTCACCTCAATGGACTATTACAGACTCAAGGGGAGCTTGCAAACCTCATACCCTGAGTGTAATATCCCGCTTATGAGTAACTGCTATCCATGTTTAAAGATTGTAGAGCAAGCAATGGCATTTTTGTAATTAAGTGGGAATGGAGGAGTATTTAAAATGGAAACAAGATATTTTCCCTCATTTATCTTCTTCATTTCTCTCTCTACCATGCTAGAACCTTCTCCTCCCTCTCTCATGAAACTCGGCCACCAACATCCCTCACCACCATCCTCCAAAATTCATCAATCTTCATCTATAATTCTCAAGCCTTATGCTAGCTCTCAATTTTGGGAAGTTTGGAGCAAGGAGAAGCAAGGAAAAGCAAGGAAAGATCAAGAATTAAGCTAGGAATTGAAGGGAAATTGGCAAGGAAGCAAGCTAGTGATTCAGGTGATCTCCCTAGGGTTTTAGAACCCATTATGAGTAAGTTTAAGTGTTTCTAGTATTATGAGCAAGTTTTCCAATTTAGTGCTTTAATTCCTTTTTACTTGTAATTCCTTGATCAATCATGTTGTAATCTATCAATATGCCTTAGAAATTTATCCCTTAAGCTGTTATGGTGTTTGGGCATGATTGGATCAGCCAAGAATGATGAAAATCAAGTTCTAGAAATGCAGAAATCGGCCACCGATTTTGCTACTCAATTCTTCAATGTTGTTACGACAAAAATCGGCCCCCGATTTCATAGAATCGGACCCCGAATTTTCAAAACCGGCCACCGAATTTCATGTCCTTTAGAGAATGTATAGAGCAATATAGGATGAGGAAAGGTACAATGTTGAGAGATGGATACCTTAATCCATAAGTTGACATAGAGAGGTTAAGGAGCTAGTTTTGGGTTTATCCCTTACTAAGCAATTTTATGCACACACTTAAGTATATACAAGTCCATGAATGATACAGTATTCAAGTTTAGAACCTTTTATAGGTTAAGCACTCAAAATGATTACTTAAAGAATGCATTAGATATGCACAAGAATATGAACAAATTAGATATACTTATGAACTCAAGTTAAGAATTTAATGATAAAGATTAAACGTGTTCATCAGACTCCGGATTATGCCGGATGGGATTTCTCCGAAAGGGCTATCCACACGTAAGATATAAGACTATGTTAAACGTGTCCAGCAGGCTCCGGGATTCGCCGGATGGGACTTCTCCGAGAGGATTGTCCACACATATGTTAAAAGATTAAGCATGTTTAGCAGACTCCGGAATACGCCGGATGGGACTTCTCCGAGAGGGTTGTCTACATGCAAAGTTAAGTTGTGTTCAGCAGACTCCGGGATTCGCCGGATGAGACTTCATCGAGAGAGTTGTCCACGCAACGATAAGAGGAGTCCGGTGTTAGCCTGATATGATAGGAGTTTCACCGGTATGATGGGAGATGTACTTCGGGGTTACTCCACCCGGATGCACTCCGTAAAATGAACCAAGATAATGATTGTTTGTTCAACGCTAACTTCTAACTTAATGTTATAAGAAAGATGAATATGAATATGTATACGTATTATGTACTAAGAGTTAAGACAAAGTGGTCATTAGACATCAGCAAGTGATCATAGTCTCCCCCTCGATCACTAAACATAAGGTTATGTATATGATAAGTATAAGATAAGATAAAGACAAGTAGTGATCCTAAGTTTTCCCCTTGATCGTGAATTATGTAGAGAATGACGGCGATCGTAGGTATCCCCAAGATTGCCAAGAGTAGGCACGGCGACCCTAGGTTTCCCCCGTGGTTGCTAACAGTAGGTTGGGCTGGAGCTCACTTAGACATTATGTCTCATCCCAATCCTTCTGGTGCATGTTTACAGGTTAGCGAGATGTTCATGAAGATATTCTTCAGAAAGACGCTGGATGGAGTGCAGTTGCTCGTCATGGACAAGCTCAGGAGGTTGTCAGATTATTTATTTATATGAAAGTGTATTTTATGTTATTTGGATAATGTATTAACGAGCCAATTGTACTCATTCAGTAGTTTTGTATATATATTTATTATTGAAAATTTTAATGTATCCGGTATCAGATTAATACACATGCTAAATATTCTAGATAATTTAGTATGGGTGTTACACTGAGACTGTCAGACTCAGGGGGGGCTTACAAACCTCAGACCCTGAATTCTACCTGTTAATTAGATTAACAACAATTGTTTCAAATACTTGTGTTTGCCATGATCAAGAAGGGGGAGATTGTTTGAACAAAAGTGGTTTGTACAATTCCTCTAAGGTTTTGATGATAAAAAGTATTGAAGAACAATTGGATATACTAATATTTGTTCAAGTGTGCATGATCATAGAATATATCCATCAAAGTATTGAACATGTATTAAAGCATCAGAAGCACAAGAGAAGCTTAAATGACTATGGTAGAAGATCTGAAGAAAGGTCAACCAGAAGTCAACATCTTGGATCAAAAGAAAAGAACGCCTCTTAAAAGCTGAAGATTAACCTCGTAAGATTTTGTGAATATCATCAAACTAAGAAGACCTCATCAGACTTAGAAGACCCCCAAACTCAACAGATCCTGAGGGACCCAGACTCCATGTCAGGTTTATCGTCTTCTATAGTTGTCTCCAACAAAGGATTTGAGTACAGTTTTGTCTTCTTCTGACCACGTGTAGAAACGGAAAAAGGACTTCAGGTACAAAGAGAGTGAACGGATACTTCCTGTTTCAACAAAGGATTTTTGAATGACTATCTAATGGAATTATCAATATCAGGCGATGGCCCAACGACCTTGATTTTAAGCTTCTCAACGACTCTTAATGTGTTGGCATTCTTCTCCAACGTCTCTCAAATCCCTGCCTATAAAAAGAGCTAAAGACCTGAAGAAGATCAACAAGACTCAGCTATTTTACTGTACAATTACCCTGCCAAAATCAAATAGCGCAAAACATTTAGGAATTTCTTATCAACTTTTGTATCTTACAAATCCTAAAGTCTTAAGAGTCTATTCAAATATTGTTCAGTTTACACAATCATTGTATATCAAGTGTCAGAACAAATTTGTTTATTTTGTAAACAAATAGAAGTATCTTGCTTGTGAAGCTTGAGCATCAGAAGTCTATTTCAGTTGTGATTGAGCAATAGAAGTCTCTTGGAGTTGTCCTTGAGCATTGGAAGTCTCTTGAAGTTGTCCTTGAACATTGGAAGTTTCTTGCAGTTGTGCTTGAGCAGTGGAAGTCTCTTGGTAGTGACCTTGAGCATTAGAAGTCTCTTTCAAGTGTGATTGAGCATTTAGAAGTCTTTTGGAAGAGTCCTTGAGCGATTGTAATCTGTGAGATAATAGTGAAATCCCTTGGAAGTGCAAGGGGACAGGACTACTCTTGTGTTGTGGAAGGAACCAATATAAATTGCTTGTGTCTGCTCTCTGTTTATCTCTCTCTCTCTCTCTCTCTCTCTCTCTCTCTCTCTCTCTCTCTTTTATCTTTGTGTTCTGTTACTATCCACTGCATTCAGACTCTGAACCATCAGACTCTGACCAGTTCTTTAACAACCAGAAAAAGCCAACACAATTCAACTCATCTTCTTGTGTTTTTCTCACCTTCACGCCCCAAGCATGATTACATGTGCCCCGAGCATGGTCATGCGCCTGGCACATGGCTTAGGCGCTTGGAGCATGAAAAGCTCCTCTCACATGCGCCCCGAGCATGAGCAAAAATGGGCAAAAACTGATTTTTTCTACTTTTAAGTTGAAAAAGCCCGGTTTTTTAGCCCAACTTCAGGTGAAAACTTTCCCTATAAATACCAAGTCTTTCATTCACAACAAAGCGGTTCAAGAGGAAGGCAAACACTAGGAGCTTCAAGGGAGGAGTTCTCTCTCCTCACTCCGAGTTTCTAGGGTATGTTTATTTCTTTTGTAATTTGTCTTTAGTTACCATGTGTAACTTAATCTTTTTAGGCTAGGGTTCTAAGATGAACCTCTATTCTGTTTGTTGGATATTTTATTTAATTTAAAGTCTTTATTCAGTTATTTTTTGAATCCTATTTAATTTTACTGTCGTGCGTAAGATTTGTCTCCTCTGAAGCATAATCCGGATATATATGGACTTAGGGAGGTGACATCATTAATATTGGTGCATACCTGTCTTAATCAGGAAGTAATTAATTAGTAATTAGGGAAACAAGAAACCCTGAGACAACAGTACTTAGGGAGGTGACATTCCTAATATTGGTTCATATCTGCCCAAATCAGGAAGTAACTAGTTAGTAATTAGGGAAACATGCGACTTCATGACTTAAATCAGCCCGGTAACTTCATTCCCCTCACACCTTGGTAAGGTAGACGATGATAGGGTTGTCCGTTTGTAGAACTACCGAGAGGGAGAGTGTGCTATGTGTTTCTAAGATTCAATAGGCGAAGGAACCTTTAGGATACTTTGAATTTTGGAACCATATTATCCATAATTGTTTCAAATACCTCTGAGAAAGTAAGAACCTACACGTAAACCTCCGAGCGTAAGTGTATTTCTCTATAGGACTAACAACCCTAAACATTGAAACCCGTACGAACTCAGGTGTAATGGTTGCAACTGACAGCTGAAGGACAATGAACTCATATCTCTGAGAGAGTAAGACCCCACACGTACCTACCCGTGTGATCAGCAGGTGCAACTCAACATCTGATAGGTAGTAAAACCCCATGAACTCATCACTTAGATAAAAAACACTAAAAGCTGAATAAGACTTGACTGTTACGTAATTCCAACAAATAAATAGAGGGGATTCGAAGAATCTTAACCGCCGCTAACATTCTGCAATCAAAACAGGTAAATTTTACTCTGCTGCAAACATATTAAATTGCAAAACTCTAAACCCTTATCTTTTATTTATTTTATTGTTCTCAAGTAACGCAAATTGCCTAGTAGAAACGACAATCCATGTGGATACGATACTCCCACCACCACTATCCTTATCTCACGACCGAACTCTGAATTACCACAGCCTCTTTTCCTTAGGAACCGAGGGGGTTAACGCAAAAAAAAAATGTGGACATGATTTCCTCTAAAAAACAAAGTGGACGTGATTTATTAATAAATAAATAATAATAATAATAATAATAATAATAATAATAATAATAATAATAATAATAACATTTCATTGGACCAGATACATCAATGTCTATTGTAAATCGGATATGAGGGACTGTATACTAACAATATAAATGTTTAATTTACAAAGTCCTCCAATCACATTTCATTCATTAAAGTGAATAGTATACCACTTCTTCAGTAAAAAAAATACACTACTTCGTAGCATATAGACACACACGATGACATTCGATTAGATGAATCCATCAAGCTTTTGTAAGTATCTATTACACTTATTTTTTCTTAAAAAAACTATTAACACTTATTTTAATAACTAATTTAGTGTAATTTTTTGTTGTGATTTTAAGCTTTAATATACTCATCTAGAGTTAGGATCCTCTCTATTTAGAATTATCTCTATCTCTTTCAATTGAAGAGATAAAAATATAAAAAATTTTGAAAATAACTATAAAATAATTAATGGTGTTGGAAGCCTTTTAGTGGCAGGATTCATTATCTATTTTTTTTGTGTGTGTGTATATATATATATATATATATATATATATATGAGATAATTTGTTTATTTTGATAAATTGAGTGGATCTTTATGTATCTATTAAGTGTATGTTTGGTTCATGTGCTTAGAAAAAATTGATTTTGAATGAGTTGGTTTTGTATAATCGATTCTCGTTAAAATTGAGTTGAAAGTAAGATAATTTATATTGCGACACATTAATGTAAAAATGATTTGAACAATAAAATTAAATATAAAAGTCAACTCTAGAATCATAAACTACAATTTCTAACTTTAAATAAATTTTCTGAAGGTAAAATCAATTCCACTCAACAAAGCCATTGTTCTGGAGGCAAAATCAACTTCACTAAGAGGAATAAAAAATATCAAAATCAATTTTATATATCTAGAATAAATTTTGGTTCATCCAAAAGTGGAACATACGTATACTCAAATAAGATGAATTATATTTGGAACTCATGATTTGCGGACATTTATTCAACATTTAATTTTTTTTTGTTGATCAAGTAATCTAGTGGCTAGATTCAAACACATTATGTGTGGAGAAATGAAGAATCCAGAGTTCAAACCCCGATCCCTACACAGTGTCTCTGATAGCTACTAATTAAACTACACTTAAGAAACCTTTCTTTCTCTCATCATATACCAACATATCACATTTATCATACTATACTAAATTTGTCTTCTCGCTCAAAATGTAAAAAAATGTATGAGAGCTTCAACAACATTTTAAAAGTATTTTGGTGGGTCCCACGCTTCAACAACAATCTAAATCTAATGATTGGAATCCTTGGGCATCACTAAAAAAATTGTGAATGACATTTCGTAAAAAAGAAGTGAATGGCAATATGGAGCTTGTTTGGCAAGACACAAAATCAAGCTTATGTCTTATAACTTATAGCTTTTAAGTTTGTCTGGCAAAAAAAAAGACCTGTTTGATAAAAGTCTTTTCGTCAGGAGCTTATAGCTTATTTAAGGAACTTATAGCTTATTTTTCAAACGCTATTTCAAGGAGCGTTTGAACTTATAGCTTATAGCTTATTGCTTTTTATTCCTCTTTTACCCTTACTATTTTATTTAAATACCAGTTTTACCCCTTATGTTTTATTATAATTTAAAATAAAAAATAAAGGCATGTTTCTTATAAATAATTTTTCAGACCATTGTTTTTTCTTCCTCTTTTACCCTTACTATTTTATTTAAATACCGGTTTTACCCCTTATGTTTTCTTCCTCGTTTGAGCTTATGGATTGAATATGCAAGTATTTTTGAGCTCTGTAGGTTATATATATATATATATATATATATATATATATATATATATATATATATATAGTTAATTGGTCATTGAGCTCTGTAGGTTGTTATAAGACATTTTTGAGCTATGTGTTATAAAAAAAAACTATTCATTCTCAATGTGTCATTTTTAGTGTATTTTTAAATGACAATGATATTGTTGTTGTCGTAGTTGTTGTTGTTGTTGTTGTTGTTATTATTAATGTATGTTGTTCTTGTCTTCATAAAAAATTGAATGAAATAAAAATGTCCTTTTATGTCATTTTACATCTATTAGTTAGTTAAACCGCTAATTTTACTAAACACTTCAATTAGCTTATCAGCCATAAGTCATCAGTCATCAGCTATAAGCTATCAGCTATCAGTCATCAGTCATAAACTATAAGCTATCAGCTAGCTTATCAACTACTGCTATTTTTGCCAAACTGACCTGTGATACGCGAGGGGAAAATGATTAAAATCATGGTCTGCCAATGTCATTGTCATTTGTAAGTCAACACATGCAGACCCAAATTTTAGTAAAATAAATGCATAGCAGTTGCAATGCAAGCATGGGACACGAGGCATTAGTCTCGTGACTCCTGATTACTGAATTCTTAACTATACTCCATCCTGACTTTATTATACCCCTCTCTCCCTTTTTACACCACTACTTTATAAAAATTGTGGGTTTTAAATTTAGAAAATGTTAACGAGCGTCTGTTGGAGCACTCTTTAAAAACTATAAGTGGTAAGTATTTATAAAAATGTGTGTATTTAATGCATTGTAAATCAAAATATTTGATTTTTTTAAAGAATAAATGCTTATTTTGGGATGTTTAAAGAATGTCTCAGAACACTCGTTAACAAGACCTTTTTTTAGGCTCTGATTGGTAAAAACAACGGATAGCATATAAATTAGTTAATAGCTTATAGCTGATAGCTTATGACTGATATCTTATAACTGATGACTGACAGCTGATAAGATAATTGAAGTGTTTGGTAAAATTAACGATTAAACTAGCTGATAAATATAAAATGACATAAAATGGCATTTTTAATTTATATCAATTAATATTTAAGTATTTGAAATTTCATAATTTAAATATTTTTCTTGAAAAACTACTTCAAATTTATTAATTTAATATATCCTTTATATTATATTACGTTTAATATCCTTTATATTATATATATTTTTTCATTTAAGTGTTTATACTTTATAAAACAATTAAATGTAATAATAGACAATTATTTTTGGAATGTATTATATCATTATACTGTGTATTATTAACAATAATTGATAGTTAGACTAGATAGAATCTTCTTGAAAAAAAGTTTAATAAATTATCATATGCATCTTAAATAGACGCAAAATAATTTTATTTCGTTTACAATAATAAAAGGTACATTGATTTGCACGCCAAAAAAAAGTATATTGATTTGTAAAAGAAAAAACTAAAAAACTGAAGGTATGTTGTATAAAGAAAAAAGCAACGAAAGGCAGGTGATTTTTTTTTTGTTTTGAAAAAGAATTAGATATTTATTAACAAGAGACAACAATATTTATTATACAGTTATATTAATACATTGTAATGGGTAAAAATGAATTTTAGATAAAATAATAAGAGTAGAAATGGAAGAAAAATGATAAGCTATAAGCTAAAATACTACTTAAAATAACGTCTGAAAAATAAGTTATAAGCTCTTGAAATAAACTATAAACTCGTTATAAAAAAACCGTTACCAAACATGATTTTTTTGTCAGATAAGTTCATAAACTATCTGCTATAAACTATAACTACCTTCTTAGTCTTGCGAAATAAAAATTTGAAGGGTCTTGTTAACGAGTGTCCCTGTGACACTCTTTAAGCATTCTAAATTATGAAATTTTTTATTAAAAAATGTTAAATAATTCAATTTCTAAAGTATTGAATACATAACTTTTCATAAAAAGTTAATACTTGAGACTAGGGGTGGACAAAAACCCGTCCAACCCGGTCCAAAAAATTATAAACGTGCCTGCGGGTCCAAGAAATATCACCTGCAGTTTATAACGGGTTGAAACAGGCGAGTCCGGTAGAAAAAACAGACTCTCAATGGAGACAATTGATTGATGTTGATAATACACGCTGAGTAGGCGATAGGATAGGTATAGTGTTTTACTTTTAAGATGCAAATTTTGTACTAGAATTAATTCATAGTAATAAAAATAAAAAGCTATTACTACTACTAGTGTTTAGTATAGTAAAAAAAGGAAGTGATTTCTCTATGAAACTCTACCAACAGTCGGTAGAACCTCATTTTATGGTGCTCCTTCTTTGAAAAAACGAAGAAAATAAATCATGTGGTCTATCTCTTTCTTCTTCATCTCTTTTCATTTGTACATGGAACAAACAACATACAAGACAACAATAAAACTGATAAAGGAGAATAATTGCTTCTTCCTTCTCATGTTCTTCCTCCTCCTCCTCCTTCTTCTTCTCAGATCTCTTCCTTTTCTGTCATAAGTTTTGTTTTTTTGTTCATACCTTGATGATAAAAGATCTAGATTTGAGATTGTTCATCTTGATTTTTTTGTTGATTGACTACCCGAGTAAACTGACCCCGGGTGACCCGTCACCCGCATGACCCGTACCCCGTCCAATCCGAAGCAAAAAATGGGCGAAGATGGGCCTATATGTGTCAACCGCGGTTTGGAACGGGTTGGTGTTTTGGGCCCGAACCCGCCCGATGTCCACCCCTACTTGAGACCCTTAAAGAGTTTTTCAGGGATGCTCGTTAACATTTCTCTAATTTCAATAATTTTTTTAGTTCCTACAAAAAAAACATGTAATTTTAGTCCTTGCTAAAACTAATTAAATTTGTTTAATTATCCTTAAACTTTTAAATTTTTGAACGATTTTTCGGAGACACGTTTAGAACATTATAAAAGGTTCGTTTACTAAAATTTAATTTTTTTTAATATGAGATGAATTAAGTATGAATTTCTTAAACAACAAAAGTTCAAGATAAAAGTAACAAAAATCTAGACGTAGAGATCAAATTTTGAGCTAATTTTTCGCGGAGGAACTTTTACTAATGTTCTTAACACGTCTACAAAAATTGTTCAAAAACTTAAGAGATTATGCATAATTAAGCAAATTTAGATTTAGAAGGGACTAAAGAAAAGTGCAAAATTTTTTTATAAGGACTAAAAAAACTATTAAAATTAAGTAAGGACTAAACTTAAAATGTCCCAATTTTATAGGGACCAAAACATATTTCATTCAAATATTTTTCTGAAACCTCATTTAATTTTTGTCTTTTTAATATTAGTATGTCTTCACAAATTTTTAAGAGGATATATTTGTAAAAATTTTCAAAAAGTTGCAACAATGAATAATTTTCTTGGTTTTGAGGTTTTTTGGTTTTTCTGTCTTAGGAAAATGCTAAAAACTTCCTTTTTTGACTTCCTTAACTAGTCTCCCAGAGACATTGGTTAACATGATCCTTCTTCTAATAATAAGGACCGGAGGGAGTATTTTTTTCGGGTCAATTTTTATTACCAAATCATTAAACAAGTGGAAGTTTTGTTTTAATCCATCATGTTTATCGAATGTCTTAGAGCACTTGTTCAGAAAATCAAAAAAGGAAGTTTGTGTTGGAAATAACATTGTTTAGACTTTTATGGTGTGCTTGGTTGTGAGAAGAAAGTGAGGAGAGAAATAGGTGAGAGAAGGTGTGAGAAGAGAGAAAGAGATGAGGGATAAAGTAGATTTGTTGTATTGATTGGAGCTAGTTACAAATGACTAGTAAGATGTAACATCGCAAGAGGTTGACAATGATGCACTCGCTAGTCAGCATCCTTTTTTCGGTTTTTAATAAGCATTGTTGTCCGACAGTTAAAAAAAACTTAGAAATCATTCAGCAAGCTTTAACAGACTCCAGCAACAACACAGAAGAGCCCTTCACACCTCATGTTTCCAAGGCGCAAAAAAAAAAAAGCAAGCCGCGCAACAATTAAAACCCGGTCTCAGGGTCCTCCAACTCCGAATTCCCAATAATGATTTTGTTTGTTTTTCATTTGTTGTTTCTACCTTGTTTCAGAGGGTTTTGGTTTGGTCCCCCTGTCTTGTACAAATTTTCCCTTTTTTTCTAATAATATTTATATGAGTGAGGGGCAGAGGATGGGGGTTTCTTGGGGGTGCCGACCTAGTCGGGATCTCTAAGCTTCTCCTTGATGTTTTCCTCACTCTTAGCTCATTAAAAAAAATTGGTATAAGAGAAAGAAGAGAGAAATAGAAGAGAGTGAAGTATATTTAGTTTTTAAAAAGACAGAAATATTCTTGCATTTAAAATGGTTGTTTTTTATTTATTTTTAATGTAATTTAGTTATTATTTTAGTCATTAGTTTACATAATTACTTTAATTATTATTTTAGTAATTAATTAAAGGCTTAAATATGGGGTCATTTGAATTTTAGTCCCTGTACTTACTAATCCTTCCATTTTGCCATTGCAAATATTAATCATTTGAAATTTAGTCCTAATCACATTTTTTTGATGAGGTGGAGAGTCATTAGCGACGTGGCGCCTATGTGTCGCTTGGTGACTGGGTATGAGTGATGCCACGTAAGCTGAACAGACCTGAAAGGACATTTTTGCCCCTAATGAGAAACAACACGCATGAAAAGACAGTTTTGCCCCTGTCTTCATCTTCTTCTTATTTCCTCTTCTTCTCACTGCATCGCAAGAAAATGTGAAAACAATTATCGGAAAGCATGAAACAAAGTGAAATTAAAGTGGCAGTTTTGTAATAGAAAATGAAAACAAATCGTTTTCTGAAACCAAACAGGACCAACATTGAATATGTTATCATGTTTGTGATTTTACCATTTTAAAGTAACAGAATTTACATAAGTGATTTATAGGGAAGTTTTCTAAGAGCGATGCATCGGGGTATTTGGTAACGACGTGAAAGATACTAATATTCCAGTTGAAGTATGGAGATATTACTTGCTCATAAACAGGCCTGAGGTAATTCGATTTTAAACATGTCTTATTAACACTTATTTATACAGATCATGAAGATAAAAAAAGTTAATTTTCTCTATTGAATGTATTTCTGCATTTGTAGGTATCAGATACAGACTTCACATGGTCTGACTTGCAAGCAAAATTAAATAGTGAGTTGCTGAATAAGAGATCGAGTGAGAAGAAGAGGAAATAAGAAGAAGATGAAGACAGGGGCAAAATCGTCTTTTCATGCGTGCTGTTTCTCATTAGGGGCAAAAATGTCCTTTCAGGTCTGTTCAGCTTACGTGGCATCACTCATACCCAGTCACCAAGCGACACATAGGCGCCACGTCGCTAATGACTCTCCACCTCATCAAAAAAATGTGATTAGGACTAAATTTTAAATGATTAATATTTGCAATGGCAAAATGGAAGGATTAGTAAGTACATGGACTAAAATTCAAATGACCCCTATTTGCAGGGATTATAGACATATTTAAGCCATAAAAGAACTAAATTGATGATGACGGGTTGTAGTAGTGTTAACATGTATTTTAAAGTGTGCATTTTCGACAGACATATGGTTATTAAAACCATAAAATTCTCTAAGTGCTGGATGAAGCACCAAAATTTTGACAAGTTTGGGTTTCGACAGGCAAGGAGGAAACTAAGATTACAGAATTCTCTAAGTCCACGACAGAAGTTGATGCTTTCGACCAGAATGGATTCGACATGTGCTGGTTTCGACTGGAAGAGATTTAGATCCTAACTGAAGAGGCAAGATTAATGGTTCAGACACGTGGAAAACATGTCAAAGTTGTCGAAATGTTTTAGTTTCTAGCTGTTGGTCTGTTAGTTATATTTTCTTATGTATATATAGTAGTTTTTCATAGGAAAAAGAGGTCACTCACAAGTCATTATCAAAGTTCTTCAAAACTCAAAATACCCAAGCGTAGAGCGAAATGAGTAACAGAATATATGTACAGTGATTTGCGGAACCACATTTACTTAATGCAATGCAATTTATCTTTCTTTAAGTTTCTTTGTCTTTAGAATTCTAAGTCTTTTAGTTTTTAATCTTCCAACACATTGTTTTGATCTCTATCGAAATTGGCAATTATCTTCATATAAAACAGTTTTCTTCATCTATTCATAAACAAAATCATGAATATGATGAATGTTCATACATTTTCTGGGAACACAATTGCACAACATGTTCTAGGATTTCTAGTTGTTACATGATAGAAAATATGGGGCTAGGATATGATAAGGAAGCTCTAGCAATACTATGAACAACCTTATTAGTTTGCCTCCAAATAAACGACACTACAAAGTCGGGATTTCTATTCAAGAAAACTCTACATTGAACAATAAGATCACCAAGCTCATTAGGAGGTGTTGCATGTGATTCAATGATCTCAACCAGAGTCTTACTATCCGTTTCAAATAGAACCGCATGCATTCCATTTGTTGTAGCCATTTTCAGAGATTCTAACAAATCAATGGCCTCTGCTTCTAAAACGGTGGCCGAGGAATGCAAGAAATCTGATTTACCAATCTGCAGCTGTCCCAAATGATCTCGAAAGCATATTCCATAACCCACAGTGGAGTTATTGTGAAAAGTTGCAGCGTCAACATTGCACTTTATCATACCTGCATGCGGCTTAGTCCAGAAAGGTAAGCATGGCAGATAATGGGCTTGTTGTTTGGCTCTCTGCATGCAACTCCACTCTTGGAGGGTGTCTCTTGCCCGAGAGACTATGAAGGCCGATGGTGTGTCCAAGGCATCCCGTAGTTTAGAATTGCGGCTCTTCCAAATGCTCCAAAGAAGCATAACGGCTGATTGTTGTTGTTGAAGTGATAAGTTGAGGAGAAATTCAAACAACAAATTTATGAAATCATTTGCCGTCCCTAGCAGATCGCGGATCAGATTGTCAAGGTCGAGAAGATTCCAGCACGCTGTGGCTTTTGGGCATACAAAAAATGTATGCATATGGGTTTCAGCTAGAGCTTCACAAGTTACACAAGAATCATCACAGTGAATACCACAGTTGATGAGGTTTGTGCGTGTTGGAAGGCATTGGTGGGCAAGACGCCAAAGGAAGGAACGAACACGGTGAGGGACCTGCAAGTTCCAAAGAGTCATCCAGGAGTTATTTGAAAAAAATGACTCTTATAATGACTCTTATGCACGATTTTTAAAAAAAATGATTAAGTGTGTTGATTTTAATGGTAAAATTAGTATCATTTATTAAAATACTCTTATAAATTGTAGTTAGTAGAGTAGTTAAGTTGGATAAAATTCAATAAATAAGGGTATAATAGTGGGAAAAATAATAAATGTTGCATTGATACTTGAAAAGTGACAACTATTTTGAGATAAAGAAAAAAAATGCTAGAGAGACAATGCAACATCCTCTTAAAAACAAAGAAATTTCCTCATCTGTCGGATTTTCTCAAACGATAACATCCTCAGTAAGAGAAAGAGGAATGACAATGCAAAACCCTTGATGCTCCAAAAGAGAAACTTCATGAGTAATGTTTGATATTCTCACCCTTGTATCATGTATTGTATTTGGTATTCCCAGTTTTGGACTTCAACTTCTTTCAACGACTCTTCGACACGTAAGGTGTGAAACTTGAATTATCAACATTCTCTTCGGCATTTTTAGAGTAAAAAAACTTGTTGAATAATTGCAAGATCTTTTTAAGCAACACTACTTGAAATTGGATGTGTTGGTGATACTTCCAACGGTGTCTCCGAAACAATTTCATGTTCATGCTCAATATCATTACAAACATTAGCAACCTGATGCTCATGTATGTCATTCTTCGAACCAGTGTCATCAACAACCCCAACATTCTGATTCTTCTCAAATTCGTCCTCAGAACCATCAACAACCTGTCGTTGCTCCCATATATCATTCTCAATCACAGGTGCCTCATAATTGATCTCTACAAGTTCATCATTTGTAATGCACGCAACTGTGGTCGTAGTAATAGCAACCTTAGGTTGCACATTAACTATGACTTGTGGTTCGTCTGTAATAGGTTGAACCATAATAATTTCTTGCACATTAGAATCCACACCATCAATCCTATCAATCAGTTTTTTCGAGCCGATGTATGCATGATTTTCTTTTTCTTGCCAGACCTGAACTGTTTGCTTCTGAATTTTTTCTGGTTGTTTATCTTTGTCTAATTTCACTAATTTTTCTTTGTCGACCATCCCATTTTGTTGAGGGTGTAGCCAACGGCATTTAGAAACGATGCGGCCAATATTTTTGCAATGAGTACAAAAATCTGGCATCCATTCATATTGAACCTCTACATTAAAAGCAAAACCCCCCTTCTACATGTATTTCATGAAATAGGCGACATAAGAGATCCATATCTACTTGTATGTGATAAGTCCTAATTTTATTTGGAGCCATTTTACCATAAAGTGATAGTTTTTATTTTCTTAAGTTTTTGTTCTTTATTTGCATTCCTTTACTTTCATGTCTTTATTTTCTGTTCTTTACATTTCCAACACTTTACATTTCACTTTTTATCGCATTGTTTACATTTCGTCATTTACTTTTATGTCTTCATCTTCTACTCCCTCGTCTACTATGATCATGTGTGAGTCTTATAGGACAATAAAGTTGTACTCAAAGGGTCTCTGTGATGACCAACCATGAGAATAGGCTTGATCATTGTTTTGAGACACATTCATGTATTCTGAGAGGAAACATGAAATACCAAGTGGATATCTTGTCCTTAGGAACAAACTCAGTATAAAATAGAGGATAGATATGAGAATGTCAAGAAAGCACAAACTGTAAATTCAGTAGAACATACACGGTTGGTAGATAGCAAGCACCGATCAGGATGGCGACTAGGGAAGAAACCCTAGCAGAGCCATCTTTTTTCTCCAAATTAGAGGCTTGAATTGAAAATACATTTTCATATAAATGCATGTCAAAGTTGATATTGTTTGAAAAAAGTGTACTCTGTATAAACAAATTGGGAAAAAAGTAAACAAACAATTTGGATAAAATCGTTAATGAGCTCCATCAAAAGATAAATTACTTTTAAGTTGATAGTCTAATATAATAATTTTTGATTAAATTTTACTTACTTCTCAGTCGAATTTCAAATATCTATGACCTTTTTCTTCGGAACTCGAATTAACACCAACAAAAAGGAATTGGGAAAAAAATATTTTACTAGTGAAAACCTTCCATTTATAAGTCACGTTGTTCCTAAATTGGCCCAATCTCAATTCACTATTTCTTTATTTCGTTTAAATTGGAAAATAATATCAAAGAACTAGAACATAATTAGATGTTATTTATTTTGTTTATTTGAACACTTCCAATTTTTTACTTTGGTATGGGCCAGCCAATGCTACCTAGCATAAGCATTTCTCATTTAATCAAAGGTCATAGTGTTTGTAGACTTTTATAATAATACTTGTATCACAAGCGTAAAATGTATGTCATAAAACCTCTACACTACTAATAACACCCTTCTTGAATTTCCTTCTGACTTGAGGGCAGAGTATCTCTTAAACATATACACCTTTCATTCTCTAACCACAAACAGAGGAGCTCTCTCCATCACGATCAGCTCAAACACAATGCTCAAAAAAGTATATCAAGTGATGCCTTCATTTGACCTTATTTTAAAGACCCTTTGGTCATGAATAATACAATATTAGTAAACTCTAATCTCTCTAACTCCAGGAGTTGTGCAACTGTTGTTTTGGATTTCCAAACTGTTGTATTTGGATTTCCAAATTCTATTTTGAAAGGGACTATCTACCGAAGTTGTTACTAGGTTGAGTCACGACCAGGTCGTTCTATTTAAGACGTTTCGCGGCACTGCCCAAAATTGTGCAAGGCAGACTATCAACCACGCCGCCTCCAGGATAAAACAAGCCCCGCTACAACTGTGCGGTTAACTACTGCACTGTAGAAAACCGTTCGAGATTTACACCTCCAATATGGTACTAAGACCACTCTTTAATACTGAAACCACTTTCTAATATGGTACTGTGACCACTCTATTATGGTGCTAAGACCACTCAAATATGGTGTTATCACCATTCTAACCTTTGAGCTCTCCAAAATATCAATATGGTACTAAGACCACTCAAATACGGTGATACCACCGTTCTAACTTTTTAACTTCTCCAAAAATAGAAAAATATAGAAAGAATATTTATATACCGTTAAGATCATTCTTAATTCCGACGGGACATTATTATTTCAAAAGGGACTATGATCTTAAAAGTACTCTTTATTCCGAAGGGACATATATTATCGTAGGGACTATGTTTTTAAGACCTTTCTTAATTCCGAAGGGACATTATACCGAATAGGGACTAAGGTCTTAAGAACACTCTTATATCCGAAGGGACAGAAAAAGGAGATAAGGAGAAGAATAGCTCGTTAACACAAGCTGGGGGGAGAAGAGAGAAAGAGTTCTCGACAACTCAATAGAACTCTTTGGTGTGTTTTTTGAACTGAGTGGAGTCCTCTATTTATATAGAGATTTTGTAACTGTTTTAGCTAAAATTGCGGCAACAGTTACTCTAATGGATAAGATCAAAAGAAAACTTAACCACTAACCAGTTCAATAATACTTGTGGATAAGATCAAAATGAAACAAATCCACAAAAGTGGAGGAAACAAACTCATTGGATATGAATGAAGGAAAGATAATAACTCAGTTGAATTCTTATTCTTATCACAAACAACATAAACTAAATTTATGGGAAGTGATATTCACGAATAAAAATAATAATTACTATTATTTTTATCATTATAAAGTATTTAAAATTAAATACCGCAATTTAAACACTACTAATGTGTGTGTTCTATTTTATGTGGGACCCCCACTCTCTATTTTTTCAATTCACATCACAGTAGCTCAAAGTCTTATTACTTGGTGTTTAATCATTCAATTTCCTTCCAACTTCACACCAATGTTCCAACAATCCCCCACTTGAATTTAAAAAATGGTTTCAATAGTAACGTCAAAACGTTTCTATAAGGTTGCTAATAAACAAAGGTGTCGCCTACAACTTGAACCTTTGCATAGCGAATACTATTCTGATTCAACAAGAGTTGCTTACAGCATTGAACTCTATCTCAGACATAGAGTCCGCACACAAACCTTTTCCTAAGGTGTATTCTAAAAGCCCGTGCGTTTATGGCCCTGCACGTCTATCCCAGTTTTAACGAACGCTCTAGGTATTCTGCCTCAAAATCCCATAGGAACCGGCCTCAGTTCCACATTCGTATAGGTGAGTCTATCAAGAGTACTCCTGTAGCTATGTACTCCACTCAACATAGAGTATAGATCTCATTAAGAGTTTCTATTATCTCATCCTTCTGTCGCTGCAGGATTCACGCTTTCTTAATTTTCTCATAGCATGTTCTATCACTCATGACTTGTTATTACCCATTGAACCTATTTCTTGGGATCTCCAGTCATTTAGGTCGGGTTACCATCACTTGTGATCTTTAGGCATTAGTCCCATCCTATTGGATGTGTTTAGGACTTTCTTTCTAGTTATTCCTTTCGTCAAAGGATCAACTAAGTCTTCATCAGTACGTACATGATCTACTTTAACCGTTCCTTTTGAGAGTAGCTAGCTCTCTAATTTGTTATGTGTTCGTGCCTTAATTATCGTCTCTTACTATTGTAGTAACGATTCTCAATTTTGTAATAGCTGCAGTACTGTCACAATGAATTAACACTCCTGGCAACGGTTTTACCCACTAGGGGATCTCAACTAGCAAGCATTTTCTCAACTTGTTTCTTCACTAGTTTTCTCTAGTGTTCTCATCTCAGATCGTTCCAGTGTGGATTGAGTCAATATCATATGTTTCAACAAACAAATTCTCCAGTGATGCTCAATGTGCAGCCACTGGTCGCTTAAGACTCATCTGAGGGATGTTCTATTTTGTATCTTATACCATTCAAGTACAACAGGATACCCCTCATAATGTAATCCTAGAGTCATAGTCTTCTTAAGGCACCTTATGACTCTTTCAATAGCATGTTAATGCTTCTCACTTGGTCTACTAGTAAACTTGCACAAGAGTTCCACGACATAGGCAATGTCGGGTCTAATACATTCAGTGACATATCTAAGGACTGCCAATGATGCTCGCATATTCTATTTGTCTAACACCACCTCAAGTGTTCTTGAAGAGTTTTACACTTGGATCATAAGGTGTGCTTGCAAGTTTATAGTCAAATAATTAAATTTCTTAAGATCTTCTCAACATTGTGAAAAAAAATTCTCCTTTTTGATCCAGTAATCTTGACACCAAGAATTACTTCAACTTTGTCTAGGTCTTTCTTATCAATGTTGTTGATAAACAATGATTTCAGATAAATTATAGCATGAATCTTTGAACCAAATATGAGCAAGTCATCTACATAGAGACATATGATCGTGCAAATGTTATTTCCATATTTGTAGTGAATACATTTGTCACTTTCATTCACTTTATACTCATTCGATATCTTTAGGTTGTCAAATTTTCCATGCCAATTCTTAGGAGGTTATTTTTAGACCATGCAAAGATTTTTCTAACTTACTGACCTTGTTTTCTTGTCCATGAATCACAAAAACCTTCGGGTTGTTCTATATAAATTTCTTCTTCTAATTCACCATTTAAAGAGGCAGCTTTCACATTCATTTGGAGTACTATGAGTTATGTACATCGGCTAAAGGGACTAGTATCTCTCATGAATATGATTCAAGTGACTGGTGAATGAGTGTGGAAGAAATCTATATTTTTTTCTTTGCCTAAAACCTTTTTCTACAAGGTGAGCCTTGTATTTAGCAACCGAACCATCAGGTTTTAGTTTTCCATTTCCAAAATTCAAATACAACCAACTGGTTTGTAATTAGGAGGCAAGTCAACTAAGAGTCGTGTTTCGTTAGACTCTAGAGAATCCATTTCATCGTTTACTGTTTTTTTCTTTTCAAAAGTTAGCATCCAATGAAGACAAAGCTTCTTGAAGGCCAGATGGATCCTCTTCCAATATACAAACCATATAATTATGTTTATACTCTTTAGCAATTATAGCTTTCTTACCTCTTCGAGGTTCTATAACATCTCGTACGATGTTTTCATAACTGTTTCTGATTACTGGAATGTGATCAGATGCAGTGCCCCCACTAGCTCTCAATTTAAAAGGGGAAATTACTTTGCCCCCACTAATGGCGTGCTTCCATTAGCGCCCCCACTAGTGTCCCCACTATTCTTTATTTAAAGGGGTATTTATTTACATAGAAATCAGTATCGTTTAATTCTATGCTCACTTTAGCATTTATGTTTTTAAAACTTACATGCTTCGTTATTTATAGCATACCTAATGAATACGCATTCATAGGCTCTACTAGTGAGTTCAACTCTCTTGGGGTCCAGAATGCAAATATAATCCAGACAATCTCAAGTTCAAAAATAAGACAAGTTATGTTGTCTTTTCTTCAAAACTTCTTAATTAGAAATTTTGTTCGTAGACTTGGGTACTCTATTCAACATAAATTTCAATTTTTGTTATAAAAATTGAACGTATCAAGCGTATCAATTTTTTTTTTTTTTTTAAATTTACAGTCATCAATAAATATGATAAAATATCTTTTTATCATTTCTAGTTTATGTGTCATCAGGTTCGCACATATCATAATTTATTAAGTTTAGAGGTTCAAATTCTCTAAACACTGATTTATATGAACTTTGGTTCATTCATTTTGACTGCAAAAAATAAAATTTTCTAATAATATAACTTTGGAATTAAGTCCAAGTTACTCAAGTTTAAAATTAAACGCTTGTTCATTTGACAAATTTTGACATGTCAAATATTAAAATCACACAACTTATAAAATAGAGGGAGAATTTAATTTTGAGCATATCATCAAAGGTGCAGTCTTTCCCCAACAAGAATGCATGATGCACAAGTCTCTTTTTAAGTCCGAGTCAACTCAGTCTTATTCAATAGAAATCTGAAATTCAGATTCTTTCTTATTTTGGAGCATGCATCACGTCCTAGAGAATAATTTTCTTTTCGGACGTGATTTGCAACTTTACATCTCCAATCCCAACGAATTTAATGTTGTTATAATATTCTAACAACACTTTCTTATTTACAGCAGTAGCATATGTTTTTGAACATAGCATAATCATAACAAACACAACACGACGCTAATGTTTATCCACCATTCACTTAATTCACCAACTAGATTGATTTAACTAGTCATATCAGTGAATTTCTTTTTAGTTAGGTTAGGTAGCGGAGCAACAATTTACTTGCGGGACATATGACATGGTTTCTCACAATTGTATTAAAAATAAATTGTGAACCAGTGTCATTTCTTGATGGTGGCTGCTGATTTTTATTTAGGTCCCTTTTGAGGTTCCTATTCTGTTGGCAGTTAGAGTTACTTATTCACAGTGCGGTTCTAATTTTTGAAAATAGTTTTTAAACAAAAATTCAAAATCGCATATGTGAATTTCTTAGCGTTGTTGTTATAGCAACAAGCACTTCATTGTGTTCAGTATATAGATGCATTTCTATAGCCTTTTTATCCTTCTTGTATTTAGGGACAATAAAACTCGAGTTAGTAATTTCTTCGGTAGACATGGCAGAAGGAAACGTCTTAAAATTGTTGTTTTGGATTTCCAAACTGTTGTATTTGGATTTCCAAATTCTATTTTGAAAGGGACTATCTACCGAAGTTGTTACTAGGTTGAGTCACGACCAGGTCGCTCTCTTTAAGACGTTTCGCGGCACTGCCCAAAATTGTGCAAGGCAGACTATCAACCACGCCGCCTCCAGGATAAAACAAGCCCCGCTACAACTGTGCGGTTAACTACTGCACTGTAGAAAACCGTTCGAGATTTACACCTCCAATGTGGTACTAAGACCACTCTTTAATACTGAAACCACTTTCTAATATGGTACTGTGACCACTCTATTATGGTGCTAAGACCACTCAAATATGGTGTTATCACCATTCTAACCTTTGAGCTCTCCAAAATATCAATATGGTACTAAGACCACTCAAATACGGTGATACCACCGTTCTAACTTTTTAACTTCTCCAAAAATAGAAAAATATAGAAAGAATATTTATATACCGTTAAGATCATTCTTAATTCCGACGGGACATTATTATTTCAAAAGGGACTATGATCTTAAAAGTACTCTTTATTCCGAAGGGACATATATTATCGTAGGGACTATGTTTTTAAGACCTTTCTTAATTCCGAAGGGACATTATACCGAATAGGGACTAAGGTCTTAAGAACACTCTTATATCCGAAGGGACAGAAAAAGGAGATAAGGAGAAGAATAGCTCGTTAACACAAGCTGGGGGAGAAGAGAGAAAGAGTTCTCGACAACTCAATAGAACTCTTTGGTGTGTTTTTTGAACTGAGTGGAGTCCTCTATTTATATAGAGATTTTGTAACTGTTTTAGCTAAAATTGCGGCAACAGTTACTCTAATGGATAAGATCAAAAGAAAACTTAACCACTAACCAGTTCAATAATACTTGTGGATAAGATCAAAATGAAACAAATCCACAAAAGTGGAGGAAACAAACTCATTGGATATGAATGAAGGAAAGATAAGAACTCAGTTGAATTCTTATTCTTATCACAAACAACATAAACTAAATTTATGGGAAGTGATATTCACGAATAAAAATAATAATTACTATTATTTTTATCATTATAAAGTATTTAAAATTAAATACCGCAATTTAAACACTACTAATGTGTGTGTTCTATTTTATGTGGGACCCCCACTCTCTATTTTTTCAATTCACATCACAGTAGCTCAAAGTCTTATTACTTGGTGTTTAATCATTCAATTTCCTTCCAACTTCACACCAATGTTCCAACAGCAACCAACTTTGCAAACCTTGAGAATATTTCATCCAATATGTTTTCACCAAACTCAGCTATTAAAAGAGGTTCGAAAATAGCTCTATGGTATTTAGCTATGAACTCTCCTCTCATTTTGCTATCAAGAACATAATCATCAATATCTTGTTGAAGGTTTGCATCCCATCCTATCTTAAAAGTCTTCAATGTTTGAAGGGTAAAAGATCCTTCTGCCTTAACCACTTGTCTAACTTCCTTTATTGTAGGAAAATATAAAGGCAAATCAAATAAGTCCAATTTTGCTTCTTCAACCAAAACCCTACAAATTAATAAAGGAATATTCATATAAAATGCAAATCACAAGTTAAAGAAATGACAAAACTTGAGTGCATTTTCATATGTGTTTTTTGTATGGTTATTAACTAAACTATCTGTGGTTTTCTGAGATCTATAATTTTCTCAAAGTTTGTTATAACAAAAAAAAAGTATATTTTTAGTTAAAAACCATACGAAAAATATACGAAGAAATGCACCTAAATTGACTATTCTTTAACAGTGTTAATTGTGAAATGCGATCAGTAAGATTATTATTTGTAAGTGTTAATATGGTTACTTACCTCTTGTACCATCTCATTAAGTACTGTGCTAAGTACCTCGCAAGAAGTAATTTCATACTTTGTTTCTCTTCTAAGAAAAGTTAATACCATCATGCCACCAGATGATAGTTCCTCAAAGCGTGACTTCAAAAAATATTCGAAATCTATTTGAAATCGCTCAAAATATGCGTCATATACCGATGGAGGGCTTGTTCTTGTAACACAAATATTTCCCTTGTTTAGTGGCTCTGCCTCTTTGGTCAAATCTTTTGGTGCCTAATGCCATCAAATTAAAGAATGAAACGAAAAAAGTTAAATTAAAGAAACTAATTCATATATGTAAAACCACCTACTAAATGTTAGGAAAATTTCTTATGTCCATGTATGAACGTTTTTGATAAATACATGTAAACGTGGGGTGAAAAACTTCAATTAGAAAGAGAAAAAATATGTTTATAAAAAAAAAAACAGAGAAAATATGACGAATTTATATATTAACTCACACATGAAGAAAAATGTTGAAGTGTCAAATGTGTGTAAAAAGTATTACATTGGATGGAAATAGACGGGTGGAACAACATATAAGTGAAATAGTTCATAACTCGATCATATTATAGGATATGAGAAATCACAAAACACTTGAGTGGCCACATAAAGGACCATTATTCACTATTAAAAAGGATGAATTATAGACGAAATTTGAAGTGTTAAAAGGCTAAAATTACATAACAATTTATTTATCCTCAATTTTTTGTTGGTAATTAAATGTTAAGACGAATTAAAACTTGGTTCAGTGCTACTTACTTGTGATAGCCAATGGAGAGAATATGAGGAATGAAAACAGTTTATGTAATTATTGGGAAAGAGTCGTCCATAAAAATTTCTTGGTGTTGCACTTATGAAGCATTCTCCAACATTCTTTACTTTTGTCAGCTGGTAGAAATCAGGGAGTAACTTGAAGATGGTATTAAAATCATTTTCAAATAGATCATTGAGATAAATTTGAAATACAGGTGTTCCATGGTTTAACTGGAAGCTAATTTTATGGATGATGTTCAAGATATTAAAGATAACCAAAAGTGTATTTGTTCCTCAAGAGCAACCTAAATCCACTACTTTATAACAACCATTAAAAGTTGTGTTGCACATCAACCGTTTCAAATTCTCTTCCACTACAGCTTTCACTCTCATGATCACTTTTCTCTGCATACAATTTAGATTCAGATGGGTCTATACATCACATAACATTGAATAGGTATGATAAGAAAACCTCTAAAACAAGAGGCAAAAAGAGGTAATATATATATATATATTCTGTTAATTAAATACAAACACTACTAGGGAAGTTGTGAAGTGTTGTTCAGTAAAACAATTCTTTAATATTAAATGTATATCGTCTTGTGAATATAGCTCATATGATAAAAAGTTGCAGGGACATTTGATATGTAGAAGCTCAAGTTCGAATATGCAATTTTTTACTTCTCAACATTTTATGTGTGTGGGTTTTAATGCTAGGTTCTTTGGAAACCAAAAAAACTAAATGTAAACAATTTTTTTTGACATAGACCGGACATAAAAGTTTAGTTAGTAAAAAAGTGAAATAAAAAAAAGGTTCTTAAAATGTGTGATAATAAGTTTTTTGGTCTCTATAAATAAGTCATATTTCATTTTTAGTCGTTCTAACAATTTTTTTCAAACAAAACTCCTTTAAATGTTTTCGATCAACATTTTCGATTTCTACTTTTAAATTAACTCAAATGTATCCTTCGAAACGATCCTTAGATGAATCGCTGAAGAAAAACATTTCAAGGACCATCTAAGGTGAGCTGCAATTTTTAGTATCACACATTTGTGCATTGAAAATATAAGACTGAAGATGTAAGTATAGATGAAAATTTACGATATATATTGTTTTTCTTCTTCTTAGGGAATGGGAATGCTGAGGATAAATACAATTAATTAATTATCAAACCATAAAAAAAATGTAAGATTATTCATACCTGTAATAAGGAGTTATTTGCATAGCTTGTTTCTCCAACGCCACCCTTCATGTGAAGGACTCGTTCGATTGCCATCTTGATGCTATGCTAACACAAGTAATATTAAGGATAAAAGCTACCCATCTTATTTATAAAAGTTCTTAAGTCTCTTAGACAACTTTTTGAAGTCAAACAAGTTGTTGCAAATATCCTTTCTAATTTTTTGCTATTTCTTTAATTTTTTAGAAAATGATCACATATCTTATAAATGAAAATTCTTAAGTCTCTTAAGCAAATTGTTGGAAGCAAGATAGTTGTTACAAATTTTCTAATATTTTGTCTTTTATTCTTTTTTGAAAGAATGATTTTACCTATCTTATCTTATATATAAAAGTTCTTAAGTCTCTAAACCAATTTTTTGGAGCTATAAGTAGGGTTAGTTTTGTAATTTTATATATATTTTAACTAATTGAACCTAAATTCACTATCATGTATAAATTTGAAAATTGTTCTTTAAGAGGTAATTACATTCGTTGATTCTTTTTGAAGGAAATTACATTCGTTGATGTATTTGTTTTTTTATTTATCTGTATTTTTGGATCTATTATATTGTAAGAGATTTTAAATAATTCTTATCAACAATCTCTCTGATGTGATAAGCCTTAGAAGCGTCGAGGGAGGAATTGAATGGGATGTCGGAGACTTGTAGACATGCCTTAGAAGCGTATGACTTTCGAATGAGTAGAAGAAAGACATAGTGTATGTAATGTAATTTCATCAAAAGGGGAAGTAGTTCTACCTTAGACATGAAAGTTGGATATCATATCATACAAGTGTTCTTAAGCCTCTTAACCAATTTTTTGGTGTTATAAACAGGGTTAGTATTGTAATTTTATATCTATTTTAACTATTTGAACCTAAATTCACTATGATGCATAAATTTGAAAATTATTCTTTAAGAGGTAATTACATTCGTTGATGTATTTGTTTTTTTATTTATTTGTATTTTTTGATCTATTATATTGTAATAGAGTCAACAATAGATTTTAAATAATTCTTATCAACAATCTCTCTGATGTGATAATCCTTAGAAGCGTCGAAAGATGGATTGAATGAGATCTTATATATAAAAGTTCTTAACTCTCTTAGACAACTTTTGAAGCCAAAAAAGTTGCTGCAAATTTCCTTCCTAATTTTTTGTTTTTTGTTTTAGTTTTTAAAAAAATGATATCATATCTTATATATAAAGTTTTCAAGTCTCTTACACAACTTTTTGGAGCCAAAAAAATTGTTGCAAATTTCCTTCCTAATTTTTTGCTTTTTTTTTAGTTTTTAAAAAAATGATCTCATATCTTATATATAAAAGTTATTAAGTCTCTTAGACAACTTCTTGCAGCCAAAAATTTTGTTGCAAATTTCCTTCCTAAATTTTTGCTCTAATTTGTTGCAGATATCCTTCCTGACTTTTTTTATTTATTTCCCTACAATAAAAACAATTTGTTTCCCTCTCTCAGTCAACCGCCATGGATAAGGAGCGGTTTGATGAAGGAAAAAAAAACACGGTGCACAAAAACAAACTGCAAAACGTTTAATTAGTTACAGAGCAAAGGATTAAAATTTGGAAAATGAAGAATTCAAAAATTAATTTTCTTAATATTTTAAGGATGATGAACATGGCTTTCAAGATTTATGCCAAGCTTGAAATTTCACCATTGGTGTTGGAATGGAATAACAACAACAGAGTCGTGGAAGCTTCATTCTTCCCATAAGTACACGGTTAAAAGTGCTTATAATTACTTGACTAATTCGGAGCTGACAATTGACGACCGTTGTAACCATGTTTTATGGCTTAAGCAAATTCCGCTTAAGGTCAATATTTTTGTTTGGCGTTTGTTCCTGAACAGATTAGCAACTAAGATGAATTTGTTTAGGAGGAACATTCTGGATTATAATGATGCTTTTTGTTCGACTTCTTGCGGACTTATTGAGGATCAGGATCACTTGTTTTTTTCTTGTGCTTTTTACGGTTGCCTTTGGCTTTTAATATCAGGATGGTTAGGCTACTCAACAACTCTTCAAGGATCGTTGTTTGAGCATTTTCTTCAGTTTGGAGGTCTTGGTGGTTTTTCCAACATGTCTCGTCTCACTTATAATATTATTTGGATTTTTGCTCTTTATACCATTTGGAAGGATCGTAATTTGAGGCATTTTCACCACAAATCTGAACATCTCCTATCTTTGTTGGAAAAAGTCAAACTTCAAGCTTTTGGTGGTTTAAATCTTCCTTTGCTGCTTTTGAATTTGAATATTCGGTTTGGAGGGTTAATCATGTTTTCTGTCTTCTGGCTGTAGCTTAATGTTTCTTTTCGCTACTTTGTAGTGGTGTTTGGTTTTTGTCTTTGTAATTATTGGACTTGTTAGCTTCCTTTGGTACTTCTTGTGCTAGAGGAGCTTCTGTTTTTTTTTTCTTAATAAAATTTGTTTAACTTCTTCAAAAAAAAAAACAACAGAGTCGTGGAACAGAAAATGATGATGGTGGTTTTTCATTTTTATTTAAAATGTTTTAAAACAATAATGACGTTGTTGTACCAAAAAATGAAGTTAACGACTTGTCCTATTTTTATTGGTTGTTTGCAAGATTGGAAGCCTCCCATGCAAATATTTGGGGTTACCGATTGGAGGAGATCAACGGAAACAAGGACTGTGAAAATCGGTAATCGATAGAGTTAGAAAAAGATTGTTTGATTGGAACAACAAACATGATGGGAGAATTGTCTTGTTGAAATCAGTCTTGTATGTGTTATGAGAGGATAATAGAAAAATAAATTTTGTTCAATGGGATAAAGTTTGCCTTGCAAAAGAGGAAGGGGTACTGTAGGGATTAAAAATTTGAAAGCTGCTAGGAAAATGGGAATGGAGAATGTGTACTTAAAAAAAATGCTTGTGTTAGGGACATCATTCAGGGTGAAGGGGATGAGCAAATTTGGATGTTTAGATGGAGAAGAATCTTAATGCAAGAGGAATTGAGTTGGGAACAGAAGAGGAACTGAAGTGTAAAATTCAAAGATTAAATATGGGATTTGATGCGGTGGACAGGTGGGTCTGGTCATGAGGCACATAATGGAGGGAAGATGAATGAGGATCAGAGGAAACTTGTAGCCGCTTAGAATGGATTGGTTCCGTTTAAGGTTGCAGTATTGGCTCGGAAGTTGTTTCAAAATAAGATAACATCCAAGGATAATTTATTTAAAAGAGGTGTTCTAAATGAGACACAATCCAGGTGCAGAAATAGAGGTTTAGTGGTTGGAACTGCTACTCATTTATTCTTCTACTCTCCTTCAAACAAATCAATTTCAACTCTCCTTCAACCATTCTACCATTGAACGTCTTGATTTTGGGAAGATGGGATATGGGTGTTTCTCCTTTCACTTTTTTCCTCAGTTTTCATTTTGATTCAAATTTCATTGTTTTTAATTATTTTAATTTTGTGGGCATTTGATTTTTAGTTGCAAGCATTACAGGAGAAGATGCAGGGTGCTCCTTGTTCCTTCATTTTCCTTTGTTTTCATATTAAACATCTTATCTTTTTTCTGATTTGGGTCTGACCGGTCTAGGATATTTTCTTCATTTTTAGAGCATGCTACAAAAACCAATTTTGAATGCCATGAACTTGTTCATCAAGATGTTGAGCAAGTAAGAATAAGGGTACCCTTAATTTGTTATTTTCATGATTTATTGGATATTGTGTCATTTGAGATGTTGCAAATGATGATTATTGGACTTGTGTGGTTCTTGTTGTTGTTTCATGTTGTTCTTCTTCATTGAAAGTGAGTGTAAAATTCCATAGGTAGAGGTTGACGACAACAAAAGTGAGAGAAAAAAAATCTAGTGTAGACAGACTATAATAAAATCGGTACTTCTTTTTAATCTAATGGTAAAAATCAACTGACTCATGATCGAAAAGTTTTAGACTTTCCTATATAAAATGTCACCTAACTTTAATTCTTATTGTATGTTTCTCCCTTGCACCTTTTTTTTCTTTCTGAGAGACCCCTTCCTTGCCCTTCTTGTGTTTGGGTTTAATTTATAATACATTTATTTTGCTTCTTAAAATGAATTTTTTTATAAATTAATGGCAAAAGTACTTTTTTAGTTTGTTAACTTAATTTCAGGTAACAGTTTAGTCTTTTATATTTTTTTAATTTCAATTTTGTCTTTTTGGTCCATTTTCATATGAATACTCAAGCTTCAAATCTAATATTCTTATGCAATCATAGATGAAGACCATATATTTAAAGATTGGAAGGCCATAAGAAAATAAAACCATGAATAAAACTTGAAAATTCATATGCAAATTGACCAAAATGACAAAATTGAAATGAAAAAAAGATAAATGGTCAAATTGTTAAGGGACTAAAAGTATAATTTTGTCTAAATTAATTATAGATACTACATCAACTGCATAGCATAACTCATATTAATACAAGGAATTCGGTTCATCAATTGTCTCTATTTTTTCAAAGTTTTTCATTGTATGAATTAATGATGATATTGATGCTAATAATGTTGAACAAACATATCGGTCCTACTAGTATTGAAACATATTGTTATAGTACGTGGTACTAAATCTACCATCGGTTAGCCAAACTAGCAACCCCCAATTGCGACTCTACCTAATTCTCTATTTGTACCGTCTAGAATTGGCTGGTGTAATTACAATTACGTACGTGCTTCCATTGTAATTAATGTTTTTGTCTGTTAATAGTTACATGGCATATGAAAGAAATAACTAAAGAATGGAAGGTGTGTAATGAACAATCAATTGGTCGTGAATTGAGTTGTGTCTCACCTAACAAACGAGAGGTGAGAGGTGAGAGGTGAATAGCAAGGACCTTTCTTTGGAAGTTTGGAGAGGAGGGGAAGGGAAAAGAAGGTTTTGGGAGGTGAAAAATATAGAGAAAAATTAATAAATCTTTCACATTTTTTTGAAGGGAGGGCTTTTGGAGAATGATAAACTAATGTTTATGATTCATATATTTTTAATATTAAGAATATTATAACAACATAGATTAAATTTGAAGAATTCATATAAACTCTCCAAAACCTTCTCAAAACCCTCATCTAATACAACTTTTTAGTTCCCCAAATGAGAAGGGTTTTATATTATGAAGAAAAATTTACTCCCAAAGTTCTCCTCTCCCAATGTCAGCTGTTTCTTCCACTTACTATTCATTTTTCCCAAAACTCTCACCTCCCTTCCCTTTCAACATCGCAAACAAAGTCTAAGTATAAGTTATATTTTGCGTGTCATTATATTTTGTGGTGTGTCCATATACTGCACACTCTTTAGGTACGGAAAAAGAAATTTATAGAAATGTGTAGTAATATCAGCCATGTATATATTAAGGGGCGGATGGACTACTATTATTTTTCTTGTAATTATTTTGTTCGGAAGGGTGGTTGTTGTTGGGGATACTAAACTATAAAAGTTCGGGGTGCATATTTTTTATTGGGTCCAATTTCATTTATTTCTTCAGAAAATTATGCTGATGAGTTGGTGCTTTGTAATGTTGGAGCTTGATTTCGACTTTAGTATTACGTAAAGTATCTACTAGGGTTTGAAGGTGTAATTATTTAGTATCATTGGCGTTGCCATGATCCTAAGTTAAAGGATTCAAACTTATACAAACACATACATGTAAAGAACAATTTAGTAACAGTTATCCACTTTTTAGACAAACTTATTACTCCAATAACTTTTTTTAACACCCGTGATTTTTGATTAAGGGATAGATGGGGGTCCAATTTAATTTCATTTATTGCTAAAGAATCGGAGGGGGCTAAAAGTAAGGGAAATGTTAACAAAGGTGTTTGTTAAGAAGTGTAATAAGATAAATGTATCTTAGAAGTTGTGCATTCATTACATTTTGTTTCATTAAACTCATGAATTATTTCATATATATGCGGGGTTGCTAACTAATATCAACCTAAAGACATTAAGGTCTAAGTTAGCAAGTGTGCACCTATTTATTTGGACAAAAATATCACCTTGTTACTATTCAAATAATTTTAAACAAAATGTTATTTTTGTAAATTTAAGAAATAGATTTTCGAATGTTTTATTGAAAAATAAAGATCGAGTGCAATTTACTAAATTATCCAGACAAGTGAATTTGTTTGTCCAAATAAAAAGGTGCACACTTACTAACTTATACCTTATTGATTTTAGGTCTAAAAACATTAAGGTCTGAGTTAACAAGTGTGCACCTTTTCATTTGGACAAAAATATTCACCTCTTACTATTCAAACAAATTTTAAACAGAAGGCAATTTTTGTAAATTTAGGAAACGGTTTTTGAAATGTTTTATTGACAAATAAAAATTGACTGCAATTTACTAAATTACCCTTTATTTTAAATTGGCTTGAATGGGGGCAAGTGAATTTTTTTTATCCAAATGAAAAGGTGCACATATGCTAACTGAGAGGCATGGAAGTGACGTAGGAGGTTGTTTGCTTGGGAGGAGGAGATGGTGGGGGAGAATGTTGAGCTGTTAACTTCAGTTGTTTTGCAGGTTGATGTGGAGGACCTATGGTTTTGAAAGTTACGTTATTCTCATTCTTACACGGTGAGCAGTGCTTATAACAACTTAACGATGGTGGTTGGCGACAATTATCAAGATAACAGTCATGTCTTGTGGTTAAAAGCGGTTACGTCAAAAATTTCTATTTTTGCTTGGCATTTGCTTCTTAACTGTGTGCCTACTAAGGACAATTTGGTAAGGCACATGATTCTTTCAAATAATGAACAAAATTGCACAAGAATTTGTGATATGAATGAAGGCAGAGACTACTTGTTTGTGAGACGTGATTTTTTATGGTAAACTTTAGTATTTGGTTTCAAGCCAATTAGGAATTTCAACAGTAACACAAGGTACTTTAATGAATCATCTTGTTCAATTTGGTGGTTTAGGTGGCAATTCGAAACATGTCTGTTCGGTTTTAATATTATTTGGCTCGTAGTGGTGTGTGTAATTTGCAAGGACAGAGATAGGCGTATTTTTTAGCATAAGGAGGAACTATTGCAACCTCTAAGTGAAATAGTTAAGCTTCATTCTTTTTAGTGGTTGAAATCGAAATATGTTATGTTCGATTTTGATTACCACTATTGGAGGCTTAACCTTATTTAGTGCTTGACTGTTGTATCTTAGTTTCCCTGTTTCTTCCCTGTTACATTTTGTGGAGGGACTTATTTCATTTAGTAATATATTTCATTTTGCCATTTTCAAGAAAAAATGTTTTAAGGTTGGTCTAAGTTATCAACCCCATATATATATATATATATAGGGTCTTTTAACGAGTGCCCCCGGGGCACTCTTTAAGCACACCTAATAAAGAAACTATTCTTTAAAAAAATTAAAAATTTCAATTTTCAATGCACTAAATGCACAAACTTTCATAAAAATTTACTACTTTTAGTGCTTCAAGAGTGCCCCGGGGGCACTCGTTAACATTTCCCATATATATATATATATATATATATATATATATATACCACGCGGTTTCATGTCTTGAAATCTTTGAATAATAAACTAATTATCAATGTTCTGATTTTGCAAAATTATTTTAAATAGTTATTATTAAATATGATTATTATTATTATTATTATATTATACGCTATATGTATATGGATTAAAAATATAATTTTTATATAATAAATTTATAAGTATTAGAAATTTATAATTTAAATATATTTAATTTAAAATTACTTACCTTACATTTTTTTTTCTATTATAGAATCTTAAACCTTTTAAATGTCACATTAATTATTCTATAGGCTTTTACATTTTATAAATGATTATGTTGGAACATTGGTGTGAAGTTGGAAGGAAATTGAATGATTAAACACCAAGTAATAAGACTTTGAGCTAGTGTGATGTGAATTGAAAAAATAGAGAGTGGGGGTCCCACATAAAATAGAACACACACATTAGTAGTGTTTACATTGCGGTATTTAATTTTAAATACTTTATAATGATAAAAATAATAGTAATTATTATTTTTATTCGTGAATATCACTTCCCATAAATTTAGTTTATGTTGTTTGTGATAAGAATAAGAATTCAACTGAGTTCTTATCTTTCCTTCATTCATATCCAATGAGTTTGTTTCCTCCACTTTTGTGGATTTGTTTCATTTTGATCTTATCCACAAGTATTATTGAACTGATTAGTGGTTAAGTTTTCTTTTGATCTTATCCATTAGAGTAACTGTTGCCGCAATTTTAGCTAAAACAGTTACAAAATCTCTATATAAATAGAGGACTCCACTCAGTTCAAAAATCACACCAAAGAGTTCTATTGAGTTGTCGAGAACTCTTTCTCTCTTCTCCCCCCAGCTTGTGTTAACGAGCTATTCTTCTCCTTATCTCCTTTCTCTCTTCTCCCCCCAGCTTGTGTTAACGAGCTATTCTTCTCCTTATCTCATTTTTCTGTCCCTTTCTCCTTATCTCATTTTTCTGTCCCTTCGGATATAAGAGTGTTCTTAAGACCTTAGTCCCTATTCGGTATAATGTCCCTTCGGAATTAAGAAAGGTCTTAAGAACATAGTCCCTTCGATAATATATGTCCCTTCGGAATAAAGAGTACTTTTAAGATCATAGTCCCTTTTGAAATAATAATGTCCCGTCGGAATTAAGAATGATCTTAACGGTATATAAATATTCTTTCTATATTTTTCTATTTTTGGAGAAGTTAAAAAGTTAGAACGGTGGTATCACCGTATTTGAGTAGTCTTAGTACCATATTGATATTTTGGAGAGCTCAAAGGTTAGAATGGTGATAACACCATATTTGAGTGGTCTTAGCACCATAATAGAGTGGTCACAGTACCATATTAGAAAGTGGTTTCAGTATTAAAGAGTGGTCTTAGTACCATATTGGAGGTGTAAATCTCGAACGGTTTTCTACAGTGCAGTAGTTAACCGCACAGTTGTAGCTGGACTTGTTTTATCCTGGAGGCGGCGTGGTTGATAGTCTGCCTTGCACAATTTTGGGCAGTGCCGCGAAACGTCTTAAAGAGAGCGACCTGGTCGTGACTCAACCTAGTAACAACTTCGGTAGATAGTCCCTTTCAAAATAGAATTTGGAAATCCAAATACAACAGTTTGGAAATCCAAAACAACAGATTATTATATGTGTGTTCCTTTGTTTTAGTGGTAAATTTTTTAGAAAACTACTTTAGCAACACAAGTTCGATTTCAGTTGAAGCCTTTTTGTTGGAATGTTTAGAAATTAATTTAATTTGTGCTACATTAAATACAGTGAGAGAGTAGATCACACACATTAAATTCGGCGATAAAAGAAAGTGCAGGTTCTGCACTCTTAATAAGGAGAGGCATTGGTGGATGTAAAAGAGGTGCGAGAATTAAATTCTAAGGGATTCAAGACCCAAATAATGTACAATAATTGGTGTATAATTTATAAAATTGATGGGGTTGACTTGAATCCCATGGCTTGCATGGTCCGCTCCTGGCTAGCATATCATGATGCTAATCAGGCAGCACTCAGCAGGATATGTTGGTGCACTTATTTTCTTACAAAACTTTGGCAACTATGCACAACTTTTGACAACACTAGGGCAAACATGGGGTTTAAGATTTAAAGATTCAAGACCGGTTTATGAACTGATGTTATATTCCCAAGTATTGTTAGTCTGATATATGATATCGGTTTCAAATCAGGTATAAAAACAACATATCATATCGATTTTGTGGAAAAAACATGTGTATTATGTGTATTTATACAATAAGGATAACTCAACAACAACAAAACACCACACCCTGACAATACCTTATACCTTCCTTGAGACAATTATCATAAGGAGGAAGAAATTATTGAATAAATAAATAATAAAAAAAAACATATATGAATTGTATACCATAAGGTGCTTGTGTTGAAAATTTGATGTTTGAAAATCTTTTTTGTATCCATAACACCTCTTTTCGCCCGAAATAAGTGTGAAAACGAACATATTACACCACTTTTAGTTAAATAACCGATGTGAAAAATGGTATGGTTTGGTCTACATTAGTTTTACACATATGTTGTTGAAAGTGAGAAAAACACAAGAAATGTGGGGTTTGAATTGTGTTGACTTTTTCTAAAAATCTTTTCTAAGTTAAAACAGATCAAAGGCAAGAAGAGAAAGCAGTAGAGGAAGAGAAAAATCAACAAGAATAATTATCCAGTTTCACCCCATAATCCGGGATTACGTCCAGTCCCCTCACACTTGAGAGGATTTTTCACTATAATCAAACTTGATTACAAAGCACTTAGACACACAAGTCTAAGATTTTATGCCTCTCCTTAAGGACTTTCTACAATCCAACATGATTAAGGGTTTACAAGAATTTCTTCTTTACACTTCAGACTCAGAGAGTGGTAAACTAAATTAAGCACAATACAAATGATTTGTATCTAAAGAGTTTTTCCTAAACATTTGAGAAATTCTAAGAAGAGAGTTTGTAAGAATTTTTCTAAGTGATTTTGCGCTAGAAATTTGACTAGAGTTTTGGCACAATTGAAAGCGTGTAGTTCACACTATATATTTCTTCGAACACTCAAGGTCCTTTTATAGGAGATTTGAATAGAGTTGTTGTTTGAAGAGAGTGTCAGCGCATCAAGCTTCCTTGACAAAATTTTTTTCTTCATATTTTAAATCCTTGTCTCTTAAGGATAATTCGGTTGAACAGTACTTCAGAAATCCTTTACTTCTTTTGGGATGATCGGTTGCATCCATTTTGTCTTTCATAGAGGTTTGTTTGTTTTTGCAATGTGTCTTTAGAGGGCGCTGTCTACCGTGCATGACCTTGCTAGGTCTCTCACGGTGAGAGAGTGTTTTCTATTGTTTGATTAAAAATAGCTACATGATATTATAATAGTCTGTCCACACCAGAATATTTTTTTCCTCTCTCTCACATACATTTTTTTCTTAAAGCAAGTTAATATAGGTCATGTGATTTAATCAACGGTTATCAAGTGTGGAAAAATATAATGGACTGTCTACACCAAATTTTTTTCTTTTCTCTTTTACACTCTTATATTTTTGTTTAGATCTGGAATACACGATTTTTATCATAGACTGCCTACACCAAATTTTTTTCTTTTCTCTTTTACACTCTTATATTTTTGTTTAGATCTGGAATACACGATTTTTATCATAGACTGCCTACACCAAATTTTTTTCTTTTCTCTTTTACACTCTTATATTTTTGTTTAGATCTGGAATACACGATTTTTATCATAGACTGCCTACACCAAATTTTTTTCTTTTCTCTTTTACACTCTTATATTTTTGTTTAGATCTGGAATACACGATTTTTATCATAGACTGCCTACACCATATTTTTTTCTTTTCTCTTTTACACTCTTATATTTTTGTTTAGATCTGAAATTTTTTTCTTTTCTTGATCTGAAAACAATTGGTCGGATTTTCTCGCTCGCGCGACCGTATTATAAGAGTGACTTAGAAGTTGAATTTTTTCACGATTTTTTGCATGCATGTTTAGGACATAAAAACAACATCGCCCACAAAAAACGAGAATTTTCTGACAAGGGATGGATTAAATATGAAATTTTTACGCGCCAAAAACTCAAGAACGCGAAACAACAAAACATGCACCTAGAAAACGAATTTTGAGCTGGTTTTTTTCAGCCACCTCTATAAAAATACATATAGAGGATCTGCAAAAAATCGTGAAAAAATTCAACTTCTAAGTCACTCGCGCGCATCCGCGTGCGCGCGCGCGACCGTATTATAAGAGTGACTTAGAAGTTGAACTTTTTCACGATTTTTTGCAGGCATGTTTAGGACATAAAAACAACATCGCCCACAAAAAACGAGAATTTTCTGACAAGGGATGAATTAAATATGAATTTTTTACGCACCAAAAACTCAAGAACGCGAAACAACAAAACATGCACCTAGAAAACGAATTTTGAGCTGGTTTTTTGCAAATCCTCTATATGTATTTTTATAGAGGTGGCTGAAAAAAACCAGCTCAAAATTCGTTTTCTAGGTGCATGTTTTGTTGTTTCGCGTTCTTGAGTTTTTGGCGCGTAAAAAATTCATATTTAATCCATCCCTTGTCAGAAAATTCTCGTTTTTTGTGGGCGATGTTGTTTTTATGTCCTAAACATGCATGCAAAAAATCGTGAAAAAATTCAACTTCTAAGTCACTCTTATAATACGGTCGCGCGCGCACGCGGATGCGCGCGAGCGAGAAAATCCGACCAATTGTTTCCAGATCAAGAAAAGAAAAAAATTCCAGATCTAAACAAAAATATAAGAGTGTAAAAGAGAAAAGAAAAAAATATGGTGTAGGCAGTCTATGGGAGAGAGAATTAGGCAGTCTAAGGTTAAACTTAACTGAGGTGGATTTTTTTGACAAACGGAGATTAACTTAAGGGACCGAAACATGGATTTTATTAATTATGGGACCAAAATGAAAACGGGAAATTAATTAGGGGACCAAATGACATATTAAGCCTAAAACCAATTATTTTGAATTACTTTTGGCAAAATATAAAATAAAATAAAAATTTGTGAAAAGAAAATTATGTACAACCAATTGTAGCATAAGCTCAATAAAAATACACTTATGTACCATAGGAGACATGTTTTACTTACCTACCGTAGCCTTTGCCGTCTTTAGAGCACCCAATTGTTCTTCTATATATTGTTATCATGAAAACCTTAGTGACATTGTTCTAAAACTCATCTTGGTTCAACAGTTGTAACACTGAGTATTGCTAAACACCAGTGTGAAAAATATTCAAAATTTGTCACAACTTTCTAAATTTATTTTAAAAAAACAAAACACCTAAATTGGTTTCTCGAAAAATAAAACATTGCATGTTACGAAATTAACCAATATGATAATAAATATATTTATATTAAAAGAGTAGAGATGATGGAGAGGAGAGAATAATAGACTCTTTAAAATTTATTTTACAATGTGACAATTAGAGTCGTATTTACAAGACACATGCACAAATCAAATAACTTAAAAACATATTAATGGTTTAACATATATAGTTGTGATTAACATTCTGATATCAATGATTAAGACCTTTTACTTATGGGGGTTATAGAGTGTCATATGGGGATTAGGATTCTCTCCATTGAAAATTCTATCAAGTTTTCTCCATTTTCAATCTCCACCCTTAAAATACACCAACCACTTTTTTTCATAATTTAATTATCTTTTTATCTCTCATGTTTGATGGTTGAAATTTCACTTGAGAAAACTTGAGAGGATTTTCAATGGAGAGAATCCAAATCCGTCATATGGAATGTGGAAAGCTTGCAGAAATTGAACATCCACAAGTATTCATAACACTTTTCCTTAGATATGAATAAAAAAAACACTTCCCCTTAATGTCCATTACAGATGTCCTTAATTAAAATCCTACAAGAAAAACAAGAGTGGATACAAATCATAGGGAAGGAAAATGAGTACAACATTTTTTTTGCATGTGAATAGTCTCCTAATGAAGGACTGAAGAGTCCAGATTGTATTTGATCTTATCTTGAATTGGACAAAAAGAGACTTTTGGAGCGGGTGACAGGGATGGCAATTGGACCCAGTCCCGATGGGTACCAGCAAAAAATACCCGCAATGGGTAGGGTAAAACTCCGCTTTCATGGGTTCGGGTTTGGGTCCGGGTAATTACCCGCAAATTCAAATGGGTTTGGGCACGGGTAAGGGTACTATACTGTCCAGCCCCGCAACACACATATACATATTTATATAATATGATAAATAATTTATTTATTTTTGGTGTATAATTAATTAATTTATTTAGCTATTTAAGCCTAAACATAAACCTAAAAACTACTAATTAAGTAACTGCTCCCTCCTATTGGTGTAAATTTTTTTAGGGATATTTTGGATGTTTTTATTTGGCTAAATACTACGATTCATACTATTTTATGAGTTGATTTAAAAACTTTTGAACTATAGTTTTATTTCAATTTTGAAATTTTTAGTTTCTTTTCATAATTAAAGTGCGGGTATGGGCACTTAGGTACCCATAGGGTATGAGGAAGGGCACTAAAATTGTTGCCCACGAGGGTATGAGCTCGGGTACGAGTATTTTTTACAAACGCGGGTATGGGGAAGGGCACTGTAGTACCCTACCCATAGGGTACCCATTGTCATCCCTTATGAAGCTGATGTGATGGTTGACGGTGGTTCTTTGCTAATGTGGGGTGGTGTACATGCAAAGAAACTTCAACTCTCAACTAAGTGAGGTTTAAAGGTGCTTTGAGGTTTCTTTTTCAAGATGAGAACGTGTAGCTAATTTTGCAATGGTCGCTATGTTTAGAGATTTTTCGTTGGTCGAAAGAGTAAGAGCATTTTGATGGTTACACCCTTGTGGCGCGAGGGTTGGGTGACCGTTTGATTACTTGGAGGGCCCATGTTCTCTCTGAGCGTCTCACACAGTGTTCCATGTCTTTTTGCTGATATATATGATCCGCAACTGCATTTGGGCATCTAGTTAGGCCTTATCTTCCTAAATGGACTTCAGGTAGGAGGATTGGGCTTTTACCCGGTTCGGAACAACATTTGGTTTCCCCCTCAATCGAAACTTCTTCCACTTCCATTGTTACTTCATATATTTTTTTGGTAAAATAATTTTTGATCCCTATAAATATATCAAATTTTATTTTTAGTCCCTATCAAAAATTCATTTTAAAATATGGAAAATGTTAACTAGTGCCCCCGATGCACTAGTTAAGGACCTTAAATAGTACTCCCTCCGTCCCTATTTATAAGAGTAGTTTACAAAAAAGTTTTGTCCCTAAATATAAGATCATATACAAATTTCTAGATGCATTGATTACTCTTTTTCCAAATATATCCCTTATTAATACTATCAATTTGTCTTGATATATGAAAAGTTAACATTAAATATATATTTAATTAAGGGTAATCTAGTACTAGTCACACACATTTGAGACAACTTTATTACTCCAACAACTTTTTTTAATACACGTGATTTTTGTAAACTACTCCTATAAAAAAGGACGGAGGGAGTAATTTTTTTATCAAAATTTGTGTAATCACTGCATTGGAAATTGAAAACTTTGACATTTTCAATGAATAATTACTTAATTTAGAATGTTTAAAGAGTGTCCAGGGACACTCGTTAACAAGACTCTTAAAATATCCTTGAGTATGCATGATTTGCCTTATAAACTGGGACAAAAAATGTTAATTAAAAATATTCAAGTGAACATTATTTGAAGAAAGTTTTTAAAAGGACTAAAAATATTCAAACGAAATTTGGGGAGTAAAAATTTATTTAATCTTTTTTTTTTAGAATTTCCTAAGAAAAGTTAATTCACACTACATAACTTGTAATTACAATTTTTTCAAAACATTTAATATTATTGAAATTGTCTACTATAAAAAATTAATTGAATTTTTTGAAAAGAATAAAATAATATTGATTTTTTTATATATAAATCAATCAGGTGCAAAAGATGAAGAAGAAGAATCTGGCACACCCCCTGTCACTACAGGTGTCAAAACGGGCTACCTGGCCCGTTTAGGGCCGGGCATAACGGGTTTCGGGCTTTATCGGGACGGGCCAAAAAGCCCGGTGGAAATACGGGCTTGAAACTACTATCCGAGCCCGGCCCTACATGGGCCGCGGGCTAAACGGGCCGGCCCGTATTAATTTTTTTTTTTAAATAAAAAAAGTCCTATAAAATTTCTTATAAATAGTATTTTTAATATGTTTAAATAATTCATAACACAAAAAAATATTTGGAAACATTTTCGTACAAACGTCACAAACTAAAACGGTGCGGAAAACAATTTTAAATAAATTACGTATGTTATGGTTATAGATATTTATATATTCAATCTTTAAAATCATAAGTAACAAAACAAGTAAATATAATTTTTTATTACTTTTTTCTTACTTTAATAATCAACTAAGTAATTAATTATTTAAAATAATTATAAATAATTATTTAAAATAATATCTAGGATAATATCTAGAATTTTTTTTGTTATGCGGGCTAACGGGCTACTCGCGGCCCATACGGGTACCGGGCTTTTTAGGCCGGGCTAAAAAGCCCTATAAAAATTTGAGCTCAATATTTAAGGTCCAAACCCTATAATTAATTGGGTTTAACGTGCCAACTTATACAAACAAGCCCGTTTTAACAGCTCTATCAGCCACTAACCAACAAAAGCAACACTTAAGAGAAAAATATTATTGATAATTTTAAAATTGTAAAATTGCTAACTTACTTACAAATTGATGTCATGTCAAATAAAATGGCCACATGACATGGGCCCAATCACCATTTTGTTTACACTTATGTCAATAGATCTTTATAGTTGAGGATTAATATTGCAAATGGATGAAACACGGAGGACTAAAATACCTATTAAGAATAAATAAAACAATAAATTTAAAATGTCTTATTTTTATAGGGACCAAAAACATATTAAACCCAAAATAAATAGTATGAGTTATTCAGCTCTATGAATAAAATTTAACAAAGCTCTTTTGTTCAATCACAATTGTAACTAGTCTAAAACATTCTTGAAAGTATACTCTCAATTTCGGTACGTGAAAAATATATTAGAGTGGAATAAAAATATACATATAATCTCTTATTTTTCTTTATTTTGAATTATACTCTTTATTTTTTGATAAGAGAAATGATATTTGTACAACCATTTTATGACAACTTTTTCTCACATACTCACATGATGTTCTTTTCTTCTCTCTTCCTTTTTCTCTCTCCATTGTTTTTAACCAATAAAAAGAGATAAAACCAAAGTTGTCATCAAATAAATATACAAATATCACTACTCTTTTGATAAAAGGTCAAAAATATATTGATAAGAAAAAAGAGTACAAAAATTTGGGAGACAAAGCTCAAGTGCCTGAGAGTCACATTCATTCCATAAACTGCCTGAGAGTCGCATTCAATCCATCAAATGCTTTACAAGCATTCTTCGAAGCCACAGTTGAAAGCTTTTTAGTATGGATATCCCCACTACATAGAAAGTTCTTGATATATTTCTCCAATTCATATAGCAAGGCACTAGCCAAGAGTATAAATGAAAGAAATGAACCAACATTCTACTAATGACAACATTAACAAGCTTTACTCTCTCCATAATGGTAAGCATGCTACTTTTTCAAGTAGCCAGTTTATACTTAATTCTATCAATAATGGGTCTGAGATGTTGAACTTTTGGCTTTCCCTTTAACAAAGGAATTCCAAATAAGTGAAAGGTAAACAACCTTGTGTAAAACCAGTCAGAAAGGCTAACATATTTAACCTGAAATGAGAGAGAGAACCCGATAGGTAAGCATGCTTATGAATTATACTATGATCAAATAGATATTATAGATTTCAATCATTGTCTAAAAGTGTACTAGTAGTTGTTTAAGGACTCAACCATGAATGTTCATAAATTACAATCCTAAAAAGATGATTGATATTAATTATTAGTTCTTCAAGATGCCACAAATGTAAATGAGATTCAAGATTATTTTTTAAAAAAGAATAATTTGGGGAAAGAAGAAATTTTATTAATAATACTAATAGTGGCACTAATGGCCAAATTACAATTGTCCTCTGAGATTTCAAAGTCAAACTCTGACCACTGAACTCACATCTCTTGAACAATGTTCAAAAATGTTACTGTGATTGATTATACAAGGATGCTTGAATATTAAATGGTTAATTATTCAAATTGACCTATATACGTGAAATTTGAAAAATGATCATGTCTTCCTATTTTTTTACCTCCTATTTTTCTGTGCAAGCATAAAGTTTAGAAAAGTGATCCATTTTTTGTAAACATATTTAGCACATTAAAATATGACTTTGCACATGAAAATAGAATATTTCGACATGGGACATTATGAATTAACGTTCTAAGCATTACATCACGAATGTTTTAATACTAATTTTTTTTACTTCTTTAGGAATAGTATTACAAAAATATTCATAAACAACTATCAATAAAAAATATTATTTGGGCAGTCCTACATAGATGATCCTTGAATGTTGCTTTACTTCCTATGCAAATTTTTTGACTATCACATCTCTCTCATGTCTGAATCGAACCTAATTTTTTACAACAGCTTTGAAAAATTATCTCTTTATATTGCTTGTAAGACACATAAATCCCCTTTGAATAAGCATATGATATAAATTAGGAAAAGATTATCAAGATGGGAAGGTGGCATTTGATAGTCTATCTGGGAAACTCTTCTGAATTTTTTAGTCTAGTATGCGCTTGTCTGAACAAGCAAACGGAATCAACATAAAGATAACCTCATATTTAAGCAATTAATCTTCAAATTTAAGCACTAAATCTTCAGAAGTCGATTATATAATACACACACAAACACACTATTTGCCAATTTGGGTTAAATAATGGTCAAAGAGTTTGTTGAAAAGAAAATGGTCCAAGAGTTAGCTTAACTATAAAATAATGATTCGATTGCAAAATTAAAGATATTGTTGTAGGCTCATAGAATTTTAAGGTCCCCTTCAACATTAATAAATGTTGGTGTATTGTTGGTTAGAATTGTCTCACATTAGATATGAAAAAGTGAACGTTGAACAATTATAATTGAGTGGATTCATAAAACTAATGTAGTAAGTAATGTACCGTTTATTTATGTGGTTGTTTAAATTTCAATGTGATAATCATCGGAGTCCTCTCATGACTTGTAACACCCCGATTTTTTATAGCAAGTGTATTTCTTTTCATTCCAACGACTAAATTAACTTTGGGATAAAGCATATTCATAATCCTCTCTTGATTAAAATCAGAGCAAATCTTTTCTTTCAAAAGACTTTGACACCACTCTCATTTTTCATTTCCATTCTTTAGGGCCATTAGATCATCCCGTAGTTTCCTCTTTCCCGCAATCGAACAATGGGAATACACATTGACGAGGTAAAATACTCCACCATTCTTTTCCATACAAAGATCTTGAAAACTATCTCCAACTACTTTTTTTTAACAGCAAAATTTAGTAATAATCAAATCTTTGTACAAGACAAACCGAGATCGGCAAGACAAAAACTACAGAGCAAAGGATGCAGTATTTAGGTGGAACACCCAAAAGAAAATTCATATGCCGTACATCATAAACACCAATAAAGACATGACTCCACCGAGGGCTACCACCATCACCAATAAAAAAACAAACCTCCAAACCCAAACCCAAAGCCAACACCAAAATCCGGCTAAACTCCTACAAACCACCATCGTGAATGACTACATAAACAAAATTCAAACACCTATCGTCCACTACTCACACCAAACCCCTCTACAAACTAACAAACCTGGCAAAACCCCTACCAACAACACCTCATCATCTCATCATCTCATCACCACAATTGAGCCCAATTAAACACCCAAAAATGAGTTGTTCCACCACTCATTCGAATTCCACCTCCAATCAACATTCGGCCGACCAGAGAAGACACCAAAACAAGACTAAAAAAACTCGAGTCAAAAAAACTGACTCCCAATCCCACCTTAAATTTATCTCCATCTACCTTAAACTTAACTTTAGCCAGTTCATCTTCTCAAATAATAGTCATGCCACATGACATGCCTTGAGAAGGCTTGACATACCAATTGGGATTTTTATTCCCCCATAAATTCACAATCTTCAATCTTCGATCATCTCTCTCTTTGTTTCTTGTACTTGCCTCAAAGTATTTGTTACAATAAGTTTGGAGAGTTTCTTTCTCTTGGCGTGATCGCCCCACCCTCTCTTGATTAATGACATGATCTTCATTGTTCACATGTAGTGTTATTCTCCTATGTTTTTTCCATCTTTATCCCTATGCATTGCCTTCTTGAAATGTTGACTGTAGTCCTTCCATACCCATTTTTTGTTTGCACCTTACCATATCTTGTTTGCAACTTCAAGGTCATGGTTCTCCCAAAATCTTTTATTACATTTCTCTAAGTCATCCATCGATAAAGATTCACAACATAAAATTGAGCCTACTAAGAAATGTGAACTTTTAATGAAGATTTAGTCAATGTCAAATTGATATAAAACAAGATAAGACAAATGTGAGTAGTGATATTTGAACAATCATTTGTGACAACTTCCTTTATCTCTTTTTATTGGTAAAAAATAATAAAGGAATAGAAAGAATAAGAACATATATAATGTGAGTATGAGAGAGAGTTGTCAAAAAGTTGTTACAAGATAATTGTATAAATATCATTTCTCGACAAATATATATAGTCATTAAAAAACACACAGACACACGTGTGTCTATGAGTATGTTGATAAAAAAAACAATTAATACAACTAAAAGTTTAAAAGAAATTTATAAGAAGAGACAAAGAAAAAACTTAAAAGATTTTATATTTAGATATGGATGTAATCATGACTAGAGGGGTATATATATTATGATTGAAATTTCAAAATAACTTTTTTTAAAGAATAATATTTGTAGAACCATTTTTGTGACAACTATTAAGACAACATCTTCTTTGTTTTATGGTTGGGAAAAAAACAATAGAGAGAAAAAAAGTATGAGAGAGATAATAAAAACACGATATAAGTATAAGAGAGTTGTCAAATGATTATCATAAAATAATTGTACAAATCGTTTCTCTTTTTTATAGTAAGTATTCCCTCAGAAAAAAGAATTTTAATAATTAGTTTTTCCTATAAAAAAAAATTATTAGTTTCCCGACATAAAAATAGGGTAAAATATCGCGTGAATTTAATTCAGTTGATAGAAACATTATATAACATATACAAAGATCGGAGTGCGAACCTCAAACACTTAACTTATACATTTTTAAAAGGTGAATTCGTAGCAACGAGACTAATCGGAAGAAGAAAAAAATGACAAAATACTTTTGTACAAACAAAGGGTAGTAATTACCATCATTTTGTTGATTTTATTTTAGTATGTGGCTCCATATCTACCACATCTTAATCAGAATGCCCGAGGACACGTGTCTTCTAATCTACCCGTCCCTCAAACCTACTCACTCCCCAGTTTTTGCATGTATTGTCCAGCTCAAATATATTTATAGGAGCTATGTTTCCCCATTGAATCCACCAAATCAACAATACTAAAAACCTGATTCCCCTTCCAAATTCTCCTACTACTCTTAACTCACCAAATCTCATTTTTTATTATAATCTTTGCACCCTTACATTGTTTTGTTCCCTTCTAGCTAGTAACTAGCTAGCTAATTATTCTCCACAACAATGGTGACTGTGGAGGAGATTCGTAAGGCCCAGCGTTCCAATGGCCCTGCCACTATCTTGGCTTTTGGTACAGCCACTCCTTCTCACTGTGTAACTCAAGCTGAATATCCTGATTACTACTTTCGTATCACCAACAGCGAGCACATGACTGACCTTAAGGAAAAATTCAAGCGCATGTGTATGTCTCTAAATTTTAACTTGTATTATTTCATTTTACTACAAATTTTATAAACTCTTCTTATGATTTTAGTGTTACATTTTACATAGATTATAGTGGTTTTTGAGGAATTTTACCTATGAGAAGCTGACACTTTTTTTTTGTTGTGATTCATCTAAAATTATCATAGCCAAAATTTTATGTTACAAGTTGTGTCGCAGTCGTTGATATTGTAGATAATTTGTAGTTAACTTTTTGTGTGATTGCAATTGCATCATAGGCTCAGAAACATTAAAAAAGTTTGTGTCACAAAATAGATTCCGATAACTTTTTAAAATAAAAAAATCCTTAATCATTAGTATAATAATCATAATCATGTTACACTCTAGTTTTTAGTTATACTCATCATTGTCCTTTTCATATCACAATTTTTGATATTGCATAAAATGATTACATTTGGATATAACTTATCTGATTGCTGTAAAAACATCAAAAACCTTGATGTAATGGTTTATGTAAAATACATTTTAAAATCTTGATTATAGAAAAAATTAAAATCTCTTGTATTTTTTTTTTGGACTTTTCTAAACTTTTTGTTTTTTTTATGTTCAGGTGAGAAATCGATGATAAAGAAACGTTACATGCACATAACAGAAGAATTTCTGAAAGAGAATCCAAACATGTGTGCATACATGGCACCATCACTAGACGCAAGACAAGACTTAGTGGTAGTGGAAGTACCAAAGCTAGGTAAAGATGCTGCAAAAAAAGCCATAGCCGAATGGGGCCAACCAAAATCCAAAATCACCCACGTCGTTTTCTGCACCACTTCTGGTGTAGACATGCCTGGTGCCGATTACCAACTTACCAAACTCTTAGGCCTAAAACCATCTGTCAAACGTCTCATGATGTATCAACAAGGTTGTTTCGCTGGCGGCACTGTTCTCCGCTTAGCGAAAGATCTTGCTGAGAATAACAAAAATGCAAGAGTTCTTGTTGTTTGTTCTGAAATCACTGCAGTTACTTTCCGTGGTCCGTCAGATACTCATTTAGATTCACTTGTAGGACAGGCGCTCTTCGGTGATGGAGCCGCAGCAATGATTATTGGTGCGGATCCAGATTTAACCGTGGAGCGTCCTATTTTTGAGATTGTCTCAGCTGCTCAGACTATTCTTCCTGATTCTGATGGCGCGATTGACGGACATCTCCGTGAAGTGGGGCTCACTTTTCATCTTCTGAAAGATGTTCCTGGGATTATCTCAAAGAATATTGAGAAGAGTTTGGTTGAAGCTTTTGCACCAATTGGAATAAGTGATTGGAATTCGATCTTTTGGGTTGCACATCCAGGTGGACCGGCTATTTTAGACCAGGTTGAAGAAAAACTCCGGCTTAAGGAGGAGAAACTCCGGTCCACTCGGCACGTGCTTAGTGAATATGGAAATATGTCTAGTGCGTGTGTTTTGTTTATTTTGGATGAAATGAGGAAGAGGTCTAAGGAGGAAGGGAAGATTACAACTGGTGAAGGATTGGAATGGGGTGTTTTGTTTGGGTTTGGACCGGGTTTAACCGTTGAGACCGTTGTGCTTCATAGTGTTCCGGTTCAGGGTTGAATTTGATAGTTTGGGAAATAAAATTTGCATGTTGAGAACTGTGAACGAACTCTAAACTCTAAAGGCATGCTCAAATAAAAGTTTGACATAATATTGTGTTTTTATTATTATGATTTATTTATTTTTGAGAGGTTGTTATTATGATTTTAACCAGTTGTGTAATGTAATGTTTTTTCTTTTTTTGAAATTCATGTAATGTAATGTAAAATAATTAATGTTTTTGCAATGGAATTATTTCACTTAATGCATATATAATTTTTCAAATAATTCTAACATCACATTTTTTAACCGACATTTTTCAACATGCACTCTTTGATTAATTAAAAAGAATGTGCCGGAAGTAGAGATGTCAAATAGGCTGGTCGGGCCTAGCCCGGATCGGTCCAAGAGGCCCGATTGTATAAATGGGTCAATCCGTCCCAGCCTATTTATAATTGGGCCACATATTCTAGAGTCTGGCCCGGCCTGCGTGGGCCATGCGCCAGCCCGGCCCGACCCGTTTTAGTTTTTTTTTTTTATTTATACACTCTTTTTTATATATTAGTTACTCACACTTATCTTTTTGCTAAAACATGATTGGATGGATATAGAATTGCAAATAAATTTTACATTAACATTGAATATTAATTAAATTCTATATTATTCCTTCAATTGAATCAAATTAATAATTTATAAACTTTAGAATTTTAAAACTTTGAGCTAAATTCATTCATTTTTATTAATAAATTTTAAATTAGTTGATAATTTTTTCAAAAAATATAGTGTTTTTAAACAAAAATCAAATGGAAATATAGATAATGGACCGGCCCGAAGTCTAATGGGCCAGCCCGGCCCGGCCCCATTTTTATATGGGCCAAATGGGCTAGGGCCAAAAAAGTCCGAGTGTATTTTGGGCTAGCTTTTTGAGTCCGGTCCGGCCCAAAATATGGGTTAATGGGCCGGCCCATAGCCCGGCCCATTTTTGACATCTCTAGCTGGAAGACGTGGGTTAGAAAGTTTGGTGTTGACACTCCTCACATTTTCTCACTACTTTTTTTTTTCTTTCTTCTCAATTTCAACACTAAACACATCCGCTTTATTTTCTCTGTTCTATAATATTAGTTTGATGCGGTTTTCACTTATTTTGGATTGGTTTGCGGTTATTTTTTGGATCGGTTTTAATTTGAACACCCACACATCGAGTTGACCACTTAAGATGGAAAAAATAGAGGTTGTGATTAAGGGTGGGAATAGGGTAGGCCGAGCTAGGCTTTGCAAGGCCTAAGTCTGGCCTGCCAAATTTTTTAAGGCCTAAGTCTGGCCTGCGACCTGTCATAGGCTTACTTTTGAGGCCTGAGTCTGGCCTTCTGAAAGCCTGATAAGGTCTGCTAGTCTGTTTAAAAGTCTATATTATATGAACATCTTTAAGTAAGCAATGTGATCTAAGTTTAAATAGACTAGCGAACTAATAGATCAATTAGATTAAACTCTCTTTTAGTAATCAACATGAGTTTTTAGAGAATTTAACTATATATTGCATCATATTTCAATTCTAGTTTATATTAATACATTTGTATATACGAAAAATTAATGTATACTAATAAACTTAAATTGCTAACGAATTTATATTTTAATTCAAAGTACAAAATATATTATAATAATATATAATATTAATCATATTTACTTAAATAGGCCGATCTAATAGGCTTAAAAGACTTTTTGAATGGCCTATGGTCTGACCTTTTAAGCTAAATAGGCTTCTAAAAAAGCATAAGTCTTCTCTATTTGAGAAAAAAGTCTGGCCTGTCGTAGGCCCCTGTAGGCCGGCCTGACCTATTCCCATCCCTAGTTGTGATGTGATATGAAGAGAGATATAAAGAGAAACTTGAGGTATTTACATATTTTATCTGTCTCATAGTAATTGTCACTTTTAGAGTTTTTCTCTTTATCAAAATGATTGTCACTTTAGAATATCAATGCAACATTTATTATTTTTCCACTAGTATATCTTTATTTATTGAATTTCACTTCTCTTAACCACTTCATTAATTACAATAAATAAAAGTGTTCCGGTGAATGATATTATATTCGTCCTTAATTATAAGACTCTTTTGGTCAAATCGCGGGAATTAAGATTTTTTTTAAAGAAGGCATCATAAAAGTTGGTAGTTGCATTAAATTTGTTTGTAATTATTTTTGTTTTTACAATTTTATCTTTTAAGAATGAGGATTAGTTTATATTTTCAATATAGTATTTAGTGTTGACGGAAGAAAAAGATGTAAAATAAATATAAGTATATTTGTAAAGAAATGATTAATTTAGTTGAAAATATCAAAGGAGTCTTCTAAAAATGAAGAAAAAAATTCATAAAAAGGGTTTATAATTAGGAACATGGATAGTAATAATTTTACCATTAACATCAACTCAATTAATCATTTCTTTAAGTATCATGCACAACTCAAAAACGACAATTAAATTAAGGGAAGAGTATTAAAGTTTATGCACAGGAGAAAATGTTTATCAATTTATACTGTATAAGAGTAATTTATATATATATATATATAGAGAGAGAGAGAGAGAGAGAGAGAGAGAGAGAGAGAGAGAGAGAGAGAGTGAGTGTGTGTGTGTGTGTGTGATGTTTTGAGGTGAAGGAACAATTTTTCCAGAATTGACAGATTTGTGGGGGCAAAGACGCTGCTTGTGAGTTGCGACGTGTTTGGAAGTGAATTTGTGAATCAGGTTGGTTACATAGACTCTCTTTCGGTCCAACAGCATTAATGTCGCGTGGAATGTGGATAGTTTAGTAGATATTTTTCAACAAATTTTGCTGTACCTAACCTAACTAAAAATTTGTCAAAAAGAAAAACATAACTAAAAACATGTTCAAAAAAAAAAATAACGCCTAACTAACAACTACTCAACTGGTACTCAGATTTTGGATATATAAACAAAGGAAAAATAACTTACAATTTACAAACAATATATAATTTTTTTATTATTATAAATTATATCAATTGTATGTTAACTGAGTAATGATCATGAATATATATTTTTTATGTTTTTATACACTCCAAATAGTTGAACAAATTTCTATTGTTTCTCTGACACCGGCCCTTATGCATGGAGGCCCATTTTGCAACTTATACGGGCCTTGGTTCTTCTATTATTGGGCGATGTGAGAGTTGAGACTCTTAACCAATTTCTTTTGAAAGTTGTTGTTCCCACTTTTGAAATTGCTAAAAAAACTTACACGGCGGTAATTAACTATTGACATGTCTTGTTCAGCGGCAATTAACTGTCATTGTGGCATTTTTTAAAGCGTAGATCTGGCGGCAGTTAACTGTCTTTGGGGGTAAATGTGTAATTTTCTGATGTTTCATAGCAAATGCTGAAGTGGGAACAACAACTTTTATTTCTTTTTCTATCCTCTAGGCTTTTCGTGTATCCTTTGAGATTCTTATTGTGTTCCGCTTGAATTATATAATTCAAACCCTTTTTTTACAGATTTTTGGATTATATAATATGAATTTTGTCAAATCTCAAAAGATATATTATAATTAATATGAAGGTCTTTGTTGACAATCATACCATTTTCACAAAAACTGCACGAGAGTTTTGGGGTGGTATGAATGGACAATATTGACCATGCTATCATAATACACTCTCAAATGAAAAGTAAGAAAGACAATAAAAGAATGAATGGAGACAAGATTTACAATGAAAATGGAGAAGAATACAAGACTGTTTATAACCACAAAACCATCCTAGACTTTAACTACAGTCAAAGAAAATGTTTTAAATGATCCAACTCACCAAAAATGCACTAAACACGCCACAAATCATTCAAACATTGTTTGTAACCCCACATACCATATTATAAACTTGTTTGAATTATATTATCTGAAGTCATTCCCATATTGGTTATGATTATATAATCTAAAACTCACTCATACTATGTTAAAACTTGTGCTTCAAAGGCTTTGACACGTTTCAAATTATATAATCTGAATCGTGTCATGAACATATAAAATTGAAAAAATTGTCATTAAATCAAAATCTACAACAACGTAAATTAAACATTACAATTTCAACAGCATATTTCAATAATGTAAAACAACATAATAAAGCACAAACAAGATCATGGATCAAACAAACTAAATTCTCCATATGGTCTATCCATCAAAGCTCTAATTTATTCATAGATCCTTATCTGAATCAAACTTGCTCTAATATCATGAAAAAATGTGACCAAGGAAGTGTTTACCAATGTTTTTGGTAAACAATAAGACTAGTTTGAATTATTACAAGTATGATTAAACTAGAAATCCTAGGACATGTTGTGCATTGTTATTTCTAGAAAGCTTTGAATGTTCATCATCTTTTATGAGTTTGCTTACAGAAAGATGAAGGAAACTGTTTTTATATGAAGATAATTGTCTTTCGATAGAAATCAACATGATATCTTTAATGATAAAAGAGTATAAACTTTAAAGTTTAAAGGCAAAAACACTTAAAAGAAAGTAATTGCATTGTATTGAATAATAAAGAAGGTACAACAAATCAATGTTACATACATTTTGTACTCATTTCTCTAGACGTTGGTACTTTGAGTTTAAGAACTTTTGTAAATGATTTGTGACTGACCCGTTTTTCCTATGAAAAACTACTATATATACATAAGAGAAATAACTAACAAACTAACAACTATAAACCAAATCCTTTCGAAAGCTTCAGCATGTTTTCCACGTGTTTGGCTCTTTAATTTCTGCCTCTTCAGTTAAGGATTTGAATCTTCAATTTAAACCAAAGAAACATGTTGAAGTCTTGCACTTGTCGAAGCTTTATTGTTGTCGAAATCATTCCTTGTCCTTGGACTTAGACAAAACTTGCAACTCTGGATACCATCTTATCACTTATAGAATTTTATGGCTTCATAACCATTTCTCCTGTCAAAATACATACTCAAAAATACAGGCTAACACCTGTCGAAGTGAACAAACACTTGTCGAAAACCTTCTCATGAATCCTGTCGAAATACATGTATTTCCACTTGTACTTAGAGAATTTCGTGATCTTCATAACCATATTGCCTGTCGAAATGCATGTTCAAAAATCCAGGCTAACAAATTGCCTCCCAAAAATGCCATTTTCGACTAAAAAATGGAGAAGATTGACATTTTCGAAAATTCCATATATTATCTGGAGAATGACTATATCTAGTTTCAACATCATTCAAGACTCGACTGAGATAATATATGGCTTTTTCGACACCATTATCATCTTGGGCTAACATGTTAACTATAGTCGAATCAGACATTGAAACGTACAATTTCATGTTCTTATTTCTAATTGGAGGCAGCAAGATTGGAGGTTTTGTTAAAAATCTTTAATTGTGTCGAAAGCCTTTTAATGCTCCTGCCCCCGGTTAAAATTGTCTTTTTTCTTCAGTCGAAGCAATGGCGAAAAATCATGTGTTTTGCCACTTAAGTTTGAGATAAATCTTCTTAGAAAGTTGATTTCGACAAAATCATGAAACATTGAATTCATTGCTCTTTGGTATGTAACACCATCATTTTTTAGGCCAAAAGGCATCACTACCCATTCATAATTGCCTAAAGCCTCTGGGCAACGAAATGTTGTTTTCGACACATCTTCTTCAGCAATGAAGATTGATTATAACCAGAGTAACCATCAAGCATACTCAAGTATTCAAATCCCGCTGCTAAATCAACTAACATTTTTGCCACTAGTATAGGATATTCATCCTTTGGTGTAGCATTATTTAAGTCCCTAAAATCTATACAGACTCTAAGAGTCTCATTTTTCTTAATCACAGGAACAATATTAGCTAACCATTTGACATACCTTGCAGTTCTAATGAACTTGCTTTTGAGGAGTCTATCAATTTCCTCTTTAATTTTCGACATAATCTGAGGTGCAAACCTTCTTAGGAGTTGCTTCACTGGTTTTTTATCTGGTCAAATTGGTAACTTCAATTCCACCATTTCCCTACTTAGTCCAGACATTTCATTGTAGTCCCAAGCAAAGCAATCTTTAAACTCTTTTAAGAGTTCGACTGTTTGAACCTTCAAATCTGGATCAATTTTAGAGCTAATATATGTTGTTCTTTTTATTGATCCATCTCCCAAGTCAACTTCCTCCAGAGGATCTTGAGCTTGGATTCTTTTGGTCGAAACAGAATGATCTTTTTCAAAACCTAAAGGCTCGTCATCATATATATAGTCAAGCCTTTGGTCTTCGACCATCTTTTCATCAATATTATCAATGGTTTCGACAACCATTTTTTGTTGCAATTCAACCTCTAAGGCCTTTTTTATTTCGTTTTCGGCCACATAGGTCATAATTTTGTCCCAAGCATTTTGCTCAGACATTATAATTCTCATTTACATCCCACTTAGTGGGTGCAATGACTCCTTCTTCAAGGGAGTCAGTTTCTGGCATTTCCCTTTCCCATAAGAATCCATGTGTTGGGTGAAATCGAATAGAGCACACATTTTCCTGGTCCACAAAATCAGAATCAACAGATGAACATGGTGCAATATTTGCCAAGTTTTTGTCGAAGGTCCTCCTAGTCACGTTATTGACCTCATCCATAAAATAGCTCTGGTCAGCTTCTATATTTTCGACCAGTTCGTCCTCCATCCAGATCGATATTCTTTGATGCATGGATGAAGGTACATCTCCAATGTCGTGTATCTTTTCCCAGCAACATATTGAAATTTGCCTTTGATGGTACCACTAGAAACAGGGTTGGTCTGGTGATAGTTCCAACTGAAATTCTGGCCAGGCAAAACTAAGAGAATACCAGGTTCTGAACCAGACAGGTTCTGAACAATATGCAGGGCACAATAGATCGCAAAACAGAGCACAAGAAAACACAATACAAGAGCAGCAAATAAAGTGCAGGAAAGCTAAAGAACACACAAGGTTTGTTAACCCAGTTCGGAGTAAACACCTCCTACTCTGGGGGATACCAATCCAGGAAGGAATTCCACTATAGGAATTAATCCTTATGACTCAAGACACTGACTCCCAGTTCCCAGCCTAAGCAATTAACTTCCTCCTAGTCTTGAATTCTACCCAACACGTTGAGTATTAGAGACCACTAACTTCCTATTCAAGTAACAAACCTGTTACTGAAACCCTTAATCAAAAACACTCTGTTTTTCAGAAAACTTCAAAAACACAACTTCATTCGTACCTAGAGGCTTAGAATGAATTACAACTCAATAACAATCCTAAACCAACTCAAAGCATATGAGTGGCGTACAAAAATAAAGCAAAAGCTTAAAAACCACTAAGACTCAATTCTCTGATCTTAAACTCTAAATTCGTAACTTGAATAGCAGCAGCCCTCCTCCTTATATAGCCTTCAGTCTTGCAAAATAAAACTAATCTTCTGATTTGATTTGTTACTGAAATAAGATTGGTCCAATAATGTAACAAATAAAACTGTATTGAATCTTTTAAAGATTATAACAGGAAAATATGAATTTCATATCTTTGAACCAAATCTTCAATAAAATCTTCTTCAAATAAATCAGCATTCTAGAAGCAATACGCGTGAATAATTCCTTGATCAATCTTGCAAAGATTCATGCTAAAACAATTCTGAAAACCCAGCTTCTGATGAGGTCAACAAAAGTCAACGCTGGACTTCAGAACCTGAATCAGCTTCTGAAGTGCTACAGTGCTTCTGATGAGCATTCAGCTTCTGATGTAATTTTGAGCTTCTGAACAGCTTCAAAAAGAAAGACTTCCAACTGAAGAAATGTTCTACATATGGAGATGCTTCTATTCAATACCTTGGTTTTGCCAAACAATGCAGCCAACACCAAAATACTTAACAATCTCCCCCTTTGGCAAATTTTTGGCTAAAACCATCCAAGTCCTTCAAACTCTCATAAAATCAACTCAATAATGAAAAAACTCCACAATGATCAATCATAACATAGAGATTAGCAGCGGATTCATTTATGACTATCATGAGAAACACAAACCAGCTTCAGTTCATATCAGCTACTGAAGCACACATAACCTACTGATCAACTCCTGATCATCACAAACAAGGTATCAGAGCTACTCCAAGGTATCAGAGCTACTGATCAACTCCTGAACAACATAATACTCCCCCTGAAGCTTCACAAACAAACTCCCCCTTACTACCAAAAGGTATCAGATACCAAAAGGTATCAGAGCACACTTCAGGAGCTGAGCACAAAACTTCTTCTGGATCACTCTTCTTCAGGAATATAACAAACTTGTACTCCCCCTTAGACACATACTCCCCCTTAATTTGTTATATTGGTTCTGAACTCTGAGCTTCACAAATAACTTCTGAACCACACTGAAAACTGAACATCTGAAATTTGAACTTCTGAGCAGCAACACTTTGCATAAAACTTTTGGTATCAGAGCCAACACATTACATAAGATTTTTGCCAACACATTACATAAGATTTTCTCCCCCTTTTTAGCCACAAAATTCTGACAAAACATAGTCTTCATATAGGGAATAAGATCAAAACAAGTAACACAGATCCTGGAAAAGCTTTCAGATTCAGACACAGGATCACACTTAGCATAGGCACAACTGGCAGGTACTTTATCTTCCTCACATCCAGTTTGCAGTAATTGCTATAACTCTTCATGCAAACACACACCTAACTTGCTCCTTAAGTTTTCAAACTGCTTAGCATCCAAGGCCTTTGTGAAAATGTCAGCAACTTGTTCTTCAGTAGCTACATGTTCCAGCTGAACAATCTTGTCCTCCACAAGGTTTCTGATAAAATGATGTCTGATGTCTATGTGTTTGGTTCTGCTGTGCTGAATTGGATTCTTAGAGATGTTGATGGCACTCAAATTGTCACAAAACAATGTCATAGTTCTTTGTTCAATGTTGTACTCCTCCAGCATCTGCTTCATCCACACCAATTGTGAGCAACTACTTCCAGCAGCAATATACTCAGCCTCAGCAGTTGACAATGACACACAGTTTTGTTTCTTGCTGAACCATGAAATTAAGTTATTTCCCAGAAAGAAACAACCTCCTGAGGTGCTCTTCCTGTCATCAGCACTTCCAGCCCAGTCAGCATCACAAAATCCCATCAGTTCAGAACTTGAACTATGTGAATACATGATTCCATAGTCACTTGTGCTATTCACATACTTCAGGATCCTTTTAACTTGTGTCAGATGACTCATCTTAGGATCAGCTTGATATCTTGCACATACTCCAACAGCATAAGTGATATCAGGTCTGCTTGCAGTTAAATACAATAAGCTCCCTATCATGCTTCTGTACTGACTTTGATCTACTGATACTCCTTGTTCATCTTTGGTTAACTTCAGATGAGTAGCAGCTGGTGTCTTCTTATGAGCAGCTGATTCCATTCCAAACTTCTTCACTATGTTCTTGGCATATTTACTCTGAGAGATGAAGATTGTATCTTCCATTTGCTTAACTTGTAATCCAAGAAAATATGTCAGTTCACCAACTAAGCTCATTTCAAATTCTGACTGCATCTGCTGAACAAACAATTTGACCATCTTCTGAGACATCCCACCAAACACAATATCATCTACATAAATCTGAGCAATCATCAGACTCCCATTTTCATCTTTCACAAACAAAGTCTTATCAGAACCTCCTTTTCTGTAACCTTGAGCCACAAGAAACTGAGTCAGCCTGTCATACCATGCCCTTGGTGCTTGCTTCAATCCATATAAAGCCTTCTTTAACTTGTACACATGTTCTGGAAACTTAGGATCCACAAAACCCTTAGGTTGTTCAACATACACTTCTTCTTGCAGATATCCATTCAGAAATGCACTCTTTACATCCATCTGGAATAATTTGAACTTGAGAATGCAGGATACACCCAACAGTAATCTTATGGACTCTAGTCTGGCCACAGGTGCAAAGGTCTCATCAAAATCCAATCCCTCCACTTGAGTATAACCCTGAGCAACCAATCTAGCCTTGTTTCTGACTACAGTACCATTCTCATCTGTTTTATTCTTGTAAATCCATTTAGTACCTATTACATTCAACCCTTCAGGTCTTGGAACCAGATCCCACACTTCACTCCTTTTGAATTGATTCAACTCATCTTGCATTGCTTCAATCCAACATTCATCAGTCAGGGCTTCTTTCACATTTTTGGGTTCAAACTTAGACACAAAACATGAATCAGTAGCAGCAGCATCTGATCTCCTGGTTCTGACACCTTGATCTAAGCTTCCAATGATTAAGTCTTTAGGATGATCCTTCTGAACTCTAATTGATGGCCCTTTACCATTAGGAACTTGATCTGGTTGATCTTCTGCTTCTTCAGACTCTGAATGCTTTTCTGCTTCTGAAGTTTGTTCTTCTGAAGCTTCAGACTCTGGAACAACTTCAGGCTCACTTCTATTTTTCTCAGCAGTCAGATCATCAATTACCACATTAATGGACTCCATCACAACCTTGGTTCTGGAATTAAACACTCTGTAAGCTCTGCTGTTCACTGAATAACCCAGGAATATGCCTTCATCAGACTTAGGATCCAGCTTTCTTCTATTTTCTCTATCAGCCAAGATGTAGCATCTGCTCCCAAAAACATGAAAGTATTTGACTGTAGGCTTCCTTCCTTTCCATAGTTCATATAAGGTACAAGTTGTTCCCTTCTTCAGAGTGACTCTATTATGGATATAACATGCAGTGTTCATGGCTTCAGCCCAAAACATATATGGCAGCTTCTTAGCATGCAGCATAACCCTTGCACATTCTGCTAAAGTCCTGTTCTTCCTCTCAACTACACCATTTTGCTGAGGTGTGATAGGTGCAGAAAACTCATGCTTTATACCTTCAGAAGCACAGAATTCTGAAAAGCTCTTGTTTTCAAATTCTTTGCCATGATCACTTCTGATTCTGATAATCCCACTATCCTTCTCTCTTTGTAATTGGATGCACATCTCTTTGAAAACTTCAAAAGTGTCAGACTTTTCTCTAACAAAGCTGACCCATGTATATCTTGAGTAGTCATCTACCATTACAAAAGCATATCTTTTTCCTCCAATACTTTCTACTTGCATAGGCCCCATTAAATCCATATGAACAAGTTCTAGTACTTTAGTAGTTACCTGGTGAACTAATCTGGGATGAGACTTTCTTGTTTGTTTTCCAATTTGACAATCACCACAAACATTGTCCTCATTGATCTTCAGATTAGGCACACCTCTGATAGGTTCAGTACTTAGGATTTTCTTCATGCCTTTTAAGTGCAAATGTCCCAGTTTCTGGTGCCAGAGTTTGACTTCCTCTTCTGAGCTCATAAGGCAAGAAGTCAGACTTCTTTCTTCTTCAGAAACCCACAAGTAACAGTTGTCTTTGGATCTGCAGCCTCTCATCTGAATCTTATCTTCCTGATCAGTGACAATACATTCTAGTTTGTTGAAATTAACCTTCAATTCTTGATCACAAAGTTGGCTGATACTGATCAGATTAGAGGTTAATCCTTCCACCAGTAGCACATTATTAAGTCTGGGCAAACCTTCTCTGATCAAATCACCAATACCCAGAATCTGACCTTTTACACCATCTCCAAATGTCACATAGCTTCTGGAGTATGATCTGATATTGCTCAGCAGCTTCTTCACACCAGTCATGTGCCTTGAACATCCACTATCAAAGTACCAATCTTCTTTTGAAGTTGCTCTCAAAGAAGTGTGAGCTATAAGGCCTACATTCTGAACTTTGGGCTTCCATACCTTCTGAACATTGTGTCTGGGGGCAGCTGGTTGCACTCTTCTATACTGAAAATGTTCAGGATAGCCATAAAGTTTGAAGCAAAAAGGTTTGATATGTCCCTTCTTACCACAATGATGACAGGTCCAGGTATGATTCCTCCTTCTTCTGTTGTACTTCTGGGGTTGCTTCTGAGGTAGTATCTGAACATGCTTCTGGGGTAGCATCTGAGGCTTCTTCTGAGCTTGCTTTTGAGGTCTTATCTGAATATGCTTCTGACCTTGCATCTGGGCTTGTTTCTGAGGTCTCCTCTTAGATGTTCCAACCATAGAATCATGAGTTTGAGCAGCAGGAACAAAATTCATCTGTTTAGGAATCTGAGTCTGATCAACAAAACCTAAACCAGTTTTTCCTTGTTGCTGATTCCCCAAAATGTCCTCCAACTTATCAGTAGCAGAGTTCAACATCTTCACTTGCTTCTTCATTTGATCAAGTTGGGAGTTCAGTTGGTTCACTTCTTCTTTTAAATCTGAATTCTGTACTAACAGTTCACCTTTTTCAGCCTCCAGTTGTAGAATAGTCTCCTTCTGATCCAACACTTGTTTGCAAACCTCAGCACTTCTGGTATACAGCTTCTTGTAGTTATCAGCTAGTTCATCATATGAGGTTTTAGCAGCTTCAGACACATATGAGGCTTCAGACTCTGAGTCAGACTCTGAAAAGGTCTCAGACTCTAAAACAGGTTCCTTCTTCAAGATAGCTCCTGACCTTACAACCAGACCAGTATCACACATATCAGATTCACTAACATCATCATCTTCAGAACCATCATCAGACCATGAAATAGCTAGGCTCTTTTTCTGCTTCTTGAGAAAAGTGGGACATTCAGACTTGATGTGTCCATACCCTTCACACTCATAGCACTGCACACCTTTAGCTTGGTTACTTTTCTCCTCAGACTTGGTCTTCTTCTCATCAGTTTGTTGCTTTTTGTTATTGACTCTGAAATTCTGACCTTTGGCTTTGGCTTTTCTGTTAACATTCTTCAGAATCTTGTTGAATTGTTTTCCCAGCAACACTACAGCTTCTGATAAGTCATTATCCTCCTCATCAGACTCATGTTGATCATCAGCTCCTGAATTAACTGCAAATGCTATTCCTTTCCCTTTCTTATCAGGCTGTTTGCAGAATGCAGTCTCAAAATTCAGCAAAGACCCAATCAGCTCCTCAAGCTTCATAGTGGTGATATCATGAGCCTCTTCAATTGCTGTAACCTTCATGTCAAACCTTCTGGGCAGGGACCTGACGATTTTTCTTACTAACTTCTCATCAGACATCTTTTCACCAAGAGAGTCAAAAGAATTTGCCATATCAAGCACATTCATATAGAAATCCTGGATATTTTCATCCTCCTTCATCTTCAGGTTCTCAAACTTGGTGGTCAGCAGCTGCAATCTGGACATCTTCACCTTAGAAGTTCCTTCATGAGTGGTCTTCAGAATTTCCCAAGCATCCTTAGCCACAGTACATTGTTTGATGAGTCTGAACATGTTCTGATCAACACCATTGAAGATAGCATTCAAAGCTTTTGAATTTCCCAGTGACAGATCATCTTCAGCTTTGGTCCATTCCTCCTCAGGCTTCAGAACCTCAGTTTTGTTACCATCTTTGTCTGTATACACAGGATGATCCCAGCCTTTAATCACAGCTTTCCAAGTCCTGCTGTCAATAGATTTTAGAAAAGCACACATCCTAGACTTCCAATACTCATAGTTTGTGCCATCTAGTAGGGGTGGTCTATTGACATATCCTCCTTCTCTATCCATGCTTGCCAGTAATTAATGCCTCTGGATCTCACCCAAATTACAGGCAGGGTGCCTGCTCTGATGCCAATTGAAATTCTGGCCAGGCAAAACTAAGAGAATACCAGGTTCTGAACCAGACAGGTTCTGAACAATATGCAGGGCACAATAGATCGCAAAACAGAGCACAAGAAAACACAATACAAGAGCAGAAAATAAAGTGCAGGAAAGCTAAAGAACACACAAGGTTTGTTAACCCAGTTCGGAGTAAACACCTCCTACTCTGGGGGATACCAATCCAGGAAGGAATTCCACTATAGGAATTAATCCTTATGACTCAAGACACTGACTCCCAGTTCCCAGCCTAAGCAATTAACTTCCTCCTAGTCTTGAATTCTACCCAACACGTTGAGTATTAGAGACCACTAACTTCCTATTCAAGTAACAAACCTGTTACTGAAACCCTTAATCAAAAACACTCTGTTTTTCAGAAAACTTCAAAAACACAACTTCATTCGTACCTAGAGGCTTAGAATGAATTACAACTCAATAACAATCCTAAACCAACTCAAAGCATATGAGTGGCGTACAAAAATAAAGCAAAAGCTTAAAAACCACTAAGACTCAATTCTCTGATCTTAAACTCTAAATTCGTAACTTGAATAGCAGCAGCCCTCCTCCTTATATAGCCTTCAGTCTTGCAAAATAAAACTAATCTTCTGATTTGATTTGTTACTGAAATAAGATTGGTCCAATAATGTAACAAATAAAACTGTATTGAATCTTTTAAAGATTATAACAGGAAAATATGAATTTCATATCTTTGAACCAAATCTTCAATAAAATCTTCTTCAAATAAATCAGCATTCTAGAAGCAATACGCGTGAATAATTCCTTGATCAATCTTGCAAAGATTCATGCTAAAACAATTCTGAAAACCCAGCTTCTGATGAGGTCAACAAAAGTCAACGCTGGACTTCAGAACCTGAATCAGCTTCTGAAGTGCTACAGTGCTTCTGATGAGCATTCAGCTTCTGATGTAATTTTGAGCTTCTGAACAGCTTCAAAAAGAAAGACTTCCAACTGAAGAAATGTTCTACATATGGAGATGCTTCTATTCAATACCTTGGTTTTGCCAAACAATGCAGCCAACACCAAAATACTTAACAATCTCCCCCTTTGGCAAATTTTTGGCTAAAACCATCCAAGTCCTTCAAACTCTCATAAAATCAACTCAATAATGAAAAAACTCCACAATGATCAATCATAACATAGAGATTAGCAGCGGATTCATTTATGACTATCATGAGAAACACAAACCAGCTTCAGTTCATATCAGCTACTGAAGCACACATAACCTACTGATCAACTCCTGATCATCACAAACAAGGTATCAGAGCTACTCCAAGGTATCAGAGCTACTGATCAACTCCTGAACAACATAATACTCCCCCTGAAGCTTCACAAACAAACTCCCCCTTACTACCAAAAGGTATCAGATACCAAAAGGTATCAGAGCACACTTCAGGAGCTGAGCACAAAACTTCTTCTGGATCACTCTTCTTCAGGAATATAACAAACTTGTACTCCCCCTTAGACACATACTCCCCCTTAATTTGTTATATTGGTTCTGAACTCTGAGCTTCACAAATAACTTCTGAACCACACTGAAAACTGAACATCTGAAATTTGAACTTCTGAGCAGCAACACTTTGCATAAAACTTTTGGTATCAGAGGTGGCTTTTGATTTCTATCTCATTCACTCTTGCTTGAATGAACAAAGGTTTGAGGTGGCTTTTCATAGTGCCATTTGGCTTTTCAAATACAGCTTTTTGGTCGTCAACACAACCAAAATTCGTAACATAATAACACATTGACTTGTGACTGACCATATATTCAGGGTCGAAGTCTTTATATGAATCTTCGAGTTCGGAAAGAATGTCATATTCTGTAGGCAGAATTGACACCATGTTACAGATGATGTCGAAGTCATGTTCAAAACCCATGAAGTCAGCATCATCTCCTTCCTCTTCGACAGCATCTTCCTTCATTGGAGGAAGTGGATGGAGAAGTCTTTCTTTTAGTGGCCTTATGGCCAATTCGATTGTTTTATTCCCTTTGGGATCCTCATCCATTTCAGCGAAGACCTCAACTGTAGCCTTCTTGTATCTCTGATGTCTCCTCCACTGGGTTCTGGTCATAGGAATTTTGCCTTTGTAGTTGTTGTTGTAGGAAAACTTCTTGGATTCAGTCGAATCCTTATTACCAGAACCACTTGAATTTCCTTTCACCATTTTTGCTTCCTTAGGCTGGAACACCTGTTGGGTCGAATGGACCCATTGCTGCACTGATGCCTTGGCAGGAGGCACGAAGGTCTTGTTTCATCTTTTGCAAAATAAGTATTGGTCGAATGAGAGGAATTAGTGAAGGGAATGTAACTCTTATTGAAAGAGAACTTTGGTTTATGATCAGCAGACCATTTTCCCCATTTCTTCAACTGGGGTTTGTAGTTTTCAAGACCCTTAGTGGACTCCTTATCAAAAACAGCGCTGCACCTGGGACACAACCTAACCTCTTTGTTGCTCAGCTTGCAAAGGTTAAGAAAATCAATCAGCTCTTCTTCAGCCAATAGATATGCTACTTTCATTTTGTCAGAAAATTGATACTCAAATATTATCTCAGCAGTAATATTTGGGCCTTCAGTAGCCTCTACAACCTGACAGTCAACAATAGTTTCTTTTGCTTCGACTGAAAGATTCTCCATAGCTTCATTGATTGCATCCACCATCATGCAATCACCAGGCTCAGCATACATAGCATCAACAGTTTTCATGGGATCGTCGTCAATTTGCATCTGGAGTTTTTATTTGTCTCCAAACTTCAACCTTCCCCCATTCAGTGCTTTTTGAACCAAATCCCTGAAAAGAACACAATGTGAGGTTTTATGTCCCAAAAAATTATGAAACTTACAGAAACCTCTCTTTTTACGTTGAGGAGTTTTTTGGCCCTTTGGCACTATAACTTGTCCATCAGTAAATAAGAGATCAAAAATTTCATCACACTTAGTTACATCAAATGTGTAATTTTTAGGGACAAATCTATCATTTTTTGGTCCAGCAGAATTTTTCCCATCTGATGGCCTCAACAATTTACATGTATAAGGAGGCACATGTTTTAATTCTGCAACATTAACCTCACTATTTTCGACATCCTCATAAGCTATGTCGAATTTTTGATCACGGTCGTTCGTTTCGACATATGCAACCTTTTCTTTTTTATGATATTTATGAGTTATGACTTTCTCAGCCTTCAGTCTTTCGACCTGTCGAACTCTATCAGCCAATTGGGCTATATCTCTTAAATATTGAGCATCTAACTTTTTCCTAATGGAATAATCAAGTCCATCAGCAGCCATTTCAACTAGTTCATGTTCAGGCGCTTGGGTGAAACACCTAGCGTTCAACAGTCTAAATCTATTGAGATAATCGTCAATAGATTATGGCATCTTACGCCTAACACTAGCCAATTCTTTCAAACTAATTTGGGATTCGCCCATGTAAAACTATTCATGGAATACTCTTTCTAATTGATTCCAATTATGGATTGAATGTGGAGAAAGTGTAGTAAACCATGTGAATGCATTCTTTGTTAAAGAATTTGGAAAATATTTCATTCTTAAATTTTCATTATTAGCAATGTCTCCTGCTTAAGTCAGATATCGAGCAATATGTTTGACTGTGGATTTGCTGGTGTCACCAGCAAATTTTGTGAACTTAGGGATTTTCCATCCTCTAGGAAGTTCAGTCTGGAGAACATACTCTGACAAGGCAGAAACAAAATTAGGCATGTGGAGGCCTATGTTAAGGTCATTTTGGACGAGAATGGTTTTGACCAAATTGGTTATGTTAGTATGTCCTGCTAAGTTATTTGTTGGATATTTCTGACTACAACGTCAGCATCCTGGTTTCTATTTACTAAGATCATTGGAGGATTCCCAACATCTTCCATTTGGGCTATAGGTTCGACTTGTCGAACTTGGGGAACATGTGGTTGCCCCTTGATTCCCCTCATTGTTTGGCCTTTCACCAATTTGTAAAGGTCTGAGATTTTGGACTTGAGTAATTTGTTGATCCCTCACTTGGACAGGGGCAAAGAAATCTGCTATTTTCCTCATTTGTGTGGCTAACATTTGGTAACTTTGGTTTGTGTTCTGAATCATAAGATTGAACACTGTTCCAATTTGTTGTGTTAACATATTTACCATTTCGTGATTACTCTCATCCATATGTTGTCTTAAAGAAATTAAAGAATTATTTGTCAAAGATGGCAGGGCATTTAGACCAGGAATGCTAGAACTTGAAGGCAAATGTGAATTATATGGCGTCAACACCGTTGCATTATATGCATATGTGGATGCACTTGTGTGCTGGCCAGCCATCATTGTTGTTGGCATGCCATAAGGAAAATCTCTTATGACCATATGCATCGAGAATTGTTGCATAGAAAGAAATCTATTATCCAACGAAGTTCTCACTTGATAATTTGGATCCCTAGGGGTCAAAGGAAAAGTTATTGGTGGCGACACAGAAGCCACATAATCAGATTGTGTCAATGCAGCAGTGGTCGAAACAGATACAGGGGCAATTACCCCCATAACTGTCAAAACTGGCAAAGGAGCAGTTACTCCCATAGCAGTTGACACATTGGCATCTACTGTAGGAATAGATGTCTGGGTAGATTGTGCTTGTGAAGATTGTGCATTTATCTGTGAAAATGATGCAACAGTACCACTAGTATTAGGGTGAACCATTTCTTTAAGGGCTTTGTCACTTCTTAAATGCATGCACAAATAAAATTTTCCATAAAAACTTATTAGAATGATTTGAAATTTTCCAGAAACGTTTTTCACAAGAACTCTTAGAAAAATTGAAAGTAATGGAATTTTTTTCCAAAATGCACAGACAGGGTCCCACTGGGCGTGCCAATTTGTTTACCGATGTTTTTGGTAAACAATAAGACTATTTTGGATTATTACAAGCAGGATTAAACTAGAAATCCTAGGACATGTTGTGCATTTTTATTTCCAGAAAGCTTTGAATGTTCAACATCTTTTATGAGTTGCTTACAGATAGATGAAGGAAACTGTTTTTATATGAAGATAGCTTTTCGACGGAAATCAACAGGATATCTTTAATGATAAAAAAGTAGAAACTTTAAAGTTTAAAGGCAAAAACACTTAAAAGAAAGTAATTGCATTGAATAATAAAGATGGTATAACAAATCAATGTTACATACATTTTGTACTTGTTTCTCTAGACGCTGGTACTTTCAGTTTAAGAACTTTTGTAAATGATTTGTGACTGACCTGTTTTTCCTATGAAAAACTACTATATATACATAAGAGAAATAACTAACAAATTAACAACTATAAACCAAATCCTTTCGACAACTTCAACATGTTTTCCACATGTTTGGCTCTTTAATTCCTGCCTCTTCAGTTAAGGATTTGAGCCAAAGAAACATGTCTAAGTCTTGCACTTGTCGAAGCTTTATTTTTGTCGAAATCATTCCTTGTCCTTGGACTTAGACAAAACTTGCAACTCCGGATACCATCTTATCTGTCGAAAAGCTTTATGATGTACCTGCACTTATAGAATTTTATGGCTTCATAACCATTTTTTAAGTCGAAATACATACTCAAAAATACAGGCTAACACCAGTCGAAGTAAACAAACACTTGTCGAAAACCTTCTCATAACTTCTGTCGAAATACCTGTATTTTCACTTGTACTTAGAGAATTTCGTGGTCTTCATAACCATATTGCATGTCGAAATGCATGTTCAAAAATTCAGGCTAACATGAAGCATCTAACTCGATTGGTCCCTTCGAACTATGTTGATAGGGGAGGAGAATGTTAGTGAAACTCTAGATAGAAGAGAGAAAACAGCGACTACATTTAAATTCATGCAATATATCCAAGGTCATTTGATAGAAGTGAGAAAACAACGACGTTCACTACTAATATTTACTAGTAAACATATGCTAACTCGAATTAACTATGTTTCGGTAAATATTAATCTAACAATTAACTATTAACATTTGTCATTCCTAAAATAAAAAACTATGTTTTCGCAAACTAAGTTCAGATAGGCGTTAATCTATGAAGCCCGGATACTCCAAAACGGAGACGTACCCGTATCAGATACGTATCGGATACCGATACTCCACGGATACTCGCGGATACGTACCCACAAAGTATCGGAATTAATTATTTTAATATTTAAAAAATATTTTATCTGATACTTATAGGATACTTCATAGATACACTATGATACTTATAAGATACTTCACAGTTACGTATCCTAGAAAAGATGAAGGGTAAATAAGTGAGACAATGTTGTAAAAATTCAGTAGAGATGTATATGATTCAATTTTAGATATGCATCAGTAGAATTGTTTCTCAATGAACCACTTAAAATTATATATAATATGGTTTATAAGAAAATTTTACATACATATAATAATGAAGGGTAATCAATGCTTATTTTCTTTAAGTATTTTACACACATATAAGTTTTAGTATAAAAATTTTGTTAACGTATCTTAGCCGTATCGTATCCTAAATTTAAAAAATTCTGCGTATCCACGTACCCGTATCGTATCGTATCCGCACCCGTATCCGTATCCGGGCTTCATAGGCGTTAATTTTTGGAACATGTACATGAACTCAATTCAAATACGTAAAATATATTCAAATATATTTACATAAACTCAGTTCAAGCATGTTTACACACATATAGTTCAATTATTTAATGTAAACTTCATTCAAGTATGTTTACGTAAACTCAATTCAAGTACATTTACATTATCTCAACATGTACATTTTGGTTTATAAATATTACACAAACTTAATTCAATTACATTTATGCAAACTCGACCGGACCACATTTACGTGAAATCAATTCATGTACCACATATAAATTCTAAGTTTTTAAATCTTACTCAAACTCAATTCAAATACATTTACATAAACTCATATGAGATACAGGGTTCAAGTTCTATTAAGATTTGAAAATTTTATATGAAGTTAAGAATCATTTGATCAACTTCTTAAAAAAAAAAAATCCTTTGATCGATTTTAGCTTTTTGAAACTAGATAAGGGTGTACGTTGGAAACTGAGGGATGAAACTAGAAGTTTTCGGAAAGTAATATATGGTGGGTGTAAGAAGCAAGCCCCACTAGAAACTAGTACTAGCCAATTTTCTCAAATTGGGTTGTAATTAGAAACCTTCAATCTTAATAATATTATGAAAATTGCTTTATACACTTCAAAAAGCTAAAACATACCAAAAATTTACGTTTTTAACCCCATCGGTAGTTAATTGTCGATGAAAAGCAATCTGGCAACAGCTAACTGCCGATAAGAAGGAAACCAGCGGCAATTAGCTGTCGTTGCCATGTTTTGCCTATATTTTCTAAAACTTCACATTTTTTCATCTTAATCCAGCGCAGCTGACTGCAGCTGCCGGCAGTTAGCTGCCGTTGCCATGTTTTGCCTATATTTTCTAAAACTTCACATTTTTTTCATCTTAATGTGAACAAAAACGATAAAATGAGTGAACAAAAACGATAAAATGACGTGCGATTAAAGTGAAAAAGTTAAAAACAACAAAAAAAGTAATATATAAAAATGATAATAATAATTTGAAAATTATACTCTTAAAAATAACATAATTATATTTTCTTTTATTATTACATATATGATATGATTAATTATATATATAAATAATTTGATTTATTATTATCATTTTTATTTATTATACTCTTATATTAAAATTATACTCTAAAAAGCAATTTTGATTTATAAATATATATAGAAAAGAATAGAAAAAGAAAAGAAAAAATGAAAAATAATGGAATATAAATAAGTCAATGTGTGGAAAATAATGAAAAAAAGCAAATTCATGCTCCACGGCAGTTAAGTGCCGATAGAGTAGAGATGTGGAACGACAGTTAACTGCCGCCGCCGCCGCAAAAGAGTCATCCGCAATTAACTGTCGACGGGGCATTTGAGTAATTTACTGGTGTGTTTTAACTTTCTTTGAAGTGTATAAAACAATTTTCTAATATTATTAAACATTAGCGTCAATAAAAAAAAGTGCACTAACGTGTTTGTCTTTCCGCTTTTGAAAGAGGTATGAGAACTTCTTTTTATCCTCTAATGTCATTTTCATTATATATTTCAAAAAGAACATGTAATTTCTTTATCATCCAAAATATACTTCCAAGACACATGTGTGATTTTTTTTTAAAAGAGAAATGTTAATGAATACCTCCCGTGTCCTATTGAAGGATTTTTTTTTATAAAAAACAATTGTCTGATACGTTTATGATATGGCCGGGATACGGCGGTGGAAACCGATACACATGGAATACGTGTTTTTTCTATTATTTTGTTTTCTGTTTTTCTTTAAAAAAAATTAAAATATATACATGAGTTTTCTTCTTTCTCGTTCCACACCACACAAACTTTGTTTCATCATTCCTTTCCCAAAAATTTGGGTTTCTGTTTTCTCTCTTAGTTTCTTCTCTTGCTCTGTTTCATCTTTCTTATTTTTATGTTGTTTATACTCTATTTCAACTACTTGTCTTTTTTGGACAGGAAGAAGAAAGTGTTACAAGTTCTTTTGCTTTGGATGAACTTCAAGATGATACTAAACCACTATGGAGATTTGTCAAGTGTTAGAGAATCTTGATGATGGAGTTGGCAATAGGAACAGGCTTGGAGATGCGACTTTTGTCAAAAGTGGTGACGAGTTCGTACTCAAGAGTGAAATACCACTTATTCAAAGTTTCTAGCGGGGAAGTTTCATTATGTACTAAAGTTACTCCATATTTAATTTTTTTATATTGGTGTTGTATCACATCAAGTATCTTGACTTAATGGTCCATGGCCGAGTTGCCAAAGCAAATCCAATTACTGGGATATGTGTCGAAAAGAATTTCATCAACTTGAACTTGTACTTCAAGTGATGTCTTGTCTTGCATCTTATTATTGTCCTTTTAATGTTTATTTTTATGTTCTCTTTTAATTACAAAAATAATACATTTGTAAAAGAAATTAATGGAAGTGACAATATTCATATACTCTCTCCGTTTGTTTTTAAGTCTCTTTTTTGGAGAATTTTTTTGTTTCTATTTAATTGTTACTTTCAAAGTTCAGTGCAATATTAAATATTGTTATACCAATATTACTCATAGTTATTTATTGTGGAGATAGAAATATATGAAATGAGATATTAAATGAAAAAGATTATTATAGTAAAGATATAAATTATTTTATCAAAAATAATAACATTTATTGATTGTTTTGGTTTATGTAAAATGTCAAAGGATGACAATTAAAAAGGAACGGAGCAGTAATTTTTTTCCCTTCAAATGTATCATTATTATTTTTTTGGTAAGTGATGTATCATTGTTTTGATAATCAAAGTAAATGGAAAGAAATGGATAAAAGGGGCAAATGATTTGAAGCTGTCGCTAATACAGTAAAGTATAAACTAGGACAGCCGCATATCCACTAGAAAGCCTTTTGATTTCAGGTTTCAATTTGGGTCACATCTATGATTCTCCATCTACATAGGACTTCTTCATTGACACATTTTTTGTACCCAAATTCCTTTTATTTTGTAGAAAACTCTCCAAATATCTTTTGCCTATTGTTTTCAAACATACAGAATCTTAAACAAAGTGTGTGGACTAGGGTGGTTAAATATTTTAACTTAAAAATAAATTGTTCTGGAAAATTTCAAGTAGAATCTTAAATTAGATAATATTTTATTGAACTTTATTCATCTTTCAACTGAACTCTGAATTACAAACTCATTTTTATGATAATCGAAGTGTCAAAACAAAACACAATCCTAAAATACTAAGGTATGTTTGTTACACACAAATTTTTTTATGAAAAAAGTAAATTTCTTTAAAAATTAAAATAATCACCATTAGACGTTTTCTATTGTTTGTTTCAAATTATTTTAAAAATGAAAATCTGAAGAAAAAAAAATTTAAAAATGGCTTCAAATGAAAAGTTGATTCAAGTATTTTTTTTCTTCAAAAAATCATTTTTAATAACGGATGTTTTATGTAAAACAGTGATTTTCGTTCTAGTGAACAAACACATAACAACTTATTTTTCTAAAAATTAATCTCTAAATTATGGAATATTTGAATCATTTTTGTCTTATAATTCTTAATAAATGGGTCCTATTAGAGATAACATAAGGTTTCTTTTAATAAAATATCTACTATTGCAATTTGGCCATGTCTATGTGACTGAAAATGTGTCCACTATGTATGAACGTAAGTTGTTGAAATATCAAGGATCGTGACGAAATGACAATTAAAAACTTAGACAACCCATGTTAGCAGATGTATGGTTGGCTATATAAATATTCAATGACTTCTAAGTTCCAACAACTTAACTAAAAGGAAAAATAAATAAAATAGAATAAAATGGTGCTAGCTAAAAATAATCATTTCCTCAAAAAAAGAAAAACAATAATCATCGAGCACAATGAAAGGAATAATGTTGTTTGTCGTAGTCTTTATCCAAAAATATGTCCTAGTGAGGTCTTGTATAAGATTCTGATGACTCACAAATCAAAAATAAAATAATGCTCACAGTTCCAAATTCATTTAAATACATCCAACAAATGTGACTAGCTATAACATTGAACCCAATTTTAAAATGCTTTGTTATTTAGTTAAACCAATTGGTCATCAATTATTTTCAGTCCTTCAATTTCATAGCCTATATAGCTTTATGATTAAAGTGTGAAGGAGGGTACCCTCCAAATAAGCTACATCAACATGACCATCAATTCAAACAGTTACAAAAATGTGAAAAGGAAAAAATTCAAACAGTGACATGTTAGTAATTGGATTTCCTCATTGGGCATAGTGGAAAGGGGTAATCTTGTATTCTACGTCACACAATATAAATATGTATGATATCTTTTGTGGGGTTGTGTTGATTTGTATTGTACTATCTAAATTTTTTTTTGAAGGGAAATGAAATAATAAAATTATTAGAATTTATTTGCTGTTAGGTGAACTGTGAGTGTGTAATACAGAATGGAAAAGGCCCAGTGAATCTACATGAGGCAAAACCAGTTAAATAAATATACTGACACTAGGCCAGTGATGCCAATTTTAAAGAGACCGAACCAAAACTATATTAATTGGCTGTATTGCAAAATGGTGTTTGATAATATATGATGAACAGAAAGGATGCAAAATCATTCAACCTCAATTATTTTGGACGTTGACATTATGTAATTAACAACGTTGTTGGTTTATTGGTTACTGCATTATATTTTTTATTTAGTTATCATTAGTGTTATTATTAAGTTGAGATTCTAACTAAATCCTAACTAGATGTGAAGAGCTTTCCTAATGGTTTACGTTTATCAGTACCAGCTTCGGAAATTATTTACTCCAGCTTCAGTAAAAAATGGAGAAGATCCTAATTCATTTAGTAGGATCCACCAATATTCTTTATGTGTCTACATCTCTTTAGATTGAACAATCCATTTATTTTGAGAAATTGAGAGGATCATGATCCATTTAACTTGGACCGGAATTTGTTGCCGCAACATTTTCACGTTGTAGTTGATTTCGATCATTTATTTTTAAGACCAGATGGTTCAAATTTACAATTTCTTAAACGACTATAATTTCGAGACGGATCGAGTAGTGTTATATATTATTTTTTGAATGTATTGCTCGATGAGTTCTTCGGTGGACCACTTTTTAAGTGGTTCCCTGTAGATTAATATTTAAAATCATCATAAATTTTAATGAGAGTCGACGATTCTATTCAAAAATAAAAACTCATGACATTTTCCATATTTATAGTTAAAACAGTGATTTGATTTATCATAGTTCAGTGTGATCTATTTAGGGGAGTTCAATATGAGTTATATATTCATTTTTTGTTGATTTAATCAAATTGATTTCAGTTAAGTTAGTATTACATTCGTAAAAATGTGGAGGGCTATTAACATCTACAACCAAAGACGACATATGTCGTTGTTAGAGTTTTCAACATTTTTTTTAAGAAGAGTTTTCAAATTTCTTAAACACTAATCCATGATGAATCACTTATGAAGGTAGTCCATATTAGAATTTCTCTGTATTATTCTACAAATATGCAGATAAAGAAGTAACCCCTAGCTTTAGTTTCTTCTAATTTGCCTTGACATTTTGTACTAGGTAGTATATGCAAATCATAATGAAAAAAATTTGAACATATCAAGTCCGGGTTAGGCAAACAGGTATACAGATGGAAATCTTAAAATCTGATATCTAAACCGTACTATACTAAGTTTAAACAGTTTGATTCGATTTTGTGCCCAATCAATAAAATTCTCAACCTAAATACTATGGATTATGGATTGATTCGGATTGCGATTTGATTCAATTTTACCTGAACATATGAACATCCCCAATCATTGCGTCCAAACTCTCTTGTTTTGAACAAGTATAAGAATCTTTCAAATCAAAAGCAACCATGTCATCCTTTTGGCGCTGCCAGTACAATACGATACTCATAGTCATAGTACACCACAGGCCTATTTCTTTGTTTTTCTTTTGGTCATGTCACACTCTCTTCAGTCTTCACAGTGAACAGGTACGTGTTGGTAGGTAAAAGTGATGTTAACCGTAAAGGGGAAAAGAAAAACTTACAGAAAGATCAATTCTTCGTGGGTTGATTTTATTGGTGCAATCCCTGCGTCTCGACGGCTAAAAAATTCTAACAAGTTATTGACTTCTTTGTAATCATCATCACCCCATCATATTCATATTATATCAAGCTTACTTTATACAATAACAAAGTGCTTCTATTTAAATATGAAAAATGCTAACCGGTGTCTCCGGAGTACCGGCTAAGCAAGCAAAAATTGCAGTATTATATTGCAATTTGTGTAATCAATTCTTCAAAAGTGTAAATAACTTTGTTTTCAACTCAAAGTTTGCTGTTTTTGACTTTTTAATTGGTGTCCGTTGGTCAGCATGACCCTTTAAATATATAATACTATTAGTTAAAGAAATACGTAATTGACAAGAATCCGAAGTAGTGTTGCTGTTAGAAATGGGAATAAAGAAAAGCTTAAAAGGAGTAGAGTTTGCCGTTGCATATTCTTTGCTTTTTGTTCTAAATTTCATTCACCTATATCTAATTAACATAGCCCTTATTTTAGTACAGTTATATACATATACACATTTATAAATAAAATAAAATACTTAGGAGGAGCAACGTCAACATAGCTGGATGGTAGGGTACAACAACCCCACAAAGGAACAAGCCACAACTTTGAATCTCACTATCTCTCACTCTCAATCTCTCTCTTGCCCTTTTGGTATTTTTTCCCCTTTCCTTTTTGTGCTTATATATGACAAATATAAAATCAACTAAAATCTTTATGAAAATACATGTATAGATCAATATCCATGATTTTATGCAATCAAATCATCTAGAATTGATCCCTTTATGTGTAATTTTAATATGAGAGGATAAAATGTGATTTTTGACCATTCAAAACGAGATAGAAACACTTAAAAATTTTAATATGCTAAATTTGAATGATGAGAAACTACACTTACATCTCTCATTTAAAATTACAAATGAAAAGATTCATTCCCCAAATCATCTATAGTAGCTTGCAACCATACGGAGGCTACAAAACCCTTAAATTTAGGTTCAATTGGATATTGCATCTAGATTTAACTAACGACTCCACTAACTGCTGCCCTGATATAGTGCCTACCAATACAACAGTTACATATCTTGTTAAAAATAAAATACAAAGATTTGACGATTCTGCAACTACTTCATCGATATAGCTACATCAATAAAGCGACTACAATATTGTTAGATCTAGGTGTAATTGAATCTTGCATCTAGATTTGACGGCTCTACAACTACAATAAAGAATTTGTGTATGCGATTTTTACAGGTCTTAACCTTCCGATTTATAGGAGAAGAGCCTCAGCATCCTGAAGTTTAGCTTAGAGGTAAGTAAAAATTTGACTTCAGCCAATATTTAATTTTAGAGTAGAGCTAGCAACACTCTCTTTTAAACACTCTCTTCAACACTCACTTTTTTATTGGTTTAAATCATGGTGGGTCTCATACTTTGGAAATGGGTTCCATTCAAAGTGGTGGGTCATACAATGGTTTCATCCAACAAGAGAATGAGTGTTGAAGGGAGTGTTGAAAAGAGAGTGTCCCTAGCATTCATCTTAATTTTATGTTCTTTTGAACGAATCGTCTTCAAACGAAATTGATTAGCTATTCGAACTCAATCGATTGATTGTGTATGGAATTTTACCTACATCTGCAAATATGCACTAATCTATTGATATAGTGGCTACAATATCATTAGATCTAGGTGTAATTGAATCTTGCATCTAGATTTGACGACTCTACAACTACAACAAAGAATTTGTGTATGAAATTTTTATTGGCCTTAACCTTTCAATTTCACAGTACATAAAATTTGACTTTAACCAGTATTCAAACTTATGTTCTTTCAAACGAAACGTCTTCAAATGAAATTAATTAACTATTTAAACTCAATCGATTGATTTTGTGTAAGAAATTTTACCTACATTTGCAAACATGTACTATAGTTTCTACATGTATGTACTTTTGTAACAGTGTGAATCTGTTACAGCTAGGATGCCCTGTACACGACACACAAAATAAACCTCAATTTCAACTTGCAGTACTAGACAACAATTATGCTACTTTACAGCCCACAAAATGTAATATAAATTATTTATATTATTATTATTTCCACCTCTTCTCTCTTTCTTCTCTGTCACACAACACAACACAATAACAAACATTACTTACACACACTTTCTCTCTCAAAAGTACAATATTTTTGGTTATGCTTGAATTACAATCTTATTGAATTGAATTCTTGAATTCATGTACATATATAGATATATATATATATATATATATTTATGGTGATGATTTTATAATTGGGTTTGTAATGTTTGGTAGAGGTGGTAGTAGCAATAAACCTTCTGCTGATAGTTGTGTTGTGTCTGTCGGCGCAAGGTCACTTTCTGTCGGCATTGTCTCTTTCCATTATCCAACCATCATACATACATTCATAAACTCTTGCTAAGAGAAATTAAAGAGTTTTTTTTTCTTTTCATTTCATATAATAAAATTAATTAATTAAAGTACAAAGAAGAGACAGAGAGGTTTTTTCTGGGTTTTCATTGCTTACAGAGTGGCACCACCACCTTTTAGGGAGCATTTTCATATTTCAACTTCAACAATTGTTTCTGATCTTAAAAGGGGTTTTTTTTTTTGTGTGTGCCAAAAAAAATTCATCTTGTGAAACCATTTTGATGCAATTGGTGCATATGAGGGAAGAAAGAGGGAGATTTTTGGTCAATCTTGATTTTCGTGATCAGCATTGGAAGGTTTCTGCAAAGTGTCATTGGTAAATGTATCACAGGCTTTCTCAGATCCTGCCTCGTTATTTTGATTTCACAAAAAGTAACCACTCTATTTTAGTATTTGTTTTTGTTGTTCCATTTTCATACTTTTACTTTAATTTAATTCTTAAATGTGAACTATATATGTGTAGAGTTTATGCAATGTTATTAAGCTAGATCCAATTGTATCATCTTGCATGACATTTAGAATCACACATGCATTTTGCAGAAATTCTTAAACTTGTTACGGTTTTTGCCTGTGATATCATCTTTGAAGTTGAAACTACTATTTAAAGTACTTTTTTTTTGTGCTGCATTACATTATATTTATGTACTATTTAGTTTTTTATATTTGCTTTCTTAACTGCATGTCTTCTGCTAAGTTTTTTTGTAACTTAACTTTTCTTTTTACAATGTTTTAGGTGAAAGAGGATTTGTCTTATTTCTTTAGAAGCACATTAGATTCATATTTTATAGATTGTGATAATTTTTATTGTTTTGGACTTCAGGTTTGATGTATAATAATAGTTGGTGTAAATTTGTAGAGCAAAAGTGAAGTGATTCCCATACCAGATGTCAAGTTCTCATGCAGCAATAATAGGAGGAGCTGCAGGAGCCGTGGCATTGGTAGGGATATCGATAATACTTATATGGTTTTATTTGTTTCGCCAAACAAGTGTTTCTAGGACTTCAGAGACAGGGTCCTCTGATCCTTCACAAGGTAACAAACATCTCAAATGACATGAGTGTATTCTGTGATCAATATGTGCTAGTTTTTCTGATGATGCAGAGGAGTTTCATTACATGCAGTTGGAAGACATGGTGGAATTGAGTTGCAAATGCGAGATACTAGGCGTTTTGCGATGGAAGAACTTTCACATGCAACCAAGAATTTCAATGACAAAAATTTGATTGGAGAAGGGAAATTTGGTGAGGTTTACAAAGGTTTACTTCAAGATGGAATGCTTGTAGCCATCAAGAAGCGTCGCGGTGTCACAAGTCAGGAATTTGTTGATGAGGTAAAACTCAGTTTTCATTCTGAATGACAGGCTTCATTATGATGAAATTGTTAAACCAGTTTGATGATTAATTAATTATGATATGAAACTGTATTATGATTTCTCATTTTCTTTTCCAGTTATAATGATCTGTTGATTTTTTTTATCTTTTCTCAAGTGCAATTATGCCTTGTTCATTCTCATGCTTTGATCTAACATGACTGAGTTTTACTTTAGGTACGCTATCTTTCATCTATTCAACATCGGAATCTCGTATCTCTTATTGGATACTGCCAAGAAAACAATCTACAGTTTCTTATATACGAATATGTGCCTAATGGAAGCGTCTCAAGTCACTTGTATGGTAAATTTCTGCATTTTCACCTGTGTCTATATTCCATTTCGACCAAGTTCTATCTTATATGTCTGCAAAGTTTTGTTGTGCTCTTGCTGATAATTGTGGCTTTGATTTTCCTTTGAAGGCGCTAGTCAACAACCGCGAGAGAAGCTAGAATTCAAACATAGACTCTCAATAGCTCAAGGTGCCGCTAAAGGTGATCCTTTGCAAAATCAGTGAGCATTTGTGGCTTTCCTGGTATCAGTTTTCTTCTCTTTTAGATAAAAATACACAAGCATCTTAATGGATACACAATCCTATGACTTTCAGTCATTTGGTAAACCTTGTCTATGCATAAAGCTACGACGAAATTGTTTCTGATTTTTAAATGCTAAGTCATAGTTCATACTATTTTCTATGCAGGTTTGGCTCATCTTCACTCTTTGAGTCCCCGTTTGGTGCATAAGAATTTCAAAACATCTAATGTTCTTGTCGATGAAAACTTCATTTCTAAGGTCGCAGATGCAGGGCTTCGTAATTTCCTAGCCAGAGTTGAAATTGTAGGCACATCTTCTCAAGTTGTAGCAGATGAGATATTCCTAGCACCTGAGTAATTGCTCTACAAAATCATCTATGATTCACATTGTCTTGGTTGTACATGCATTTTTCTTGATTTACATGCACCACGATCTCTTGCAGGGTGAGAGAGTTCAGACAATTTTCTGAGAAGAGCGATGTATATAGCTTTGGGGTATTTTTGCTGGAATTGTTGAGTGGGAAGGAAGCAACAGAATCACCCCATCCAAACACCAATCAAAATCTGGTCGAATCGGTATATGATCATTTTTTAACTTTATTATTAGAATTACTATTCCGACTATATCACTATCCAGTGTGAATCACCATTAGAATTGCTATTTAAACTAAATCACTATCGAATGTGAAATTCTGAACACACACCCCTAACGCTCAGTACCAGACATCTGGGGTGTGGAGTTTGTCGTGTTGGACATAGACCAATGGATATTAGAATCACTATTTAAGACAATCGTAGATCTCTAACCACTATGAGACTCAACAATCATAGATCTGTCGTGATGATGTGCTCTGTAGCACCGACATTTTGATCGTGTTTGTGTTTGTACTTCATAATTGTAGTGTGATTGATATGTGCTCTTTTTTCTTTCTCTAATGCAGGTGTTAAGTAATCAAGACAATAGCACTATGTCTACAATCATTGATCAACGAATGGAGAGTAGATTTACAGCTGAAGGCATGGAAAGTTACATCCTACTGTTACTAAGATGTTTGGATCCTTCAAGTGAAAGAAGACCTGCAATGAGCTATGTGGAAATGGAACTCGATCGAATCATCGAAAAAGAGATGAACTTGACAACAATGATGGGTGAAAGAACACCAACTGTGACTCTTGGAAGCCAATTATTCAAATCAACTAAATAAATAAAAAGGAGGTATTATTTTCATAAATTGTTGCCTATATTATATTTGTGAATTACATAGGGCTAGCTGCTTCACAAGTGTATTATAAAAAGCAGTTGTATCTATCCCTTGTTTTTTTTCCTGGCCAATGAGCAGTTGTATTCTTTTATTTTCCCCTAATGATTTTTTGGGATTCATAAATATATGAGATGAGATTTCTTGTAAACAATTATTTGTTGTTAATATGACAGTGAAGATTGGTTGGTGTGGTAAACTATTTATCAGTTTTTTTCTTTTATTTTTCTGCTGGCTAGTGACCACTTAATTGCATTTCATTGATGATGTTATAACTGATGATTCTAATAGAGTACTATATAGTCTATATTGGACCAATGGCTTTGAATTCAAACTACATTTTCCTTTTGGCATAAAGCAATTTGGGAAGGTGATGGGGAGTGGGGACAGACTAGGTTCATAAGATGACTGGGAATTGGTGATAGGAGAATAGGAAATGCAATGCAAGTATTCACTTTGCAGCAGAAAGGGAGGCAATCTTAATTCCAAGCAACTGACCTTGAAATTCATTTATTAACATTGCATGGTTTGTTAGATATTCAAGCCTGTCTCTCATTAATGTGCCAAAAACTGGATGTAGCCAGCTGTAATTAGACCCCAAAAATTAGAAAGATGGAATATACTTTTATTTTCATCTTTAAATCTTTACAAAAGTCTTTTAGGTCTAGCCCAACTAGCAATGTCAGTATTCTTAGGCTGGACATCTTTAGCTAAGTTCAAACTCACCTCGGAGTTGTGTACGTGAGTTTAAGTGATATTTATCACTTCATCTACAGACCCAAAAAAGTAAAACTTAACAAAATGAATTTATCAATCTGGTGAGTTTTAAGTGATAAACTGCTCTAACAAACGACTCATATATAAGTATTGCAATTATGCAATCTTGATCCTATTTTTTTTAGACCAATGTGAAATCCAAATGCTTGCCCCTTTTGCAATTTTGTGGTCCCCTAATTTTTCCTCTAATTTGAAGCATATGTCGACATTTTTACTCTACTTGGACAGGCGCGTAATGCCACTTTGACATTAGTATGTGACATGGAAAAAGATAATTACAATTTCAAAACTCTATCCCCTTTAGTTTAATTGCACATCACCCTCTTCAATCCCCCATTCCTCAAATATATGTATGACAAAATATATTACTAACAATATTACCAACAATCGTATGAATTTTATAATTTAGTTTAAAAAGATAATAAAATGATAAATGAAATCTCTCAAACAGCAAAAAGAGAATAAAAAAGAATCAAGCAACTTGCTTCCATGTTAAGATAGGTTTAAAAATTAAGTTTGGCTAATAAGGTTATGAAGTGCACCAAACTTAAATCAAAATTCTATAAAAAAAAATTATTTTGGTCTCAATAAACTTTTTCAACTTCGAACCAAAATCCACAAATAAATCAGATAACAGTTTTATCCACCACATACTTCTTTAAATTTGCACATGACTTTGAAAATACACATATTATAGTACATTTAAATAAGAGATTTGTTTTTTTGTACGGTGGAGACGATAAGGTTTAACTTTAAGATCTCATGCATGTTACTCAAACCCCTAGTGGCTTAAATATGAGAAAATTAATGTAGACTAATAAACTTCAATAGAAAAGGTTATAATTTAATTGAAAGTATAAAATTTAGTAATAATAACGACAAATATTTTTCATATTTATTTAAAATTTAAATAGACCAACCTAGTAAATCTAAAAGGCATTTCTTATGACCTGTGATCCGATCTTTTTAACTAAATAGATTTATGAAAAAAAAACATTCATTATGATCCATGGTCAGATCGACCTGACCTATTCCCACCCATAGTAGAATTCCTGACTTCTTCAATTCGCGACAAAAGGAACATTGGGACGCGGTTTTGTAATCGTCGTGGAACCAAACACACTACTATTTTAGGTCCACCCACAACAGTTTATAGTCTACAGTCAAACAGTTTCAATGACTTCAAGCCACCACTATCCTCTCCCTCTCCCTCTCCCTCTCAATTGCAGTAGTTATTCCTAAAGAACACCCTCACATTAACAGTGATTATACAATAGCAACAATTGACAACAGAAACATGAATACAATGCTGGAATGTTTCTCTTTCAACTCATTAACTCCTTCACCACGCAACCTTTCACCTCCTCTTCCTCCACATTCACAAGGTAAATTACACTAAACCCTAAAACTCTTCAATTTCAATCACATACCAACTGTTTGTAAAAATGTCTCACTGAAAACCTTAATTTTCATTTCGCAGAAGAACAATCACCAACACCATCAACAAGCCCCAATGTCTCTCGCGAATTCGATCTCGCTATTCAAGGTCCTTCTTACAACGAAATCCGCACCATGATTCAAATCCCTCTTCAACCACACAACATCCAAATTCAACAACACGAAGTTGAAGAAGATGTAGATTCACAACACCGTAATATCCTAACCCAAGTTCTACAACCCGACGCAAACAGCGTCCGCGAAACTCTCGCTAATGCAAAACCCCAAAGTACCCTCACGCGTCTAGTTTCTTCATATTTTGATCACAGTGAAACCGCTTCACATCTTTGTCTTATTCTCGTTCGCACCGTTCATCGTGCTCGTGAAATGTATAACCCTATCTTCGAACTCATCTCTGTTCTTCCTGCTGATTGTTCTTCACTATCTCAACCGCAATGCGATACAGCTTATGATCTTTTCGTCGAATTTAACCTTCATGAAAATCCGTTTATTTTCCCTCATTTTAATACCCTGCGGAATAGTTTCTCTGATTTGAAACATCAAATTCAACTCGATAGGCGTAAATGCCGGCATAGAATTCGTTTCTTTCGTCGCGCCAATGTTGGTTGCGCCGTTTGTGTACTCGCAACTGTATCTATAGCGGTGATCACTACTGTAATTGTTGCCACACATGCTTCGATTGGATTCGCATCAATGGGGCCGTTTTGTTTTCCTTTTCAAAAGAGAAGAAAAAAGAAGGAATTGGCTAGGTTGAAACAGCTTGATGCTGCTGAAAATGGAACCTTTGTTGTGAATCATGTTAACACTATTGATAGTCTTGTGGACCGGCTTCAAACTGCGGTGGAAGGCGATAAGGCTTATGTTCGGTTCGCGTTGGAAAGGGGAAGGGATAGGCATCCTATACAGGAAGTGATCAAGCAACTGAGGAAGACGCAGCCTATTTTTGAACAGTTGCTTAAGGATCTTGAGCAGCACATATACTTATGCTTTTATACTGTTAACAAAGCTAGATATGCATTACTCAGAGAGATATCACATCATCAAACTGTGTAGTAAGTTAGTTAAACAATGTTGGGGAATGTAAATTTAAGGTATGATTTTGAGATTTTCTATAATTGACTCACAATAGGTCTTGATATTTTTAGACCCTGTTATGATGATAGTTTTTTATGAGATGATTACTGCTGATTTGTGATGCATGCAATTTGTTTAAGCATGCACCCTTGACCAACAATTGAAAGTATAGCATAGGCTTTGTTTATAATTTGTAATAATATATGATGATATTATCTAAATTGACATGATAATATTTAGTTAGTACCTGCTAGCCTCTTTTAATTACAATCAAGTTTTATATCTTGCTTTAAGGATTTTATCATAGGGTCAATGTTTTAGTATGGCATTGTGACTGCTATCTGTGGTAGTATGTAATTGTTATGCAAAATTGCAGTTTTATCTCTTGCAATTCTATCGTTAGTTGCAATTTTATCATAGGGTCAAATTTTATATCTTGCTTTCAGTATTGTTTGGTATGTAGGTTATCTGTTTATTTAATTTCGTCTTTTTAGAACCAAAATGTATCATATTGTTTGTATAATTCTTTGTTGTTCTGTTTATTCTTGTTCTTAATGCATTTTAGGGTAACAGTATAATAGCTTGGCAATGGTAGGAAATGTGATCGTGAGAACTAGGAAATGCATCATTTTTTGGTTTACTTACTTGTTGTTCTGTTCTATTCCTGTTCTTAATTTGTTTTAAGGCAATAGTATAATAGCATATAATAGCACGACAATGGTAGAAAATGTCATACATCCTAATCCCAAACTGAGCCATTCCATCTATGGCAAGAGGAAGAAAAGCTCCAAACTTGCAACCAACTTGAATCCCCCCTATTCCTTCTGAAATGGGATTTCAGAAAGAAGTGAAAGGCTTCCTAGCTCTTAAACAACAAGCTCTTGTACCTACTTTTTTTACCAACACCTTTAGACAGGTTTGGATATTATTGGTTAATTTGGTTTAATTTTGTGAAACTTTAGATATACTGGTAAAACTGTTACTAACTCATCTGTCATTTGAGTACCCAGCACCCGCTTCAATCCGCCTGCAACACCAGTTCCTGATTTGGATTTTGCGGGTGGTAACTTGGTTAATCTTGGCCAAAAAATGGTTGAGCTCCGTGTGCCAAAAATTAGACGGGCTGAGCTTAGTTCCCCAATACCCTGCCCACTTGACTGTAACCAAAACCCAGTCTCAGTAAGCCTGCGTCAAACTCCTGAAAACCTCCAACCCCATCATTCAATTTGTTCCAATGGGAACCACCATGCTCAGTAAAAGACCCAAAATGCGTGCAAAATTAAACCACTCAATCCAAAACAAGTCGGGCCCCTCCTTCAAGATTGCTTAAGCCGACTGGTCATGACTTCAGATGGGCATTTTTTAGCTTAAAGGGTGGATCGGATTCTAGGACCTGATGCTTGTTTCTGCGAAATTTTGAGCAATTCTAGTGGCTTGTAGAGCAATTACCTTCTTCTTTTTGTTTGTTTTATTAGTTTAGTTTTAGGCATAGTTGTGGGCCGGATACATGGCAGTTTTTGGGGTCAAGTTGCTTATTCTAGGGGGCTCGTTTTCAACATCTTGCATTTAGAAAGAAAAAAATAATAATAATAACGTATAGTTTTGAAAGTGTACTTTAACATTATTTGTCCGAAAATATATTTATGGAGGGTATAAAGTTTGTGTTTTTTCTTGCGTATTGTACGTCGGAGATTGGAATCCGGACGCATAAAAATTTCTTATTTTTTTACATTAAAAACGAAATACGCATTCGAATTTTGAAAACCAGACACACTGGGAACTAGAGATGTCAAATAGGCTGGTCCGGCCCAGCCCGAACCGACCCGAGTGTATAAATGGGTCAATCCAGCCCAACCCATTTATAATTGGGCCACATATTCTAGAGTCTGGTCCGGCCTGCGTAGGCCATGGGCCAGTCCGACCCGACCCGTTTTAGTTTTCTTTTTTTAATTTATTCACTCTTTTTTATATATTAGTTACTCACAGTTATTTTTTTGCTAAAACATGATTGGATGGACACAGAATTGTAAATATTTTTTACATTAACATTGAAAATTAATTAAATTCTAGATTATTCCTTCAATTGAATCAAATTAATAATTTATAAACTTTAGAATTTTAAAACTTTGAGCTAAATTCATTCATTTTTATTAATAAATTTTAAATTAGTTGATAATTTTTTTAAAAAAATATAGTGTTTTTAAACAAAAATCAAATGGAAATATAGATAATGGGCCGACCTGAAGTCTAATGGGCCAGCCCGGCCCGCCCCATTTTTATATATAGTGTTTTTAAACAAAAATCAAATGGAAATATAGATAATGGGCCGACCTGAAGTCTGATGGACCAGCCCGGCCCGCCCCATTTTTATATGGGTCAAATGGGCTAGGGCCAAAAAAGCCCGAGTGCATTTTGGGCTAGTTTTTTGAGATCCGGCCCGGCCCCAAAATGTGGGCTAATGGCCCGGCCCATTTTTGACATCTCCTGGGAACACATACATAGACAAGAAATTGAAAAAACTAGCATTCATTAAATCAAATAAAACAACATAATTCATATTAGATAACATGAAACAAAAAGGATAATGTTAAAGAAATAAATCACTGACACAAACAATATCATGGATGAGTCAAGCTAGTAGCACTATCACAAGATGACGTGCTTTCTTAGCCGGATTCAAACTTGTAAATCGCAATTTCTTCGAATGTCTTGGGAAAATGAAACTCGTCTCAATAAAATGAACAAATTTGACCAAGATAGTGTCTAACTCGACGGTCCCATGAAATTATACTGAGCGAATATAGATAACATGGTTCTCGCGTTGTCATTTTGAAATTTCATTATGGTGAGTTAAACATGTCCATTTGAGTCTATTGATGCACCACGATACTTAACAATGACCATCATTCTTGTGTCACTTTGATTAAGAATACCATTCAATTGGCTTTTATCATTAATCCAAAACAAATTTAGTTTGTCTTTGTTACAGGGTTAAATAATATTTTCCCCCCGCCATTTGGACGACTTTTGATTTACCCCCTGTAAAATATATTTTTTTAGATTCCTCCTTGCCATTCAAAGATTCTATCATAATCAACCTTGATGCTATATGACTGGTCAACTTATCTGACGTGGCACGCTGACTGGATAAATTCTTTTAATTTTTATTTTTTTTAATTTCGATGTGTCATTTCTATCACTAAATAAATTAAAAATTTATACATAAATAAAATTAAAACAAAATCTTTTTTATTTTCCCCTCTCTCTTTTCTTCAACATCCCTACCACTATGATCTTCATCTCTCCCATTCAACATCATCCCTACCACCATCATCTTCATCTCTCCCATTCAACATCATCATCAACAAACACAGACCCCATGATTTTTTTTTTTACAAATCAATAGAATTTAAAAAAATAATAAAAATAAACAAATATGGAGACGCAAACAGACACAGCACCAACAACAATTCATCATCTTCTCATATGATCTTTTTTCCTCCATCAACAACACAACACATCATCTAAAAAAAGAATTGAAAACACAACACAAAACATTACATTAAAAACAATTATTTTCAATTTTCTTCTTCATCCTATAATCATTATTTTCAACCAAATTTCTAAATTCATTGCCGAAAATCATCATCAAAATCAAATCCTTAAAGCCCTGTCTTGATCTGATTTCTCAAACCCAAAAATTGAAATATTCAAACACCAAAATCATCATACTCAAAATCATTATAACACACATTTGGAAAATTAGGGATTTGCTAGAGTAAATTGCGGAGAAAACAGAGAGATAGACAAGAGAAAAGAAGAGAAAGGAGGAAGAGAAAAGGATGGAGGAATAGAGACGAGAGAAAAAGAAGAGGAAGAAGAGAAGGATCATAGAGAGAGAAGTGTTGATGAAGATATTTTGTTTAATGTTTTTAATTGTTTAAGTTAAGTTTTTAATTAAAACATTTTCAAGTAGAATAAAAAAATTGGAAATGAATTAAAATATTCCAACTCAGCGTGCCAACTCATTAATTTTATACAGTCGGCATGCCATGTAAGCACATTTGCACAGTCAAATGTGATTAGGTTTGAAATTGAAAGAATCTTCAAATGACAGGGTGGAATCTAAAAATATATATTTTACAGGGGGTTAAACCAAAACTCGCCAAAATAGCAGGGGGATAAACATTATTTAACCCAAAATTCATTTTCAATAGTAAACAGCCACTAGGTTAGAATTCATTTTGCAACTGTGTTAACTAGGACAACAGTACTCTTACTTTTTTTTTTTATGAAAATTGCTCTTCTCACAAAGAGAATTGCTCACTTCCATAGAAAGTTCTGAAAATACCCCTACGTGACTTAAGTCACGTTCGGTATATACCAACGTGAATTAAGTCACGTTGAGCCAACATGAGTTAACTCACGCTTGGTACATATCAACGTGACTTAAGTCACGTAGAGTTCTGTTATAGAAACAATACAAACCAGAACACAAAACCATTGTGTTCCAAAGAAAAAAGTTTGAATTTTCTCACTCCAAGTGCGATTTCAACCATTCTTGAGTCAATCAACGCCAATTTCAACCCAAAATCAAGTAAGTGTTCTATAACCTATTGCATTGAGCTTTTTATGGTTTAAATTTTGTTTTTTTTGGAGAAATTTCACATATTTAGGTTGTTAGGGATTTGATTTGCATGTTAGTTTTTAGGATTGTTAATGATGAAATAAGTTAGGAATTGTAGTTTAGATGTTGTTTAGAGTAAGTTTGACTCAAATGTGGTAGTTTATAGATGAAAACTGGACAATGAACTCATAGTGTTGATGTTGCACTCTAGGTGTTTGATAAAATGTTTCAATGATTTTTTTTTTTTTTGCATTGTTAATGATGAAATTAGTTAGAAATTGAATTGTTAATGTTATTATAGTGAGTTTGAGTGCAATGTGGTAGTTTAGAGATTGAAATGACACAATGTGGTAGTTTGGGTCCAATGTGAATTGTTGTTGTTGATTAGTTAGAAATGACACAATATCCCTATGAAAATCATTGATTTTTTGCATTGTTTTATGTTGTGTAGATATGTCTGAACGACCGGACATGCTGAGAGCAGGCAGGGAGACCATGACACAGAGTGCACATGCCGAAAAGGCGGTTGCACGCCTTCTTGTTCGAAGGAGAGATGGCGTTAGAAGCAATAGGAGTGAGGATGTGGAGGGGGCGTCGTCCCAGGCGGGTATGTCCCAGATAGTGGACCCCGCACAGCAGCATGAGCAGCCTCAGACATAGTATGAGCAGCTTCAGCCTCAGCATCAGGAGGGTGAGGCCCAGCAGGAGGCCGGACAAGTGGGTTTTCCTGGGGGCTCTACTGACATGTCGCTTCTACCGAGTTTTGGTAGACACGTGGCATGGAGGCTTTGGAGCGACGCCACAGTAAGTTTAATTGTTTCATTTTATTTAATTACGCGTCAATTGGTATGTTTATTTTAATTTAATTTTACGATTTAATTTTTATGTTAAAATATTTTAATTACGCGTCAATTGAATTAGACATCAATTTAGTTGTTTATTTTAATTTAATTTTACGATTTAATTGTTATGTTAAAATATTTTAATTACGCGTCAATTTAATTACGCGTCAATTTAATTAGGCGTCAATTTAACTGTTTATTTTAATTTAATTTTATGATTTAATTGTTATGTTAAAATATTTTAATTATGTGTCAATTTAATTACGCGTCAATTTAATTGTTTATTTTAATTTAATTTTACGATTTAATTGTTATGTTAAAATATTTTAATTACGCGTCAATTTAATTTTTATTTTAATTTAATTTTACGATTTAATTGTTATGTTAAAATATTTTAATTACGCGTCAATTTAATTGTGTATTTTAATTTAATTTTATGATTTAACTGTTATGTTAAAATATTTTAATTACGCGTCAATTTAATTGTTTATTTTATTTTAATTTTACGATTTAATTATTATGTTAAAAATTTTAACATTTATTTTAATTATTGTTTTTATACGATTAAATTGTTATGTCTTTTTTAGTTATTCAAATGTTTATATTTTTAACGGTTTGTTGTTCGTTTAATTTTTTGTATTTCAGTTTCGGAGGATGCATCGGTTGACCCCTGCCTCGACGGGAAGAAGCTTAAGATTGACAAGCTGACAGTCTCAGGACGGGAAGCTTCATGGTTCTGGGAGCGAGTGGATGGATCCGGTCTTGCCCCCTCATTCAGACTGGATATGAGAGCATCAACCCTGACCTCATCACCGCCTTGTCAGAGAGATGGCATGAGGAGACCAGCAACTTCCATCTTCTCGTTGGGGAGATGACCGTCACACTAGATAATGTGGCATGTCTTCTACACATCCTCATCCATGGGAGGCTCATGGACTCCGACGATGTAGACTACGAGACAGGTATGGAGCTGCTGCAGAGTGAGCTGAGTTTGACGGCAGAGGAGGCTGAGACTGAGGTAAATAAACACTGGGGTGGGTATATTAGTATACCTAACCTGAAGATTGTGTATGATAGACTCCTACATAAGTGTAATGAGTTGGAGGAGCGTGCTGGTGAGGACGAGTCGGATGAGCTGGAGAGGACTAGGACGCAGTGCATTAAGGCGTTTTTGTTGTTCTTGGTTGGCGTCACCATTTTCGCCAACAAGAACAGCAAAAACGTTAATCTGATATGGCTGCCGGCGATGCAGGACTTGTACACGGTGCACGAGTGGTCCTGGTGCGGGATGTCACTTGCTTTTCTCTACACCCAGCTTTCGAAGGCTACAAACCTGACCATTGGCGCCGTTGGCGGTTACATGTCTCTACTTAAAGTAGTATTTTTTTTTTTCTTTTCTATTGTATATTATAAATGACTTATGATATTATTGTGTTTGTTTGTGCGTTGGTGATGCTAAAATATTTGTTTGTATGATACTTGTGTTGATATTATTGTGTCTCTTTGTGTTTGTAGGCATGGGTTATGGAGCACTTCAAGAAGCTCTATCCGAGGAATCTTGCTACGGACTACGATCGTTGTGGACCGCGTGCTGGCCAGTTTCAACCACCAAGGGGCCATTCTGCTGCTTCACATTACCGAGGCCTGATTGATATGACGCTGAATGCTGGTGTCATCTGGAGGTCGTACGAGGATACCCGGGACATTATGTCTTTCCATGACATTTATTGGTACTCCGGTTGGATCATGCCCAGCAGTATGACAATGTACTTGCCGGAGCGGGTTATCAGGCAGTACGACTATATCCAGACCATTCCCAGATCTCCTACGATGTTTGAGGCTCGTAAGGTTGAGGATGTGGTTGTGGCCTTTCAGGATTTTTGCTCCATGTCCTTCCACAGGCGCAGAGGGGTCGGCAGACAGCAACATCTCGACAGTGGAGGTATCAAGAGGGGTACATGACTTGGTTCTACAGTGTATCTCATCCTATTATGAGCGACCATGCGTCCGTTGCTGAGTACACAACTCATGTCCCTATTTTCAAGGATGTTATTGTTCAGCAGCAGTGGGTCATACAGGTTCCCGACCCACTCCAGATTATTGGGAACATCCGAGCCAAAGTGGAGAGTGCATTAAAGTATCATAAGGAGCATCCATTCTTTACCGGTGTGTTGCAGAGCATCCAGCAGGATTATCACATTCTACAGAAGGAGCCGGTTCCATAAGAGCCATAGTTCAGAGGAGTAGTGTATTATTCTAGTGTTTTTATGACATTTGTATATTTTTAGTTATTTTTATAACATTTTGGTGGATATGAATGTATTATATTTACACTCGCGCCTTTACGCATTTAAATGACCATCACTTCACAATCAACAAATTTTTAACTAAAATCAATTTATGTCACCGCGTATTCAAACTCATACTTAGTGTTATTTACTTTCTTGTATTGAAAATGCTCTTAGTTATGTTGATAATTGAGAAGAAAAAAATTAAAAAGAAAAATTGAAATGTTTTATAAGTTCTAAACTATTTTTTTTATGGAAAGACCTAAACTAAAATTGAGTTTCCTTGTAAAAAAAAGTTAATACTGAATTTTGGTTTTATTTTTTGAAATAAAAACTGAATTTTGGTTGGCAACAATTAAATTCAAATTTTCCAAAATATAATTTAAAAACAGGAAACGTGGCCCTGACAGACATCCAGCCTGATTCCAGGATCATGGTCTTAATTCATAAGCCCGAGGACACGCATAACACCCAATAATATACTCTCTCAGTTTTTTTTTTTTTTTTTTTATATTTTAGAACTTCTACTATATTTCAAAATATTTAATGTTTTAGTGTATTTAATATTTTTTTTAAGTTTACTCTTGTTGAAAAATACAACATAAAACTATTAAATGTGTTGTGACCTTTAACTTTTCACATGTGAATTTAATCATAAATAAGGACTTTTTAGTCCAAAACATACAAATATTTGTATACTTTAATTACTCCTTAAGACTTGTGTCAAGAACTAAAATATCAAAAGATAAAAAACGGAGGGAGTATGTATCATTTTGAGACCGGATAGATTTGAGTATCTTCCATTGCCATCAATAGAGATAAGGAATGAATCTTATTTTGTTGGAACCTCAAATTAAAAATATGGATCAAGTTAGCAAGTGTTCTAGTGACATTGTTTAAAAAACTCAAACACATGTAAAAGTTATAATTTCATATTTTTATGTAAAAATTATTATTTTTGATTGCCTAAAGAAACCTTAAATGCATTTATTAGCATTTTTCTAAAAATATGCGCGCCTACATGCATAAAAAACAAATTTAGTCACCTTGCTTTTATCATTCAATAATTTTTTAAAACTTTTTTTATTTGTATGTGTGCAGGCTCAAATATTTTTCATTCAAGGTTGTAACCAATCAAGATTTGTTTAATATGAGTGTTATTGACAATTTCTAACAGTTACTCATTAATTGAATGAAACTCACGTGAGTTTCACACTTTAAAAATAGATCCCATATAAAATTGTGAAATTCACAAGAGTTTTATCGGATAAAAAAGAGAGCGTTAAAAAGATTGTTAGAAATAAAATGTTTTCGGCATTTATCTTTGTTTAAAGACAAGGCTTTGCCCTAATTAACAGCAGTAGAGTAAACTACAATCTCATCTCCGAAGAGAAGCTTGAAATTCATTTCTTTCATCTCTTATGTTAAAATACACACTTCCTTCTCCTAAAAGATGCTTAAACATACACTTTATTCCCCTCTTATTTAATCATAAAAATATTCTTTTATCTTAAAATCAATTGAAGTGTAATATATATTTAATTTTTAAGATAGAAGAGTGTAATTCAAACATTTCGTAGAAAAAATAGTCTAATTTATTATACACACACACACACTTCTCAATGGAGGGGAATGTAATTTACTCGCCTGTTTTAAAACTTAGAACTATACGGTCTTGGGCCTCTTAATTACTATTGGAACACAAAAAACTTTTGTTTTAAATATGGGTTATACTAATCAATGTCTCGGGTTAGAAGTGAAAAAAACTATTGGAACAAAAAGAACTTAGAATTCAAAAGAAGCAAGTTTTAAATTGAAAATAACACTTTTTACACTTTTGAGTAACTGATTACACAAGTTTCAATACAATATTACTATATTTGTTTTCTTAACTAATGTCTAGGTTTACATTTCCCTATAAATATAAAAGATTTTTGTAATACACAAAATTGAGTTGTTTATTTATCAATTTAACTACTTTATTAGCCACCAAAATGTATCATGTTAAACAGTTTTGACTATTTCATTAACCACAAAAATACAAGACATTAATAACTTATTTTAAAAAAAATCTATGTACTTATGTCATTTTCTTTTTGCAATTATATAAAATAAATGATAAGATTTCATGATAAGATTTTTCTTCATACTTTAAAAGAAAATAATAATAATAATTTTATCTTAAAAATTATATATTTATTACATTAAAACTTTAAAAATTGACTTTAATTTCATTAAACTTATCAATTATTTATATTTTTATCTTCTTAAAGACATTTGTTAACATAACGCTAAAAATAAATTTATACACGATTATTAATTTAAGAATTTTTGGAAGAAAAAATAAAAACATAGAAAGAGATATGTTACCGTTTTGGCTCCAAGTAAGAGTCATCAGTGTCTTTTTCAACGTAATTCACTTGCCTTGTCACTCACCCTCACACACACTCTCAATCTCGCCGGAGCTCCATTTACCGGCAACCTCGCCGGAGATGGTAAACCACCAAAGCTTGCATCTTTGAGAAAACCCAATTCAATTTTTATCATCATTCTCACTTTTTCAAAAATGGGTCATCATTTTCTTCATCTTCTTCTATGTCTTCTCTTCTTCACTACCCATCACGCAAATGCCTTCAATCCTTCAATTCCTAACGACGCATTGTCGCTTCTCACCTTCAAACGCTTTGTCTCTTCCGACCCTTCAAATCTTCTCTCTGGTTGGAGCCACCGTTCATCTTTCAAATTCTGCAACTGGCACGGCGTCACTTGCGGCGGAGGAGACGGCAGAGTTACTGAACTTAATGTTACCGGTCTTCACGGCGGTGAATTGGTGTCTGACATTGGAGATTTGTCTGAGCTAAGAGTTTTGTCTCTTCCCGGAAACATGTTCTCCGGCGAGATTCCGGCGAGTATGGTGAATCTCCGGGGGCTTGAGGTTCTTGAGCTTCAAGGAAACAACTTTTCAGGGAAAGTGCCCTTTCAGATGAGTTATTTTGAATCAGTTTTTCTTGTTAATCTCTCTGGTAATGCTTTTTCTGGTGAAATTCCAAATGGGTTGGTTTTTTCTAGGAATGTGGAAATTGTTGATTTGTCTAATAATCAATTTTCTGGTTCTATTCCTTTGAATGATTCTGGTAGTTGTGATTCTTTGAAGCATTTGAAACTTTCACATAATTTTTTGACTGGTGAGATTCCACACCAAATTGGGAAATGTAGAAACTTGAGGACCCTTTTGGTGGATGGGAATATTTTGGATGGTGACATCCCTCATGAGATTGGGGATGTTGTTGAACTTAGAGTTCTTGATGTTTCTAGAAATAGTCTCACTGGAAGGATCCCTAATGAGCTAGGTAATTGTTTGAAATTGTTTGTGCTTGTGCTTACTAATTTGTATGAGGATCACCGCGGTTCGAATGATGGAAGTTTGTTGGAGGATAGTAGGTTTAGAGGTGAATTTAATGCTTTTGTTGGGAATATTCCTTATGGAGTGTTGTTGCTTTCGAGTTTGCGGGTTTTGTGGGCGCCTCGAGCGAATCTCGGTGGACGGTTGCCTGCTGCTGGATGGTCAGATTCATGTTCTCTTAAAGTACTCAATTTGGCACAGAATTATGTTACTGGTATTGTGCCTGAGAGTTTGGGGATGTGTAGGAATCTAACTTTCTTGGACTTGAGCTCTAACAATTTAGTGGGACATCTGCCTTTGCAGCATCTTCGGGTTCCTTGTATGACGTATTTCAATGTAAGCAGGAATAATATATCTGGCATGCTTCCGGGGTTTATGAAAGAAAGGTGTCGATCGAGTAGCGCCCTTGCTGCAGTAGAACCTGCATTCCTAGAATCAGAAGGTTTGAATGATGCATACTTTAACATTCGTAGTTTGAGATTTCAAGAGAATGCTTTCATTGGTTCAGGTTTTGAAGAGACTGTTGTCGTTAGCCATGACTTTAGCTCGAACAGTTTTGTGGGGCCTTTACCATTGTTCTTTGTTGGAGATAATCTTTTTACTGAAAGTGAAAATCGTAACGTATCGTACATGTTGTCTCTCAATAATAATAAATTCAATGGAACACTTCCATACCGACTAGTTTCAAACTGTAATGACCTCAAGACATTGTCGGTTAACCTGAGTGTGAACCAACTATGCGGGGAGATTTCCCAAGCGTTGTTTCTGAACTGTCCGCAGTTGATGGATTTTGAAGCGGCATACAATCAAATTGATGGATCAATTGAACCTTGTATAGGTGAGTTGGTGTTTCTTCGGCGTCTTGATTTGACTGGAAACAAATTATTGGGAGAACTGCCTAATCAGTTGGGAAACTTAAAAAACATGAAATGGATGCTTATAGGAGGAAACAACCTTACAGGCGAAATTCCTTACCAACTTGGTAGATTGACTTTCCTTGTTGTTTTGAATGTATCTCACAATTCGCTAATCGGAACAATTCCACCAAGTTTGTCAAATGCCACAAGTCTTGAAATTATGTTGCTAGATCACAACAACCTTTCTGGGGAAATACCTCTATCAGTTTCTGCTCTTTCCAATCTTGTTCAACTAGATGTTTCATTCAACAATCTTTCCGGTCATATTCCTCCTCTTCAACACCGGAGTGATTGTGATTCATATAAAGGGAATCAGCACCTGCACTCTTGCCCTGATCCATACTTTGACTCGCCTGCTTCTCTCTCAGCTCCTCTTGCAGTCAAGAATTCACACAGTCGTCGTAGATGGAGGAAAGTAAGGACTGTGGTTATTACGGTGTCCGCTTCTGCTTTGGTGGGTCTATGCGCACTTTTGGGAATAGTGTTGGTGATTTGTTGTAGAAAGAGTAAACTTACTCGGCTTAGCAGCATTAGAAGGCGAGAAGTGGTGACCTTTCAAGTTGTCCCGATAGAATTGAGTTACGACAGTGTGGTCACAACTACCGGAAATTTCAGCATCCGGTATCTAATTGGCACAGGTGGCTTTGGATCAACTTACAAAGCAGAGCTATCACCGGGTTTTCTTGTTGCCATAAAGAGGCTTTCAATTGGTAGATTTCAAGGCATGCAACAGTTTGAAACCGAAATAAGGACGCTGGGGAGAATTCGACACAAGAATCTCGTGACTCTAATTGGCTATTACGTAGGAAAAGCTGAAATGCTGTTAATTTACAATTACCTCTCTGGTGGAAACCTTGAAGCTTTCATACATGATAGATCAGGGAAAAATGTGCAGTGGCCGGTTATTTACAAAATAGCAAAAGACATCGCTGAGGCCCTTGCTTACCTCCATTACTCTTGTGTTCCTCGCATAGTTCATCGAGATATCAAGCCTAGCAACATTTTACTCGACGAAGATCTTAATGCGTACCTGTCTGATTTTGGCTTGGCACGGCTGCTGGAGGTATCCGAGACTCATGCCACCACTGATGTGGCAGGCACATTTGGTTATGTTGCGCCTGAATACGCCACCACTTGTAGGGTTTCTGATAAAGCCGATGTTTACAGTTACGGTGTAGTGCTGTTAGAATTGATATCAGGAAGAAGGTCGCTCGATCCGTCGTTTTCTGGTTATGGAAATGGATTCAATATAGTACCATGGGCGGAGCTTCTAATGGCCGAAGGTCGTTGTTCGGAGCTGTTTTCATCGGCTTTGTGGGAAGTAGGGCCCAAGGAAAAGTTGCTAGGGATTTTAAAGATTGCATTAACTTGCACAGAAGAGACTCTTTCTATTCGACCGTCGATGAAGCATGTTCTCGACAAATTGAAACAGTTGAAAAGTTGAAAACTTTCAGCAAATCATACTGAACAGCAAAGGAATACTGCTTTTGGTTGCTGGAAAATACTGACTGAGGTTAGTGATCCAACATAATCTACTCCTGCAACTTTCTCTTATCATTCTGATATTAGTTTTCACGTGGCATACATCTAAATTCATATTGTATGTTAAATAGTATACACATGGAAATTCTTGCGGAAGACTAACCATCCACCTTAAACTTTGCTTGTATATTTTGAATCAGAAAATCTACCATACAACAAAATATCCTCAAGATACTTTCTTTTGTTCCTGATGAGATATGCACTGATTTAAGTCTTCATTATCAAGATATGCTCTTCTTTGTATATAATTATGTTTTTTATTAGGATTGGTTTAATCCATTTTTCTAATAATCATATTATAATTGCTGTTCGTCTGTTTCATCCTGTTGGTGTCAATATCTCAAGAACATTTTATACTTTTGTGCCCTTTCTTTGTTGAATCCATACTCTAAGCATCTCATCTCAAAAGAGGGATTAGCTGAGAAAGATGTTTGACTCTCTCTCATGTTTATATTGTTTTTTCATAAGAAAAAAATGGTGGTACGGAGATGCATGCCATTATTATAGTTGCTGGGGTCGAACCTTAAACCTTTTAGTCCTACGTAAAACTCGTTATGTGTCTCAACTCAACCCATGCCACTAGGCTACTCCTTCAGGGAAGCCTAAATTCAACACTTGATCACAGGGCGGTCCATGTCATCATTACTCTCAAAAGTTAAATACACAATTTTCAACAACTTATTGCCTTTAGAAAAAAACAATAAATTATGCCCATAATGTGAAATATTTTATTATTATGCTAATCATATTAAACAACAATTATTGATACCTACATTTTTCACGTGTTGTACAGATGACAAACAAAAAGGGTTACAGTACAGGTACAGCAACTACAAGAACTTATCATGACAATGAGGAATCTCATTCTCATCATCTTGGCAAAGTTATGAGCTGTTACTACAAAACCTATCTTCTTCCTTTCACATTTGTGCCAACAGTTATTTTTTTGACACAATCTGAAGAATGTAGGTGGGGTAATTACTGGATGCATTTTGCTTGCATCCTATAGCATTACAGAATGGTATGTGTGCCATTATGATTATTTTGACATTTTTGGAGGGTATTCTTTTAAGTGACCACATGGGAACTATGAAAAGAATACAAAATTCATTAATTACTTGGTGACAAAGCAATTGTTGTCATTATTCTTAAAAAATGTTTGGTTTGAGATCAGTGTCTGTACAAAAGTACTACCAAAATTGTGAATCACTTCTTTGTCTAAATCTATCGAAAGGTGTGAATGTAGCTGTCACATATTGATGTAAAAAACATTGAAGCAATTAATGATCTTGTGGGGACAATATAGAATATTCTCGACATTTTTTCTTTTTTTGGTTTTTTTAATTCCGAATTGTAAAGATGGTTGGTTTTACGGTAGGAAAAGGTGATTCTTCAAATGCGCTGTGTTTATAAATGTTTGAATAAATATTTCATGTTAATGCATTCTTTTTTCCTTTGTTCCTAAATCTTTATTTTGATACTGAGGCAAATTTGAACCGTTTTGAAAAATCAATATAGTGCTCGAAAAATACCGAGCCGATATATTTTCAGGCTTAAAGTGACCTTTTATCAGAATATTATATTCGTTCTTTAAAAAAAAAACAGAATATTATATTCGTATATTTTTTTTAGGGATAATTATATTAGAGCATCCACAATGGTGACATCTATTTTTTTTAGTACTTAAACGGATCTTACTTGTACAAATCATTCATTTATGATTTTTTAGGCTTATAAAACCCTTATTTTCTCATTATTAATTCACATATTAAATTGAATTGAATCATATGCATCTTTAGTGAACTCTCGCAACAATGTCTTATTTTTTTTACCTTTCACATTTTCTACGATACGTATTTATAAAGTATCTTATAAGTATTAATTTAGTATCCGATAAGATACTTTTTTAAATTTTGTTTGATATATATGTGTGTGTGTGTGTGTGTGTGTTGCGTGTGTATGAAATAATAAGTTATGAAGTTTATATGTTGTAACGCAAAGAAATTGTCTTTATCTATAAGTATCCTCTATTTTTGGAATTATTTATAGAAATAGGTGTTGTTTAATATAACATTAGTGGTACCTATTTCTACAAATAATTCCAAAAAAGAGCTTTTTTAGTGGTCAAGTGTTTTCTTTTTCCCCTAAAAAAAGTTTTTTTTTTAAGAGTGATAAGAGTTATGAATAAGATAGAAGGGATGCCTTATGATATCTATGTGGTTAGTTCCTTGAGTTAGTGAATTAAGGCTAAATATCAATACCATGAATGATCAAAAAGTTTAAAGGAAATATGAAGCCAAATTTGTAGTTTTAGTGAAAATTATGATCATGTAGAAAGTTATACGTACCTGCGAGTAGTGGTAGAGTATCGATATCTAATATATATCCGATACATATATGTTTTTATATTTGAAGTATTCGGACTTTAGAAGTTAACATTAAAGACTACTCTTTTTTGTCTTTTAAGAGAACAAATTTGTCACAAAACAAACAAATTAAAATGCATTTAAGCAAAAGAAATGGATGAAGCTACTAGTACCAACACAAATACCATTGTGAGGTGAGTGTAGAAATAGTAACCATTTAAATTCTAGGTTTATATATGTTTTTGCTCAAAATACGCTGGGTCCAAAAGCATATATAACCCTACACACCGCGGGTTTTTTTGTTACGTCAAAAAAAATGTTTTAGGAAAACAAAACAAAATGATGTATACAAAACTATCTAGGTGTGAGACATCAACAAAAAGATACCCATTACACTTCATTCACACCATAAACATTCAACCTGTGACCTTCAGATTTTTTTTTAAGAAGCCTTTAGACCTAGCTTAATGTTGTAGCAGAAGATTATATCTTGAAAATTTCCAAGTTAGCAGTAAACATTCAACCTAGGACCTTCAGATTTTTTTTTTGAAGAAGCTTTCAGACCTATCTTAATGCTGTTGTATCAGAAGATTATATCTTGAAAACTTCCAAGTTAGCAGTAGTAGCGGCAGGAGCCAAATTATAAATCCCAAGCAATCAGAGCTTTTCGCAGTCTATGATTCATTATTTGTGAAAAAAAAAACAAGGGTGTTGATCATCCTACGCATATCTAACTGAAACTGATTCTCATCATCAAGAATCACTTTCCAACCACCAGCATATGCAATACAAACAGAAGGAAAGAGGATTAAAGCTTGCATTATACTTCTTTTATCACTAGGATATGATCAAGCATTTGTGCTTGCGTGTTGCAATTGGTTGGGGGTTGACGAACAAAAGGGTGAGAGTGAGTGAGGTTAGAGGGAGAGAAGTAGAGGAGGAGGGGAAATGTTTTGCTTTGGGTTAGGAAGAATGAGATAAATGAGGAGAAGTATGAGAAATTGGCTAATATACTGATCTTGCCCTTCCTATTAAACAATCCATCTCAAACACAGTTAATTGGTACAGTATTCGGTTAAATATTATGCGGATATTACACATATTGAATGAGGATATAGTACAAAAGAAAAGTTGATGAGAATATATAGTCAGATTTTTGTGTTAGTAATTGATTTACAAATATTACATGACAAGATGACATGACATCGAAATCTTGTAAGAAATTTGTAACTGAAGATAATATAAAATATGAGGTGTTATTTGTAATTTCTGTTGTGATTTTTTCTGCTGTGAATTTTCAGAGGTGTTATTTGAATTTCTGTTGTGATTTTTTCTGTTGTGAATTTTCTGTTGTAGATGTATCTCATATAATGCCATTTTCTGCTGTCAATTGTTTCGGCGATTCGCAGCAACATCAGCTGGTCTATGTATGTGATGTGGCTTTTTTGGTTTGTTCATCTGGTTTTTCCGGATGTATCGCTTATAAACGGCGTCCGCTTTGGGTGTATTCTTTTATTTATCGCTAGCATTTGTGCGTCTTGCGCAGGCACAAGTTAGTTTAGCCTTATGCTTAATTGCAAAATTGCTTAACAAATATATTTGAATTTACACAACATCAGCAGTACAATTCACACAAGTACAATGAGTTTATCCTTATGCTTAATTTCAAAATTGCTTAACAAATAAATTTGAATTCCATTATGCTTGATTTTTTTTGAACAAGTCAAAATAAAATATATTACCAATAAATAGACCCGCTCCCTAGCACAAGATGTGCAAAGCATAGTCACAACAATAGCATCCACAAATGAAATAGAAAACTTACAATCAGCAGATACCCAAACAGACAAAGGCTGCCACCACATATGGAAACATAAAGGGCACTAGCATTTTTAGCTTTCAGCCACCAAAAGGGTAGTACTTTAACTTTATCCATGCAATAGATTTAACGTTATTGTTAAAAATCCTATTATTCCTTTCCGTCAATAACACTCAAACACAACATAGCCAAATAAGCTGCAAAACAGATCTTTGCGATTTAAAGTCTCCTAAAGAATAAGCAATTTGATGAAAATGATCCAAAATATGTTGAGGATCCACTGAATAGACTCTGAGCCATTCCTTACAAGTTGCCAAAGATTACTAAAAATAGGACAATGGAGGAGAAGATGATATGCTGATTCATAGAAGCCGCATCCAGACATACGCAATTGAGTGTCGTTAGAAATAATGCCGCGTCTAACCAAGTTATCCTTTGTCGCCCACCTATTACAGAGAAGTCGCCATGCACATATAGAGACTTTCAAAGGAGCATTTTTATGCCAAATACCTGCTGACACTAAATCGTAACTGTGCACATCCTGCCGCGTGAGCATCTGATACACACCACGAACTGTATATCTGTCTCCCACATTAGGACGCCACTTCCACTCATATGTAGCAGTATCCTGCAAAGAAACATCAGAAAGCAAAGTCCTACACTCCGTCACTAACTACTCCTCCCAAGCCAACAATCTGCGTCTCCACAACCACGCCTCCCCCCTTCACCCAACTCCTTACAAACAGACAAATCAAAAAGTCTCGTAAACCTGTCCCGTAGAGGAACCGACCCTACCCAAGTATTCGTCCAAAAATAAGTATTCACACCATTACCAACCTTCCTCTGAATGCTCTCCTC